>JBCNJP010000025.1:43955896-44009479 GCA_039602395.1 Deinandra increscens subsp. villosa
AAACCAAAGCTTTAGACTCTGAATTCGACCCACTAGCATTTGCATTTGAACTGGATGGATTTGAATTGCCTCCTGATGCTTTGGTACTTTGAGCAACATAAATCTGATACAATTTTGAAGTTTCTTGCTTCTTTGCCTTGTTGCATTCTTTGGCGAAATGGCCATAATTCTGACAATTATAGCAACGAACTTTAGATTTGTCAAACCCAAGTTTCCCTTCAGGGTTTAGATCTTTACGTCCTGTTCTTTGCATAAACTTTTTGCCCCTTTGGACAAGCATAGCCATTGACCAGTTGATATCCATAAGTTCTAAATCATCAGGGTCAATTTGCTCATAATCTTCATCTGTTAACTCAGCACTCGTCAATTTTCCTGCTACCACTCCATCATATGAAGAAACCATTGCTGAAAATAGTGCCATAAAATTATTTGTAGTTTTGGCTGAAAGTGCACTCTGATTGGATGTAGGAGCAGAAGAAGATTGATTCGAATAAACCAGATATGTAACTGCAGCTTTATGAGTGTAACTTTCACTTGAAGAACCCCTAGACATACTAGCATGACCACCCGAAGTATTCTCAACATAAAATGCAGTAGTCGGTGGATTTGAGCTAGCTTTTGCTTTGGCATGCATGGTTGAAGCATTTTCACCAAAATATACATCGGGATTTTGAACTTGTGCTGGAAGAGTTTTAACTCTCATCATATCCAGTTCTCGAGCCAACAAGTTCCTTGTTAGATCATCATAAGAAATCTCATCGAAACTTTTATCATGAGTCAAAAGTAAGATATAGCCTTCCCATTTTGCTGGTAGGGCATCTAATAGCTTTTCTTTCAATTCACCTGCCTCCTTCTTCACCCCAACTATGTCAAGCTCACTCACAAAATGTGACAGCCTTGATATGAGATCATTAATTGTTTCATTTGGAACGTGACAGAAATTATCAAATTCCTTCAACAATACCTTTTTCTTGCTTTTCTTGTACTGGGCATTGCCTTCACATCGGTGACACAACGCATCTCATAATTCTTTTGATGTTGTGTGCATTTTAAATTGATGCAAGATGTCTTTTGGTAAAGCCATTGATAAGTTGCAATAAGCTTTCTTTTCCAATTTGAAAGATTCTTTCCCAGCATCATTCATTTTGTTATATGGCTTTACTTGACCAGCAAATTCACCACTTGTAAACTTTGGAACCTGATAACCATCTAGCATTGGAGTCCAAACTGTAACATCTGTTACACCGATATACGATTCATAACGAGTCTTCCAATTGTGAAAGTCTTCGAACTTCATCAACTTAGGAACTTTGTTTGTAGTTCCTATCTCCTTATCGTAATTCAGTAGAGCTTGAACGGTCGTAGACATTGCAGCAAAGGCCTGGAATGGATCCATGATGATAATTTTAAAAAACTGATCAGGTGTACCAAATTGTCGATCCCCGTACCAAAAACAAACTCAGCGTACCAATTTCCTCCCTGTACCACACTCGGACCAGAATAACAAAAGCGTACCACCGACGGACCACCTTACTCACGTACAAAAATTCAAACGGACCAGACTGGTACGTCGTAGCTACCGAAGGACCCTTCAGTAACTGTCACAGACCACGTAAGGAGATTTTCTTCCGGACCAAATGCAATGTACCAAGCTCACGTTGAATATTGCCGTGCGTACCAGCGACGTACCACGATGTTCTTGAGCTGGACCAGGGATGTACCAATAGAAAATCGACTGAATTTCAATGTTTTTGGTTTTTTGGACGAGAATTCGATACAACACTCAACGAAAACACTCACATATCATTTTGGACACAAATTTCGTATAGAATGAATGTAAAACTTAGAAGAAATGACGGAATTTTAAACCAAAACTGTTGTTTTTCTCTTTAGAAACAGAAAATCGATCAGAGATCACAGCCAAAGAGCAACACTGCTCTGATACCACTTGTAAAACACAGAGGTGGATCTTTCTAGTGCATGATAATGATCGATTTGGTAATACAATATGTAAATAACGTTCCGTTTGATTGATAACAAGCTCAAGGCTACAGAGAGAAAACAGAGAGTAAAACACCACAGATTACACCCAGTTTAGAACTCAACTCCCACAACTACTCTCAAACACACAAGCTTAAACTATTTATATCATTCTGCCCGGCGTACCAACTAACATGCGTACCAGATGGTCCGTGGCTGCGTACCATCTGGTCCGCCCACTGTTACGCTGGGACCAGAACTTACAAAACTATCAATACAATGACAAAACACCTAGACCTAGCATTAGACATCATAACATGTTCTAACACATACATACACACATTGTGGTATTTTTAAGCCTCCAGGGCACCAACAATACAGATTGTGTTATGCATGCCAACAATACGGGCATTATGCTGCAGATTGTCCATCGGGTACAGACTACAAATCTGATGTTAATCAATTTCTTCGTGAAAAGAATGTCAAATATGTTAATCCAAATGGTAAAAAAATTTATAAACCACAAAAACGAAGAAAGTCTACTGTTTCACCTACACGGGTTGATGAGACTTTGATTTTTGAACCCAAAAATGTTAAATTATTTTCAAAGGTTTTAAAAAATATTTCATCAAATATTTTGATATCTCTAAAGGTCAAGGCCAATGGTGACTATGTGGAAGACACCGGGCGACCCAAGGCTGTTGACTTGGGTCGATCCAAAAAGTTCTAATCTTTATCCGGTGGATGCAGGTGATCAGGAAGACCAGTTGGTGATATTCCTTGTTACAAACTGTGGTTGCTTGCATGTTTATTTAAAGTATTTGATAAATCATTCGGAATCTGGGTTTCGTTTTATTTTCTTTCAATAGTTTAGGGGGAGAAAATTTAAAATTTTAAAAATAGTGTTTGTTTGGATTTTAGGGGGAGAAATTCGAAAAATATAAAAATTAAAAAAATTCAAAAAGAAAAAGTTGTCCCGACAAAATGTTAGAAATGATGGTACATCAGCATATACGTTATCTCTATGGATAAAGTAAATGTAAAAGCTATAGATTATTGATTAAAAAGAGAAAATGCATGAAAAATCTAATATATGAAAGTATGATATCAAGATAATGCCTATCTGATAATTGTGGGTTTTCATTTTTGTAATTGTGTATGCATGTGTTCATTTTGTAAAAATTTAAACTTGTTTGATTTTCTTTATTTTTCTCAAGTGATCGGTATTTCTCTACGTATCGAAAGATCGACATGATTGGTGTTCATTTGAGGTTCTGCTTTATTTTCTTGGTGTTTCGTATAACTCACCGGACTTTCTTTGCGTGTACGAAAGTACCGACCTGATTGTTGTTGAGTTAGTTTCATTCTACCCGTTCTCTCACTATGTGCAGGGACAGTCAAGGAAGATTATCACTAACATTTTTATTATTAATTTGTTTGTTGATAAGTGATTGTTCCAGGCACAGTTTAGGATACGTATCTTCATGTCATGATAATCAATTTTTTATGGAGGATATGTTTCCTTGAGAGGTAAAATGTCAAATTCAGCATGAAAGGTACTGTTCTTAACTTGGTTGTTTGTTTAATGAAGCGGTAAAGGGTGTTTGTGAAACCAAAGCTTTAGACTCTGAATTCGACCCACTAGCATTTGCATTTGAACTGGATGGATTTGAATTGCCTCCTGATGATTTGGTACTTTGAGCAACATAAATCTGATACAATTTTGAAGTTTCTTGCTTCTTTGCCTTGTTGCATTCTTTGGCGAAATGGCCATAATTCTGACAATTATAGCAACGAACTTTAGATTTGTCAAACCCAAGTTTCCCTTCAGGGTTTAGATCTTTACGTCCTGTTCTTTGCATAAACTTTTTGCCCCTTTGGACAAGCATAGCCATTGACCAGTTGATATCCATAAGTTCTAAATCATCAGGGTCAATTTGCTCATAATCTTCATCTGTTAACTCAGCACTCGTCAATTTTCCTGCTACCACTCCATCATATGAAGAAACCATTGCTGAAAATAGTGCCATAAAATTATTTGTAGTTTTGGCTGAAAGTGCACTCTGATTGGATGTAGGAGCAGAAGAAGATTGATTCGAATAAACCAGATATGTAACTGCAGCTTTATGAGTGTAACTTTCAGTTGAAGAACCCCTAGACATACTAGCATGACCACCCGAAGTATTCTCAACATAAAATGCAGTAGTCGGTGGATTTGAGCTAGCTTTTGCTTTGGCATGCATGGTTGAAGCATTTTCACCAAAATATACATCGGGATTTTGAACTTGTGCTGGAAGAGTTTTAACTCTCATCATATCCAGTTCTCGAGCCAACAAGTTCCTTGTTAGATCATCATAAGAAATCTCATCGAAACTTTTATCATGAGTCAAAAGTAAGATATAGCCTTCCCATTTTGCTGGTAGGGCATCTAATAGCTTTTCTTTCAATTCACCTGCTTCCTTCTTCACCCCAACTATGTCAAGCTCACTCACAAAATGTGACAGCCTTGATATGAGATCATTAATTGTTTCATTTGGAACGTGACAGAAATTATCAAATTCCTTCAACAATACCTTTTTCTTGCTTTTCTTGTACTGGGCATTGCCTTCACATCGGTGACACAACGCATCTCATAATTCTTTTGATGTTGTGTGCATTTTAAATTGATGCAAGATGTCTTTTGGTAAAGTCATTGATAAGTTGAAATAAGCTTTCTTTTCCAATTTGAAAGATTCTTTCCCAGCATCATTCATTTTGTTATATGGATTTACTTGACCAGCAAATTCACCACTTGTAAACTTTGGAACCTGATAACCATCTAGCATTGGAGTCCAAACTGTACCATCTGTTACACCGATATACGATTCATAACGAGTCTTCCAATTGTGAAAGTCTTCGAACTTCATCAACTTAGGAACTTTTTTTGTAGTTCCTATCTCCTTATCGTAATTCAGTAGAGCTTGAACAGTCGTAGACATTGCAACAAAGGCCTGGAATGGATCCATGATGATAATTTTAAAAAACTGATCAGGTGTACCAAATTGTCGATCCCCGTACCAAAAACAAACTCAGCGTACCAATTTCCTCCCTGTACCACACTCGGACCAGAATAACAAAAGCGTACCACCGACGGACCACCTTACTCACGTACAAAAATTCAAACGGACCAGACTGGTACGTCGAAGCTACCGAAGGACCCTTCGGTAACAGTCACGGACCATATAAGGAGATTTTCTTCCGGACCAAATGCAACGTACCAAGCTCACGTTGAATATTGCCGTGCGTACCAGCGACGTACCACGATGTTCTTGAGCTGGACCAGGGACGTACAAACAAAAAATCGAATGAATTTCAATGTTTTTGGTTTTTTGGACGAGAATTCGATACAGCACTCAACGAAAACACTCACATATCATTTTGGACACAAATTTCGTATAGAATGAATGTAAAACTTAGAAGAAATGACGGAATTTTAAACCAAAACTGTTGTTTCTCTCTTTAGAAACAGAAAATCGATCAGAGATCACAGCCAAAGAGAAAAACTGCTCTGATACCACTTGTAAAACACAGAGGCGGATCTTTCTAGTGCATGATAATGATCGATTTGGTAATACAATATGTAAATAATGTTCCGTTTGATTGATAACAAGCTCAAGGCTACAGAGAGAAAACAGAGAGTAAAACACCACAGATTACACACAGTTTAGAACTCAACTCTCACAACTACTCTCAAACACACGAGCTTAAACTATTTATATCATTCTGCCCGGCGTACCAACTAACCTGCGTACCAGATGGTCCGTGGCTGCGTACCATCTAGTCCGCCCACTGGTACGCTGGGACCAGAACTTACAAAACTATCAATACAATGACAAAACACCTAGACCTAGCATTAGACATCATAACATGTTCTAACACATACATACACACATTGTGGTATTTTTAAGCCTCCAGGGCACCAACAATACAGATTGTGTTATGCATGCCAACAATACGGGCATTATGTTGCAGATTGTCCATCGGGTACAGTCTATAAATCTGATGTTAATCAATTTCTTCGTGAAAAGAATGTCAAATATGTTAATCCAAATGGTGAAAAATTTTATAAACCACAAAAACGAAGAAAGTCTACTGTTTCACCTACACGGGTTGATGAGACTTTGATTTTTGAACCCAAAAATGTTAAATTATTTTCAAAGGTTTAAAAAAATATTTCATCAAATATTTGGATACCTCTAAAGGTCAAGGCCAATGGTGACTATGTGGAAGACACCGGGCGACCCAAGGCTGTTGACTTGGGTCGATCCAAAAAGTTCTAATCTTTATCCGGTGGATGCAGGTGATCAGGAAGACCAGTTGGTGATATTCCTTGTTACTAACTGTGGTTGCTTGCATGTTTATTTAAAGTATTTGATAAATCATTCGGAATCTGGTTTTTGTTTTATTTTCTTTCAATAGTTTAGGGGGAGAAAATTTAAAATTTAAAAAATAGTGTTTGTTTGGATTTTAGGGGGAGAAATTCAAAAAATATAAAAATTAAAAAAATTCAAAAAGAGAAAATTGTCCCGACAAAATGTTAGAAATGATGGTACATCAGCATATACGTTATCTCTATGGATAAAGTAAATGTAAAAGCTATAGATTGTTGATTAAAAAGAGAAAATGCATGAAAAATCTAATATATGAAAGTATGATATCAAGATAATGCCTATCTGACAATTGTGGGTTTTCATTTTTGTAATTGTGTATGCATGTGTTCATTTTGTAAAAATTTAAACTTGTTTGATTTTCTTTATTTTTCTCAAGTGATCGGTATTTCTGTGCATATCGAAAGATCAACATGATTGGTGTTCATTTGAGGTTCTGCTTTATTTTCTTGGTGTTTCGTATAACTCACCGGACTTTCTTTGCGTGTACGAAAGTACCGACCTGATTGTTGTTGAGTTAGTTTCATTCTACCCGTTCTCTCACTATGTGCAGGAACAGTCAAGGAGGATTATCACTAACATTTTTATTATTAATTTGTTTGTTGATAAGTGATTGTTCCGGGCACAGTTTAGGAGACGTATCTTCATGTCATGATAAACAATTTTTTATGGAGGATATGTTTCCTTGAGAGGTAAAATGTCAAATTCAGCATGAAAGGTACTGTTCTTAACTTGGTTGTTTGTTTGATGAAGCGGTAAAGGGTGTTTGTGAAACCAAACCTTCACCAGTTTGTGAAACCAAAGCTTTAGACTCTGAATTCGACCCACTAGCATTTGCATTTGAACTGGATGGATTTGAATTGCCTCCTAATGCTTTGGTACTTTGAGCAACATACTTCTGATACAATTTTGAAGTTTCTTGCTTCTTTGCCTTGTTGCATTCTTTGGCGAAATGGCCATAATTCTGACAATTATAGCAACGAACTTTAGATTTGTCAAACCCAAGTTTCCCTTCAGGGTTTAGATCTTTACGTCCTGTTCTTTGCATAAACTTTTTGCCCCTTTGGACAAGCATAGCCATTGACCAGTTGATATCCATAAGTTCTAAATCATTAGGGTCAATTTGCTCATAATCTTCATCTGTTAACTCAGCACTCGTCAATTTTCCTGCTACCACTCCATCATATGAAGAAACCATTGCTGAAAATAGTGCCATAAATTTATATGTAGTTTAGGCTGAAAGTGCACTCTGATTGGATGTAGGAGCAGAAGAAGATTGATTCGAATAAACCAGATATGTAACTGCAGCTTTATGAGTGTAACTTTCACTTGAAGAACCCCTAGACATACTAGCATGACCACCCGAAGTATTCTCAACATAAAATGCAGTAGTCGGTGGATTTGAGCTAGCTTTTGCTTTGGAATGCATGGTTGAAGCATTTTCACCAAAATATACATCGGGATTTTGAACTTGTGCTGGAAGAGTTTTAACTCTCATCATATCCAATTCTCGAGCCAACAAGTTCCTTGTTAGATCATCATAAGAAATCTCATCGAAACTTTTATCATGAGTCAAAAGTAGGATATAGCCTTCCCATTTTGCTGGTAGGGCATCTAATAGCTTTTCTTTCAATTCACCTGCCTCCTTCTTCACCCCAACTATGTCAAGCTCACTCACAAAATGTGACAGCCTTGATATGAGATCATTAATTGTTTCATTTGGAACGTGACAGAAATTATCAAATTCCTTCAACAATACCTTTTTCTTGCTTTTCTTGTACTGGGCATTGCCGTCACATCGGTGACACAACGCATCTCATAATTCTTTTGATGTTGTGTGCATTTTAAATTGATGCAAGATGTCTTTTGGTAAAGCCATTGATAAGTTGCAATAAGCTTTCTTTTCCAATTTGAAAGATTCTTTCCCAGCATCATTCATTTTGTTATATGGCTTTACTTGACCAGCAAATTCACCACTTGTAAACTTTGGAACCTGATAACCATCTAGCATTGGAGTCCAAACTGTAACATCTGTTACACCGATATACGATTCCTAATGAGTCTTCCAATTGTGAAAGTCTTCGAACTTCATCAACTTAGGAACTTTGTTTGTAGTTCCTATCTCCTTATCGTAATTCAGTAGAGGCTTGAACGGTCGTAGACATTGCAGCAAAGGCCTGGAATGGATCCATGATGATAATTTTCAAAAACTGATCAGGTGTACCAAATTGTCGATCCCCGTACCAAAAACTAACTCAGCGTACCAATTTCCTCCCTGTACCACACTCGGACCAGAATAACAAAAGCGTACCACCGACGGACCACCTTACTCACGTACAAAAATTCAAACGGACCAGACTGGTACGTCGTAGCTACCGAAGGACCCTTCAGTAACTGTCGCGGACCACGTAAGGAGATTTTCTTCCGGACCAAATGCAACGTACCAAGCTCACGTTGAATATTGCCGTGCGTACCAGCGACGTACCACGATGTTCTTGAGCTGGACCAGGGACGTACCAACAGAAAATCGACTGAATTTCAATGTTTTTGGTTTTTTGGACGAGAATTCGATACAGCACTCAACGAAAACACTCACATATCATTTTGGACACAAATTTCGTATAAAATTAATGTAAAACTTAGAAGAAATGACGGAATTTTAAACAAAAACTGTTGTTTCTCTCTTTAGAAACAGAAAATCGATCAGAGATCAAAGCAAAAGAGAAACACTGCTCTGATACCACTTGTAAAACACAGAGGCGGATCTTTCTAGTGCATGATAATGATAGATTTGGTAATACAATATGTAAATAACGTTCCGTTTGATTGATAACAAGCTCAAGGCTACAGAGAGAAAACAGAGAGTAAAACACCACAGATTACACACAGTTTAGAACTCAACTCTCACAACTACTCTCAAACACACGAGCTTAAACTATTTATATCATTCTGCCCGGCGTACCAACTAACCTGCGTACCAGATGGTCCGTGGCTGCGTACCATCTGGTCCGCCCACTGGTACGCTGGGACTAGAACTTACAAAACTATCAATACAATGACAAAACACCTAGACCTAGCATTAGACATCATAACATGTTCTAACACATACATACACACATTGTGGTATTTTTAAGTCTCCAGGGCACCAACAATACAGATTGTGTTATGCATGCCAACAATACGGGCATTATGCTGCAGATTGTCCATCGGGTATAGACTACAAATCTGATGTTAATCAATTTCTTCGTGAAAAGAATGTCAAATATGTTAATCCAAATGGTAAAAAAATTTATAAACCTCAAAAACGAAGAAAGTCTACTGTTTCACCTACACGGGTTGATGAGACTTTGATTTTTGAACCCAAAAATGTTAAATTATTTTCAAAGGTTTAAAAAAATATTTCATCAAATATTAGGATACCTCTAAAGGTCAAGGCCAATGGTGACTATGTGGAAGACACCGGGCGACCCAAGGCTGTTGACTTGGGTCGATCCAAAAAGTTCTAATCTTTATCCAGTGGATGCAGGTGATCAGGAAGACCAGTTGGTGATATTCCTTGTTACTAACTGAGGTTGCTTGCATGTTTATTTAAAGTATTTGATAAATCATTCGGAATCTGGTTTTCGTTTTATTTTCTTTCAATAGTTTAGGGGGAGAAAATTTAAAATTTTAAAAATAGTGTTTGTTTGGATTTTAGGGGGAGAAATTCAAAAAATATAAAAATTAAAAAAATTCAAAAAGAAAAAATTGTCCCGACAAAATGTTAGAAATGATGGTACATCAGCATATACGTTATCTCTATGGATAAAGTAAATGTAAAAGCTATAGATTATTGATTAAAAAGAGAAAATGCATGAAAAATCTAATATATGCAAGTATGATATCAAGATAATGCCTATCTGATAATTGTGGGTTTTCATTTTTGTAATTGTGTATGCATGTGTTCATTTTGTAAAAATTTAAACTTGTTTGATTTTCTTTATTTTTCTCAAGTGATCGGTATTTCTGTGCGTATCGAAAGATCGACATGATTGGTGTTCATTTGAGGTTCTGCTTTATTTTCTTGGTGTTTCGTATAACTCACCGGACTTTCTTTGCGTGTACGAAAGTACCGACCTGATTGTTGTTGAGTTAGTTTCATTCTACCCGTTCTCTCACTATGTGCAGGAACAGTCAAGGAGGATTATCACTAACATTTTTATTATTAATTTGTTTGTTGATAAGTGATTGTTCCAGGCACAGTTTAGGAGACGTATCTTCATGTCATGGTAAACAATTTTTTATGGAGGATATGTTTCCTTGAGAGGTAAAATGTCAAATTCAGCATGAAAGGTACTGTTCTTAACTTGGTTGTTTGTTTGATGAAGCGGTAAAGGGTGTTTGTGAAACCAAACCTTCACCAGTTTGTGAAACCAAAACTTTAGACTCTGAATTCGACCCACTAGCATTTGCATTTGAACTGGATGGATTTGAATTGCCTCCTAATGCTTTGGTACTTTGAGCAACATACTTCTGATACAATTTTGAAGTTTCTTGCTTCTTTGCCTTGTTGCATTCTTTGGCGAAATGGCCATAATTCTAACAATTATAGCAACGAACTTTAGATTTGTCAAACCCAAGTTTCCCTTCAGGGTTTAGATCTTTACGTCCTGTTCTTTGCATAAAATTTTTGCCCCTTTGGACAAGCATAGTGTCACACCCCCAAAAATCCCACGCGCGATAACGCGCCGTAGGGAGCGTGACAAACCAGGATCGTCGTCCATTAGTTACACCAAAGGACCAATAATTAATAAAACGTTTCATATTTCATTAAAATATATAATTAGAGTTTTACAAATACGGAAGCGTAAATACAATAAAAGTACTTATGTAAAATCTTTGTCACCCAAGGTGACGTGGCTTGTTCAAAGACATTGAAAGTGTTTCAAGACTCATGCATGCGTACTCGTGATACTCGAACATCTGCAACCTGAGAAATAACATGCTAAAAAGTGTCAACACAAAGGTTGGTGAGTTCACAGGTTTAGTATCTTCAAAACAGTACAAGTTGTGAGCATAATCACTAATATATATCAGATAGCTAGCTAGGCTATGTACATGAAACTTTGCACGTGATGGTCACCGAAGCTGACGGTTGTTTATAGTTTGCCTTGTTTCGTTGAGGACGAATATAACACCCGTTCGATATCCAATCGTGCCAGAGCGACTGGCCCGGGTGGGGTTTGTCAAACCCAGTAGTACTACAATATATTTCCCGCTATCATCACCAAATACTAACGGTACCATGAGAAGGACTTTGTTGTCTAGTGTGCCTCAGTAATCAGTAATCGTGTGATATATAAAAGTCTAATTATCTCAGTTGTGTAAATCATGCATGTTAATCTCCCCCAACAGGATTTAAAACAGTAAAATGGGGCCGTGAAACTCACCTTTGGGTGCACAACAATTCCAGTCAAACAACAACAAGAAGTAGCAAGTAGCGGGTCTTGTGTACTCTACCAAACACCCAACACCTAACGAGCATATGCACATAAGTGTGTGTTCAATTGAAGACGACTAAGTCTAGACTAACGGTGAAAATAAATAATGTCCAACTATAAAATGACGAAGGTTCAATAAATCCAAAACGAGTCGAAGGTTGACATATTGCCAAAATCATAGTAATTGCGAAAGTCGATGAATAGTAGTATATTATCGACTAACAATATATGTTCATGAAATCGAATAATATAATGTGTATATATATTAAAATATATACATAATCAAATATATAATTATAACAGTAACGTATTCTCAAATGTACTTATATATTTATAGATTATTTATTTATTTATTTCAATAAATATACAACTCTAATGTTTAGAGGATTTATATCGCCCTTTACAACAAAATACATTATTCGTATGCGTAAATTTTTGCATAAATATAAGGATTATAGACACGTTCGTTTTATATATATATATATTTTTTTCAAATACGTATATTTATACATTTTTCCAAGTACACATCCCTTATAATTTTGTCAAAAACCATAATTTTATATAATAATCATATTATACAAACCGACGGGATAAAAACGACGATAGCGATGTCTACGAGGATTGCTACGGCCCAAAATAACATGGGGAACGATCGATGATGGGTTTTGAGTCAACCAATTTCATAAAACAAAAATAGTAAAAAGTGGAGGTCACCGGGTTTGAACCCGTGACCTTCAAATCAGCAAACAACAACCTAACCAACAGGCCAAGGATAGATTTGTTTACAGGTTGAAAAGAAATTCTTATAAACATCAACAGGAACGAAAATCGAGTTTTTAAATAAAACTGTAAAAGTTTTATGGTGGTCGGGTTTCGAACCCGCGACCACTGCTATAGAAACAGAGGTCTTAACCACTGGGACAGATCGTGAAGTTGTTTCAAAACTCGAAAACTAGATAGATCACATATACGGGTCGGGTGTCAATTTGTGTCATCTTCATCACCCAACCCTAAAACCCATCAGACCTCCATTAAAATCAACCGAACCTTATGGAGCATGCTCAGAGACATGCGAAAACGTATAAGCACATGAATTCTAGTTGATACCTGGAATCACGACCAAAACGAAGGCTCCAAGGAGGGTGTTGACAAGGTTTATCGTTCCGCTCCGCGACACGATCTCAAATCTGTGCTCATCGCCCGCCCTTCATTGAGCTCGTTCTTGGCGATAGATGGTGGTCAGAAGGATGATTGTACGGTGCCTAAGGCGTAGACAATTAAGCAATGGTGGTGGAGTAGCGGATCACCACACGGCTCGCCGGTGGTGAATCAAACAGTGGGTCTCGGAGAGCAAAACGGGGCTCACGTGCGTGAGGCTTTGTGGGTGTTTGAGATTTGTAATTCATACGAATCATTTGGGTGAAAAAAAAACCGATCGAATGGCAGATGTAAGTGAGCCCTTTTAATCGGAAATTTAATATCCGGCAGTTACTGGATTTGTAAAGCCGTCGTCATCGGTTTTAATTTTCGCTCCTTAAATCGTCTTTCAAAGAATGGCAGAGATAGTCCCTCATTGATTTACAAAACAAGAACAAGGTTTGGCAAATGACGACGCCAGTCCCTCTTAGTTTAAAAGTGTTAACGGACTCTAACGAGGTTAACGAAAGATTTCTTTAACGGTGACTACAGGAGTGTATGTCCACATGTCTAACGTATGTCGTTTATAAAATTATAAGTCTCGTTTCGTTGCATAAAATGATGAATATAATTCATAAATATATATAGTTTTTAAGTTCACATAAAATGATAAATCCTAAATCGTAGCGATACGTTTAAATTCACATAAAATCATGAAAAAGCTACGTATAACTATATGACACATTGTCACATAAAATGATAAGTTATAATTTATATATATATATATATATATATATATATATACATATATAAAAGAATTATAAGTTTACTTGCCACATAAAATGACAAAACGCTACCATGAAATTATATTATATGATTTACATAAATTGATAGAATATAAAACGTCTACACTTAAGTGCATGCTCGTATAGTGATGGTTACACAAACCCTAGTTACTAAGGTCAATACAAGTCAACACATAAATGTTCACACAACATTTAATACGGTTTATGTTCAGTTAATGTTAGGAAATGACCTGAAAAGTCGGATTGTCACAGTATCCCCTTGTTGAAGAATTTTCGTCCTCGAAAATTGCGTAACGCGTAAAAGTTAATGAGCTAGACGCAAAGAAAAGAAAAAGAAAAATTTGCAGTCGTCACATCATCCCCTTGTTGAAAGAATTTCGTCCCGAAATTTAAATCAGTAACAATTGTTTGACGAGTCGAATTAATGGTAAGGTACTGAATGTTTAGAGGATTTCCAAAGAAATTCGAATCAAAAGTATAGAAAATGATTTCCTATCAACGTTCTCTAATGAGAGGAGTCGAACAACCGTATTATGGGGATCGTGTTGAGTGCCGAACAGAGTAACATGATGTATAAGTAACCGAAATCAAAATTTCAATATGAAGAAGAACCATAACATGTCTGAGTAATCTCCAACTATTGTACCCAACGCTGGGAGTGAGATTTCCATTTCGTGTCTGCTTTCAGTTAGGGTGTTCACATTTACCAATAACCCAGGTGAATGGGAGCGAAGAGAATTTGAGTATGTGAGAAAATTGTGTGTGCATCAAGTCATTCAACGTTTAATAAACCCAATGTCGAACAAAAACGTAAACATCTGCTCTTACCTACCAATTAACAATTAGCATAGAATTACACAAGACTGATCAAGTTAACATGAGGACCCATTGATTGTTTTAGTACTTTTATTACCAATTAAGTTTCGCATGATTCATAATAACATTGAAATTCACATTTCATGCAATAACGGTTCAAATAGCATACGAGTCTCTATGAGGGTGTCTGTTAAAGGTTTATATGGTCAAAGCGTACTAGCATGCAATCTAACATGAAGGTTTTACCATACAACGCATACAACTGTCACAATACCTTATGTACTAGCATACGACCCTAACATGACATATCTATAGCATGTAAGTTTATAAACTAACCAACACAACCCTTACGGTGCAAAGTTGACGGGGCAACTTCACACAGTCTTGTCATTCCCACTGAGGTAGGAGACTTAGGACCTGGTATGGTGTATGGTTTTCATATCCAATCAAATTAATAGATTCACAACATGTCATTTTCTGGTTCCTAACACGTTTCCTACGCATAACTAATCATGCAATTCTACGCAACTTTTGTTTAAGCCAGTACTACAATGATTGATCAAACTATATACCTTAAACATAGGATAAAATTCTCAATTTTTAGCATGCATAAACACGTATGTTTTATAAGCATTTCTCATGAGAAGTTCAGAAGCAAACAAACTATTTATCATGGTTAAAATGGTTCAACAGTTGCTATCATGCTAAAACATAACTTGTAACAAACGGCTTTTGTGACAAAAGGACTGAGGTCTTAAAGAGAAATCCAAATCAAGAGCCCATTGCCATTTAAAAGGTAACATGTAGCAGTTTGTTTTAGAATATAATTACTCAGTTCTGTTAGAAATTATTCAAGCAATCACATAGACAATTAGGTTCAAATTCAAGTTGGAGTTCAATATCATACAACATATCATCATGCACATTACCTTGCTAAGAATCCAAAAATAAGGGCGAAAGTTCAACAAAACAAAGTGTAAACTATTAGATACCGAATATCGAAGGGTGCTTATCAAGCAGGAGAATAGCAAATTTAAAATGAAGAGCGCCAACGGTTTTGTTTGTGAATTCTCGTAAGCGATGAGATAGCCAGCTTATGATAGCCAAAACTATACATTCCAAGAATGGCATGTGAGTTTAAACTGGAACTGGTAAAGGTACCAGTAGGGAAGATGCAAATAACGTAATGGATAGTATAAAATTCGGAGAGAGGTATATATGTGCTTGACAGGATTTAGCAAGGAATTTCGCGTAAATAGATATCGAAATGAACGTGTCAACGGTTATACAATCCAATAGAGTAAACATCACGGTAGGGAAATCTTCATTGTTCAAGCTCACCAGTGTGCCCAATCTCCTTGGTGTTCTTGCGCTTCATGTGTCATGCTTCCTTTCTTGTCAAAACATCGGTTCAAATGATCTTCAAAAGTGAGATAATGTACGAAAGTGTTATAAAAGGGTGTCTGCGAAACACAAAACATCAGGATATTCAAAAGCGGCTTCGGTTTGGGTTGCCTGTGCATAGCGTTTTTGCTAGGGTTCAGTGCAGATTTACCGCGAGTCAAAAGATCTAGTTGGGTGTTCCATAGAAAAGGATCGGGGCTATCACCTCAGTGAATTCTAGTGAGTTTATAAAAACAGACAGTCGACCCAAAAGTAGTGTCCCTTAAACAAAAGTCGATCTACTTCTTAACACATGCTTCTGAAAGTTGGAGTGCTCATCCGATTCGGTGGTTTGTCATTCCTGTGGGAAAATCTCTGGTTTTCAAAATGTTGATGTTCACCTGATTCAGAACTCGCGTCTAAATCATGGCAGGAAATTTCGCTTCAGAAAAGTTTTCCTCTAGACTCGGACAATTGAAAGCATGAAGTTTTATTATTTTGGGTATTTCTCTTTTGGTAGGATTACGTAAGCGGTATCTGTAATCTCGGGGAAAGTAGCATTAAAGAGTTTTGTCAAGGATCTAGTCCCATTAGATGGAGTTTCTCATGACTAGGCTCTTGTGTATGACTCTAAAGTCAATCCTTGGTCCGGTACTAGTCCCACATTCAACGTGCCACCAATGTTTATATATAGGGTGTACCGCAGCTAACCCACCACACTACCAGCACCTTGAAGGTGTACCAGCTACCTACCATTACCAATTGTTAGTCAAACCACACTAGTTATTCTTATCGGAAGTAGAGGACATCAAGTTTTTCCCATACGCTTGAAGGTAAAGGGGGTGAGAGAGTAAAACCTCAATATGTTATGCAAACAAAAGGTGTAAGAGTTTTCATTCACAATACCAGAAAAATGCGTAAGGTTTGTTATTCTAGTGAAGGTCGTCGAGAGGTTAGCGCGTGCAGGACGAATATCATAAAGCTTCAGATTTCCAGAAGATCAAGATTTAAGTAGGCCACAAGGTTTAAGTTCAAGCTGGGTTCATCAATGAAAGTTTCCTGAATAGATGTTGAGGATCCGTATACTAGAAATTTGTCGGTAGTTGTTATGATATGAGCGCTAATAATGTACAAAATGTACGGATAACTTGGTGTACTTAATGTGTAAGAAGGGTAAGTATAATTTGATCACACAGTTAGCTATCGATAACAAGAAGTTCATGCTCGATGGGTGCAAATAGTGTTTCCATATAAAGCTTGGTATTGTTACCGCGATTGAAGCACAAGGTCATCTTATCATCAATGGTGTTAACTAGGAGAAAAACTAACCAAGAGTGTAAAACCCTTTCGGTTCAAAGCTTAGAAGCTTATCCAGGACATAAAGGATTACAATGCACGAGAATCAGAAATTGTCAGTTGCTCAATCATGAAAGGTTGAATTATGCCAACAAAAATCAATAGTTCAGGCTCAGGAGATCAATCAGAATAGTCCTTACGTTAAACCTGGGAATCATTAGTTTGAAAGTTAGGAAGGATACTCACTAACATTAGCCCCATTGGAAATAAATATGCTTGCGGTGTGGTAGGCAGTTTGTACAACCGTGTCGATGTTGCACACAACAAGTATTGGTTCGCACAAGAAAATTAGTTAGGGAGTATGAATCTTCAGGGGGTACTTCACAAGAGCTTTCAGCCAATAAATACGCAACTCAATCCAATTCGTTCATGTAACGTTGTCTAGGTATCTGTCCGGTGAATGTATGTCCAAGTTGTCTCACGATCGTGAAGTTCTAGGGATTAATATGGCCGGTAAGATAGTAAAAAAAATAGAATTATGATTCAGGATGAGTTCAAACCTGTCAAGGGTTTCGGCGAGAGTGTTCCTAGTTAAGGAAGTCTGGTCATTGAAATACATGAGTGTGACGGTGTCCCACCAGGACCAACTTTTCCTAATATGCTTCAAAAGGGTTCACGTATGGATTAGAATCCGATAGTAAAGGGGCAAAGTTAGGTGCGATAGCGTTTTCAAGGATAGATTACTTCGATCATTCGGTTGAGTTCAACTTGTTCAACATTCAACACCACGAGGAAAAGAAGAAAAAGAAAATTACAGGAATTTGGTCCCAACACGACCATTGGCTTGCCTAGTAAAATCTTCCAGGGTCTCCATATACTGCAAATTACATTTACGTGTGCACCCGTAACTGTGATTTACTGTATATGATCACCCTAATTCCTCTTACTTTAGCTACCAAGTATGGTGTGGTCACTAACCCATGGTTATCTTGACCAGAATTTGTTAATGAGACAAGTTTCGAGAATAAAATGTTCGCTTCACTTTGAATGACCCACCCAAAGCGAGTCAGCCAGAAATTTAGCTCAATAGGATCTGAGTAGGGTTTATCACAATGAATCTAGCTTCGCTCGAAGTTAGAGGATAATTATCACACATACTAGCGTGATCGCAATCCGATACACAAGAGGGAATTTCAGTCGACCCGCATAAGGATTCGTTGGGGTTATAAGAATTGTACTCATGTTGTATTATTTCAACGCACAACGCGATAAAATCGAGAAGGGAGAGATCTTAAGAGATCACAGCAAATGTGAAGACGGTCATGGTAACGAAAGTTGATATAAGTGCCCCGTAGGTAGCTACTTGAATTCATACCCTGCTAACTCTAGTGAAGCTAAATAATTGCGCTACTAGCACATCGAGATAACATTTCCTGAACGGACGAGTTTAGAGATATACGTAAGGCATGTATAGCAAGAACCTCCTAAGCTAAGTTAGAGGTTTAAGAGTCCATAGTATGGGCACTACGCCCAGTTGTTCAATCCGGGAGAATCCCGAGTAGCAATCAACTCGTCAAAAGTATAAACGTGATCCTTCGGTCTGAGACGACGTTTCGTCGTACATGAATGTTAACCAAGAGGTACAAAACTTAGAGAAGTTAAGAAAAATGGCTCAAGACTAACCGGCTCCTCGCCGTGAGTATAAGGGGATTGGATGATGTAAATCTTAGACAAGATGCGAGTAGGAGTGAGTATCACGATGCATGAGAGAAATGTTTATGTGCAACTAATGCAAAAATAGTTACAGTCTAAGACGAATCTTAGTTCGCTGTAATCAATGGCTCTGATGCCATCTGTAACAGCCCAGACCCATCGCACTAAGATATTATCCGCTTTGGCAGCCGGCATGCCCTCAGGCATCCGCCCCTCACGGATTTAAAACGCGTCTTGGTAGGGGAGGTATCCACACCCTTATAAAGGCATGCTTAGTTCCCTCCCCACCAATGTGAGACGTTACAATCCTCCCCCTAGGGGACCAGCGTCCTCGCTGGTACACTGGCCGACGATCGGCTCTGATACCAATCTGTCACACCCCCAAAAATCCCACGCGCGATAACGCGCCGTAGGGAGCGTGACAAACCAGGATCGTCGTCCATTAGTTACACCAAAGGACCAATAATTAATAAAACGTTTCATATTTCATTAAAATATATAATTAGAGTTTTACAAATACGGAAGCGTAAATACAATAAAAGTACTTATGTAAAATCTTTGTCACCCAAGGTGACGTGGCTTGTTCAAAGACATTGAAAGTGTTTCAAGACTCATGCATGCGTACTCGTGATACTCGAACATCTGCAACCTGAGAAATAACATGCTAAAAAGTGTCAACACAAAGGTTGGTGAGTTCACAGGTTTAGTATCTTCAAAACAGTACAAGTTGTGAGCATAATCACTAATATATATCAGATAGCTAGCTAGGCTATGTACATGAAACTTTGCACGTGATGGTCACCGAAGCTGACGGTTGTTTATAGTTTGCCTTGTTTCGTTGAGGACGAATATAACACCCGTTCGATATCCAATCGTGCCAGAGCGACTGGCCCGGGTGGGGTTTGTCAAACCCAGTAGTACTACAATATATTTCCCGCTATCATCACCAAATACTAACGGTACCATGAGAAGGACTTTGTTGTCTAGTGTGCCTCAGTAATCAGTAATCGTGTGATATATAAAAGTCTAATTATCTCAGTTGTGTAAATCATGCATGTTAATCTCCCCCAACAGGATTTAAAACAGTAAAATGGGGCCGTGAAACTCACCTTTGGGTGCACAACAATTCCAGTCAAACAACAACAAGAAGTAGCAAGTAGCGGGTCTTGTGTACTCTACCAAACACCCAACACCTAACGAGCATATGCACATAAGTGTGTGTTCAATTGAAGACGACTAAGTCTAGACTAACGGTGAAAATAAATAATGTCCAACTATAAAATGACGAAGGTTCAATAAATCCAAAACGAGTCGAAGGTTGACATATTGCCAAAATCATAGTAATTGCGAAAGTCGATGAATAGTAGTATATTATCGACTAACAATATATGTTCATGAAATCGAATAATATAATGTGTATATATAATGTGTATATATATTAAAATATATACATAATCAAATATATAATTATAACAGTAACGTATTCTCAAATGTACTTATATATTTATAGATTATTTATTTATTTATTTCAATAAATATACAACTCTAATGTTTAGAGGATTTATATCGCCCTTTACAACAAAATACATTATTCGTATGCGTAAATTTTTGCATAAATATAAGGATTATAGACACGTTCGTTTTATATATATATATATTTTTTTCAAATACGTATATTTATACATTTTTCCAAGTACACATCCCTTATAATTTTGTCAAAAACCATAATTTTATATAATAATCATATTATACAAACCGACGGGATAAAAACGACGATAGCGATGTCTACGAGGATTGCTACGGCCCAAAATAACATGGGGAACGATCGATGATGGGTTTTGAGTCAACCAATTTCATAAAACAAAAATAGTAAAAAGTGGAGGTCACCGGGTTTGAACCCGTGACCTTCAAATCAGCAAACAACAACCTAACCAACAGGCCAAGGATAGATTTGTTTACAGGTTGAAAAGAAATTCTTATAAACATCAACAGGAACGAAAATCGAGTTTTTAAATAAAACTGTAAAAGTTTTATGGTGGTCGGGTTTCGAACCCGCGACCACTGCTATAGAAACAGAGGTCTTAACCACTGGGACAGATCGTGAAGTTGTTTCAAAACTCGAAAACTAGATAGATCACATATACGGGTCGGGTGTCAATTTGTGTCATCTTCATCACCCAACCCTAAAACCCATCAGACCTCCATTAAAATCAACCGAACCTTATGGAGCATGCTCAGAGACATGCGAAAACGTATAAGCACATGAATTCTAGTTGATACCTGGAATCACGACCAAAACGAAGGCTCCAAGGAGGGTGTTGACAAGGTTTATCGTTCCGCTCCGCGACACGATCTCAAATCTGTGCTCATCGCCCGCCCTTCATTGAGCTCGTTCTTGGCGATAGATGGTGGTCAGAAGGATGATTGTACGGTGCCTAAGGCGTAGACAATTAAGCAATGGTGGTGGAGTAGCGGATCACCACACGGCTCGCCGGTGGTGAATCAAACAGTGGGTCTCGGAGAGCAAAACGGGGCTCACGTGCGTGAGGCTTTGTGGGTGTTTGAGATTTGTAATTCATACGAATCATTTGGGTGAAAAAAAAACCGATCGAATGGCAGATGTAAGTGAGCCCTTTTAATCGGAAATTTAATATCCGGCAGTTACTGGATTTGTAAAGCCGTCGTCATCGGTTTTAATTTTCGCTCCTTAAATCGTCTTTCAAAGAATGGCAGAGATAGTCCCTCATTGATTTACAAAACAAGAACAAGGTTTGGCAAATGACGACGCCAGTCCCTCTTAGTTTAAAAGTGTTAACGGACTCTAACGAGGTTAACGAAAGATTTCTTTAACGGTGACTACAGGAGTGTATGTCCACATGTCTAACGTATGTCGTTTATAAAATTATAAGTCTCGTTTCGTTGCATAAAATGATGAATATAATTCATAAATATATATAGTTTTTAAGTTCACATAAAATGATAAATCCTAAATCGTAGCGATACGTTTAAATTCACATAAAATCATGAAAAAGCTACGTATAACTATATGACACATTGTCACATAAAATGATAAGTTATAATTTATATATATATATATATATATATATATATATATACATATATAAAAGAATTATAAGTTTACTTGCCACATAAAATGACAAAACGCTACCATGAAATTATATTATATGATTTACATAAATTGATAGAATATAAAACGTCTACACTTAAGTGCATGCTCGTATAGTGATGGTTACACAAACCCTAGTTACTAAGGTCAATACAAGTCAACACATAAATGTTCACACAACATTTAATACGGTTTATGTTCAGTTAATGTTAGAAAATGACCTGAAAAGTCGGATTGTCACAATAACCCCAAAAGGAGTGCATAGTTAGTCCTATACATCATCGACTGAACCATATTTAATAGGGTTCGATTTCTCCTTTCACTCCATCGTTTAATTGTGGAGTTCTAAGAGGAGTGGGCTATGAAATAATTCCAGGCCTTCAGATGATTGAGGAATTCAGTGCTTAGGCATTCACCGCCTCTATTAGATCGAAGTATTTTAAATTGTTCGACTCAAATGATTTTGTACTTCGTTTTGAAATTCTTTAACTTCTCAAATGTTTCATGTTTATGCTTCATTAGATAAGTATAAGCAAATCTACTATAATCGTTTATGAAGGTAACGAATTATCTTTCTTGATTTCTCGTGGCAGTCCTAATGGGTCTGCATACATCAGTATGTATAAGTCCCAAAAGTCCACTGGCCCATTCTCCAACATTTGTGAACGGTGACTTGGTTAATTTATCAGATAAGCACGATACGCATTCATTTAAGTAGTCTGCATTTGTGGATTCGAGAATCCCTGCATTTTGTAGCTTCTTGATGCGTGCCCTGCTTATATGACCAAGTCTATGGTGCCATAACGAGGAATCATTACTATCAGTTTTGTTTCTTTTAGAAACATAATAGATTTGATCATTTGTTTGAACATTTATTTCATATATACCATGTCTAGGTTTAGCCTCGAAATAAAATATATCATTAAGATAATCAAGAATAGTGAAACCCTCAAACTTATACTTAAATCATTGTTCAAACAATGAAGAAACATAAACAATGTTCCTGGATAAACCAAGTGCATATAAACAGTCAACTAGTTTAACTACAAGGCCAGAATGACATGTCAAAGAGTAAACACAGTTGCAAGAACTGGGACCTTATTTCCATCGCCTACAATAAGTTCCATGTCGCCTTGTTTCAGTTTCTTCCACTTCTCAGGTTCCTGCAAAACATTAACAATGTGATGACCACATCCAGTATCAAATACCCATGTATTGGAGGAAACAGTGAAAAGTTCAATAACATTTATTGACATACCTGATGAGGAGCTCTGTTGAGAGCTTCTAGTCATCTTTAGCTTTGCAAGATGAACGGAACAGTTACGTTTCCAGTGTCCCACTTCATTACATTCAAAGCAGATGCGCTCCATTAGAGGTGGTGACTTTGATTTTTCTGCTTTTTTGCCTTTGACCATATGAGCTTTAACCTTGGATTTCTTCTTGACACCTCCATCTTTGACCCCAAGCACATCGGATGTGGTTCTGATTTTGGCACATGGTAGAAGTGCTATGAGCTTGTCTAGTGTTTCCACTAAACAGTTAATCGCATGAATGCGATAACATTCGGGCAGTGTACTAAGGAAAATGTTCAACGCCATACACTCAGGTATGGGGAGCCCTAGCTCAATCAGATGGTCACGATGGGCCTTCATCATCACGACATGTTCATAAATAGAGGAGTCCGATGATACTTTACTATTCATAAGTTTTTGAAAAATAGAGTATTGTTCATCTCTTTAAGGAAACTCAAAGAAATCTTTGAGCTTCCGAACAATGTCATAGGCACTCATGTCATGCAAGTTGTACCAGAAATCCAGTGACAAGCTGGGCATGATAAGGTCAGTTACCTCATTAGAATCATTGGTATGCTTATCCAATTCTGCCTTAGTACGGTCATTGATCAAGAATGATGGCAGATTTGGTATAGGCCTGTCCAGGACATAGAGTTTGCCAAATACCCTAAGAACATTTCTGAATGTGGCTTTCCATGAGATGAAGTTGGTCTCGGTCAAAGTGTCCAACTTATGATTGATTTCACGGGTCGAGTTTTCAATAGCCTTCTGAAAAATAAGCAAGGTATTTTAATTAGTATTTTCGATGTTTAGAATTCTCAAAAAAATGTGGTAAGTATTTTATATTTAAGAATTATGAGAATTCAATCAATTAATTACTAAAGGCAGTTATAGCATGCAATCAGTAGTAATTAAGTGAAAGAACTGACATCAAATGTCAATTGTGAATGACAGGTCACAACTCTCGTTTATGAGATCGCAATAACATCGAATGTTTTATGCGATACGTTTAGCTTCATCTATGCCCACCCTATTTACAAAAATTTACGTTACGGTGCTAAAGGCTCCAATAATGCAATTTCTTGCAACTAGAGGAATAGTTATCCGAGGTGGGAACATGTACAAATACGGTGCTGAAGGCTCCAATAATTGTACCTTAAATTGCACCCTACATGCCAAGTACGGTGCTGAAGGCTCCAATACTGATGTTTTGATAAATGCATCATAAGTTGGGCTTGACCTGGGATGACATGAACTATTAATTTATTATTACCAGATAGGGATTTTAAACCAATTTTAAGATATATTTTTATCATCGAGAACGAAAAACTCTATCATCACTTGGGACACCATATTAAATAACCTATTAATTTAAAATTGCCTATGCGTTCGCGAATGATTTATATGTGTGTATCCGCCCATTAGGTCACTTAATCTTGCTAGAGCCTGATTAGCAAGATTAGTTAGGGTTAGGAGGTATACAAATATATTTAAATAAAACAACAACACGGTAGGCAACACTTGCATCTTATGGCTTGTTATAGCTCCCACTGACCTCTAGGAATCCTCTTGGCTCCATGTCGGATCTTCAGTCTTTAGTTTACAAAAATAGAAAGCTTTCAAAATTGGAAAGTTTCCTAAAATGGAAAGTTACTAAAAATAGAACCCCTAATTTCTAATTTTACAACTTCGAACCCAAAACACGGGCCATCTAACCAAAACTGCTAAATTACAATAATGGGCCAACAAATTGGGCCAAACCATAAACAATCACAACAACCACAAAACAATAAATACAAGGGTCGGGCTGATAACAAACATATATTTAATTATATTTATATTTTCAAAAAAATATATATTTAAGATAATTATCAAATAATTAAAATAAATAAATAAAATTTGCGATCTGGAATTAAATCGAAATCACGAATCACCGGTTAAATAAAATACCGGTTATCAATTTGTTGCGGTGCTTAGTGCTCTGATACCACTGTTCGGTTTTACAGTGGTATTCGGGTGACACATTTAGTAACATTGTTTTTACTAAACTTAAATATATATATATATATATATATATATATATATATATATATATATATATATAGGGATGGGAACTATTAATAACCCACTCTTAGAGAGATAACTAAATAACCACATCCTAGTGGCTTGATGAAAATACAGGTGCTATGGATGAGTGACACTTGGCACTCCTTTTTTTTTCTTTTTCTTTTTAACATAAAGGGTATAAGGGTATTTTACCCAAAAGAAAAAGTACATCCTCGTTTTTAAAACGCCTATAACTTCTTTATCCGAAGTCGGTTTTTTATAAAAATTATACCATTGGACTCATCGCTTTTTTATCTTTAATTCAGATGTGGTCCCGACTTTTTTCGAAGGTTTTTTTTCAAACGTCTGTATTAACATCAATGCTACAGAAAAAAGGCACCGGTGCTACCCAGAAAAGGACCAGTGCTACTTTTTGTAACATTACATAACAGTACGGACGTTTGAAAAAAAATGTAAAAAAAAGTCGGGACCACAACTGAATTAAAGGCAAAAAAGCGACGAGCTTAATGGTATAATTTTAATAAAAAACCGACAAAAGATGAAAAAGTTATAGACTTTTTAAAAATGGGGGGGTGTTTTTTTTTGTTGGGTAAAATGACATCTATACCCTTCCTGGTAAAAGTACCCATTGGACAAGTGTCATGCATCTTGTGGCTGAAATTGGTTATTTGGTTATCTTTTTAAGAGTGGGTTAATATTGGTTCCTTCCCCTATATATATATATATATATATATATATATATATATATATATATATATATATATATATATATATAAGTATAACATACTAGATAAATATATAATTACAGATTAACGCAACGGAATTATTTACAATGCGAAAACTGTAAAACAGATCAGGATTAAATCACCAGTTACACACAAACACGAAAATAAATAATTCTACAAAAATAAATAATATCTAAACAATTAGATTTAGATATACCTTAGCCGGATCCGAACAACCGTTCGAGACTACGGGATACAATGCGTCGTTGCTAGGGTTGAAAGAAACGGTTGACTCGAACTGGCGAGTCAAATCAGCAATAGTCTTGACCGGAGAGGTCATCACGATTTCTTCGTCACTAAAAACGGGGTGACATGTGGATCTTGAACCATAAAATTTAGGTAGAGGCGGAATCGTCCTGAAGAACAAACCGGAATCGGGGTTAGAAACCCCATACTCGACGGTCACCACTGGCGGCGCCACAATGGCCAGCGGTGGTGGCTCCGATCGCCGGAGGCAGGGCTGCGATGGTGGCCGAAGTAAGTTTCACCGGATAAAGATGTGTAGGCCAAGAACGGGATGGGATCACGGAGGTGGCGGCGACAGTAGTTGGCGTCGGCGGCTGCGGTGGCGTCGCACCGCCTTGATCAGCGGTGGTAGCGGCGGTACTCAGAACAGCAGCAGTACCAGCAGCCGGAGCGACGGCGTTCGCCGGAGCAGCGACAGCCGAGGGGGACGGTCGGCAGAGGGCGGCGGCGGTCGGTGGTGGCTTGGCCGAAAGCCGCAGAGGGAGAGAGAGAGTTAGGGTCTTTTGTTTTTATAACTGATTTAAAACAATTTGATTAAAGCTCAAATTCGTTTTAATCTCAATTATCCACTTAAAATTAAATATTTTAATTTTCATCACCATCCACTTTAATTAATTTAGCTGTTTTAATTTAAATTCATAATTTAATTAAAATAATTAATTAATTAATTAACATTTTATTAATTACTAAATAATTTAGTAAATTAATATTTATCCACCTAAATTACTAAATTTAGTAATTAAGTTTCGGGTTCAGTTACCGACTACTAAATTGATCGGATTTTATGACACGTTGACCCAGTGTAACTCTTACGGTTCAATGATCGGGTCGGTCACGTTAATTTATCGGATCTAGACATACAATATCCAACAAATTATTATTTCTTTTTTTAAGCTCGTTGCAAGGTCATTTTGTATATGAGTTTCTTTATGTTGCGTTTTAGCAATGTACTTGTTTTGTGTACCCGTATTATCCACATTGCAACGCAGACAATAAAATCTAATTAGTTACACAAATGAAGTTAAACTTTAATTAGGTACGTTTAAATGTTTAGCCCAACATTGTTATAAAATGTTGGTTTATTAGTAAGGGTGTCATTTTTAGCCGGACCAATCTACACTGACCCGATACTTAATATGAGTCAGTTTTTACTCTAGATTTTAGATATTTTCTTTGGTTCAATCTAAACTAGAGGGGAACTAAGATCGTCTGATCAATGTAAGTGCACAAGTTGGAAATAGTGTTTACTTACATAAGAAAAAATCGCAAACTTGTCTTAGACGAATGCACTAACTCATTTTGACTTGATAAGTAGGCTAGTAAAACTTACGTAGACCAGTCTCAAATTGATATGGTTAATATGCTTCTTTTCATAAGTAACATAAAGTATATTTGATTTGTCTTTAGCTAGGTCATCACACTTTCTTGTCAGATATCCTTTTCTTGTGCTTTCTCGTCCGCGTCCTTTTCTTGTACTACACTTGTCATATATAATGCACAATTGAAATTCAGATCTAAACTAAAAATACGCCTTGCATATTCTCTTCATATTCGGATTTTCACTAAATATGTCCATAGCCGTGGGCGTCATCTTTTCTTTGACCCCACATTTTTTCTTCTATCTACTGGAAACATAGGTAACTGTGATGTATAGTATTTCGACGAGAGGGAAACTGTGATGCATAATATTTTCGACGAGAGGACTTTAAGTCCCAGAACTACTCTTTTAATCTGATCTGATGTTGAGTTTGCCTGGTTCAAATCGGACTGATCTGAAGCCCAAAAGTCTTAAAAATTGAACTTTAGGATGAACCATGAAACATCATTCGGGTCAATTCGGGAAGTCGGCCTATCAGTGTTTCGGGTCTTGTTAGAGGTGAGCATATAAACCGGTTACACGACCAGTTTTAAAAAAAAAATCAAACCCAGTTAGATATACAAGCTGATTAGAGAAAAATCGGTTAGGGTAGAACCCGGCGCTGGTTAGAGAACATGTTGGGTTTTGGGTAGAAATCGGTTAGAATACCCTGTTATCAAAACCAGTTAGGAACTGGTTCATCAACTAGCCGTTTGATAACGGTCATATGACCGTTTGGACCTCTTTTTAATAATTTTTTGGGGTTTTTTTGACATGTTATTCCCCCTGGGTTTTTTTTTGACACCAATCTCTACTCTCTTTATTCTTTAAAATGGTAAAAATAAACGCTCCAATGAAGAACCAAGTTCGTGAAGTTGTTCCAACGAAGCAAAGTAAGGAAGTTTGGCAACATTGTCGATATGTGTGTGATGATGGAGGGGCCAAACAAGGCTCGGTGCAAGTTATGTGCCAAGTTACTTTATGCAATATCAAACTCAACTTTGAAGCAACACATTGAAACCCTCATTATGTTGCAAGGAAAGCACAAATAGTTTAAGCCTCAACCTCAAAGCCAAGCGGCAATGACAAGTGAAGCAACATGTTGAGGCGTTGAGTACCTTCATCACTTCATGTTCTTTTTTAGTGCTTGAGTTTTAATCTTTTTGTTGTTTTTTTAGTGTATTTTGTGATTAAACTTTGAACTTTAAATAAAGATGAAGTTTTTTTTTTTATGATTAAGTTGGGTTTTTTTTAAGTATAAAAAAACATACAAACATCCAAAACAAAAACGGTTTTTCTAACCGGATAGTTCTAACCGGTTGGCACCGGTTGTAACATTTTCCCTTATAAATCGGTTACGACTCGGTCCGATTACACCAATAATCGGTTTTGACTCATCAATACACCATAATAGTAACCGGTTTGAAAAAAAAAATGAAGGTTTGTGCACCTCAAGTCATGTAATGAATCACGTTTTGGTATAAGTTTTTCCGTCTAGGTTACAACGATGGAAAGGCTACCGTCGCTAATTTCACAACTCTCCTCTTTTCGCTCGTCAGTCCTTTTCCGCCCCGCCTCCCGTTTACAAATCGCACGAGCATCATCCAGTTCATCTACTCGGGTAATTGCCAACATATTCACCTCTACTAACAAACAACAAATTGCTTCGTTTTTTTTTTATTTTTAATTTACTCTTTTGATGTTCGTTGCGTAGATGGAGGCGGGACATTATAAATTTGGACCGTACCAAATTGATCAAAAAGAGGTGTTTTACTCCACTGATCTTTCATACGCATTGGTCAATCTCCGCCCTCTTCTTCCCGGTAATTTCTCATTCCCTGATTATGATTACGTTTTTTAGGGTTTCGTTTTCATTTTCATGCGTTTGATTACGGAATTTTGTACCATCTCTCTGGATTATTTACATCTGCTACTATATAGATGTGATGTTAATTCGATGATCATATGTTCTATAAGCCCTAGCAACAAGCTAGTAATCTTATATAGCTGTGGGTAAATTGATAAAAGGGAGATGTTTTGTAAGCCCTAGATGTTAGAGGATTTTATGATTTTTATCCTAGGAGGTAATAGGGTTACAAATAGGGGTGAGCAAAGTCGGGAAACCGATTTTTTTTTTGTCCCAAATCTCAACCGAGACCGAGACCGAGACCGAGACTTTTCCTATACTATGACCGAGTCCCAACCGAACCCTTCATTTCGGAATTCGCAATTCTTTGCTCAGCCCTACGCAGAATTCGTAATTCTTCTGCCGTCAAACTATTTTTTTATGTTAATTGCGAATTTGGGTTACCGAAATTGGGTTTTTTAGTCCATTACTTCAATAATCAAATAAGGTTGTTGGGCCTGGGACATTGGGCCGCTGGAAATATTCGGGAGATCGGTTTTTGAAAGTTGATTTCGGGAAATCCCGATCCCGATCCCGAAACCGAGTTTAGACATACGTATGAACCGATGAAAATCAAACACATCTCGGGCCGGTACGGTTTTCGGGTATAGTCGGTCCGGGAAATCGGGATTTATCGGGATCCCGTTTTTTTGATCACCCCTAGTTACAAACAAACTTAAATTAGGATTTTGACATATTTCTCATTTCTCTTTTGCAGGTCATATCCTTATTATATAGCTTTTCAATCATATAAGATTGTCATTTTCATCTCAAAACGTAACAGGATTCAGACATGTTGAGCATTATTCTTTATAATCATTCTGTCAAATGTTTGATTATTATGGTAAGTTTGCAACTATATAGAGTTTTAATAATATTTAAGACATGTATTGATTATAAAAATTCAAGAAATGGAAAGACAAATTGTTTTTTTCTGGGTCGGTCTCATACTAGAAATTACATCTTTAGACCCATTGTCGGTTTTGACCCACTACTCAAGCCTTCTAGCTCTTCTTATTGGCTGTTCGTTAGACTTTGAATAATGTATCTCTTTGGTTGACTTGACAATGAACCACATGTGCTTGTTTGCCCAAGGCGTGAAGTGAAGCGATTTATTGACCTCACCACAGAGGAGACTAGTGACTTGTGGATTTCAGCCCAAAAAATTGGGAAACAACTTGAGAACTACCACAAAGCTTCTTCACTTACATTTGCAATTCAAGTAAGCTGCCTACGTACTTCAATTTCAAAATTTTTATTCTTGCTTGTGCTTAGGCACCAAAGCTACGTGAAACCTAGGCTCCTTGAACATACACAAGGAAATCTTCTTCATTGGGAGCATGTGAGGTGAGGGCGCGCTTGGCTTTGCTATGGTGCCAAATCCGGATTGAACCGGTACAAAATTGAACTAGACCATCCCTTGTTTTGTTAGCCACAAGCCAAACAAAACTTGTTTATTATTTTTGAACGACAAATATTAAGTTTCTCCAACTCTAATTCATGCCCCAGGGAGGTTTGAACCCAACAACTCAAGAATGAGGGTCATACACCTTTGCCACTAGGGCTAATCAGAACTTATGATTCCTTGTTTTGCACAACCCCCCCCCCCCCCCCCCCCAACCCCAACCCCAACTTCCCCTCGCTATTAGTCATCTCCTTTAGTCATTTCCCTTGTCAAGTTTTCTAACATGAAGCAACGTGGGATGAAATAAACCAAATTTATTTTATTTTTTGCACGTTGATTTAAAATGAAATTATGTTATGATCTTTATTTTATTTTAGAATGATATTAATTTTCTATGCCTATTATATATATATATATATAGGGTTAAGTTCAAATGAGAACTTTTTCTTTTGAGAACTTTTGAGAACCAATTTGGGCCACTAATTTTCAAGGGGGGAGCATTCAAATTCATGGGGGGGTTTTCCATATATATAAACTAGTGGCTAAGATTAGTTCTTTTTAGTTCTCAAACCCAATTAGTTCTCAAATGATCCTCTCCCTATATATATATATATATATATGGAGAGGATACATTTTAGAACCAATTTGATTTGAGAACTAAAAAGAACTAATTTGAGCCACAAGTTTATTTACATGTACAAAAAATCTTAAAATTCTGTTGTCTTTAATTCTGGAAAAGAAAATGATATTTTGATTTTTTTTAATTAGTGCACATGTGCACCATTGTCATTAGTACTACATAAAGAGAATTGTCATGCGAAAAAATATTGTTTAAGTTAAAAACATTAAAAAACAATTAAATATTTATAGAACTAATGATAATTCTACATATGCACTATAACTATTTGTTCTAGGGCACATGTGTAGCATAAAATTTAAAAAAATTCAAAACATTAAATCTATTTTTATAGTTAAAGATAACACAATTATAAGATTTATGGTGCAATTTCTTTTTTAAAATATTAATGTATACGACATGTATAAAGTGTTTTTATATTAGTGCACATGTGCACTAATAAAAAACCACGAAAAGCTAACAAAATAATAATGTATTTGGTGTGATTTTTCTAAAAAAATATTATCGCGTACTATATGTGTGAGTTTTATTATTAGTGCACATGTGCACTAATAAAAAAACGACGAGACGTTAAAGTTTTTTTAATTTTTTTTCCAGAATTCAAGAACTCATAATCAGTGTTGTAGAAAGCGCTAGGCGGTCGAGTACCGCCTAGCATTTAATCGGGATTAATCGATTTGTAATTTTTTTAATTTATATATATATATACACATTTATATGAAAATAATACTTTCAAATCCACATTAATACTTCATAATTTATAGAATTCAAACTTAGTTATAACAAAACAAGTACTTATAAATCCATTTTTCCGATTTTGACCGATTTTTTTTGATTTTTTTCGATTTTTACCGATTTTTGACCGGCTTTGACCGACTTTTACCGCCTAGCTATTCCACCGATTAATTGACCGCCTAGCTTAAAATTCCAAGAGAAAGTACAGCCTAGCGATTAATCACCGCCTAGGTCGATTTTTACAACATTGCTCATAATTCTAAGGTTTTTGGTGCAAATTTTTAAAAATAATATGAACGTATGAAAAAGTTATAAGTGTTTTAGTATTAGCTTTTAGGTTTTCGTAAAAAGAAATGGTTTTTACATGATCATTACCCTATATATATATATATATATATATATATAGAGTAAAGTTATTCTAAAAAAACACTTTCACCTAAGAAGGCTAGGAAGCAATCACATGTTGACACGTGGACAATAACACAGTGTGTTAGTGTGTCAGCAATTTTTACTTTTTATTCATTGTGTTAGTGTGTTATGTACACATGTCAGCACGTGGTTGCTTCCTAGCCTTCTTAGGTGAAATGGTTTTTTTAGCTGAACCTAAACCTATATATATATATATATATATATAGGGAGAGGATCATTTGAGAACCAATTTGATTTGAGAACTAAAAAGAACTAATTTGAGCCACAAGTTTATTTACATGTATCCCCCTCCCATGAATTGTAGTGGTCCCCCCTGAAATTTGTGGTTGAGATTTAGTTCTTAAAAGTTCTCAAAACAAAAAGTTCTCATTTGAACCTAACCCTATATATATATATATATATATATATATATATATATATATATATAGGGTGAGGTTCATTGTAGACACCCCCATAAGTGTAGACAGGTAGACACCCTTTTTCACATGTGAAATTACTTTAGTTCACATGTGTTTTCACATGTGAAATTTTCTGAACAATGAGAAAAAGAAAATAAAAGAAAAAAGAAATTAATCATAACCATTAGATCAAGAGATCTAATGGTGAAAAAATGTGTCTACCTGTCTACACTTATGAAGGTGTCTACAATGAACTTTTCACTATATATATATATATATATATAGGGCAAGGTTATTATGCAAACCTCATCTAGTTGGGGAAACTTTACAAACCCATCTAAGGGCCACCAATCAACCACATCATCAACATGTCTCCAACCCATAAGGGCTTTATAGTCTTTTCATCAACCATGAGCAAAAAGGAGATCTCCATTGTCTGGCACACTGTCGAGCAGAAAAAGCCAGCATGCTTCTTGTACCTTCTCCTTTCTACTTTATATGTACCTTGTGTACTATAATAATTTATAACTATTTGCATTACTTTCCTCTTTTCCAATGCACCTTTATATAGTGTTTGACATATGTATTTGTACTATAATAATTTATAACTACTAATATTTTTAATGGTTATTATTATATCACTTTCTTAATTGTGTATAAACAAATTATTATTAATTATCATACTTTTTAATTTCTTATTTTTACTTTTTTAATTACACGGATATGTATAACAAAAAAGAACATTTTTTATTAATTTATTAGAACCCAATACAATTAATATTAAACGTAACAAAATTATCATACGACTACAAATATTTTAAAACATGATCAAAAAATATAACAAAGCTAAAAAAAATATAGAACCTAATTATTCTTCTATTCTTGATAATCACCTTCATCTTTGACAAAAAAAAAATCTTTTGACCTACAAAAAATCGAGTTCATCGGTTACTTCTCGTAAAACATTACATAAGTACATTTACATATGTAAATTTAGATAGATAACGAGATGTGCATGTTACATATGTAAAATTACATATGTAAAATCGTTAAAAATCTTGACAAAATTTACCATATTGGTAAATTTAAATATGTAAATGATTGTTTAGATGTGTATTTTTCTAAATCTCCAAAATGTTTAGGCACATTAGTTCAAGCACGAAACATACGTAAATTTACATACGGGGGACGAGTTTACATATGTAAATTTAAATATATAAATGAGATGAAACATATTACATAAGTGAATAACATATCTTACGTCATTACGTAAGTAAATTAACATATATACTTACATATGTACCATATTTTTTTAGGGTATGCATTTAATTATGAGCTACACATGTTACGTAAGTAAATCCACATACATTTTATTGAAAATTACATATGTAACTTTAAATAGATAATATATGTAACATGTAAGATAAGTAAAATTACATAGATAACGAGATGTAACATGTTATATAGGTAAAATTACATATGTAGCATCGTTAAAAATTCTCACAAGATTTACCATAAGTACGTAGGTAAATTTACATATGCAACTTCGTTAACATGTTAAATATGTTACACAGGTAAATTTACATATGTAACATATGTGTAACATAGGTAAATTTACATATGTTTCTCAACCCTTAAACCACCATATCCTCCCCTCAAAATAAATAACATATATGTAATCATGACAAGATTTACCATATATATATTATAAAAAAATATTCATGGAAGTCTAATTTATATAATTCAAAACTATATTCTATTTTTTTATAATGGTACAATCATGAAAGTCTATTAGATAATTAAAGAGAGGACGGCCTAGTAAAAAATCCAAGGAAATTATACATATATAAATTTACATACGTAACATATTGTATTAAATCAGAAGTTAGAACGTTTACCACTTATTTTTTTATGAATATTGTATTAAAATTTTTAATGTTACACAATATGATGCATGTAGCATAAGATGTAACATTACGTATGTAACACATGTGTAAATTTACATACGTATCATGAATAAAAAAAAGTTGTAACACACATATAACATTACATAAAACCTAATTATGCTTCCGTTCTTGATAATCATCTTCATCTTTAACAAAACTAACAAAATGTATAACATATATTAAACATTCTTATGACAACATGTTATGTATGTAAAATCATCTGAATAGGTGTACCAAAAAAATGACAAATATTTTATTATTTTATCAGAAACCATTACAAATAATATTAAACGTAACAAAATTATCATACGAACTAAAAATATTTTTAAAAAATGATCAAAAAGTATAACAAAGCTAACAAAAAATATAAAGGCTAATTATGCTTCCATTCTTGATAATTGTTAAATAATGTAATATCTAGATCTTTCTATCTAGATTTTTCTTATAGGTAGTTGGTAGTTGGTAGATATACATTTATTATACATAGATATTTTGTATCTTGAGTTGTATAAATTGGGGTTCTCACCCCCCCATGTAAATCATCAGATTCTATATATAATCCGTTTCATGGTATCAGAGCTTAAGGTTTAAGCTCTTGATTCAAACCTGGTCTGTCCTGTTCTCCTCTCCTGTTCCTGTTCTGATTGCTACTGCCTTTACTCAAGACTTTTTCCGGCATCAAATTAGAGTACACCGCCGCCACCAGTGGACTCACTGACCTCCGATTAGGGTCCGGCCAGAAAATCGCCGCCTGAAGCCACCATACGCGCCGCCACCGCAGCTCCGCCCCTGTCTCCTACGTGCCGGCGCGTGAGAGCGCGTGAGAGATTTTCCGGCCACCGCCGACCACCCGATTTCTTCCAGTGACATCGGAATTTCTTGAATTTCGCCTTGGGTTCTGCTGATTGTTTTTCTGGTTCACATTTGCTCCAGTGAGTTCATTAGTTCAGGTACTGTTCACTACTCGTTGCTTTCTACTTCAGTTATTAAATCTGCTGCTGCCTGCTACTTGTTTATTTACTTGAAATGGGTGACGAAAAACATAATGAAGCTCATAAAGAAGTTCAGACAAATGTTATTGCCCTGGGTATTATTAATTACCCCTCGGTTCTCACTATACCGGTGAAACTAAATTCCAACAATTGGAACACCTGGAGTCTCTTTGTCCAAAAGGGCCTTACAAGTTTGGACAAAGATAACCATTTAACTGATAACCCTCCTGATCCCATAACACGGGAATGGCGGGTTGATGATAGCGGCATCCAGATGGCCCTATGGAATGCAATGGAACCACAAGTACTTGCTATTGCACAAAATTATGCTACTGTGAAGACAATGTAGAATCATCTTTCTTCATCCTTCTCCGCGAAAGAATCGTTGTCTCATGCTTATTCGGTGGTCCAAGCATACACGAGAATCGAACAAGGTGATTCATCATTTACAGATTACTACACTCGGTTCTCCAAGCTGTAGGATGAGTTGCAGGCCCTGTTTCCACCTACTACTGACCTGAAGGTTCAGGAGGAGCGCAACACCAAGATGGCGGTTATGATGTTCATCGCTGGCTGCTATCAAATCTGTGGCATCCACATATCATCTCCTACGTGAGATGTATGGTTCAGACACTGCAGCTCCTGACTCTATTGACACTTCAGCCATGCAAACCATTGCTAAAGGCATTGGTCGAGGTTCTCACATCACTCAACGAAAAGGTATTGGACGTGGAAATAGTACCACGTGTCACTATTGCAAACAGGATGGACACACAAAATACAACTGCCCAAACCGCCCCCCTGGATCTCAGCCTGGGCAGTTAATACGGCCGATATCCCACCGGGATATCGGTGGGATATCGGATATCGGACCTCGGCCAAAAATACGGTAAAAAATACGGTCCAAAAATACGGTACCGATAAAATCGGCCGTATTTGCCGATATATCGCCGTATTTTTTCTGAAAATTCGGTGATATTATGGGTAAAATACGGTGGGCTGTTTTTTTTATAAAAATTAACACCAAAACAAAAAAAAAAACGGTTTGCAGTAAAAAAATAACACCAAAAACGGGTCTCGCACGAACCCGTATTTTTGAGTTGCATTCGTGTCCGCAGGTCGCGCGGGCATGAGTTTGATTTTTCAAGCCAAACTCCCAATTTCTGCACCCCCCCCTGCGCGAGGGTAGTAGCCGGAGTAAAACATAGCACAAGATTTAAATCTTTCTTGGATGATTGCACATTTAAACCATACTTTGTTTTGTCTACCCACCAATGTGGGATATGGTGTAACCTTTTAAGATTAACATCTCATTCACACACACACTTTTCCAACAATATTATATATATATATATATGTTAAAATGTATATAACTATATATTAAAATGACCGATATCCCACCGATATTTTACCGAGATAACCGATATATCGTATATCGGTCCTCGACCGTATTCCGAATTTTTACCGTATTAACTGCATAGATCTCAGCTACCTACCCGTCCTCGAGCTAGATTGGCTAATACTGATGAACCAAGTGACCAGACCACTTACACACTCAGCCAGGAGGAATATACTCGGTTCCAGCAACTACTATCTACCCAGGCAGCCAGTCCTAATCAACAGGCCAATTCTGCTCGCTCAGGTACATTCTCTAGCCTTGATTCGTCTTGGGTTATTGATTCTGGAGCCACTCATCACATGACTGGGAACGAAGGTATAATCTCGAACCTCCACAACATTTCTCACCCACCAGTTCGCATTGCGGATGGATCTTCATGTCCAGTTCGTGGCATTGGATCCGTTCGTAGTCCGACAAAATTAAATCTTTCCTCTGTTTTGTTGGTTCCTAAATTTCCTGATAACCTTTGTTCCGTAAGCCAACTTACCAAACAAAACAATTGTTCTGTAACGTTTTATCCCTCTTATTGTGTTTTTCAGGAACTAGGGACGAACCGGCTGATTGGCACCGGTTTTGAATCAAGAGGTCTTTATCGTCTATCCTTACCGTCACAACCTAAAGCAAACATATGTGATTCCACGATCAGGGAGACTCACTGCCGACTTGGTCATCCTTCTGTAGCAGTTTTGAGGCAAATGCGACCGGAGTTTTCTATTCCTTCTGATTTTCATTGTGAGTCGTGTCAACTTGGTAAACATACCAGACGTCCCTACCCTCCAAAAGTGTCTAGTCGAGTCAGTACCTTGTTTGAACTTTTGCATTCTGATGTATGGGGTCCTTGTCCCACAAAATCAACTTTGGGTTTTCAGTATTTTATTACGTTTATTGATGACTACTCGCGTGCCACTTGGGTTTACCTGATGAAATCTCGTAGTGAGATTAATTCCATTTTTCGTGAATTTCACTCATATGTGCAAAACCAATTTAATACATCTATCAAAACTCTCCGTACCGATAATGCCAAAGAATATTTATCCAATGAGTTTTCTACATATTTGAAATTACATGGCATTGTTCATGAGTCCTCGTGCGCATATACACCTCAATAAAATGGCATTGCTGAACGTAAAAACCGTCATTTGTTGGATGTTGCCCGCACACTAATGTTTCATTCTCATGTTCCTCATCGTTTCTGGGGTGATGCGGTACTCACCGCTGCCTATTTGATTAACCATATGCCCTCATCTATTCTAAAGGGGCAGACTCCGTTTTCCATTCTATTCCCCAAAGGCACTCCCTTTCCTCTTCCACCCAAAATCTTTGGGTGTGTTGCATATGTCCATGATCACCGACCGTGTACTACTAAACTTGCGCCCCGTGCTATTCGGTGTGTCTTTCTTGGTTATTCTCGTGTTCAAAAAGGTTATCGATGTTATAGTCCTTCTCTTCATCGGTACTTCACAAGTGCTGATGTTACCTTTCATGAGTCGTGTCCCTACTTTTCTGACAGTCCTACCCCATCCACTGATCTCTTTCCTGACCCCGATCCTGCATCTGAATCTCCTCTCATTCCTATTATTCCTCAAACTTCGGTTCCGTCTACGTCCTCCCCTCCGGTCCCAGATTCCTCAAATAATAATGGTGCTGCTGGCCCTCCAAAGGTGACACCTCCAATGGTTATCACATATGCTAGACGGAATAAGGGTACGACGACACAACCTCTTGGTTCACAACCAGGCCATGATACGGGTCCATCCTTAGTGTCCTCACCATTGAGTGAACCTCATGTTCCTTTACCATCAACTACCCATGACCCACCACCTGCTATAAACACTTATGATCCACCAGGTGCCCCCTACCCCGATATCTCTATCGCCTTCCGCAAAGAGTCTCGACAACATTCCACCCGTTACCCTATTCAACATCATGTTTCTTATGCCCATCTCTCCCCGGAATCCCATGCCTACACCACTGCCATTGACTCCCACCCGATTCCCAAGAATGTGATGACAGCTCTTAATCATCCCGGATGGCGAAAGGCTATGGAAGACGAGATAGAGGCCCTTCGAGCAAATCATACATGGGATCTTGAGCCACTTCCTCCAGGACAAGCTTATCGATAGCGACCGTCGCGGACGCGATCGCGCGATTTATCGCGTTTCGGCCTTGGTCCGCGATTTGGAAAATAGCGGTATAAAGCGACGCTTGTAGCGTCGCCGGATGAAACACCGGAGGAATCGCCGGAGCAAAGAAAGGGGACGACTTGGAGTTAGGCGGCGATTGAAATGCTGGGGTATAAAGTGACGATTTTAGTGTCGCCAGAAGAATTACCGGAGGAAACGCCGGAGGAATAGCAGGAAGAGTAACCTGAGGAATCGCCGGTGGAATAAAAATGAACGACCTGGAGGGAGTTAGCGGCGATTCATGTGGAAACATAAAACCCTAGTATTTTTATTATGTAAAAGTTACAGTTACACCCCTTCTACTTTAAAAAGTATATAATTACTACCCTTTCATTTAAAAAGTATCTAAATAGGTTTATAAAATACTTAATACATCTAAAAATATTTTCATGTTTCAAATGAAACATTTGGTATTTTGTTATTTATACAATATTTATGTTTACTTTTATAATTTTATATATATAATTTTATATATATAATTTTATATTTTTTTTAATTTTATACACTATTCTAATGGGATATATATTTAAAAAAAATTTATGTTATTATATCGCTATATTTAAAATAGTTGTCGCTATTTATCGCTATTCGCTACATAGCGTATAGGTAGGTCATCGCTATTTTCCGCTATTCGCTATCGATAAGCTTGCTCCAGGAAAGCGTGTTATTGGTTGTCGTTGGGTGTTCACTGTTAAGCTCAATCCCGATGGCTCCCTACATCGCTTGAAGGCCCGACTAGTTGCTAAGGGTTATTCTCAGGCTTATGGCATTGATTATGACGAGACGTTCTCTCCGGTTGCCAAAATGCCATCTGTTCGTATTTGTATTTCTCTGGCGGCTATTCATCATTGGCCACTCCATCAGCTTGATGTCAAGAACGCCTTTCTTCATGGTGTTCTTGAGGAGGAGGTTTATATGGAGCAGCCACCCGGATTTGTGATTAAGGAGGAGGCCTCGAAGGTATGCAGGTTACGACAACGCTATATGGCCTAAAGCAGTCTCCTAGAGCATGGTTTGGCAGATTCTCTGGTGTTATGGAAGAATTTGGAATGGTTCGAAGTGCCTATGATCACTCTGTATTCTTCAGACACTGTCAAGGCCAAAGGATCATTTTGGTTGTGTATGTGGATGATATCATAATCACGGGGGATGACGAAACCGGTATATCTGAGCTGAAACAGTTTCTTCAGTCTCAGTTCCAGATCAGCGACTTAGGTCGACTCCGGTATTTCCTTGGCATTGAAGTATCCCGTTCTCCACAAGGAATACTTCTATCTCAGCGGAAGTATGTCCTTGATATGTTATCTGAGTGTGGTTTACTGGGCTGTAAGCCGGTTGATAGCCCAATGCTTCCTACTGGGAAGCTTCTTCCAGAGGATGGGAGCCCGATGAAGGATCCAGAACGGTACAGACGATTGGTTGGAAAACTTAATTATTTAAGTGTTACTCGTCCTGATATCTCATTTGCAGTTAGTGTCTTGAGTCAATTCATGGCCACACCATATACTGGACATTGGGATGCCGCCCTTCGTGTTTTAAGGTATCTCAAAAACACACCAGGTCTTGGAATCTTATATTCTGATCAGAGTCACTGTCGTGTGGGTGCCTTTACAGAGGAGGGAGATGGACGGATATCAGGATTCTCTGATGCAGATTGGGCAGGATGTCCTATCTCAAGACGATCCACTACTGGTTATTGTGTGTTTGTCGGTGGAAATCTTGTATCTTGGAAGAGTAAAAAGCAGCACACGGTATCTCGATCAAGCGCTGAATCGGAATACAGAGCCATGGCAGATGTCACATCAGAAATGATATGGGTTCGCCGCCTCCTTAGAGAACTTGGGGTTATTTCTGATGATCTGATGCGACTATATTGTGACAATCAATCAGCTATTCATATTGTCAAGAATCAAGTATTTCATGAAAGGACGAAGCATATTGAGGTTGACTGTCACTTAATCAGAGATCGAGTAGTAGGGACAAAAGTTGATCCTCCATCGATTCAACCAATACATATTAAAACAGAGTTTCAACTTGCAGACATTCTTACTAAACCCCTTCGGAAGACCCAGATTGACTTTATTTGCAACAAGTTGGGCATGATTAACATCTATGCTCCAACTTGAGGAGGAGTGTTAAATAATGTAATATCTAGATCTTTCTATCTAGATTTTTCTTATAGGTAGTTGGTAGTTGGTGGATATACATTTATTATACATAGATATTTTGTATCTTGAGTTGTATAAATTGGGGTTCTCACCCCCTCATGTAAATCATCAGATTCTAATATATAATCTGTTTTAATAATCATCTTCCTCTTTAACACAAAATTCATTTACCTACAAAGAAAACAAAGTTCAATAGTTAATATACGTAAAACGTTACACATGTAACAGCTTGTAACATTTGTAACGTTACACAAAATGATATATGTAGCATAAGTTAGTTTACATATGTTAATTTAAATATGTAGCACATGTTACATAGGTTACACAGGTAAATATACATATGTAACATTGTTAAAAGATTTACATAAGTATATTTACGTCGTTAAAATTTTTGACAATATTTAAAATAAGTACATAGGTAAATTTACATATGTAACATGCCTAGAAAACACATTGTTAAAATTTTGTGAGCAACACATGTTACGTAGGTAAATTTACATATTTAAATTTAGATAGATAACGAGATGTTGCGTGTTATATATGTGTCAAAGAGGAAGTTCTCATTTGAACCTAACCCTATATATATATATATAAATAAACTTGTGGCTCTAATTAGTTCTTTTTAGTTCTCAAATCAAATTAGTTCTCAAATGATCCTCTCCCTATATATATATATCCTCTCCCTATATATATATATATATATATATATATATATAGGGAGAGGATCATTTGAGAACCAATTTAATTTGAGAACTAAAAAGAACTAATTTGAGCCAGAAGTTTATTTACATGTATCCCCCCTCCCATGAATTGTAGTGGTCCCCCCTGAAATTTGTGGTTGAAATTTAGTTCTCAAAAGTTCTCAAAACAAAAAGTTCTCATTTGAACCTAACCCTATATATATATATATATATATATATATATATATATATATATATATATATATTATTTTAACGCCTTGTGCCTTTGACTACCTAGAATATGTGTGTATAGAAAAGGACTCATATGATCTTCCGTTGATAGTTAATAATGAATTTAACGCGTCCCTTATCATTTGTATCCATCTTTCTACAGGATGGCCCTCAAGCAGGACAAACAGTTCCTCATGTTCACATCCATATTGTCCCTCGAAAAGGAGGGGACTTTGACAACAATGATGAAATCTATGATGCTGTAAGTTCATACACCTTTTAGGCTTTTACTTTCCTTAAATATGATCTTGAGAAACATGATCAATAATATCATAAAGGAAATAAGGAATCATAATGTGGATTGATTCAACTCATCCATTTATTCATTTGTGTTCAAAATGAAAGGGATAATGTATAGCAATGCCACTCAACTATTCAACTTTTTTCCCTTTAGGTCACCCAACTATTGAACCCTAATTTATGTTCTATGTTTGTACCACATGTGAGCAAAAACATGCTCAATGAATGATCTCTTTTGAAATTGGTTTGATTGTTTTATAACTTCTTTACTTTACAAAATTGGCAAGCCTAGGGGTGAGAAAAAACCGATTAACCAAACCGAAACGAACCGAAATAACTGACCCAAACTAATACCTGCGGTTTTATTTTTGTTTTGCTTTTTTTTTAAATTATTTTTTTTGACTACCAAAGTTTATGGTTCAAGACTTCAAGTTTGGTTATACCTTGTTCCAAAACCAAAAGGAACCACACCGAACATGGCAACCAAAGAGTACCTGATTTGTATTTTATTGGATTTATGACCCAGATTAATTATTTTCTGTCAAAACTTTCAGACCCAGATTCATTAATAGGAGGTTAATATAAAGCTTGGGCAAAAGTTAAATGCCCATATTCATAAAAAAGCGAAACATACGCCAGCAAAACTGAAATTTTGGTTTACATGTGTACTTGATGAATATGGGCATTTAACTTTTTTCTTTTTGCTTTAAATACAAGCATACATTCATTATTCAACCAGATTTTGTCAGATTAGGCACAAAGGAAACCGCATACATATTTGGGTGGCTTATAAGACAGTGGCACTGATACTCAGATAGTCTTCGTATACATTTGCATACCACCATAGTTTGCAAGAATGAGCGGTTTAGAATGTAGAAATGGCATCATAGTTTGTAATAAAATGTGAATGTAAAAACGGGATCATAGTTTAAAATGTTACGTGTATTGGGGTCGTTCCTGCAACGTCGTCTAGCGTTTTATTTGCAAGAATGAAGGGTTAAATTTTGGATTACTCATTACATATTTTGCAGATTGATGAGAAGGAGAAAGAACTAAAGAAGACGCTTGACTTGGACAAAGAAAGGAAAGATAGAAGCATGGTGGAAATGGCTCAAGAGGCGGATGAATACAGGAAGCTTTTTTCTTAATTCTGGTTCAATGTTCAAATATGGATTTGTAAGGTTCAATGTTTAAATATTTCTTACCTCTTTAACACATTAAAACCTTTTAACTGACCCAGGGGTATATGCAGTCCTAATATTTAGGCTTTGACAAAAATTGGTTCAACTTGTTATACTTTGAATTTTCTTCAGGCTAAATTGCTAACTACGGTTTCTGGAAACTACAAACCAAACCGTGCAGTTTGACCGTTTGAATTGGTCTTTAATGTTATTTTTACAAATTCAATAGTTTGTAATGACAACAGAACTACACATTCTCAAAATGAATAGGAAATAATAATAAAAAAAAGATTAAAATAGTTGGTTTCAAGATTCAAACTGATAGTTGTTGAACCGCAACTTAGATCGTTGAGGAGTAGGATGGTGAAACAGGTAATCTAGTGACAACTGTTGTTGGAGTTGATGAGATGCACAATAATTTTGATGAAAAACTGGATGGGGTTCTCATCAGATGGCATCAACAAATTTGTGTTTTGCATTATCATTGCAGCACCTGTGTTCGACTCATTTATAAAACCCGACCCAAATCTGACCTTGTCGCACAAATCAAAGTTTTGATTTAATGAATATTGGAAAAAAAATTCTAAATTATATATTTAAATTGTGTTCGGCATATTCCATAATCATTTTTGAAAACAAAATAATAAATTTTCAAAGTTTTAGATTAAACGATTTGCTTAAAACGAAAATAAAGCGATTTTCGGTTTTTAGGTGATTTCGGTATTCAATTTATCGTTTACCAGGAATTTCGGGGGTTTTATCTCAAAATATTTACTTTTGAATATTATACAATAATTTTATAACATTAAAAACCAATTGGTTAAATTATAGAGCAATTTTGTTAATTAAAACGCAAATAAATGAATTTATGGTTTTTCGCGTAATTCCGTTAATAACCAGGAATCATGTAAATATCAAAAATCATATTTTAATACCACGTTTTTTATCCTTGTTCTCCAATATTGAGCTCCCTACGTGTTGTTTTCGGCCAAATAGTCACCATCGTACGTGTATATACATCAAGGCGCATCTAAACACTATAATTACAAGCTCAAATCATCATTCATCTTCACCAATTTCTTAATTCTTTACCTCAAAAACCCTAAAACGGACCAAATACTTCTCCCTTCAAATTTGATCAAACGGTGAAGTGTTTAGAGCTCAAATTTTGCAGTTCCACATCATTAGGTATGATCTACAATAACCTATCTCAGTGTTTGATATATTGTGTCTAAATATGATTTCTAAAAATGTATAAAAATTAGGGTTCTTGAGCTTGTTTTGCTAAAATCGGGTGGGAATTAGGGTCTGAATATTTGTAGATAATCCTAAAATAATGTGTTTTAAGAAAGCCTTAAATTAATTTCAAGTTTTGGGAAGGTTTGGTATTTTATCTAAAAATCGATCAAAATTAGGGTTTTCGTAACGTTATTCTGCCAAAATTGAGTAAACAGTGTTGAATTAAGGTTTGATATTTTGAGGAATATTATAATATATTATAATAAATAATACCCTAAGTTTATACAATTTTATGAAATGTTTTGATATTTATTTGATCAATACTGCAAAATTAGAGTTTTGAATATGATGATTTAATATTTTACAAACCGGGAGGTATTGGGACTTGAAATTTGGTCTTAGATCATGTTTATATATATAGTAAATATTTCATGGGTCCAAAAGTTAATAACATATAATTTACCGATAAAAGGGTAAAATGGTCTTTTTGAACAAGTAGAACCTAAACTCCTTAAATTCCTCAGAACTATAGTCATCGTAAATTCCTATATTCATTTAGCATGTTCGTTTGATTAGGATAATCTCCAGGTTGTTATCTCTCGCAAATTGGTTCTATCACTCGTATCCAATCTACATATCAGGTGAGTATCCACTAAATCCCCATCTTTTAAAATTATGGGACGTGATGCGATATCAACTCTTGTTATCATTAGAAGGGTGATTCCTTCGAATGACGATTCGAGTAGTGAGTATTCACTAAACCCCCTTTTTAAATATTATGGATTGTGTCTAAATGATCAACTCGTATTATCATTCAAATGGTGATTCATTCGAATGATAATCCGCATTGTGAGTATTCACTAAATTCCGCTCTCTTTTAAAATGGGATATGACTCAATAATCAATTCATATTATCATTTCTAATGGTGATTTATTCGTATGATAATCCGACTTGTGAGAAATCATAGCTCCACATCTTTAACCTTTTTGGGGTGTAACATGTATCTTTATTCAAATCATTTCTTTAAACGATATGCGATTATATGCTGATTGGATGAATTATATGTGGAATTGTGTATGGAAATCTCTATGTGCTAGCCTACCTCCTTGTATGCCAGTCTACCTCTATATGAAGAAATTATGATGTGAAGTCTTAGGTGATTGAAGGTTTATTATGTTTACTTGTTCATTAACTGATTGACTGTATATCTGAATGTATCTCTTACACATATATCGCATGTGTTAAGAATATATTTTATAAACTTGTGTTTACTCACCAACTACCTTTGTAGTTGACACTTGATTTTATACATGTTGCAGGAATAAATACATGAGCTTGTTGTGATCACGCTAGGATTGCTGGACCTAGATTAAGGACCTTAAATCAGATTTTAAATGTATTCAATATGTTTATCTTTATTGTATAATATCCTTAACTGATTAATATAAATGGCATGTTTAAGTATTACAACTTATTTTAGTATTCATGAGCATCTAGACAATCATTGCGCCCCGACATATTCCGTCGTCGGTTTGGGTTTGACAGATTAGTATAAGAGCCTTGGCTATAGGGATTTAGATTATTAGAACTTGATAACCTAGACTATATGCCTTAGGTGTCCTACATGATTAACTTATGTCTGCATTTAGATGCTGCTTAAACTTGCCCAGATTAGATCTTATCTTTGCCTTAACACTTGACACACACGTATACTCTAATCTCTTCTGGCTTCCTAGCCTCTATCCTTAGTAATGGTGCCTTACGTGCCATTTTAGGATTCTGAGAATTCTGATTTTGAAAAGTCCTGTCGGAGTTAGATTCCTAGCAGTAGACATGTAGTAACTGGAAGGGGGAAGGCACCGGTAGCCGGAGGTCTATCTAGGCAGGCATTGCGTATAAATCCTAATCAACCATATGGACCTGGATGCCCTACCTCTTTGGTGAGAGTGTTGAAACCTATTAGGCCAAAACATGTCAATCACTGCTACGGACCCCAATTAACTCTGATTTGTCACGGTTGTAGTTTCTCAATCGAGAAACGAGGGCCATTCCATTATGTTTTACTTAATCAACGTGATTCTTCCCTATCCCTTATTTAAAAATCACATGACATTTGAATTTATATGTTTTGTAAAATATTCCCCTTCATATTCCAAAAATTAATTATCAACCATGCCTTATCCATTATCTCATGAACATTCTTTCTCTTTAGAATGTCGATTCACTTCAACAGACAACGCAAGAACAACTCAAACCGCAAGATGACCTCACTGATTACCAAACAAAGGCAAAGGTCACCCCAAACATGGTGCTACAACTTCAACAAAACCTAACCACTAATCCTACCCGTCATGGCGTTACCACCACTTGCTCCTTTAAACACTTCAACTCCTATAACCCTCCCGAATTTACCGGATCTGAAGGCCCTACAGGTCTACTTTAGTGTTTCGAGGGTATGGAGAACACATTCACCAACAATGATTGCCCCAAGAAATTGAAAGTTCGTCATGCTACCAATTCTCTAACCAAGAAAGCACTTACCTGGTGGAAGGGCGAGAAACGACTTCGCGGTTCTGATATCGCTCTAGCTTTGCCTTAGAATCAAATCAAGGATATAATGAAGGAAGAATACTGCCCGCATAATGAAATGAAGAATTTAGAGGATGAATTTCACGATTTGGACCAAGAAAGTGGAGAAAGTCAAGCCTATATTGATCATTTTCAAGAACTGAAGCTCCTCTTACCTAATTCGGTCCTCTATACACAACGGTGCATTGAAACCTACATTGGTGGTCTGCCTATGCTCATCCAAGATGCTATATGGGGAAGCAAGCCCGTGACCCTTGACGATGCTATGCGTCTCAGTAAAAGGTTGACTGATAATCATGTTAAAGATGACACTTTGACACAGAAAGGATGCAAGAAGAAAGTTAAAACTAAAAAGACTAGAACTGAGAAAGAAATTCATGTCGAATCTTCACCTACTCATACTAACAACAAGAAGAGGAAAACGAATAACTATGCCATGGCGACTAGACCTGCTGCCCAATCGGCCTCTAGTACTCCTACAACCAAGAAACCTTATACTAGATCCCACCCTCTTTGCAAAACTTGTGGCTACCATCACTCAACTCAAACTCCTTGTAGGCGTTGTCTTAATTGCGGCAAATTTGGTCATCTCATGAATGTTTGTCGGCAACCTATTCGAGCTCAACCTCTATCCGCCCAACCTCAGGTGGCCCAGCCTGTGATACCTGCTTAGGCTACTATTTCTCCTTTTCGTACCTGTTATAACCGTGGTCAACCTGGACAGTTTAGAAACACTTTCCTTTTGCTTGCTGTTGCTATTAGTCCCAACTCTCCAACCGACAATGCGAACCATGGAGCCCATGTCTGAGTTCCAACCTGGACGATGTTTGATGTACTCAATACGAGTTTAGTAAGAACTAGAAACCATTATCAATTTTGATGTAGTGATGTATCTCTATCTTGTTGAAATGAAGGCTTTTATCTCTTTCGATTTTATCATTTCTCAATATCCAATTACTTACGCGAAGAATACGTGGCATCCTTGTTGCAATGTCACTTTATCAAAATTCATTTGATCTAGTTCCCCACTTTGAGGAACAATCATTCATTAAAGATGATACGTCTTAAATGTACATCACCAGTCCGATGGACTCATCATCAAAATATCAAAACTCTTATATTATCGACCTCTTTGAGAGAATTCGCAGAACCGCCTACCTCCTCAAGACCAATTCTCGTTATAAGCATTATCTCTATACGGAATAATTATTCATTAGTGATTCCTGAACTTTCTCAAAACCATGATTTAATCTGGTCTTGTTCCCCTCTTGATCTTAATAAAGGAAAGATTATGATATCCAATTTGCATTATCATTCGAATGATGATTCATTCAAATAATGATCTGCATTTCGATATCAAATGGTGAATTCGTATTATCATTTGAATGGTGATTCATTTAAATGGTAATTTCGTATTGTATCACTATCTTTTAGTCAAATGGATTAACCAAATATTTATGTTAAACGTTCCTCTTATATCATTACCACCTTAAGTGGCAATGATTGAATTTGCTCTAGATCATAAAATACCTCTATTTCCTCTTATTACTCTGGCCAGTCCAAGACTTATACGTACTACACCTAAACAATCGTGTGTGATGCTAGCTTAGCATACATTTGGTTTTGGTCATAGGCGTTAATTTTGGGTTTTAGCCAATATCTAATCCAGACTATTAACTAGACCTCGCATCTTGTGGGTGAATTAGATGTGGCTCGCTACCCATCTAGCTCACCAGTACCCGACGCGTTCTCTTGTTAAGAAATCTGTGATCCCATTTTCTTGTATGGAATGATGTTCTTGACTTAATGTTAAATATTAGTTTCAACAATTTGAAAATAAATCATGTTACTCCCACCACTCTCCTCATATTCCACCGGTCTTTTCCTTAAAGTAGGGGAGACGGTAATAAATCAAATCCATAAATCTTATTCTTACGGATAATCATGTAATCACGATCCATCATATCTGATGTTATTCAATCTCTATCATGTTGTTACGATCTTAAGTTCATTCGTTATTATATGGAAAATGGTAGTTCTCCGTAGGTTACTAGCGGATTTTTAAAGTATTACAAATATGGTGGGTTAGCTGCGGTACACCCTATATATAAGCATCGAAGGTACTTTAAAAATGAATTAGGAATCGAACTTAGAACCGACCATTGGTTGTCGTTTGTATCAAATTCTCTATCACCATTGATGTATTCCTTCCTCTTATCTCGAATATCTTCTTTAATTTCAGGACAAAATCTCTTGAAGTAGGAGAGACTGTAACACCCGTGTCCGACCCATTCACAAAACCCGACCCATATCTAAACTTGTCGCGCAAATCGAAGTTTTGATTTAACGAATATCGGAATAAATTTTCTAAATTATATATTTAAATTATGTTCGGCATATTCCATAATCATATTTGAAATAAAAATAATAAATTTGCAAAGTTTTAGGTTAAACAATTTGCTTAAAACAAAAATAAAGCAATTTTTGGTTTTTACGCGATTTTGGTATTCAATTTATCTTTTACCAGGAATCTCGGGGTTTTTATTTCAAAATATATACTTTAATATATACTTTGGAATATTCTACAATCATTTTATGACATTAAAAACTAACTGGTTAAATTATAGAGCAATTTTGTTAATTAAAACGCAAATAAATAAATTTACGGTTTTTCATGTAATTCCGTTAATAACCAGGAATGACGTAAATTTCAAAAATTATATTTTAATGTTCCTTAATGTTTTATAGGGTCAATATAAGTTACTCGTAAAATTTTAGAGGTTAACGAGTTCAAACGAGCTGAAACGGTTAAAAAGAAAAAAATAAATAAATAAAACAAAATATCCTGGACCCCCCTCCCCCAGCGGGCCACGAGGGCTGCCCTTCAAATGTGTCGTGACCCGCAATAGACCACTTGCAGATAGATTCATGACCTGGTTCGAAATCAGCCACATTTTTTATCCTTGTTCTCCAAGATTAAGCTTCCTACATGTTGTTTCCGGCAAAAAGTTCCGTAGTACGTGTATATATATCAAGGCGCATCTAAACACTATAAATACAAGCTCAAATCATCATTCATCATCACCATTTACTCAATTATTTACCTCAAAAACCCTAAAACGGACCAGAATCTTCTCCCTTCAAATTCAGTCAAACGGTGAAGTGTTTAGAGCATAAAGTTTGCAGTTCCTCATCATTAGGTATGATTTACAATAATCTATCTCATTTTTTGATAATATTGTGTCTAAATATGAATTCTAAAAATGTATAAATATTAGGGTTCTTGAGCTTGTTTTGCTAAAATCGGGTGATCGGGTTGGAATTAGGGTCTGAATTTTTATAGGTAATCTAAAATAATATATTTTAAGCAAGACGCCGAGGGGGGACAAGGAACAAAGCCAAAACAACTTACATAATAAACTTATCCTATTTCTCCTATGTGAGACCCTTCCAATTCCCCCTATACTTAACCCAAAGGAAACTAGTACATCTGATATCCTTGGAAATGAAAGGAATTGAAGGCTTTTTGTCTTGAAAAACCGCCTCATTCCGGCTCTTCCAAAGAACCCAACACGTAGTAAGAATCACCACATAGAACACCGATTTTGCTTTGGATCGAATCTAGACTCCTCCACAATCTTGACAAGATCTTTTATGTGGAATGCAAAGATGGAAGGAACCCCACACCACGACGAAACCCACTCCCAAATAATGAAGGCCACCTTGCACCCCGTTAATAAGTGAAGAGTTGTCTCTGACCCATCTTCACATAATGGACACCACTCCCCATCCACCGCAATATTTCGTGTTAGAACATGTTATGATGTCTAATGCTAGGTCTAGGCGTTTTGTCATTGTATTAGTTGTTTTGTAAGTTCTGGTCCCGGCGTACCAGTGGACGAACCAGATGGTACGCAGCCACGGACCAGCTGGTACGTGGGTTAATTGGTATGCCGGGAAGAACCATATAAATAGTTTAAGCTCTTATGTTTGAGAGTAGTTGTGAGAGTTGAGTTCTTAACTGTGTGTAATTTGTGGTGTTTTGCTCTCTGTTCTCTCTTTGTAACCTTGAGCTTGTTATCAATCAAACGGAACGTTATTTACCTCGTGTATTACCGAATCGATCGTGATCATGCATTAGTAAGATCCGTCTCTGTGTTTTACAATTGGTATCAGATCTTTGTTGCTCTTTTGCTGTGATCTCTGGTCGGTTTTTCCGTTTCTAGAGAGAGAAACAACACTTTTGGTTCAAATTTCATCATTTCTTCTTGGTTTTACGTTTAATCTATACGAAATTTGTGTCCAAAATGGTCCGTGAGTGTTTTAGTTGAACGCTGTATCGAATTCTCTTCCAAAAAACCAAAAACATCAAAAATCAGTCGAGTTTTAGTTGGTACGTTTCTGGTCCGGCTCAAGAACACCGTGGTACATCTCTTGTATGCATGGAAATCTTCATCGTGGTCTTGGTAAGTTGCACTTGGTCCGTAAGGCAATCTCCTTCGGTGGTCCGTGACAGTTACTGACTGGTATGTTGGCAGTTACGCCGTACCAGTCTGGTCCGTTTCAATTATGGTACATGAGTAAGGTGATCCGTCGGTGGTACGCCTGAGTTATTCTAGACCGAGTGTGGTATGTCGTGTGAAGTGGTACGCTGAGTTTGTTTCTGGTACGCAGATCGAAAATTTTGTACGCCTGATCAGTCATTGAGAAAATTATCATGGATCCGTTCCAAGCCTTTGCTGCAATGTCTACAACCGTTCAAGCCATACTGAACTATGATAACGAGATAGGAACCATGAACAAGGTTCCTAAGTTGATGAAATTCGAAGATTTTCATAATTGGAAGACTCGTTATGAATCGTATATCGGTGTAACTGATGTTACCGTATGGATTCCTATGCTTGATGGGTATGAAGTTCCAAAGTTCACAAGTGGTGAATATATTGGTGAAGTGAAGCCTGACAATAAAATGAATGATGCTGAGAAAGAAGCGTTCTCAAACTGGAGAAAAAGGCTTATACTAACTTGTCAATGGCTTTACCAAAGTATATCTTGCATCAATTTAAAATGCATACAACATCTAAAGCATTGTGGGATGCGTTGTGTAATCGGTGTGAAGGCAACACTCAATATAAGAAAAGCAAAAAGAAGGTGTTGTTGAGAGAATATGATAACTTCTGTCACGTCCAAAATGAGACAATTAATGATCTCATATCAAGGTTGTCACACTTTGTAGGATCGGTGTTTAACAG
>JBCNJP010000025.1:44009979-44034979 GCA_039602395.1 Deinandra increscens subsp. villosa
TTGGTGGTTGTAAAACCGAGATACGATCTTACTACTGCATGCTTTGATCAATGTAATGAACACGAGATGTAAATAAGAGATCTTGTATTGAATCACTTGAAGATATAATGAAAGCTCTCTAGTTTCTCTCTCTAGCACACACACAGAAAGTGTAGAATGACTCAGAGTGTTAACATTCATTCTAACACGAACCTATTTATAGTTAGTGACTAAACAGGTTGCGTACCAAATGGTACTGGCGTACCATTTGGTCCGGCGGACCATTTGGTCCGGTGCCAATGATATTGTCACTAAAACTCATACTAAGACACGCTCACATAGATACAATACACGAGACACATCATAGCATAGATATATGCTCTAACAAACTCCCCCTTAACGTGTAGTGTATCTATATTCTAACAAAACTTCAGTCTTCAATCTTTAACATTGCTGCATCCGATCTTCGACTTGAAATCTTGTCAGAAATAGTGCTTGCATGGCTGGATCACTCTTAAATCATCTTTGATCTTCAAGATCCACTTGTGAAAGATATAACAAACTCCCCCTTTCACCATGCTTGAGTCTTGACACATATAACCTACAATTTTAGAAGACAGAAACGCGGTTTCCTTTTCTTTTTAAAATTAATTTAATCTTGGCGCAAAACTTCTCTTCGAGAATCCAAGATATAGATTTGAAATTCGATTTTGTAACACATGTCGATCGGTCGAAAAGAAATAAGAAATAAAATCTTTTTGACTTTTCGAAATTTTATATCAAAACACACCGCAAATCTTTTTGGACTTTTCCAGATATGAATGATAAAATGCAATACAGTTTCAGACACTATTTTTGTCTTTTGCGAGAAAGATCACAACTTGGGATCATATTGAACATGACATGCTGAACTATACTTCAATTTCAATTACTTCAGCACATAAGTCATGTCGATTACTGGTATAATTTGTCCATCTTAAACTCAGGCACAATCATACTCATAACATCTGGATATGTTATTAGTATTGTTTAGATTTGCTTTGACCAGTGTACCCCACACTATCAGACATACTCAGATATGTATTTTCTTTTATATCACACTTTGTGATTTCATTTGTGATTTAATCACATAATGATTGTATTCATGATATAGTCAACTGTGTTCCATGCAAAAAGAAATAAGAACGTCAAATCGTCTACCTTAAGGTCGATCTTTCGATACGTAGATAAGGCCTCGGATTTAATAAAATAAGAAAATTAAAACAAGTTGAAATTGTATAACCCAACAACAATCGGGTCGGTACTTCCATACACACAGAGAAAGTCCGATGAGTTATACGAAACACCAAAGAAAATAAAGCAGAATGTCAAACGAACAACAATCGGGTCGATCTTTCGATACGCAAAGAAAGTCCGATCGTTTGACAAAATAAAGAAAATCAAACAAGTTTAAATCTTTGCAAAATGAACACATGTATACACAGTGACTTCTCATTTTCTTTTTCACATATCTTTTTCTTGATATATCATATGATACGCATCAAGATGTTGTTCACTTGATCAAGCATTAGTATTTAATGTGTTTACCACATCTGAATACTTTCTGATTGAATGCTGAGCCTACCAAGCACATCAAACAATGATCTTATGGCTTTTTCATCTAATTTATCCACGAGTCAGACACGTAAGCCAATGTACCATCATTTCCCAATTATTTCGGATACAATTTCTCATTTTTCAATGTTTTTGTATTTTCTGTTTTTCAATGTTTTTGTATTTTTCCTTTTTCTCCCCCTTAAAATGAAAACTCTATTTTTGGATTTTTCATTTTAACACAAACAAAACACAGAGACGCTATTTTTGGTTTTTCAATTTTCTCCCTCTAAACTACATACGGAATGTAAAAAGAAAGAAAATTAACCTTTCGACATGGATACCTTTCAGGTTTAGCTTTCAGAAAAATTTCAATTTTGAAATTTGATATCACATGTAAGTTAAGTGAAATCAGCAGAATACTTCTTCATCAGCAACTTTTCAATCACCGACAGGTCTTCTAAAAGTACCTGCACACTGGTCAAACACATTAGTTTATAAATGACCCGAAGCGAATCGCTTCTGGTCGACCAGTATCTTGGTTTCCTTTCGAAACCACTTTAGGTTTCTAGATTTGTTGTGGTGTTGGTGAATCAGTATTTGACGAATCCGTCACAGTTGATTGTGACAAACAACCTACATATGGAACATTTTGAAAACGAGGAATAAATCTTCCCTGGGTTTTGAAAAATGTAGATTGTGGGTATTCATCAAATACTCTGCCATGTTCATCAATAAATCGTTGTTTGGCAGCTTTACCAACAAATGGAACCTTTCCTTTTCTTGAACTAGAAGCTGCAGAAACCAGACATTCTTGTGCCATATGCCCTTTTTGGCGGCAATTATAACACAAGCGATTGTTTACATTTTTCCTCTTTGGTACCTGCAAAGCTTCACAAACATTAACATCTCCAAAATGATCATAAAAGGAATCGAATACCTGATAACGATGATCATGAACCCATTTCGAAGTCGGGCTCTTTGGAGTAGAATTTGAATTTCCAGAAGAATATTTGGCTGTTTGTTTCTTCTTGGTCTTTGGAGCAGCATCAGTTTTTTTAAAGACCTCAGCAACTTTCTGAGAATCCACACAGTGAAGTGGAAACTCCTTCTCATAGAAGATCTGATATGAACCTTTGAGTTTATAAAATCTTTCAGGTTGAACTTTGTCAGCTTCAAACACATCCTTCTTGACTTGCTTCAGATTGACTTTCTTCAAATTTTGTTGCTGTTGAACCTTTGAAACATTCACTTTGGCCTGTTTCTTTTGAAATCCCAAACCTGTATGTTTTTCCAGAAACCTTCTCTTCTGAACCAGATGTTGTATGCCCGGTCTTTGCAAGACGAGAGAACTCTGATTTGATCTTGGTAATATCCTTGGGAGCATCAACAATAGTTTCAACAATATCAATAGGTGAACTTGCAGAATTCTCTTTGTCATCAGACGAAGAACCATACACAACCTTTGGCGCTTTAGAATTTTCAGCACTTTTGCCTTTGTTCTCTTTCGTTTCTTTAACAGATTTAGAACCAACAAATTCAGAATAATCACCAGTCTCAACCTTTTCTTTCAAATCATGAACGCCTTCTTTAAGACTTCCTGGTGGTGACACGGTTTTGTTAAACATCTTCTCAAAATTCTCATCCTTGGCTAGAAAACTTGTAAAAGATTGTGAGTTAGTAACATTGTTCAAAAGACGTTTTGAATCAATGACTTCAATCTTTAATTCAGAAATTCTTTGATAAGCTTCACCCAACTCTTTTTCTGTTGCAATGAGCTTCTTTGCCACTTTATTAGTTTCATACTTTTGCAATCTTAACTCATCTAATCCAGCCAACAATTCCTTCTCGAGTTTATCTTCATTTCTTTTCTGAATATCCAAATTGCATTTTGAAACTTGTTCACTCTAACCAACTCCCTCTTCTCATCAAGTAACTTTTCCATATCAATCTGATAAGATTGAATCTTAGTAGCTTGATCACCAGAAAGTTGAGTAAGAGTATCAAGTCTGGACTTTGATTTATCAAAAAGATTTTGAAAATCTTTTGCAGTATCCTCAGCTTCATCTTTCCATTTCTTCACTTCTTGGACTAATTCATCCTTTTCTTCAGATAACTTTGTAATTTGCTGTTCAAATTCTTGTGTAACATATTGAAATTTTGATTCTTTCTCAACAATCTCTGCTTGAAAATCTAAAAACTTTCCTGTCTGAGAAAACAATTCTTGACTTAGATCTTTTGACTTTTGCTGTTCATTGGCCAATTCTTCTATCCTTCTTTTATTTTCATCAACCAACAACTCATTTTCTTTTATCAATGCTTGAATCTTCTTGTCTTTTTGAGAACAGAACTCACAAACAGATTCATAACCACTATTTCCAGAACCACTTGTTTCAGATTCAGAATCAGTTACTTCTTCTTCATTATCATTATGAACAACTTGAGCAATCAGAGCACGAAATGCAGACTCATCAGGTTCATCAGCAGCCCAATCATAGCCTTTATTCGATGTTCGTGCTTTTTCAAATGCTTCAAGTACATCAGCATCCCAATCATAACCTTCATTGGACTCAGAAGCAACAGCAGTTAAAGCAATTGGAGAATTAGAAGTTCGCCCCCAATCATATCGTTTATCAACTTGAGACACCAAGGCTGTTGGAGACTTTGATGAAGAAGCAGTTGATTTTGAACATTCATGAGCAAAATGTCCAAAATTGGAACATTTGAAGCATTTTGCTTTTGATTTATCTATTCCAACCTTGCCATTTGGATTTAAACTTTGAAATTCTGTCTTCTTTTTGAATCTTTTAACTCTTTGAGCTAACATTGCCAATTGCCAATTGATATCCATTTGCTCAAGATTATCAGGATCAATCTGATCAAAATCTTCTTCAATCAGATTAGATGTTGTCAAACCACCATTCAACAATCCATAATATGAAGATAACAAGGCTGAGATTAATGCCAAGTGCTCATCCGGTGTTTTTGCTGAATATGAAGTCGGACTTGAATGATTTGGAATAGTGAAGTTACATCCTCTTGATGAATTTCTAGAATTTCCTGAACCATGACCAGCAACAAAAGCTGTTTGAGGTGGATTTGATGAGTCAACACCAAATGATTTAGACTTTGCATTGATACTTGCAAAATTTTGACCATGATACACTTCAGGATTTTAGAATTGAGCAGTTGACTTGTTTGATGTCATAATTTCCATCTCTCTAGCATGAAGCTTTCCAGTCAAATCATGAAATGATAATGCAGAATATTCTTTATCATGAGTAAGCAATAATACATAGTTTTCCCACTTTTCTGGTAATGCTTCCATCAATTCCTCTTTCAATTCCTCCTCGGTCTTTTCAATTTTAACTACTTTCATCTCACTAATCATATGTGAAAACCTTGAAACAAGAGCAGAAATATTTTCTTTTTCATAATGTTGAAAATTTCAAATTCCTTGTTCAACACTTTTCATCTACTCTTCTTATATTGGTCATTACCTTCACATCGAGCAGATAAAGCATCCCACAACTGTTTAGATTTCTTGCAAGTACTGAATTGATGCAACAACTCGGTAGGTAAAGCCATGGTAAGATAACCATAAACTTTTTGTTCAAGCTCATAACTTTTTCTTTCATCCTTATCAAAATCTTGAATTTCCTTATACTCTCCATCTGCAGTTGGACGTACATACAACTTTTGAATTGGAATCCATAAATCAATATCGTTTATGCTGATGTATGCAGAAAAACGTTGCTTCCAATTTTGATAATCTTCCAACTTTAACAGCTTAGAAACTTTCTGACTTGTTCCTATTTCATTATCAAAATTGAGCATAGCTTGTACCGTGCTTTGCATAGCCGCAAATGCTTGAAAATCAGACATTTTTCACCGAAAATAATACTTCAAAAACTTTGAACCCAAAAACGGAGGTCTTCCAAGCGGATTTTGGGGGTCAAAACTGGACGGTACTAGCTGTTAGGCGGGTACAAGTCTAGATCTCGTCGAGACGAACGTTTTGGCTGGTATTAGCTCCCGTAACTCTTTACGGTTCTCAAGTTACGTCAGTTTTAGTGAAGATCACTTTTCTGCTAGCGTACCAAACCTTCTCAGCGGACCAAATCCGGACCAAATTAAGCAGCGGACCAAATTTGTACTCAGCAGACCAGTTCCGGACCAACTTAATCAGCAGACCAAACACGGACCAAATTATCTCAGTGGACCAGATTGGTACGGCGGACCAAAATGGTACGGCGGACCAAAAAATAACTGCCACGGACCAACTTGAAGATTGCCTAGCGGACCAACCTTGGCGGACCAGAAACTCGATGAAGATTGCCTGGCGGACCAGCGGCGGACCAGAAGTTCTTCGGGCGGACCAGAAGCGTACCACGCTGAATTCGACGAATTTTCGCGAATTTTGACTTTTGGAGCTGGAATTTGATTCAGTAAGGTGCGAAATCGCTCCAGGAACACTCAGAAATCATTTTTCACCTCGGAAACACTTGAAATTGGAAGAATTTGATGAAAAATGAAGAAAACCCAAACTTTCTCTCTCTAAAAATCCGAAAATTGATCAAAAACACATCAGTAGAGCAACCAAATGCTCTGATACCACTTGTAAAACCGAGATACGATCTTACTACTGCATGCTTTGATCAATGTAATGAACACGAGATGTAAATAAGAGATCTTGTATTGAATCACTTGAAGATACAATGAAAGCTCTCTAGTTTCTCTCTCTAGCACACACACACAGAAAGTGTAGAATGACTCAGAGTGTTAACATTCATTCTAACACGAACATATTTATAGTTAGTGACTAAACAGGCTGCGTACCAAATGGTACGGGCGTACCATTTGGTCCGGCGGACCATTTGGTCCGGTGCCAATGATATTGTCACTAAAACTCATACTATAGGAAAGGTTTGATGTTTATTTAAAAATTATGTTAAAATTAGGGTTTTCAAAAGAAGGTTTTGCTAACTTGACCAATCGGAACTAAATTAAGGCTTGATATTTTGAGGGATGTTATAAAATGATATTATAAACGAAAGCCCTAAGTTTATTTCATTATATAAAAGGTTTTGATATTTATTAAATAAATAAATGAAATTAGGGTTTTCTGGATGTTGTTCTACCCAAATCAAGTAAACGGTTTTGAATTAAGCTTTGATCTTTTAAAGGATATTATAAAAGGTTATAATGAGTAATACCCTAAGTTGGTTTAAATTAAAAATGAGTTTTGATAATAAAACAATAAATTCATGAAATTAGGGTTTCTAAATGTGACTATCTAATATAAAATAATTCGAAGGGTATGAGGACTTGATTTTTGGTATGGCAACATGTTTTTAGATATAATAAGTATATATGAAGTTAAAATGGATAAATATTAAAGTACTGAATATACCGAGTTGATCGAATATTTAGAAGTTCGTGCGGACCGGAAAGGTAAGCGCATGTACACTGGGTTTCTGGCAAAGAGGGGGTGTCGCATAAATCCCAACTGGGAACTGGCATACATCACTGGGCGATCCCGGAGTGAGCATTTACTTATAGGAATGCGCGTCTTCATATTATCGTTAAAAGAAAAGGATAACTGCCTAAAGGGCATTTTGGTCATTTTGACCTTTTAAAAGGAATGAACTTAATAATTTAATATTATTGAGTTAATGAAGTATTAAAATAAACATAGAAAATGTTTATTACATTAAACCCTGCGTTAACGCCATACAATATGCGATTAGGTTTAATTGGAAGTCATAGCGGAGGTTTTGACTGAATTAACTACTTAAGAGTTTAAGGTGAGTTCTATGAGCCCACTCTTTAAATGTTTTAAATGTTATAATATTTCAGGCTGATATACATACAGATGATATGAAAAAATATCTTCAAATGGTTTAGAACCGAAGTATTGCCTATTTTAACTGTTAGAATTGTAAAATGGTTTTTGATTAATATATACGTGAAAGGTTATGAAAATGTTATGAAAATGATTATTGATTAAATTTTTTACAGTATTAAACTGTTAAATGATTGTTGATTTGAAATATACGTGGAAAGGTTGTTATAATAGTCACAGGTGAAATGTCCTAAACTGTTAAATTCCTAAATTGCTTTATAAATGACATATATGAGAAATGTTAAGAAAATGTGTTAAAATGTCTTTTACACATACCTGAAATGTTTTAAGGCCTATAACTGTTTGAATGATGATTGCATGTTATAAACTGTTCTCGGGAAAATTATAATAAACGGGTAATGCAAAGGATGAAACTTTTTGAGAAACGGAAAAATGTGAATTTTGGTCTAAGCTTGCGTATGCGAATAAGTGTCAGGTAAAAATAATCATATCGGCCTTGTTATGATTATAAGGTGTAATATATACTGAAATGATCCTATATCATATCCGGTTGTATTAAGGTCTGGTGGATATGGTGCGGTACTTCCTATATACAAACACCTGTAATACAATAGGAGATGTTATAGATTCAGTCCAGCATAGGTTTCACTGAAGTTTGAACGAGACCAATAACATTATATTTATGAAACGTTTATTTTCATATACGGGTGATGGACTGGTGTTGAAAAGGTTATGAGTCCAAATACGAGGGTTATTTTAATGCACTTTTGAAAAGGATGAAAAGGTTGAAAAGGTTTTAATCTAAGCGGATATTGTCTAGTGAAAAAGGAAGAGGTGGTTGTACAACTAGAAGCGGGGAACGACGGTTCTCCGAGGTAGCGACGGCTACTCTATTGAAAAGGTATTTGGGTGGCGACGGTTGCCCGAGGAACTAACGTGGTTTCAATAGACAATGCTTAGTAAATAAATAACTGCTTATAATATTTCGTATAACTCTTTTATGTCTTATACCTAATGATTATTTGCACAAGAGAGGGTCTAGGAGACCCAGAGTACTTTGAGTACTAAACGGTTTAAAGGTGATGTTTTGGCATAACACTGTTACGTTTATACCTGTTAAAAGGTTAAACGGTTAAAAGGTTTAGAAATGGTTAAATGGAGAAATGGTTAAATGATTAAATGAATGAATGTTTTGATATAACTCCGTTTTATACCTGATAAATGTATAAGGGTTATATTTTGGTATAATGCTTGTACCTGATAAATGTTTAAAGAATAATGGTTTTAAAGTTATAGTATAATTTTGTTATGTTTTATACTTGATAAATGTTTGATAAAAGAGGGCTGTTAGGCCCAAGCGTTGATATAAACTTTCGAGGCAAAGGTAACGCTTTTCGAAATACGTAGAACTCACCAGCGTAAGTTGACCTTTCCAAAAACATATGTATGTCAGGTGATGATTAAAGTAGCAAGGACAGGACTCTGGTGAGAACAGACTAGGTGGGCAAGCTATCAGGAAAGGACTCGGTAGTAGACTGACAATAAACTTAGATAAGATCTAGTTGTTAAATTACGTCGTATCTTCCTTACTACTATACATGGCTTATAAATAAATGAAAAGTTTTAATTTCCGCGGCTTAGTTATCTCTGTTGTACCATGTGTCAATGAGTAAATCCGATTAGTGACCCCTTCTGGAGCCAAGTCTAGGAGTGAGCGTCACAGTTTGGTTGGCAACTAACCAACCAGCTAACCATTTGGTTAGCCAGCTTAATGGTTCGCTAGTTGACACCTATAAATAGGTTGGTTAGTTGTTCAAACTTAAGTTTCTGTCATTTGGTCTTGTATTGAGAGGAGAGGTTTTTCCAACTTCTCCCAGAGCTTCATTGATGCATACTTCTTCGGTTGTAACCATTCGATACATTTAATGACTAGATTCTTCCATCTCTATCATTTTATGATTTGGAAACGATCCGTAATGCGTTTTAACAGTGGTATCAGAGTCGTTGGCTCAATTTCCTGATCCTATTTTCGTTTTTGAAGTTTTTGATACGTTAAAAGGTTCAGTTAGGTGATATTCATTGAGTCTTTGATCGATTTTTGATAAACCGAACATTCCTGAGTCACTTTCGCACCTAATATGAGTGATTGAGTGAAGAAATTCAACAAATTCCAAATCTGGAGTGAATTACGAGTTCTTGAGTGTTGGTTCGTTAGTTGCATTAGTTGGTCCGCTGTTAGTGCGTCTTTTGTATCTTCAACCGATGTACCAGGACATTCATTGAACAAACCATCACCTTTAATCGCTGTACCATCGTATTCATCGAACGTACCACAATGGTCGAGAGCGGTTATTTTTGGTGCGCAGCGGTTATTCTGTACCAAAATTGTTCGCCAAACCAAAATGGTTCGTTGACTTGCTGGTACGTAGTCAATTGGTACGTAGCCAGGGGCTCTGCCCCTTGGACCCCGCTTCTTGGGGGCGCTGCCTCCGAACCCCCGTTAATCCAAACAAATAACGGTGGGGTATTTTTGAAGAATGGGGTGCTTTCGAAGAATGGGGATTTCAAAGAGCAAATCTGATGAAAACGGAAAATGTGAATATTTAAAGCAATCAGTTCAGGGATAATGGTGATTTGTGATATTCGTGAATTGGTAGTGTGTTCTAATGTTTGTGCGAAGAATTTGTTCAAAACTTTAGTTATGGTTTGGAACTCTTTGTCATATGCCCGATACTGTTCGAATAGATTAGCAAATGTGTGTTTAAATGTATGTTTGGTTGGCAACTAACCAACCAGCGAACCATTTAGTTTGCTGGGCTAGCGAACCATTTGGTTAGCCAGCTTAATGGTTCGCTGGTTGACACCTATAAATAGGTTGGTTAGTTGTTCAAACTTAAGTTTCTGTCATTTGGTCTTGTGTTAAGAGGAGAGGTCTGTCCAACCTCTCCCAGAGCTTTATTGATATATACTTCTTTGGTTGTAATCATTCGATACATTTAATGACTACATTCTTCCGTCTATATCCTTCTATGATATGGAAACGATCCGTAACGCGTTTTAACATTTACCAAGGAAGTGGGAGAATTATGTTTTATTACTTACACATGACAAAGAATTCTTAACTTGGTCCTATCATGTATTGACAGGAAAATTACAAGCGCGTGAATTGGAAATGTAAAATACAAATAAAACATCGACGCAAGTGCAAAATCCTGAATTGTTTTATGGTCAGAATGTTGCAAGTATAAGTGCTAAATCCAAATCAAGCATTAATACTTCTCCAACAACAACTTTCTTAGCTGGTAATGATTCTAGAGTTGCAAATTCTTTTCAAAATCATTCGGGTGGTTGCAATGTTACAATTCTAGGTCAAGCTAATCATACTATTTTTTCTGTCAAGACAACTGAAGATTATATAGCTGTGATTTCAGCTTTAATATCATCATATTTTGGTGTTGTCACTGGAAGTGTGCCTAATGCATATTTGGTTGATGAAGATTATGATCAAATAGATCCTGATAATCTAGAACAAATGGATCTTAACTGGCAGTTCGCTATGTTGGTGAGAAGAGTAAAGAAATTTTTGTACAAGACGGGAAGAAAATGTCTTAATTCTAGTGGCAAAATTGGTTTTGATAAAATGAAGGTTAAGTGCTACAACTGTTCAAATTTTGGAAATTATGCTAGAGAATGTAAACAACCAAAAAGTGGTTATAGTTCTGGCAACAATGTTAAAACTCCTAAGACTTCTGGATGTTATGCACAAACATCACAAAATTTAGGACCAAAAGATTTGGTTGTTCAAAGTGATGAAGGTTATGATTGGAGCAAAGTATTTGGTGATGAGTCTGCTTTTGTTGCAAAGGTTGTACAAGTTAATGAGTGTATGACTGATATTGGTTCTGATACAAGCAATTATGAAACATTTGTGGAGGGAAATTATGATTTTGATAGAAGTTCAAAAAGAAGATTGTTTAAAGTGACATACTTGTGATGAATTAACTAAAGTCAATTATGAAACATTTGTGGCGGGAATTAACTAAAGTCAATGCTGCATTATTAGAGGGAAAGAGTTTGTTAGCTGATGAACTCAAGCTGTTAAAAGAGAATTTAGAGATTTCAAATAAAGAGTGTGCTAAACTTGCTAAGGTTAATGATGAAGTGTTGAAGGAAAAGAGTTTGTTGACTGACAAATGCAATAAAGTAAAATCAGAAGTTAATGAAGACTTTGAGGCACTTTTCTCTAAATTTATTGGTTTAAAACAAAATCATGATATAATTCAGAGCTCTTCTGTTGAAGCTGCTGACAAAGTAATTAGTCTTCAAAAGGAACTCATAAAATTGCGTGATGAAACTTTCCTGTTGAGAGATCAAAATATAGTTTTGAAAGAAGATGTTGAGATTTACAAGCACGAATGGGAGAAAGTTACCGAGGAAGTACTTGTAGAATCTGATAAGATGTATACTCTAAAATTTGAGTAAAACAAACTTTCTGAGAGGTTCTTAGCATCACAACAGGAGTTGATGGAGTCTAATACAAAGTTTCTGAACTGAAAATAGAATTCTTGATCTGCAATGACCACTTGCAAATTGCAATAATTCTAGTACCTCTCTGAATTATTTGAATAAATTGGAAAATAGTGAAAAGAGTTATTAAGATGCTGATCTTCATCAAGTTTCTGCTCCGGTGGACATATCTAAATTTACACCTGCTCCGGTGATATAATGCGATGAAATATGTGATTATTCAAAGTTTGCAAATCATGTTTCCGAAAAGAAGAAAAAGTTAAATTGTGGAAAGCAGAAGCTTGAAGGAGGAAAAGCTCCGAAATTTGCTTCAAGTTCATCTTTATTGGCAGATGAAAAGATTTTTGGTTCAAATGTCTCTGAGAAACTTGCTGACACTTTGTTTGAAGAAAATGTTGATAAATTCTTGCTTCATGAGAACAATCTGAAAGCGATTAAAGTTAAATTTACCAGAGTTGCCAAGGAGAAAGGTGATTCTCGTTCTCAAGCAAACTTGTCAAAACTACCGGGGTATAAACAACAAGGTCTAGGGTATGAACATAAAGACCTCTTTGAATCTTGTTGTTAGTTGACGTAGGGTAGGCATGGCTGAAACAGGACTATGTCAACTGAACTATTTCTGAAAGTGATAAAATCTTTGACAGCTTTGCAACCATGCATGAGATTCATCTGAGATCCGTATCTGGAAGAATTTGATGATTTCAACCTGTAACCTTCAGAAGACAAAAATGCGGTTTCTCTTTTTCAAACATAACTTTAATCTTGGAAACAAAACTCTCCTTCGGAGAAACCAAGACATTTAATTTTGAAAATTTGTTGTATCACGTGTCGATCAGATCAAAAACAAAGAAGAAAGAAAATCTTTTTGGATTTTACAAAGTTTATATCAGAACACACTGAAAATCTTTTTGATTTTTCATAAACTGAAACATATATGCAATATAGAATTAAACTCTATTTTTTGTTTTTGGTGAGAAAGATCACAACATGAGATCATATCAGACTAAACGCATCGTACACACTGCAATTTCAAAATACTAAGCATGCAAGCCAAGCTGACTGAGAATACAACCATTTGGTTTATTTCAGCTAAAGCAGGTCATTGTCTATAGCTTTCTGATATGAAATTAAGTTTATTTATCGAGCATTGATAACATGGTACCCACACAAGCAGGAATACTGGCAAACTGCGTATTTCATATTTTTGTATTTTTCTTTTATTCAAGCCAAGTTACTCGCAGCAGATTTCTCATATTGATATTGTAAACTTGCTTATACAGAATCAAATGCCACAGAGATATCAAGTTCATAGTGTTTCTTGCAAAAAGAAAGCAGAACCCTAAACAAACAACAATCAGGTCGGCCGGTAGGCACGCAGAGAAAGTCCGATTGTTTAGGAAAATAAGAAATGTAAAATAAAGCAGAAGTTGTATAATCCAACAACAATCAGGTCGGTACTCACGTACACGCAGAGAAAGTCCGATGGATTATACGAAACACCAAAGAAAATAACGCAGAACGTCAAACGAACAATAATCAGGTCGATCTTTCGATACGCAGAGAAAGTCCGATCGTTTGACAAAATAAAGAAAATCAAACAAGTTGAAATCTTTCAAAATAAAGCAAGTGTACGCCAGAACATCTCTTTATTCTATTTTTGGTATTTTCTCATTTTATTTTGCCAGATATGCACAGTACCCATCATGATTTGTAACCACAATTATCAAGCAAGCGTTATCTTTATATCATACTTGCATATATCAGACTACTCAGCACATTCAGGCAAGTCAAGCAAGTACCTATAGCCTTTCTTTCTACTTTATTCATGGTAGATAACGTATGCTGATGTATCATCATTTCTCACATGGTTGGATTAATTTCTCTTTTTAATATTTTTCATTTTTTTAATTTTTCATTTTTTTTAGGAAACAAACACTTTTCATTTTTTTTAGGAAACAAACATCACACTATTTTTGTGTTTTTCAAATATTCTCCCCCTAAAATTCAACAAACTCTATTTTTGAATTTTCCAAAATTTCTCCCCCTAAAGATATGAAAGAAATAAAAGTGATCGACCAGCACGGACACCTCGGTTTTTAGATTTTGAAAAATCATTTTTCTCAAAAATGTTTGTGAAATGTCAACTCCGTGAAGCGCTAACTTAAGCAAAATACTCCACTATCAGCAACTTTGCAATCACTAATAGGCCTTCTTGAAGCATCCTGCACACAACCTCAAACAACTTTTAGTTAAATACGGGAACCCAAACCGGCTTGGGTCATCCCGTATCCTCAACAAAATCGTTTCCCACCGAGGTTGCCATTTTCTGTTTCCAATAACGAAATGGTTTAGACGATTTCGCCCGATGCGAATCAGAACCATTGAAAAACTTTGACTTGTTGAAAACCATATTCAACAAATCTTCGACCAACATTTTCTCAGGTTTTGAGTGATGTTGTCGATGCCTATAATATGAAAACTCATTTGAGTAAGGCATTTCAAAATCATTATTGAAAAATTGTTTTCTTTTTGAAAAATGTTTTGGTTTTGAAAACTGTGGTGACCAATCATCATAATTTGAGGTTTTACCAACAACCGGTTTCTTATAAGCTGGTTTTCGTTGGTTTTGCTGAATTTGTCTAACAGGTACCTCATTGAGAATCATCGAATCGGATGATGGTGATCGATATGAACCACGTGAAAACCTTTTTCGAGTAGCACAATCACGAATCACATGTCCCGTCTTGTTGCAGTAAAAGCAAGCTCTCCTATCAACCGATTTAGGAGATGACATGAATTCTGTTGACACTGTAGAATGTTGAGAAGAATCACTCTCTAGACTTTCTAACTTAGAATTCGTTGACAGAAAATCAGCATCAGGTTCACACAAGATATGATTCTCAAGTGGAATCTCCTTTTCTTTTTGAACCTTGATATCCTCCACAATTTCTTCTATCTCAAACACATCTTGGAAATCATTTCCAACATTCACGTTCTCGTCTTTGCTTTCATATCCCAGATCACCATTCTTTTTAGATTTATCTGGTACCGACTTAGGCTTCTCATGACCTTGTGAAGCAAGTCGAGAAAACTCATCCTTGATGGCATTTAAATCATTTTTATTGGAAAGCAAAGATTCATCAATCACAATCTCCGAAAATTTGTTGACTTTCACTTTTCCTGAATTGCCGTCAAAAACCTTTTCCTTATCAAGCAATATGGAACTTGAAACAAATTTAGTTCTCTTGTTAGCATCAAAATTCTCTTCATTTTTCTTCTGCGACTTTGAGTTTTTCTTCTCAGAAGAATTATCAGCAAACTTTGAATACTCATGAACTTCTTCCGTTGCTTTCAAAGTATTGATAGAATTTTCAATAACCATAGGAGGTGGAACATTTTTCAGAATAGCATCACCAAATATCTGTTGAAAATTCTCCTTTTTGCACAAAAAATTTGTGAAAGACGATGAATTATTGAGATTATGCAACTGTCTTTTGAAATCACACACCTCAATCTTCATATATGCAATTATCTTCTGCGCTTCAGCCAACTCTTTTTGTGTTGCAATAAATTCTTCTGTTGTTCTATTCAGAGTAAACTTTTCTGTTCTTAACTGATCATGAGCATCATATGTTTCTTGAACAACCTTTTCCCATTTCTGTCTATAAATCTCAACATTCTGCTTCAAAAGCTTATTTTCACGAAGCAATTCAGCTTTAGCATCTAACAACTTCGTGTTGCCTTCTTGATGACTTAATTCTTTAGCAGTAAGATCAGCAACTTCCTTTTCTAGACCTTCAAGTTTGATCTTTGATTTTGCAAACAAATCATCAAAAGTTGCTGCCATATCACCTGCTTCTTTCTTCCATTTCTCAACTTCCTTCAACAAATCATCATTTGTTCCAGTTTGCTTTGAAACTTTTGCAAGCAACTCCACATTCTCGTGTTGAAGCTTCAATTCATTCTCAATAGCTTCACATTGTGAAGACTCATCTTTTTGAACTTCTGCCATAACTGCACAACCACCTTTATTAAACAATTCAGAAGTAGAACTACTTGTTTCTGATTCATCAACTTGTATAGACATTGCAAGAAAAGCAGATTGATCAGAAAGAACTTGTTCCCAGTCATAACCTTCATCTTCACATCTTAATTCTAAGGTGTCCCACAATTGTTTCGATTTAGTACAGTTCTCAAATTGACATAACACTTCATTTGTTAAAGCCATTGTGAGAATATCATAAGCTTTTAGTTCTCTTTCATAACATTCCCTTTCCTCAGATGAAAGATCTCTTTGCATTTTAGGTACCCCATTAGAATAAGTTGGGTAAGTAAACTCTTTCTCAATTGGAATCCACAAATCTTCATCAGTAGAACCAATATAGGCTTTAAACTTCCTTTTCCAATTGCAGTAATCTTCAAGTTTCAGCAACTTGGGTACTTCTGTGATCTTTTGCATTCCATTCATCTTGTTCAACTCAAATTCATCAACTAGTGAGATCAAATCGTTGATCTTTGAACCCTATGAAATCACCGAACTTAAATCCCAAAGTAAAATTCTTCAAAATGAAAGTCCAATGAGTCAAACAATTTGAATTTTGAATCCGATCAATTTGCCACCAAATTTCTTAAAATTTGAACCAACACCGATATGTCACAATCTATAGATGAAATAACTGATGGACTACCAAATTCCTTGATAAAAATCCGGAGACTTTTGTGATTGAAACTCCAAATACAATACACTTCAATCCCTACACACCTCAAATCTCTTTAATAAGCTTTGTGTCACAACTTTTGAATTTTAATCCCGAACTTTCCAAATATACATCACGTTTGTATCACAACAAATCAAAACTCTTTAGTCACCAACTTGAAAAACTCATCACCTTTTTTTCTTGAAATACTAACCCAAAACTGGTCATAACTCTCGTGTGAATGAGATGGTTTTTTTTTTTTTAGAAGAAAAAAATTGTAAGCCCCCTTTTGATCCAAGAACTTTCTAATATTTGGATGACGAGGTCACATTTAAGCAATATAGAAACTTGGAGGACCTCAATGAAACTTTAAAATTCTTAAAACCGTCGTACGTACATATGAAAGAATTTACGAATCACAAAGTTTAACCCATCGTAACTCCTTCAAAATTAGTCGAATCACAAAACTGAAGATACGGTTGTGATCGAAATCGAGAAACGATTCAAACTAGATGCATTGTTGATATGTTTCGGTGAAGATTTAAAAAAACCGAACTCGAGCATGAGCGTGAACGATGAATGTAATGAACTGTGATTCAAATCTCAATAAAAACTTGATTAATCCAGAAATTGAACCTAGATATGAATTCGCAGAACAAAACTGAATTATGGAGGATCAACAATAAAATGAATTGTAAAGTTTTGTGCTGTTTGATGTGTATGAAAGTTGACGTGAGTGAACAATTTCAATTCGGGAAAACACGATTCAATCTAAAGGAACATTCGTTGATTCAAAACTCACTGATTCAAGAAAGTAATGACAACAATCAACTCGAAATATACAACCGAATGGAATAGAATCAGTTTTGGCTCTGAAATCATTGAGTTTTAGTATTCCGCCATTGATGAACACGGTGAGGAAGATGATGATGAACTGAGATTTGCAAAGTTCAACAAAACTCGATCCAAAATCAAAATTGATTATATAAATCAACTCGTACAAGTAAACCGAATTGAATGAATTTAATTGTGGTGAATGAATCAAAGTCTTATGAAATCTAAGATGAAGAACAATTGTTCGGCGAATGAACAGAGATAACGTTCTCCAATTTTACGATTGCACTAAAATTGAACCAAAATCGAATTTGAAGCGAGGAATGCATTCGTGTAACTTCACCGAATCATATTGAACTAGAAAAAAAAACATGATTAAGCGTAATCAGAGATCGAAAATGAAGAACAGTGGAATTTCTTAAGAACAGTTTGACTTTTAAAAAAAAAGTCAAAATCAATCAATTTCCTTCAAATCTGAGCTCGAATTCAATCCAAAATGATGTAGAATCACGCCTGGATTGCTCTGATACCAATTGAAAACACGATTCGTCCCGATCTAGTGATTTGTACACCGAAAATGAGATCGAAAGTTCACCGAAACTCAAGAACACAAAACGTAAATTAAACTCAGTTTATAGCTCGAATCGGATCAACGATTACATGAATAGACTCGTTAACAGTTCATAATCATGATCCTAACATCAATTCGGATCAGAAAAACAAAATCGAAAACTTCTCCCTCTCTATGAAAGTTGAACTCAAAACTGTTGTGCCGAGATACCCACGTCCGAACTCCAAAACAGATATATATATAAAACCAACTTGTGAGTGCCGAACTCCTAGTTCGGAGGCAGTTCTTGAGTGTTCCGAACTCCAAATTCGGCGAACATTCGGATGGCCTTCATTCTTTGTTTTACGTAACACAAATATAAGAGTTTTACTAAATCAAAATCAAGCCCTCCACTTTAATAGATTGATACTTTCCACCACTAACCTTGATTTAACTATTCTAACTATATCAACTAACACTAACTGGAATACACACACGTCACACATATTTTGCACCAACAAGGTTCAAGTTCAAACTTTCAAAAAGAAGTCAAAGGCTGCTATTCCTAAAGTGCAGAGTGTTCAGATAAACAAGGGAAAACAGCAACTTCCAAAGAATAAAATTTCTTCATGTTCTTCAAGGAATGATCTTTATTCTTTGGGAGGTTCTTCTTGTGATTTTAATGATACACCACGAGGTTTTTCTATACCATGAGGTTTTTCTATACCAAGAGGTTTTTCTTCCAAGAAGATAAAAACATATGATTTTTATGACATTTTCTTTTACCTGAGAGATTTTGGTTATTCTTATGATTATTATGACAACCCAAAGTACTTTAAAGTTCAGCACCCGGTAAATGAAATATTATCTGATGATGGCTCCGGTAAATGAAATATTATCTGATGATGGCTCGATGAATTAGTTTCATCGACGAAAAAAATGTTATCCATGTCGTCAACGAGGAAATATAACCTCATATTGTCCCACGACTGCTAACACAAAACCATTTGTTGGTTTAAATGTAAAATATGTTGATACAAATGGCAAGATTTTTAGTGAGCCACACTCCATAACTGGTGCATTTTCTGAGACGAAGAAATTTGTTAACCATGTGGGTGATAAACTCAATTTTGTTGATAAAATTACTGGTTCATGTTTTTACAAAGAAAAATGATGTGGAGCCTGAAAGTTATCTCAAAGGCCAACAGTGATTATGTTGAAGTCACCGGGCGACCCGAGGCTGTTAACTCGGATTGAACCCAAAGGCATTAATGTTTATCTGGTGTTCGCAGGTTTCTTCAAGAAGACCTATTAGCATGAGTTGCTGATAGTGAAGAATATGCTCAAGTTAGCGTTTCAAAAGCATTGATCTTTCTTAAATTTTTTAAAATGGGTTTTTCTTTAATAATACATGGAAAGGTAATCGTGTCGGTCAATCAATTTTCTTTTCTTTTCAAGTATTTTTTATATGTGGCAGTTGTATATATTTTTAGGGGGAGAAAATTCAAAAAGCTAAAATAGTGTGTGTTTGTTGAGAAGGCTAAAAGTTAAATAATAGAATTTGTTGAACTTAAGGGGGGAGAAAGTGATATGAAAAATAAAAAAACATGAAAAAATCAAAAATGGAAAATTGATCCGAAAAAAGTGAGAAATGATGGTACATCAACATATACGTTTATGTTGCATGTATAGAATAAGTCTTTAGGCTGTAGGTTCTTGCATGATCTATGAATGTGCATGCTAATCTGATATTTGCAAGTAAGATATAAACATAAAGTTTGCCTGATGATTTTGGTGATTCGCTTCTTGATGAATGTAAAAATTGAATATGAGATATCCTGATGAATGCATGTTTTTATTTTGAAAGATTTAAATTTGTTTTGCTTTCTTTAATAATATATGACCAAATTACTGGACTATCTCTGCGTATCAAAAATTTCGACATGCTAGGGAGTCATTGGGTTTTTGACCAGACTTTGGGCTCTCTCTGCGTACTCACAAGGTCGACCTGAGAATGAAAGTCTTAAACACTTTAATTTTTTTGATTTTCTTTATTTTCTCAAATACTTGGGATTTCTCTGTGTGTCCACAAGACCGACTTGATTGCTAAGTATTTGGGTTTCTACTTTATTTTTGCATGGCTCATCAATGATGATTAAATCTCTAATAAAGTTTGTTACTATGTGATATAACAAGATGACTTTACGGTATATCTGATAGAGTGGGGAATGGGTTGTCGGTGCATGATAATATTACCTTAATTATATCTGAAAACGATAAATATGATTTTTTCATGCTAATATAAACATAAATGTTGTATTTGCGATCATCTTGGCCTGCATGCAAATTAGGACTGAAATTGTAATGTGCTAGATGTTTATGACTGATATGATCTCACGTCGTGATCTTTCTCACAAAACAAAAATAGAGTTTAATTTTGTAATGCATTTGTGTTTCATTTCAGAAAAGTCAAAAAGATTTATTGGTGTGTTTTTCCATAAACTCTAGAAAATCCAAAAATATTTTATGTGTATTTTGATATAAAGTTTTTAAAAGCCAAAAATATTTTGTTTCTTAATTGTTTTCGACCGATCGAAATGTGATACGATAGAATATTAAAATCAATATATCTTGGTTCTCCGAAGGAGATTTTGGCCCAAGATTTAAATTATGTTGGTCAGGTGAAAAAGAAAAAACACACTTCAGTCTTTTGAAGATGCAGGTTAAAGACATGACTCAAGCATGGTGAAATGGGGAGTTTGTTAGTAGCTAATGAAAGCTCCATGTATAAGTGCCTCAGTGATATGGTCCTGTTCCAGCCATGCAAGCTCTGGTGCAACTTAGTTCAAGATTTAGAGTTGAAGATCAATCACGCACAAAAGATCAGCTTTTGAAGATTTGAGTTATGAAGATTGGCACATACATCACACGTTAAAGGGGGGTTTGTAGTGCATAGTCCTTGTGTCGTACGATGTATCTAGTCATTGTATAGTTAGTTGCTTGAGTGTTCAGTTTGAGTGCATGTAAATTGCGCAGGAGAATTAGAGCCATCGAATGAGTGGCGAATGACCACCGAATAAAGTCATTCGGTGGGCACCACATTCGGTGGCAGCTCAACTGTAAATAGTGAGCTCATTCTCCACATTTAGAACTTTTGGAGAGTTGTTTTCATTCAGTGAGATTTGTGTCTGCCCAGTTTCATTCGGTGATCAATACAACAACACTTTATTTACTGATTTTGAACTATTCTAAGCTTGAAACACTGAACAAGATCCGTTCCAATAACTTGCATGCTTTCAACATTTGGATTTGAGACATGAAGCATTGGATCTCGGGCCAGTTTACATTGCTTATAAATGTAATGAAGTATTGTGGATTCCCATGTACTCTACAGATAGCCAAAGCATCCTAGTAGTGTTTGTACATGTACCTCGGGCCACCAGTAAATGAAGATGGAAGAAAAGTTCTTCTCCAAACGGACTGGCCTTCAGTGTCGCCTCTTAGAATAGCTTCATGCACACCTTGCAGCAGCCCCGTCATAAATAAATTCTTGTGTTTCCGAATGTAGTCAAGACGGTTCTGCTCTATGCAAATGTATACATCCGCTATATATTGCTCTAAAAGCCTGCCACTTCGTAGCAATAATGAGTAAATGTTCTGCCAGTCATGGTGTTAATAGCTGTAAAACTTATTCATTGTAAGCTGCTTCTTTTCAGAAACCGTATGAACTTTTAAATCTTGTGACCATCCGCTATCACTAAACGGGAAGAGTAGTGGATACTACAGGTACATGTAAGAGGGGTGCAACTTGCTTATCCTCCTCGGGACGTTATCTCTTTGATGGATAATAATATCATAGTCATCAGAAACATTGTCATCACCGAATACAATTGAACCAATGCAACCTGTTGCTGGTAAGTCATACGAACGTTCGTTTTGGAACGAAAAAATCGTATCGAGAACTTGAGCACGTCAGAAGAAAGACACGTATCTCTTGCATGTCAAAACAACCTAACCAACTCATTGTTTCTTTCCAACATACGTAATACCTCAAGGGCTACCTATGGCCGTAGTTTTTGTTTTCTATCGTTATAAAAAATTCAAAGCCTAATGGTCACTTCACTCTCGGTATCATACACATATAACTGCAGAAAACACAGTTGTTTGTTCTCATCAGGGAAAACACTCCCTACACGATGACAAATATGCCCCTCAACTTTATAAACATACAAAGCATAACCGTCGTTTACATCGTTATCCACTTTAGAACCAAACGATGTCATCTCAAACATCAAATTTTAGCGACGTATGTTATGTAGAAAATGTGAGTCCTCAAGAAGCCGTTTTAACCTAGGCGGTGGCATGTTCGGAAAGCACAACCAAGAACTTCCACCCCTACAACATTGGTTTGTATTTAGGAGGACCAATGCTTGTTGAAGAAGCCAATTTTTCCTCAGGCCAGAAGTAGGCAAAGCAGAAAGGGCAAACATATATACAGTCAACGCAGTCAACATACAAAGAAGAGATAGAAGATTTATGACTAAGAAAGCTAGCATGTGTATTGATTTTCCTAGAGGTCTGACAACCTAAAATGTCATCAGAAGGTGCATGGTGTGCGTATGGTGTATATAAAAATATGATAATATTGATGACACAGTTTTGTACGTAAGCTTTTACATTTATAAACACATAATCTTAAAAATACTATTTCACCACATTCACGGGCAAGTGCACCCATTGTGGAGCAGTATAGTATGGGCAAGATTCCTAGGTTCTATGGATATAAGGGAAAGAGAGTCTTTTTGGTAAAGAGTCTTCATCGATGACTTGGCCAAGATGTATTTTATACTTTGGAGGAAGATGGTTAGATATGTAAATATAAAAATAAATATAAATATAAAGGTGGGGTTATAACGTATTCAGTCAAAGATAGTATTACTTGGGGAATTATCAATGGCGAAGTTAATAATCTGTTTGTTTATATCTTTTCCTTAAGATTATTACTTTCCAGATGAGGAGGACCGCTTTTTAGCATGGAACCCTGTCTCACGTTCCTCTCGTCTACCAAAAAGGATCGTAAGAGGACCGCTCTGGAAGTAAAAAATAAAGTAAGGGTAATTGTAATATAGTTGTAGGGTCCGATGAGTTGTCGGCTCCCTTACACTCGAACACGTTGTCATGAACCAAAAGGGGACCAACCCACGCATCTGATTAAGTTATTAAGAAAAACATCTTCATAAGGGACTAAGGTTCGTTTTCTCCACGCACCGCTTTCGTACAAACATGGGAAGTCATAACTAGAGCCAAGTTCACAAACATGTATCTCACCGACTTCCAAGTGACAAAATATTACTAACCCTTATCCCAAGCAATACCATCAGGCCGTAGTTAGCGTGAAAGTCGTGTTTGTTTACATAGACATAAAACTCACGAATGTAGTACTTTACGTGGGGTGCGAGTCACCGTTAGAATCATGCATCATTCCCCAGTCGGGTGTCACAATTCTGACTGATGAGCTTTCGACTTTTCAAGTGGTCTGTAATACTCAAGGTACATTTGTTCAAAAGAGTTAGAAAATACACTTTTAATAGAAAGAGTTTTCACAAAATCAAATACTCTTACATTAAGGTAAGTTTATAAACATATCTTTACCAACCCGCCAATATTTGTTTTCCCCAAGTAAGTTTAAGAATTTAGCTGAGTATAAGCATGGCTTTAGGAATTTGCTTAAAAGAAGATGAGAGATTCATAGACGAATACAAAATCGAATTCTATTAAGATAAACTTCTTACAATCTTGATATATAACGACAACCCCGAAAACAAAGCTCAAAAGATAGTATAAGGAGATGAAAATGAGGGTGAAGCTTAAGCCAAAGCTTGACAATTATGAGGAGTATTTGCTGCCTTTTATAGGCAGAAAACAATGTTGGGCATGGGTCGTTCCTGGCAGGGCACGGGCCGTGCTTGTCAGTTGATCAGCAGGAGGATTCTTGGATTAGGCGACGAGCCGTGTGAGATCAGTGGCACGGGCCGTGCGTGGAAGAGGTCAGTGGCAGGGGCCGTGTGGGATCAGCGGCACGGGCCGTGTGTGGCATAGGTCAGTGGCACGGGCTGTGTGGGATCAGCGACATGGGCCGTGTGGAGTCAGGAGCAGAAGTCAACTCATCTGGACTTCACTAGAGGCAGGCACGGGCCATGCCTTAGGCCAAAATTCTGGAACTTTGCTTGTTTCTTCGTGTTTTCTTCATTTTCCATTTCTTTTGTGATTTTGGACCTGGATAATACTGAAAACTAAAAAGGAAACATTATTTCATTGTTCCGGTAATAGTTAGTTAGTTTTTGTCCTTTTTGTGGGGAATATTTTTGTATAAAATATGTATATTTGATCGTGTATCAAACATCCCCACACTTAGATCTTTGCTTTTCCTCAAGCAAAACCCAAATGGTCAAGATTTACCATACCTAAGGATAAATATAAGTTTTCATTTGCAATCTTGTGTCAAGAAACTCGTTTTCCATCTACTTCCACCTTTTCTCTCTTTTTGCCATGTTTATTTTATTTTTAGTCAAATATTAAAAGATACATATAAAGTTACTAGAAAGTTTAGGTTTATTCAACCAAGTGCACCTCACAAGTGATCACTCGACTCTCGGGGTTAGTATATATACAGACTTTTGAGTGGCCACTCATACTGAAGTAGGATTAAGCAAGAGTCATAGGCTTGGTGTGAGATCAAACCTCCACAGATCTCGTCGGATTCCATGTAAACATCACTAGGGCTTAAGGGTTTGAAAGGGTAGGTTTTGGCCTAGGGTTTGGAAGTGTTTGGTTAAAAAGGGCTAAAGTTGAAAATTATGATCCTTTTCTAAAAGCTTTGTGTGACTCTAACGTTTTTCAAGGGCTTTTTCTTGAGTTTGCCCTTAACAAATATATATATATATATATATATAT
>JBCNJP010000025.1:44039979-44062706 GCA_039602395.1 Deinandra increscens subsp. villosa
GCAGTAGGAGCAGATGTTTCTTGAGGTGGGATAATGGGTGCTTCAGTTCTCAGGGCAACCTCCTGTGGACCGACCCGTTGGCTTCATAGGGTGATAGCGTTACATTCGGCTTTAGGGTTTGTTTCAGTGTTACTGGGGAGAGAACCAGGTGGTCTCTCACTTGTAGTTTTGGCAAGATGGGCGAGTTGCTTCTCGAGATTCTTGATGGAATCCTGCTTGTTACGCAGCTCTGATTCATGTTGGTTGAATCGTTCTTCCATCCTTTTTTGGGTTCATTAATCATTCGTCCGATTGAGTCTTCGAGACGGGAGAATTCTGATGAATTTACTCCCTGGGAAGAACCGGACGCCTGATTTTTGGATTGTTGTTAGCTGTTTTGGGATGGCTGGTTACTATCTTTGTTTCGCCATCCAAAGTTAGGATGGTTTTTCCAATCAGGGTTGTATGTGTTACCGTAGGTACCTCGTTGTTGGTTGCTAACAAAATTCACCTCCTTAGGATTTCCTTCAGTACTTGTCATTAATGCCCAGTCTTCATGGGGGCCTCCACATCCGCTGCAGGCTAAAATAATGGCGACTGACTTACTGGTCTTGAGCTTCTTGATCTTTGAGGTGAGTGCCTCAATCCGAGCTTGAAGTACGGTCGAGTTATCAACATTGAATAGCCCAGGTGCCTTCATCTTTGAACTGCGCGAGCTGTGCCACTGAAAACTAGTTTGAGCAATCTCCTCTATTTTGTCGAATACTTCATCAGGGATTCAATTTCCAATAACGTCTCCAGAGTTGGAGTCGAGAAGCTGACGTGTTTGCAGGAGCAAACCATTATAGAATATAGAGATTTGTTGCTAGATATCTAATCCATGATGGGGGCATTTCCTCAAAAGTTTCTTGAAAACGCTCCCAAGTGTCATACAACGACTCATCTTCTTCTTGAGTGTAGGCGTTAATTTCAGTCAAGAGTTTGGCTGTTTTGGCAGGTGGGAAGTATTTGTAAAGGAATTTACGAACAAGATCGTCCCAAGTGGTTAATGAACCATTTGGTAGAGTGTTCAGCCATGCCTTAGCATGGTTTTTAAGGGAAAAGGGGAACATATGGAGTTTAACAGTGTTAATGGAAGCTCCGGTGGGTTTGAAAGTACTACAATTTCAAGGATATTTGTAATATGAAGATGAGGGTCTTTGTCAGCGAGGCCACTGGATGTTGCAGGGTTTTGGATCATCTGCACCATTAGGGTCAAATTTCGAATATGTCTGCCTCGTTGGCAGGAGGGGTAATAGCAGTGCCCAAATGCAAAACATTAGGCCTGAGGAAATCCATGATGATGCGTTGTTCAGCCATGGGTGGATTTTGGATGGTTAAAGTGGTAGGTGGGTTGTGGATGGTGTGTTCTACACTTCTTGATCTGTTTCCAAGTCTTTGTCAGAGAAAACGTTCTGGTTCAAGAAGTGGGGGTTAGATTTTGCCATGTGGCGTAGAGCTCATGCACGTCCTGAAATCAAAATAGTAGAAACTGAGAAGTAAACAGGTCTAAAATTACAAGAAAAGGAAAATCAACATAAGTTGTGTGTGATCAATACACTTCCTAAGTTGATGTACAATCTATATAAAAGAAAAGAAAAGTATATAAAGTAACTTGTATATGTTTCTAAAGAAAAAGAAAAAGAAGAGAAAGAAAATAGTAAATATGAACAATGGTTAGGCTGTCAACTTGGACTTTTTCTAAAAAATCCTCGTCTTTGTATCCCCGATAACGACGCCAAAAAGCTTGGTGTGTGTGTGGTGTATATAGAAATATGATAATATTGATGACACATTTTTGTACATATGCTTTTACATTTATAAACAAGTAATCTTAAAACAATACTATTTCACCACATTCACGGGCAATTGCATCCATCATGGAGCAGTATAGTATGGGCAAGATTCCGAGGTCGTCCATGGATACAAGGGAAAAGGGAGTCTTTTTGGTAAACAGTCTTTAACGATAACCTGGCCAAGATGTATTTTATACTTTGGAGGAAGATAGGTTAGATATGTAAATATAAATATAAATATAAATATAAAGGTGTGGTTATAACTTATTCAATCAAAGTTATAAGTACATGAACGGATCGGTCTACTGGATGTGAAGTCAAACGAGTAATCCGAATCAACACACAAGGTAAATAACACTTCTTGCATTAGAAACAATCAGTGTACAATAAGGACTCTGAATGCTATCACCAGAAACGCACAGTTAATCTCTCAATTCTCACAGTTCTGAACTAAACAAAGAGACTTGACCTATTTATACTAAACGGTGAACCAATTAACCCAGCGTACCATTGGTACGCTGCGGCGTACCAACTGGTGTGCCTCATGGTACGCTAGAGCATTCATTTACAAATCAACAATATGAATAACAAACACCTAGACCTAGCATTAGGCACCCCTTGTCTCATGCTAGTCTTCAGAAGCTTTTGTCTTGGTCTTCTTCCAAAATCGTCGTTTGTTGTTTCCAGAATAAATCCCAAAATCATAACAAACTCGTATCACTTTCTGAAATTGCAGCGCTTGTTCTGAATCAACAACATGATATAGAATGTTGTTGTGATTGAGTTTGTCGATATCAGCTTCAGACAGATTCAACCACATCAGATCAAATATCCGAACCACCTTGTTGTCTTCTTTGATCACTATCACTGCTTCTCCTGTTCTGTTGTTATAATACCACCACTTCAATGTCTGAATAAAATTCTGCTCTAATTTCATCAATGGAATTTTCTTGAGCTGAACTGGCTTTCTGTATTTTAGCACAATAAGCGGCTTTCCAGTTCTTGAATGGACTTTAGTTGGATGCTTTTCATACTTCAGTCTTTGAGGCTTCAAGTATCTAAAACTTCTTGACACTCTTCATGAAGTCTTTTCTTGAAAAACTCAGCAAGACTATCTTAACCATGATTCAGAAATGGTTTTCTGGTCAGTTCCCTCACATCACATACCGGTAACGTATCAAATCTTCTCGCATTTTTCAAGTAAATGATTCCAAACTCTTTCTTGTTTGCATAACACTTCAGTTGAGAATCATACACCCAACTTATAATTTTACCAATAGCTTCACCTTTGTTGTCGATGTATCATCGTTGCTTAACAGGCTTTCTTTTGTTCAGAAGTGAATTTTCTTTGAAGAATCAGCTCTCCAGAAGCATCCTTAGGATATATATATATATATATATATATATATATATATATATATTGTTCAGTGAAAGCCAACCACATATCAACATCGTTTGTATCAACATACGCTTCAAATCGTTTAACCCAACTATGATAATCTTCTAATTTCAACAATTTTGGAACTTTCTGACTTGTTCCGATTTCATTATCCTTAATTCATCATTGTTTGCATTGTGGCTTGCATCGAATTTTGAATTGCAGCAAACACTATTTGACATTTTGAAAAAATTAGTTACTGTTCACCTGAACTAAACTCGAACTCAAATTTCGATTATCCGAACTAAGCCCGAACCCTAGAAGAACTGATAAAATCTGAACCAAAGACAAACGAACTGAGCCAAACTGTTATTTCGTGTAATCCGAACCGAAACCGAACCAAAACACAACCGAACCTAATCCGTACTAAAACAAACTGCCCGAACTCAAGCCAAACTGGAAGCGAACTCTCAAACGAACACACCCGAACCACCACTTCGTGTGAAAAATATCCGAACTGGATCTGAACCGTGAGTTCGGAACGGTTATTTTTGTGAACTTTCAGATCTCACCCGAACTCAATATGAATTGAAACATTCTCGACTCAAATTTCACGATTTTCAGTGTTTTCAAACGAGATTTTTAATAAGAACTCAGGTAAACTCAGTAGAAATGACTTAGGAGAAGATTATTCACGAAAAACACACTCGAGATGATCAAACGAATACAAAACCGATTAGATTTCTTAAAAACCCCAAAAATATTACTGAAAATGTTGAAAAACAGATATTTCCGACCAGTAGAGTGAACCTATTGCTTTGATACCAATTGAAATTGCATGAGCGATGGATCGTCTACTCAGTCTTATTGAAATCAATGTTAAACATGAACATGAGAAGTAAACACAAATGACTTGTATTAACCACATATAGATTACACAGTAAAACACACACAGTAGATTGGACAAGCTCACCTAAACTCTATACAAGACAAGCTATTTAACACGATCATCCGAACTACCAGTTCGGAAAAGTTCGTGTGAGTCCGAACTGGCAGTTCGTCTTCAGTTCGGACCAGCACAATTCTGCAACTCTTTGTCTTGTTCTTGATACTTCACATTACGACCAAGAACTATTGTAAAACCATGAAACGGATCTTACTACTGCATGATTCGATTAATCAATGAACATGGATGTAAATAAAGCTTTGCTTTATTGATTCACTTAATGAATACAATGTAGAGAGTGAAACACACTCAGAACACACAGTTAAGAAGATGAGAATGACAAAACTATTTATAGTCACTTACATACTGGCCGACGTACCACATGGCGGACCAGTTGGTACGCCCGTACCAACTGGTACGGTGGACCATATGGTACGGCCATCTTGGTATGTTGACTATATGACTTACAAAGACGCTCTAGTCTAGATACAATACACGAGACACAACGGTAGCAAAAATGCATCGCTGCATCCGATCTTCGACTTGAAATCTTATCAGAAATAGAGCTTTCGTGGCTGGATCAATCTTGAACAATCTTTGAACTTCAAGATCCACTTGTGAAAGATATTACATACTCCCCCTTTCACCATGCTTGAGTCGTGTCACTCAGATAACCTGCAATTTCAGAAGACAGAAACGCGGCTTTCCTTTCTTTTAAAAATTTAAGTTAATCTTGGCGCAAAACTTTTCTTCGAGAATCCAAGATATTAATTTTGAAAATTTGATTTTGTATCGTGTATCAATCGGTCAAAAACAAATAAGAAACAAAATCTTTTTGGATTTTTGTAACTTTATATCAAAACACACCGAAAATCTTTTTGACTTTTCTAAAATTATGCTAAAACACACCTAAAATCTTTTTGGAATTTTCAGATGAAAAACATAAATGCAATACTGAAATGAAATACTGAATTACACACTATTTTTGTCTTTTGCGAGAAAGATCACAAATTGGGATCATATTGGTCATGACATGCTGAACTACACTTCAATTTCAATTACTTCAGCATACAAGTCATGTCGAGTGCTGGTATAATTTGTCCATCTTAAACTCAGGCACAATCATACTCCTAACATCTAGATATGTTATTGTATTGATTAGATTTTGACCAATGTACCCCACACTATCTGACATACTCAGATATGCATTTGCTTATCACACTTTGTGATTTCATTTGTGATTTAATCACATAATGATTGTATTTATGATATCGTCAACTGTGTTTCATGCAAAAAGAAATAAGAATGTTAAATCGTCTACCTTAAGGTCGATCTTTTGATACGCAGATAAGGCCTCAGATTTAACAAAATAGGAAAATAAAAGAAGTTGAAATTGTATAAGCCAACAACAATCAGGTCAGTACTCCCGTACACGCAGAGAAAGTCCGATGAGTTATACGAAACACCAAAGAAAATAAAGCAGAACGTCAAACGAACAACAATCAGGTCGGTCTTGTGGACACGCAAAGAAAGTCCGATTGTTTGACAAAATAAAGATAATCAAACAAGTTGAAATCTTTGCAATATGAACACGTGTATATACAGTGACTTCTCATTTTCTTTTTCATATATATTTTTCTTGATATCATGAGATATGCATCAAGATGTTGTCCACTTGGTCAAGCATTAGTATTTTAATGTTTATCACATCTGAATACTTTCTGATTTAATGCCGATCCTACCAAACACATCGAGCAATGATCTTATGGCTTTTTCATCTAATTTATCCATGAGTCAGACACGTAAGCCAATGTACCATTATTTCCCAAATATGTCGGATACGATTTCTCATTTTTTCAATGTTTTTGTATTTTTCTGTTTTTCAATGTTTTTGTATTTTTCCTTTTTCTCCCCCTTAAAATGAAAACTCTATTTTTGGATTTTCATTTTAACAAAACACAAGACACTATTTTTGGTTTTTCAATTTTTTCCCCCTAAACTACATACGGAATGTAAAACAAAGAAAATTGACCAATCGATACTGATACCTTTTTCGTTTAGCTTTCAGAAAAATTTCAATTTTGAAATATGAGGCATTCAATTTAAGTTAAGCAGGAGACTCCACAGTCAGTAACTGCTTGAAGCTTGAACTTCGCAATCACCAACAGGTCTTCTTGAAGAAACCTACACACTGGATTTAAATGATTAGTATTCAAATGACCCGAAGCACACAGCTTCTGGTCGACCAGTGTCTTCCACAAAATCAGAAGCAGCCGTGCTGACCACTTTAGGTCGCTACTACATTTTTACAGGTGTAGTTTTTACTGAAACATCATCTTGTGATGAATCACAACACTAGAATCACTTTTAAAAACTGATTCATCAATTATTGTGGCAGTTTTTCTAAAAAACATTCTTTTGGCAGTTACAGGACAATCCTGGGCCATATGTCCCTTTTGGCGACATTGGTAGCACAAACGATATGATCGTTTAGAGTGTAGCTTGTCCTAAACTGGATGACATTTATAAGTGAACTCAGTATCATCAGAAATATCATCAAAAACTTGAAATCGATTAGAATATACCCATTTAGATGTAGGACTTTGAGGTGTAGCATTAGAACCAGATGAAGAAGATTCTTTTGGAAAACTTTCAAACGAAAACTTCTTCTTTTGCTTTCCCCCAAATCCCTTCTCCATGGTAGAAATGAAAACTTGAGCCAGGTGATATATTTTATCCAAGCTTGTATCTTTCTTTGCTTTCTAAACCTTCTTTGACATAGTTTTCGGTTCTCTCTTTGCAACTTTCTTACCTTCACTACCCAAACCAGCTTGTTTGTAACCAGGTAGCTTGGATAGATCAACCTGAGAGCTTGAACAACTAGCTTTAGCAGCCTGGGTAAATTTAGCTTTAATATCCTTCAAATTGTTAGCTTCTACCAAATTAGCAGCCAACTGTTCATTAGACACTAACTTTTCATCTTTCTTTTGTCATCAAACATTTCTTTATCAACTATACCAGTTCCGCCAGAAACAAATTTAACAAACGTTGGTGCACCAGATGCTAAAGATTCCATTTTCTTGTTGAAAATCTTTGAATTCTTCTTCTTCAATTTCTCATACACAAATTCAGAGTAATCGCCAATAATATCATAAGAATGAATATCAGCTAAAGCATCAGATTGAATAACTGGATGCGGAATTTGATTGAAATCATCGCCTCCAAACACCTTCTTGAAATTATCGTCTTGACACAAATAACTTGCAAAAGAGTGAGAATTCTTCAAATTATGCAATTAACGATTTAGATCCAAGATTTCAATATTCAAATCTGCTATGGTATTTTGAGCTTCAGCAACAACCTTTTCTGATTGAATCAATTTCTCAGATGCGCTGTTAACTAATGATTTTTCTCTTCTCATACCATCATGAGCAGCATGCACTTCTTTTGTAATTTTATCCACTCTTTCCTTATAGATCTCAACATTTTTGGTTAACAAAATCTTGTCCTTCTTCAGAGAAATGATCTTATCTTGCAATTCAGACTGAACAATTTGATATTGAGTTCTTTCAGCAGTAACCACATCTAAAGCTTTTTGAAGTTCATCGTTAGATGCTTTGAGTGCTTCTACTCTTGCTGTGGATTTTTGAAATAGATTCTCGAAATCTTCACACACATCTTTAGCTTGAGACTTAATACTTCAACCTCCTTGACCAACTTTTCATTAGCAGAAGTTAACTTGACAATTTTTTTCATGAACTCATCATTCTCATGTTGAAGTTGTGACTTTTAGTGATCATTCTGAATACAACCTTCTGACAATTTTTGTTGAATATCGGCTAATTCTTCCAACAACACACTCTTCTGTTTGAGTAGCTTCTCATTTACTTTGCAAAGTTCATCAAATTCTTGACATTTCTTGACATAATTTTTCATTTCTTCATCCTTTCTTTTGAGTTCAGCAACTTGACCTTCACTTTCCTTTATCAAATTTTGAATTCGAATATCCTTTTGTGAACAAAATTCACACAAGGATTCATAACCACTCACTTCTGAATCAGAATCACTTGATTCTACTTGCACAGCAACAATAAATGCAGATTCATCATTTCGAAAAACAGCAGATTTGTCAGGAAAATCTTTAGACCAATCATATCCTTCATCAGTTTGAGATATCATAGCTTTAGCTTCTTTATTGTGAACATTCTTATCAGAATTACCCTTGTCAGATGACGATTGAGAATAATCCCGAGCAAAATGTCTATATTTTTCATAATTAAAACACTTAATCATTCTTTTATCCAAACCAAGCTTTCCTCCTTGAAGAATAGATGTCTTGCCATGTTTCTTCATGAATCTCCTTCCTCTCTCCACTACCATAGCAAACTGCCATTCTAGATCGAGTTTATTCAATTGATCTTCATCCAACTGACCTAAATCGTCTCTAAACAATATAGATTGACCAATTTGACTAAAAACTGATCCAGACGAAGATGATATGAAAGCAGATAACAAAGCAGCTAGATCTTCAGTTGCTTGAGCATGAGTAGACTTAGTTGATGATTTATCAGGAATCGTAAAACTGCAACCTCAAGAATAACCAGATCGTTCAGACTTTCCAGCTAGAAAAGCTGTTAATGGTGGATTAACACTTGAATCAGAATGTGATAGCATTCACATTGGCTGAATTATCTCCATAATATAATTATGGATTCTGATGTAAAGCAGGTGTAGATCTTTTCACCCTCATTTCTAACTCACGAGCTTGCAACTTTCCAGTTAATTTGTGAAAGGACCTAGTCATTATCATGTGTTAGTAACAGAACATAATTCTCCCAGCTATTCGGCAACCCTTCTAAAACTTTTCTTTCAAATCCTCATCATCTTTGGTAACTTTGAGTTCTCCAAGTTCACTAAGAAGATGTGAAAATCTAGAAACCATGTCTGAAATACTTTGTTTTTCACAATGCTGAAAGTTGTCGAACTCTTTTAAGAAAACTTTCTTTCGACTTTTCTTATACTGATCGTTTCCTGCACACCTATCTTTTAATGCATCCCACAAAGTTTTAGAAGTTGTGCAAGTTTTAAACTGATGCAAAAGTTCTCTTGGTAATGCCATAGTGAGATTTCCATACGTTTCCTTTTCTCGTGCATAAGCTTTCCGCTCATCTTCATCAAGATCATTTTGCATGACCGGTTCTTCATTTTTCTTAGGATACTTGTATTCTTGTTCAATTGGTATCCAAAGATCAACATCAAGTGCATTGATATATGCTTCAAACAGTTGCTTCCAGTTGTGATAATCTTCTAATCTTAACAATTTAGGAGCTTTCTGATTTGTTCTGATTTCATTATCGAAGTTCAACAAATTTTTCATTGAAGATTGAATAGCCGAAAACGCTTGATAATCACTCATTTTGAACTTATGCTACTAAACGCAAAAACTTTAGACTTAAAAACGGAGGCCTTCCAAGCGGATTTTGATGGTCAAACTGGAGGGTACTAGCTGCTAGGCAAGTAAAAGAATAGATCTCGTTGAGACGAACGTTTTGGCTGGTATTAGCTCCCGTAACTCTTAACGGTTCTCAAGTTACGTCAATTTTAGTGAAGAACACTATTCTGCCAACGTACCAAAAAAATCGATCTTCGTACCAGACCAAATTCAACGTACCACGTTCTACACCCGTACCACACACGGACCAGAATTCTCATGCGTACCACCTACGGACCAGGTAAACGTCGCGTACCAACTTTGAAGATTGCCTAGCGTACCAAAGTTCAACGTACCAGAAACTTATGAATATTGCTTTGCGTACCAGCAGCGTACCAAGGTGTTCTTCAGGCATATCAGTGGCGTACCAACCTGAGATCGATCAAAGTTTCGAATTCTGAACTGTTTGAGCTGAAAATTGGACCAGTTAGGTACGCAAACACACTAGGAACACTCAGAAATCATTTTTTACCTAGGAATCACTCAGAATTAAAAGAAAAATTGATGAAAAATGACCAAAACCCAACTTTCTCACTCTAGAATCTGAAAATTGACTAAATCGCAGCAGTAGAGCAACCAAATGCTCTGATACCACTTGTAAAACCACGAAACGGATCTTACTACTACAGATTCGATTAATCAATGAACACGGATGTAAATAAAGTTTTGCTTTATTGATTCACTTAGAGAATACAATGTAGAGAGAGAAACACACTCAGAACACACAGTTAAGAAGATGATAATGACAAAACTACTAGAACTCTCTCTAACACAAACTATTTATAGTCACTTACATACTGGCCGACGTACCACATGGCGGACCAGTTGGTACGCCCGTACCAACTGGTACGTCGGACCATATGGTACGACCATCTTGGTATGTTGACTATATGACTCACAAAGACGCTCAAGTCTAGATACAATACACGAGACACAACGGTAGCATAGGAATATGCTCTAACAACTATGCATCTACATTTGTTGCTGGTTTTGGTAAATGGGTGGTTGCTGCTATGGATATCCAAAACCCATGTCATTTTCAGGCCCATATTCGTAGTCTTCATCTTAATCATCCTCGTACACGTAGTTCTCGTGTTGATTTTCATACTGCTCAGTTAGGGGTTCATTCTGCCACACCGTCTCCCATGTACCTGCACTCTCAACTCCATCATCACGAGCGAATGTCTCGTATCCATCTGGTTGTTGAATTGGTCTGAACCTTATGCTCCCATGGATCGAAACACTCGCTCTCGAAAATGTGTGTCGATAGTGTAGAAATGGGTCACCCATTTGGTTTCTCTAATTGGCTCAGTTTTGCCTTGTCGTTTTCTCTATTTCAGGATAAAAAATCAAGGGTGAAGTTTGTCCCAACCTTCGAGTGTGCATAAACATAAATCCCTGCAAAACAGACACAAAAACAAAAGACGATCAAGTAGCACTATTCAAAACAGTAAAACAAACTAAAAGAAAGCAAAAATGGGAAAACGAAGAATGAGAAAAATCAAAAAACTTTCTGTGAAAAATCGAGTTAGGTGTACCGCCTAGATGTAGTAAACAACTTAGGCGTACCGTCTACTGGTGAAAGTAGAAAATTTTCAATATTTAAATGTTTTTAAAAAAAAAAATCTTCTAAAACAATTAAAAATGCAGAAAATGAAAATCTATTTGGGTTCTTTTGTTTTTTTTAGGAAACACAAAAGCTTAAGAATTAACTAACAAAACTAAAAATCACAAATAAGCGTACAACTCTCCGGCGATGGGGCCAATTTGATAACGGCTTGTCATCCAACCGTTTAAATACCTAAATAACTTATAGCTAGAGTAAGTAGGGTGTCAATCCAGGGGAGTTAAGTGGTTATTCGTGATTTCGGTAATTAACTAATTTGACCTATCTATTAACCTAGAATACTGTCACTATCCTAAGTTATGCTAACAAACTACTCTAACCTAAAATTACCCTAAATTATGAAAGCTTGTCATGAATCTTGTTTTGATTATAATTGAATGCAATTTTTAGCAAACAACTGACTTTGATTAGAAAACAATAATTATGAGAGATTGATTATCCAAGGATCCGAGTTTGCTACCTATCACCTTAATTCAATTATCTGACTAAGAATACTACATAGACATAGTCCCCTATTGCCTATTCAACCTAATAACCTAACACTTATACAGGCCACTTAATCCCTGGAGCAAGGAATTCTGAGATATGACGGTTTACCACACTCACACTAGACTACCAGTTAATTAAGTGAAATTGGCATGCAGATGCTCAACAGTTGCAAGAAAAACCGGAACATTTCAGAGTCAAGAACATGAATAAGTAAATAAAATAACAAACCGTTCACCCGGGATAATTAAAAGTGGCTTTAACCGGACATTGTCTTAATTAAGAACATAAAAAAAAAGATGAAAAGAAGGCGTTGAAATTCGTCTCTGGCTCCCAAAAAAACAGCTGAGAATGATTAGGTCCTGAAAAAACCCTAAAAGAACACCCCTTTAAATAGGTTTAGAAAACAAGAAAAATAAAATTATGCCGACTTCAATTCTTGGTGGTACACTTGCATTATCGCTTGGGACATTGGCGGTACGTCTGCGCTACCAGGTTCTGATTCTTGATTTCACTTTGATTAGGATGCACGTGGCCAGCATCCAAACTTTTCTTCACATTCAGATTTTAATTCCATGCCACCCACGTGCCATCCATCTCCATTTTTTTTTTTGAACTGCAAGAAGCTTGGAGGGGACACCAAACAAAGCGAAACAATACATATCGAAAGAGACCCACTTCTCCCAAGTTAGACCACCCCATTTATCTCTAGTCCTAACCCAAAAGAAACTAAGACACTTAACTTCATTAAACATAAACCCTAAACCCATCTCCATTTTATTTGTGTTGGTTGCTCTTTGCCTTTTTATTTCATGAATTCATTTAACCTATTTTCCTTCCACACACTACAATTCACGAGATTTATATTCCAAAGGTACATGTATTTAATTTTTGGAATAAATATTAAATAGAAACCAATGTTAAGAAATAATATTTATAGAGCTAAACTTAATCATACATTTTAAGCTTATTTCCTTTTCAATATATTAATCACAACAATCGATCAAAATAATATATTTTAGACTCAGTTCGTTGTGTTTAAGGGATGATTAATATAAAATGAGATATAACTTTACACCACTCATCAACAAGGTGACTGTAACACGACTTGCAAAAATAGACATCTGAATGTTCTATTTCAGTTTCGCAGACAACACTATGCTCGAAGGTTGATTGGAGAAAAAAATGTGCTATTCACAGCTAATAAAGAAATTTACTTTTAACAAGACAATAGAGGCAACGAAACCCCATATATGTGATTTGCCTTATGCACAACATTTTTGCATACTATCTTGGACGTATTGAGAGATCAACCTCTGTCTACAAGAAAAATGACAAAAACATGTTGAAGATAAAACTGCTAGGCCAGAGGTGATTGTGATACCACATGTACCTGTTCTTTCCTAACATATTCGTGTCAAATCACTTTTCAGAAACAGCATAACCAACATATTGATTTATCATGATCTTTTTTTTAATTATTCAAATACATAACCACATATCATTGGACAAATTAATTACACAGACTATCTCATTGCAGTGGTATTGTCGTTGACATCATACTATGGGACAAGATAGCGTTTCCATTAACAAAGGAGGATGTCACTGGAAAGATATTGGTCGTCGCATCCATGAAAGTCACAGATTTCCGAGGTATATTTAAGTTTATAGCAAAGCCACATAATGTAATACAACAAATTGCATGCAAAACATAGCTTTAAAGTTCCCTTCCCTTAACTTTTTCCGCTATATTTAGCAACATGTAATGGCAACATATCAGCTACCTATTAAAGTCATAACTAATTCATACAAATGTCTTAATGAAAAACAAAACGGGGAAACTTTAGTTAGAATCTACTGACGTGAAAATCACACATATTGACCCGCCTCTACATAACTTGCAAGAGATCATTGACACGTACTGCTAAACTTAAAACATAAATGTTAATTTCCTATTTAACAAGCTTTTCTTCTATGCAATTACAAGTACATACAACCAAGGATAACTCCATGCTCTGCCCTACAACTGATAGAACACTACACTGAAAGTGGTGTGATAGGCTAACAGAACTAAGGCTGAAAGAGCCACAGGACTACAAGGAACAAATTTTCTTGAGGAAACATAATTAACAAAAGCAACAAAAAAAACTAAAAGAACAGAACAAGTTCTAGACATGTGAGGCAACAATGAAACAATTTTATGAAGAGCACGGTTGGTTCAAAAGGAGGTGCCCACATCCAAACTGTGACAAGCAACTGCATGAAGAGGTATCAGACACTGAAGATGATGCGGATAAAGACCACGACCTGATATGTGATGACGGACACCCGGTCCCAACCCCAAAGTACTTGTAAGTAACAACTAAACCAGTCAATTTCAGTCTATACTTATACATTTACGCATTGAGCATAAAAAAATTATAGCTGTTCTCTGCTCTCAGAGAGATAGCAGCCTAGCTTAGGTAATGAAATGCAAACTAAATACACCATATTGAATAACATGACAAGCGTTAACACCACATCTGTTTGTGCTGCTACTCTAACTGTTTGCTTGCCGACAATGGAAAACAGGTACTGTGCGAATGGAATTCTGATGGACGACAAAGCAGTACTCCCAGTCGTTATATTTGATGATGCAATGTCACCAGCACTTGGAATGACTTGCAATGATTTGGTTCTAAAACATTGCTATGATGATGTTAACGTTATTCCAGAGCCAATACTCTCACTCAGTCGAACACAGAAGAACTATACTGTAAGGCTAAGGCATAACATGTCTGCAGTTGTGCAACACATATCAGCAGCCTCCAGTGACATTGAATCTGTGCAAAACATGTAACTCATGCCTCCATCACATCCTCAAACACCTGCAACAAAAATGACCAGGAAACAGCCCGTATGCTCACCAGGTTACAACGCTTAACTACCTACGATTGTTTAGAAATAGTTAAACAAAAAGAAAGTAGCTTACGTTACTGATGTAAATGTAGATGAAAGGCAACCTTCTGCAAAGAGGGCCATGGTAAAGAAGGACTAAACATGAACTGACGCATATGGCCACATATGAGAAGCTCATTTAGAGTTTCACATTTTGTCAAAAGCTCCCTAATGTAAATCATTAAGTAGTATGTTGTGTAAGTCCTTTTGAGTAGTTTAGGTTGTGAAATACTAGGACTAACTCACTTGCAACTATATCAAATTATGGAATGTGAAGAGTATGTGGAATTTTTTCTAAAATGGGTCTTTAGCCCAAGAATTTAACAAAAGCAGGTGTTTAATTTTTTTTTAATTAGGCATTTCGCACTTCCCAAGTGCGAAATTAGCCTTGGATGTAGCTTCGTTGATCAACAGACCTCGGATACAGAAACGAACGAAACAGTGGGACCCTCTCGCACTTCCCAAGTGTAAAACCTGCCACCTTTACCCTAATTCGCACTTCTCAAGTGCGAAATGTCAGTGCCATTTATCACGGTTTCTTTCACTACTAGAAACATGGCCTTTCTTGATGCGCGAACGATGACGCTCGGTTTTTAATGACGCGCAAAAACACGTGTCATAAAAAATCTCTCATAAATTATAGAATCTTAAGAATAAATTACGCGCATTTTTGCGCGTCTTAAAATTTATGTCATAAATATTAAAAAAACACAGAGTACACATTAAAAAGCGCGCGTCATCTTTAAACTGTCGTTTTATGTTTTTCATTTTCCCGCTAAAATTTTTGCCAAAAGTTTTATTCGCCCGCTAAGAATCCTCCATTACTCGCCGCCTCTACTAAAAGCCATCAAAACTTTTGCCCTAAATTTCTCTAGCTCATCGCTTAAAAAATCAACGAACCCGCTACCTACATTCGATAACTTAGAAGTTTATGATTCTAAAATTTCTCTGGTTCCTGCTCCATCGTTTCTGCTCATCGCTTCAAAAGGCAAGCCCTAATCGGCTTCTGCTCCACCTCCCCTTCATTCAAAATCAACGATTCATGGACAAAATCAGATCCATCATCTAAATTGCCTGCTCTTTCTTTTCCTTCCCTTGAACGAATCAGATCCAAAATCAGCGATCCATGGAGCCATACTTGGATGTATCCGGCAACCAGGGCGGCGGCGTGGCTCTAAATCCCCAAATTGAAGACAACTTCTCCAAGGTCAAGCGAACCCTAAGAGAAACAGGTGCGCTGCTCATAAAAAAGACGATTCACTAACATCACAGGTAAGTCTCTCTCTAGTCTCTATTCTATTCACCTACGGCTGCTCATATCTATATCTATACTTGCTGATTCACTGCTTAATTTAGGGTTTCTCAATCACCTCGAACTCACCTTACTCATATATGTACTTATCGTTCATTTAGGGTTTCATAATCTGGTGGTTCTTGATCCTGTATGCACACAGAATCACCCTTGTCCCTTTTGGTTTACTTTATCATAAACTAACATAAGCTTCCATAGTTCCATTTTCAGCTTGATTAATTCTCCTTGTGTGATTTTGATTGCAGGATATAAGAATTGTCTGCTATGTGGATGCTTGGTTTATTTCAGTTTATTCAAAACAGGAGTTGTATATTTAATCACATCAGCAATCTATATGAGGTATTCTAACTTTTTCCATCAATCCTATCTGAACATTCTATTAGCATTTATTAAGGCGCCTTAAGTGTGAAGTATATGGTATTCGATGTTGATGGGTTAGGAATGGTAGAAATGTGAACTAAAACTTCTCTAGTTCTATTAAAGACAATAAATAATGTTGAACTCATTCTTATGATAGATGAAAGTGGGTCTAACTAGAAGTGATTGTAGAATGTTATGAGTAAGTGCACACCACATGTTTGTAGAAATGGTTAATTTAATGTATGATTGATAAACGGGATAGTTGCATTATAGTGGTTCATGTGGTGAAAGTTTAATGCTTTATCATGAATGAACCTAAAAGTTGGTTGTGTGTTAATCCTTCTTGATGCTATGTTTATGGCCAGTTGAGTCCCAGATCATTATGGAATGAGAAATATGATGGTTGTTATGTAAAAATAGAGTTTTATGATGGTACATTGGTGGTGGTATGATAATTTCCTTTTTATAATTTGTTTGAGCAAGAAATGATACGTAAACCAGAATCAAATGAGCATGATATCTTGGAAGCTCATGACTGTAGTTGCAATGTTAAGTGTCTATAATGGCTGTGGAGACTTCTTGAGCGATCCAAATTGGATTATTGTTTATGAGTATAAATACAATATTAGTTGATCTAGTGATAGTCATAGGTTTAATTTCAAGAATATAGGACCATTAATGTTTGTTGAGGGCTGAGCTTTAGTAGGAACAGAGCTAATTAGTGGCCTAGTGGGTTTGAATTCAAATCCTGTTTTTGCCAATTTCTTTCTTGAATTTGAGGCTGTTAACAAGATTCTCATTTTCAGTTCTGGAACTTCATATGATGACTTGCATAAAGAACATGAATCATAAGGAAAAATATGTTGCAGGTGTGTTTGGAGAAGGTGGCACTTGCGTTTAGTGAACGTTGACAGGTTCGTTTTTGCTACAGGTGTGTTTGGAGCAGGTGGCACTTGCGTTTCTGTTGAGGCAAGTGTGCAACCGATGCGTTAGTGATCTCTATTGCGTTGTAGGTGATGTTGAACTCGTGAACTTTTTTTGAAAATACCCATAATTGAGCAAACTGCAACAACCATTAACATTAATTAAATGCTAGCTCTTATAAGAGATCACCTAGATAAGTTATTGATTAAAATTCAATACTGTAAAATGATCTTTTGCTTATTAGATCATAAAACTATAGTTTATTAGCTTCTATTTCTTGCTGCTTTCTTAATGAAGTGAGGGAGTAAGTGTAAGCATGGAATTCTACTAATATAGAGATGAATTGGTCGCCTGGCTTTACTGTTCTTGTGCTCAGACATTGGCATTACACAGTAACCATAGTTGATATAAACCATATTTGATATAAGCCATATTTGATATAATCATATAAGTGCCAATGGAAACTGGTTCATAATTATTTGAGTTTTATATAATTGTGTTCCTATAACATCAAACCATATTACTGACCAGCTCCTTTGTTGTTTGATATAGGAGGCGTGGATGTGGATGGTGAACCAGACAACTATGATTTAGGTGTTGGTATGTTACAGGACTTAGAAACTGCATGTGTTGGATTTACTTTTTTGGCTATGAAAATAAACAATATTAAAGAGGTGTTTACTTCAATCAGGTGAGTTATAGCCTTGTTGACTTATAATCTTGGCAAACAGCAGCAAAACAGCAGCAACATAGCAACAGGGGCAGCCCTGTTGTGGTGGCAAACAGCAGCAAAACAACAACATAGCAACATATAAAAGCATATAAAAGCAGCTAGGTGTGCTCAATGTGGTCATGGAGAAGCTGTTTTTTTTCCAGGTAATTTTCTATTATCTCAACAGTGATTGAGTGTTTTGAATAAAATGATTTATTAATAAAAGAATACACTTTGAATGGCCTCCAACACCTTTCATGTTTTGCTGCTCAGACCCATTACAGAAATACAACACCTGCTGCAAAATTTCTGGGATGTTAAGGTGGTTATGACCGTCTACATGTTTTATTATAGGTTTTCAAGTGTCGTTTTACATGGAAAAGGCTGCAAATTTCCATTGCCACCATTTGGTCAAGGATGGTGAGTTCTATAAAACTTTTGTACCCAGTTACACGTGGACAAGGCTGTGAATGTCCGTTGCCACAATTGGGTCAAGGATGGTGAGTTTTGTGAAGCTTTTTTACCCTGTTACTTATTAATGTCCATTTGGTAAATGACTATTTAGGTTGGTGCTTTTTGTTAAATTTCATTGTGCTTAACAAATTTTGGGTATGAGAAGTTAAAGTTGGAAGGGCTGATGCAAAGAATGCTTGTGGAAGGGACATATATGTTGTAAGAATGCTAAGGAAAATGATAGTGTTAGATTTGTTATTATAGGTTATTCGCCTACCGGATCCAATTGTAAATTAATGTTAACTTTGTAATGTTTGTTCTATATATGAAATGTATAATTTTACTACAAGTGTATTTTATTTTGTATTATGAGGTTAATTGTTATTAATGGGGAAATTAGTGATTTTACAAATAAATATTTTTTATTTTGTATTATGAGGTTAATTGTTATTAATGGGGAAATTAGTGATTTTACAAATAAATATTTTTTTTTAATTTTTTTTTAAAACCATGACGCGCAAAAAAGCGTGTCATAAGAAGATTTATGACAGGGGCTTCCTTGACGCTTATTTTATGACACAAATTTATGACGCTTTTTTGCACGTCATCGTTTGCGCGTCATAAATGGGATGACGCGCATTTTGCGCGTCAAGAGGCTTCTTGACCCTGCCTTCCTTAACGCTTTTTTGCGCGTCATCTGGGCCCTTTCTTGACGCGTAAAAAGCGTCAAGAAAGGTCATTTATGTAGTAGTGTTTGTCTCCGACACATCCACAAACACCCCCAAACAAACAATTTAATCAATTCAATACCTACCAAACTTTAGGGTGAGGTTATTGTGAGAAGTTTAGTTTGGATAAAAAGGATAAGAAGGAATCATAGCCATTAGATCTTCAATTAAATGAAGATCTGTGGCTTAAAATTTTCCTGAGTAAATTAAAGAGAAAAAACTAAAGAAAATAAAAGATGGAAGGGTATTTTTGACTTTTTATCAAATTTCCCCCATTTTTTAAACCTTCATAACTTTTAGATACGACATTATTTTTTTAAAAAAATTACACCATAAAAACGAGCGTTTTTTATCTTTAAAACGCGTATAGTGTTGCTATATAAAAAATTAAATTTTTTTTTACCTTTTCGATTGTATCAAAATGTTCAGATCATTGTGTCATTGTGTCGTTGTGTCAAAATGTTCAGATCATTGTGTCATATTGTGTCAAAATGTTCAGATTATTGTGTCATATGGTGTTAAAAACCGAAAGAGTAAATTTTTTTTTAATTTTATATATAGCAGCGCAATATATATACTTTTGACACGACGACACAATGACAAATGATCTGAACATTTTGACACAATGACACAATGATGTGTCAAAATGTTTAGATCATTGTTTCATATGATGACAAAAACCGAAAGTGTAATTAATTTTATATATATCAACACTATATATACTTTTGACACGACGACACAATGACACAATGATCTGAACATTTTGACACAATGACACAATGATGTGTCAAAATGTTCAGATCATTGTTTATATTGTGCCAAAAACCGAAATAATATTTAATTTTATATACATCAACACTATATATACTTTTGACATGACGACACAATGACACAATGATCTGAACATTTTGACACAATGACACAATGACCTGTGTCAAAAATCGAAAGAGTAATTTTTTTTTTCATTTTTTATATAGCAACACTATATGCGTTTTAAAGATTAAAAAATGCTCGTTTTTATGGTGTATTTTTTTTAAAAAAATATCGTCGTATGTGAAAGTTATGAATGTTTAAAGAAAATGGGGGAAGTAGATAAAAAGTCAACAAAAGTGGCTAAGACTAAAATACCCCTCCTTCCATTTTTATTAGATCAAGATCCAATGACTGAAATTCCTTCTTATCCTTCTTACCCAAAACAACTTCTCATTTGAACCTCTCCCCCAAACTTTAATCACATGCAGAAAATGACAAGTTTATTTTAATAAATTTTCATCAACTTTTTAACCATCATTCAACCTTAAATAACACATAAATTTTAAAAACACATACACGGGTCTGCATTCACTCATTCAATCTCACTGTCACCTTTCTCTTCAACTTTCATCACAATCTTCATTCAATCTCACCATCAAACATATTCAACTCTCATCACAATTCTCTTATCATCAACCCATTCAATGGATGCAACACAAATTTATCTAGGTCCTCGAAATAACGAGTTGTTATTTTTGGGTAGTCACCACCGAGCCTACCATTTGTATTACTCTGAAAAATTCAAAGACAAACCTCTTAAAGTTAGACGGGGTAATCAACATTTTTGGTCATTTTTGATCCAAAAAAATGAAAGATTAAGTGTTCCTGGATAAGTTGATGAAAAACATCAAAAAAACCCGGGTTTGGTGGTGTGTTGAAATGTTATTATGACAAGGTAGATAATCACCTTGTAACATCACTAGTAGAGCGTTGGCATCCAGAAACTCACACATTTCACTTTCCGTTTGGTGAAGCCACAATGACCCTGGAGGATGTTCAGATTCTATGGGGCTTACCTCTTGGTGACGAGGTAGTTTCTGGTACAGATTTTAGGTGGGACACACAACAAAAACAACAATTTTGTGAAGAGCTACTGTTGGAACTAAAATCTATATGACTGACGCCATCAAATCTGTTTACCGAAGCATTCGACTGAAGAATCCGTCATGAATTGATTCAGAGACACGGGTTGTGATGATTGAGGCTTGCCAGTTTGGACCGAAGACGTTTTCTGGAAAAGCCAACCGTTCTAGTCAACGGTCAACGTAAAAGTCAATGGAAGATCGGTTCGAGCGAGTCAAGCTTCGTATTACTTAAATCAACTTTGATTTGATTAATAGTTATGTTATCTGATTTTATTTGTATTTAGCTCATTTTTATGTGTGTTTTCTAGTTAGTGGGCTAGTGAGCACATGGGCTCTCACTATAAATAGAGTGTTAGCCCTTATTTGTTAGAGATGATCTTTTGAGTGTGTGAGCTACACTTCTAGAGAGAGAAAGTCTCATCTTGGGTTTGAGTTCAACCCAAGATGACCATGGAAGATTCATAAGGGTTATGATGTATTGTTGTGATTCTTGATTGTAATTATTCAGTTATATGAAATCATTCGACTTGATCATCATATTTTATGTTTCATCCTAGATTCTCATCATCCCGTCTCCACATCTGATCTTCTTTGAGCTCACAATCGGGATACTTGTAGTGAAAACCGGTCCTTACAAATGGTATCAAAGCAAAACCGACAATTTTCTTCAAGAAGCAAAATCCGTGTGATTTTAAAATCCACCAATCATATTTGACCTTCACAAGAAATCCAACGGCTAGAAAATAGCTGATCAGATGGCTGAGATTGGTGATCCACGTGAAGGCAAGATCATCCAATAAGAAACGAGCATCTAGGTGATCTGACGGTGGAAAGTGTAGCTGATCCAATGGTGTGGGAGGGCTGATCCGTGTGTGGGTGGAATGGGCCATTCAGGTGGCGACAACACATTGAGCTCAACGGCTCTTTCTTTCAGCTGGTGGACCACGACTTTCCATGCAGCCAATTACAATCCGACAACAGTAAGGAATGTCGGGTTTGACCACAGAAGGAGAGAGAAAGGAACATTCCTATGCAGCCACTCAGCGAATGACACGCCAACGTTGTCTTCTCCATCATCTGAAACCCTAATACGATCAGAGTTTTCACCGGAAATAAGACCTCGCCACCGGAAAACCATATTTCGGTCATAACTCCCTCAAGACTTGATGAAATCCTTCAAATTTTATGTCGTTGAACTCCATTTTCGATCCTCTACACATATTAACGATCAGAATCCATCGAAACGAATTTGAACGAAAACCCAGAAGTTGATCATTTGGACCAAAGCTGGTCGTCCAGAGCATACCCTGATCGTCCAGGCCAAGAGCTAGTCGTTCAGCTTAGGTGACCTGATCGTTAAGAACAAGGCTGATCGTTCAGGCAATCTTTATGGATGAACCAAGTTATTCAGGCAAGCTTCAAGATGAACCTGGTCGTATAGAACATCTTTAACAGCTTCAAGAAAACTTAGAAAAATGAAGAACACATAGATGAACAACCCTCTTCGATGCTTTATATAACCCAGAAAAATAGTTGGAAATCCCTGATTCATGACGGATTTGTGTAGTATTACCATCCAAGATGATTTTCTGGCCACAAACAACCCCGAACAGTAGCCACGATCATCGAATCTGACCCCGAAATCTGGAAAAAAACCAAGA
>JBCNJP010000025.1:44063206-44250600 GCA_039602395.1 Deinandra increscens subsp. villosa
ACCACCCCTTAAGGCGTTGTTCAAGCTCTCGGAGATGTTGGTTGTGAGGTTATCCCAACGGCGTTGCCCATTCTTATGATACAAAGTCCACTTATCTAAACCAATTTTATACAGGTAGTTCCAAGCTTCTAGATTCTTACTTTTCATCTCTCTCACCAAAACCCGATACTTTCTCGACTGTGACGTGGAGCCAATTCCCCAGCATAGCCGCTTAAGTTCAACTGACTTGAACTTAGACATAAAGTTGCTACGAATGGCACATAGGCAATAACAATGATATGCATCTGGCTCCCTCCAGCCTTCAAGGTTATTCATAGCATTTATAATGCCCTTATATCTGTCTGAAATTACACAAAGACTCTTATGGGCAGCTGGTCTTACATGCCTTCCAAACTGTTGAAGAAACCAGCTTCAACTTTCATTTGTTTTCTTCGTCAACGATAGCTTACGCTACCGGAAGTATGTACCCATTGGCATCCTTCGAAACGACAATAAGCATTTTTTTCCTTAAAAGAACCCTTCATATGTGTGCCATCAATACTTATAACGGGTCGACATCGACTAAATGCTTCTATGGATGGTCCAAACGCCCAAAATGCATACTTAAATATAAATGAACTAGATGACCCATACGCTTGATGACGCCACTCAACAAGAGTACGTGGATTTTCCCCGTTTCATTGCATTGATATACTTAGGCAGCTCTTGGAAGTTTGACTCCCAATTGCCATAGATATTACCAATTGCTTTTTTCCTGAGCTCTCCGGGCCTTGATATAAGTAACATTAACACTCAGTGTCTCCTTACAATAAGCATGAATCTACTTAACAGGATATGTAATATCAGCAACAATTGCATGGTGTATGTACGCTGCTAAATCCTTTGATGTAAGACTGGTTTTGTTGTTACGAATGGCTGACCCGTAACAGTCGTGTCCACCAACTCATTTAACAATTGTCCACAAATTTGAACTTGAATTTCCATGCCTTGTTGCAGAGACCATCCAGTTACATGGTTGAGTGTTTGGGATAGCACTACATAGTCATGAGCATTTGTCTTGGATAATGCTTTGAATCTCTTAGGTCTGCTTTCTTCAACATCTTTACCATTTTTAATGTTCCATTTGCGAACAGCATAATTAACATCCTTCTTCGATTTAAAATACATACTTGCTCGAATGTCATTTGTTAGTTCGTTCAAAAAGAGCATGTACTCCTCCTCTTGAAAATCATTATCTTCTAGTTCTCGTAACACCGAAGTGTCAATATCTTGATTCACTAGTACTTGTGATAGCCTTTCATTATTTCCCACTTGAAATTATACAAACGGTTCAGTGTACCCGTCTTCATCGCTGGAATTTTCTTCGAACCTGATGTCTTCAATATCATCTACATGTGTTGATTCAGAGATGTATTCATCAGAGCCATCAAAGCCACCATCTTCATTTTGGTTAGCCGGTATTTAGGTTCCTGGTTAATATAACCAGAATCACTAGTTGTAATTACCGCCTCCATTTTAACATAAATGTCACCCCTGTAACATGGTTCTCTTTCAGCAGAGAAAAACATCTCTAAACTGATGTCATCGTGGATGTGTGAAGCTTCACGTACCCCATTAAGCACGTAGGACAACAAAATGAACACACTAAACTCTTTCCTACTTACACCAACTAGGCTATATACATTTTCAACAAGTTGTTCAAATGAGAATTTTTCACGAATAGGAAATGATGACATTTTGGTTGATTCATCAGACGAAAAACACCATGGTGGTAATAAATTTCACCACCCCAAAAAATTCTTAAGATAAACGGAGTGAATGAAGACATTGTGAAAGAGTAAGAAATTAAGATGTGAAGATTTGAGTGTTGAAAATTTCTGTAGTTGCAAGCGGGAATTTTTGAGAAAGTGAAGGGTTGGATAGTGATTGCAGATTGTAGGCTTTGTGACTGAATTTAAAGAAAAATGGGTTTGGTGGATAGCTTTGAATTTGTAAATAAATGGTGGATAACTTTTAGAAAAACATTAGTGGATACCCATGGTTTGCAGTGTATTATCATTGTGAATTATTACAGCTTATGAATATACAAGTTTTGTAGGTTTTTGTTTGAATGTTTGCATGGATAGTCTTGTCAAAAATAAAGTTGTTTATTATGTATATCATACCATCCATCCCCATCGTTCAAAAGAAGAAAAAAAATATTTTATTACATTTCGCACTTGGGAAGTGCGGAATAGGGTTTGAAAAGGGATTTTCGCACTTGGGAAGTGCGAAAAGGGCCCACAAGAATTGCGTCGTCGGAGCCGTAGCAAGAACTCGTCCACCGAAGCTACATCCGAGGCTAATTTCGCACTTGGGAAGTGCGAAATGCCTATTTAAAAAATATATATAATAAACACCTATTTTTGTTATATTCTTGGGCTAAAGACCCATTTTAGAAACAAATTCAAGTATGTGGGCATCTTCATTAATCAATGAATTACAAGCCTTATCAACTTAAAACATCATGATAATGGTCACACAATAGACTTTTTACCCAGATTTTAGGTACTTTTGACTACAGATTTGGGTATGTTGTGGCTGGTTTTTTGCCATTATCTGATTTTAACACATGTTCTCTTTGGATATGAATTTAAACATGATTAGTACGCATATTTTGAGTGATTGGGAATCATTTATGAAGTCAATTTATTTGTTGTTTAATAGGTATTTTGTACCTCACAGGTACGTACAACACCTGATAAGGCAATGAAAAAAAATTTGGGGAAAAAGACGAAACTAGCCGGCTTGACCAAGTTTGGACGAAAATAGCCGGCAAACACGGTCGCACTGGCCGCTCAACCACGGTCGGACGACCGTCGGATTCCACCAATCAGCTCGTGCCACGTATGTATTGGCGACGGGCGGCGCGACGGTGCGTCTGGTCGGCACGACCGGCAAAACATTCTCTCTGCAACGGTCGGCCCGACCTCTGACACCGGTCGGGGGCGCGACGACCGTAAATTTTTTTTTTCCAAAACCAAAATTATAGATGGTCGTCCATCATGAGGTACACGGTCGCTCTCGGGAAAACCACGGTCGTCCGACCGTTTAACCAAGAAAAATTTTTATTTATAATTTTAAACAATTAAAATTATTTTTTATTTTAATGGTGGCATTATTTTTATTGTTAATGGTGGCATATAAATATTTTTCGGGTGTTCCCTATGGCATGTGAGTATGAAAATTAATAGATAAAAATAAATGTATACATATACATATTATGTATATATAAATAAACTTCAATCTATTCTTAATTTTTTTAAATTCAGGGTAAATCCGATTGTAATTTTTTCATGTGGAAAGATGATGTTGCATCGTCTCCCGTTGTTGAAGACTCTGAGGCGAAATCAAAATTATTACCTATGAAAAATCAAGTACTAGAGTTGAAGGTTTCAAATCTAGAAGCGGAGCAGGTGATGCTGGAGGAAGAAGTCAAAAGTTTGAAACTTAAGTTGTTGAAGCTTTCAAATATAGAAGTATAGAAGATGATGCTGGAAGAAAAAGTCAAAAGTTCAAAACTTAAGTTGAAAAAATCAAACGTACCAATCAAGAATTATGTAATCGGGGTGGTCATCGTTTTGATTGTGTTTCTGTTTTTATTTTGCGAATGAATGTAGTTTCAGAAATCTATGAATTTAGTTAATCTGAATCTTTTATTAGAATTTATTGCCTTTAATATTTAATAATATTAAATAAATATGTTTAGTTATTAGAAAATTAAATTAAAAGTTAAATTAAAAAATTATAAAAATTATTTGAATGAATCATTTGGCGGGACGACCGTTGACTAGGTCAGGCGACGGTGTTCCTGACCTGGACGACCGTGTATGTCGTACACGTCAAATCAAGACATGTACGACGGTCGTGGCGACCGTCTTGGTGGGCGTGCCGACCGTGGGACATGACATGCTCTCCTATAAAATACGAATTTTTTTGTTGTTTAAATTCTTAAAAAGATGAGATAATGGAGTTTAACAATGTTGTTGTTTGTTTTGGTGGTAACTGGGAAGAAAGAAGTTGTTCACCCGAGTATGTCCCTTTTAATTGTTTTCGACGTGCGATAAGCGTAAACTCAAACATGCGTTTTTATGAACTCAAATTGTATATTTCTAATCGTTTTCGTCTCTTTAATATTTCACGTATGTCTTATAAAATGTCGACGTATGCTTTTCCGGTTGATATTTATGATGATAACGATATTTCAATATTTTTAAAAATTGTTCACCAAAATGTTAAAGAAATTATTTACTTGTACGTTGTCGAAGCTTCTATTTCTGGTTGTGATCCAAGTAAACCAGCTTCTTCTCATGGGTCAAATCAAAAAAAAAAAGATTTTCGTCCTGATTTAAATTTAGAAAACAATGATTTGGATTTTAAGTATGAAAATAATAATACCGATGAAACTCTTCAAATTGATGACACCGAGCGTGTTCCTGATACATTCAACAACCAACCCACAAATACTGCTCCATCTTCATCTTCTCATCCTTTTGTTGAAAGAATCTTTAAAGATAAAGAGGAACTCAAATTGGAGCTTTCGCTGCTAGCTATAAAGGAGTGTTTTAATTTCAAGGTTAAAAGATCTAATAGAGAGAGATATGTTGTTGTATGTGCTTCTTAGAATTGTCAGTGGGAATTAAGATCAAATGCATATAAGGGTACCGAGGCATTTCATGTTAACCATTTCAACACTGTCCACACATGCTCAAGCACTCAACTTCATCCAAGAAATCGCAATGCGAACAAAAAGGCATTGGGTCACATAATTAAAGAGCTAGATAAAGAATTGCAATCGTGTATACCGTGGTGGAGAAATTGTCAAGGACATCAACCAAAGATTTGGGATAAATATATCCTACAAACAAGGTATGCGTGGTAAGAACTACGCATTAGAACTTATTTGCGGATCACCCACCGAGTCATTTGCTAAACTCCCATTTTATTTTTATAATCTGGAAAAACTTAATCCGGGAACGGTTACTGATATTTGGGTGGACGAGGAAAGTCGTTTTAAGATGTGTTTTGTTGCCCTAGGATCTGCTGTAAGTAATTATTTATTATTTTTATTAAACACTAATTATTATAATTATTTATTGTTTGCAACTTACGTATAATTTCATTTTAGATAAGAAGTTTCACCCAACAATTAAGACCAATAATCATCATTGATGGGGCACATCTTAAGGGGCAATTTAAAGGTACAATGTTTATAGCTGTTGGGATGGATGGAAACAATCAGATTTTACCTATCGCCTATGACTTTGGTAAGAGTGAAAGTGGTGAATGTTGGACGTGGTTTCTATAAAAAATGAGTGAGTCAATTAAAGACAGTCCCAATCTTTCATTTATTTCTGATAGAGCCACCTCTATTGACCTCGCAATAAGAACCGTTTATCCACGAGCTTTTCACGGGCTTTGTTGCCGTCATCTTGTGGGAAATTTAGGTTTGAAGAGTAAAGTTGCAGAAACCCTATTTTGGCAAACTTGTAAAGCATTGACGCCTGCCGAGTTCAATAGTTATTTCGAGGCTCTCGGCGAGGGTCGACCCAAGGTTCGCGATATACTTACCAACGTTGGTTTTGAAAGATGGGCAAGAGCTTACTCACCGATTAACAGGATATGATTTGATGACTTCAAACAGTGCTGAGAGTATGAATGCTTTATCGGTAGACGCCAGAAAATTACCGATCACCAAACTTATTGATTTTTTTATTGACAGTGTGTCGAAATGGTACTACGAAAGGAATCAAGTTGGAGGTATAATATATATTTATTAGATAAGATAAATTGTTTTACATTAAAGTAAATAATTGTTATTTAAATATTCTTGACATGCTTTTTTTTTTATCAGAAAAATATGTTCACTATCTTACAAAAGAAGCGCAGATCATAGTTTCAAGGAAATTGTGAAAAGCAGGACATTTAGTGTCAGAGGTATCAACGATCACGAATTCGTTTTTGATGACAAGTGCCAACTATGTCGAGTTAATGTACATCTATGAACATGTTGTTGTCGCAAATGGCAACTATCTGGAATGTCATGCACTCATGTCATTGCGGTAACTCATTTTTTAAAGCAATCTAATTGTTGTCAGTGGGCTTTGAGGTATTTCAGAACCGACGTTTACATTGCGATGTACGCGGAGTCAATATATCCTGTACTTGACGAAGCAAACTGGGAAGTGCCCGAGAATTACGATCCGGTAGGAACACCACATGTAACCAAAAGACAGGCTGGTCGTCCTCGTGAAAATAAACGCATTCCATCTCGAGGTACAGAAGTATTGCCAACGATGTGTTCTAGATGCCATGCTAGAGGTCATACCCGAGATACTTGTAAAGCCCCGTTACCTTCGTCACAGACGGCTAGCAGTTCAAAAGGGAATAGAGGTAAAAAACCCGCCCTTGTTGACGAAGACGATTTTCGTGATTACGTAGTGAAGACGACCACTCAAAATGAAGAATATTATCAATCTTACAAGTTGGATGAGTTTTAATTCGAGTGTTGTATTTTATATGTACTCTATGGACTATGTTAGTTATTTTAATATATTAAAGTACTAGTTAATCTTAATATTGAATCAACCCGACCGTTACCAATTTTTTTTTCTTCAAATAATGGTATTAAGATACAAACTATATAGGTATAATAAACTTTCCCACACAAAAAAATAAATAAATGTTAATCCCAACTACCGTTTCCCATTCGCAAAATTAATGGTTTACTACCGTTTACCAAAACGCGTCAAACCATCAACAATTACAACCATCGATGTCACAAGTGTTCAAAAACATAATCAAAAAGTGTTCAAAACACAATCACAACCATCAACCAAACCAATCATCATGTCTCCGGAAACACTTCTCTCGGTCATTTGTCATTTGATCCTTTAGTTAACACCCGATAAGTATTCTCATAGCAGTGTTTGCAAAATTTTCACGCCATTCCATCGATGCTTGTCCCGCGTCCTACTCCCGTATCAAGTCCACTCCAACCGTCAAACGCTCCAGATTGATAGACACCCATACCCCACAATCTCCTAGCGGGGACCATCACACGCTAAAACGGTGGATCTCTGTATATCGTAAGCAAACGTTATTTATTCTTGATCAACCATTGGGGGAAATAGTTATCCAACTTTGTCAAGCGCATGTTTGCCTCGTCTAGATAAGCACCCGGTAGACTATAAAAAAACCAACAAAATAGTAGTAAATACCTAGTAGTTAACCAGATGTCGATATGATTAAAAAAAATATTAGTAAATACATGTCATAAATAAACATGCTCCAGTTAATTATATCGATGCACACGAGAAACCAATGTTGACCCGGAATGTTGACCGGTAAATAAAACTACAACAACATAACGGTTAGTTTTAGTAACAATTTAATTAAAAAAAATATTAAAGAAATGGTTAGCCACTCTTACTTGATCCGCATCGTTGATATTAGGATAACGTGGCTTGGTGCTTTTATGATTCCATGAACCATTACTGATTACTACATTATCAAGAACGTCGGGGGCCAATATTGTCCACCTTTCGTCATCATGTTTCCTCTCCAGCAAAACTCGTATCCAGTTCAAGATATGCTTTAAAATATAAAAAAATACAAATGTTTATTGGGACCCTTATTTGGGAACCAAAATATTCTATATATTTATTAATTAAATAATACATCAATGGTAAACCAACCGTCCATTAATTGCCCAAGTAGCCTACTCCAGAAAATGTCGGTAAAGGCGAATCTCGGATTAACGGTGCTATAATGCCACAGATCTCCCGTATTCAGCAGCTTATCTGCAGCTTCCTGGCTCCATACGTATTTTTGTTTGCCACCAATCGGGTGGCACACAAAGGGGCTCTCCATCACTCTGGATTTCTTTTTCACACGTTTCCCCCTTCCCAAAGGCTGAAAAAATAAAAAAATAAACATTATTATTTTGAATTTCTTAATAGAAAAAACGTTTATATATAACAAAACAGTTTTTTAATAACCTCGGATTTCTAGATGATCTGAACAGATGGTTCAGGAGAGTTATTCACTTGAGCACTTGAGGGATCACGAGAAGCATCCATTTGTGGTTGTTCAGGTGTCGAGTAAATTTGATTAAGGTTTTCATGACTTGAACCGGGCTCGTTGAACACCTTTGAACTCTTCTCGATGAATGGGCCGATACAATCTTGCAAATATCTCTATTAAATAGTGTAGAAAAATTGGTTAAAGTTAATATAATATCAATAATAATAAATAAAAAATTTGGTGAAAAGTAATATATTTAAATAAAAACAATAACTTGATAAAACTTGTGGTAAGTTTTATTTTCCCGAGCCAACATATCCATCTTCTCCACCAACTGTTGGAATTGTTCCGTACTCAGAGTCACCGTGATCTGGGAAGGCACGTTTCCGTGAGATGATCCTTCACCAAATGTCGCGTTTTCTTCCTCAGGATTTGTACCAACAAATTGATTAACATAAGATTGCTGAAGATTGATGTCGTTTTAAACTCAGCAGTTTGCGCCTGATTCATCGTTCGAGCTGTGAAATTCTTTCTTTCCTTGACGTTGATGTACTCTGCACTGGATACGAACCAGTCGCTGCTAGCTTCATCTACTGTTGGCATTATCTGAATTGGAAAGTCTTCTTTAACCTGATATTACAAAAGTAAAATAAATAAAATTAAATGTCATAAATATAAAAATAAGTAAAACTATAAATTAGATGACATACCCGTCCAACATTAAAAACTCTCTCAGCACTGCCCGATTGCCTTTTGCTGCTATCTTTCCAACCAATAACGCGCGGCGTTTTGTCCAATAACTTGTAGGTTTGAAATAACGAGGGAAATGACTCGAACACAAACCACTATAAAATAGATAATCAAATAAATTAAGTAAATAAATTATAAATAGATAATCAAATAAATTAAGTAAATAAATTATTTAATTGAAACTTTCACCTTTGCAATACACGCACAACCCGTGATTGTGTAGAAGTTTCCGGTGGCCTTATCTAGCTTGTTCAGAAGTCTGGGGTAAGTTAAGCTCCAAATATAAGACCCCTAATAATAATTATCCCACTCATAAATTCATACACCAAAACAAACTGCCTCTCCTCAATTGACTTCGTGGGCTCGACCCCCATGAACAGTGAATAAAGTAACACCAACAAGCATAGTCGGAAAATGTCGTCCTCGACCATGTGTCTGTTTTCATTCCAATGTTGTACAAAAGCTACTAAATCTTTTAGCATTACACTTTTCCCAATATTATAAGGTGGGCCCTTAATTTCTTGAGAAATTCATATTCGCCTTTGTTTTTTTTATTTTTCCCGAATCTAAGCCCGGTAATAAGATAGAACTCTCTCGGACCTAACCGATAAAACTCATCGGGCATGAGTTCGTATCTGATCCCATCAAACTCGGGATCAGGGTTCTCGGGAGCCTGACGCATCAACAGTTGATGGATTAACACTCCATCGATGGTTTCATTAAAAAAAATAACCATTCCGCAAAAGCCCCCCTCTTTAACCAACGTTCTCTTCGACCCTCAACACTGTCATTCTGTGCCCTTGGACCCTCAATAGCCTCATTATTTATTATTTCCCTAACGATAGCTATATACCCCCAATGAAGTCTAAGTTTTGCATAAGCCTATAACATGAAAACAATATAAATTTCGTTTACTAACAATAATATGGGAGGGAGGCCTACAATAACCAAGTTATTCCAAGAATATGATCTAACAACAAGAAAATTAAATCCAACAATAAATTTGAAGTAATATGTCCTAATTATCCTAACGACATAATAATTAGTCATCTCTTATAATTATCCTAAACATGAATCAAGTAGAATATAATTATTTTAAACATGATTCAAGTAGAATATAATTAGGCATCTCTTATAATTATCCTAAACACATAAATTTACATAAGGGGACAAATTCAAGTATAATATAATTATATAAATAAAAATAATTAACATACATTAGGGTTGTCTTTTAGACGGTTGGCTTCCATGGTGGACGACGGTCAGCGGTGGTTGACGGTGGTCAGATATGGCAACCGTTGGTGGACGACGGTGGACGACGGTCAGCGATGGTTTAACGGTGCTCAGCGTTGTCCCCCTTCTCTTTTAACGCTGGTCAGAATGGTTTGCAGATATGACGAGGACGATGCTCCGTGGTGGTCAGCGATGGTCAGCGGTGTAAGTCACGGTGAGGTCGTGGTGGTCAGCGACGGTCAGCGGCTCGGATGGCCACGGTCGTGCACGGCGGTGGTCCCCTTCTCTTCAACATAAAAAACCCTAAAATTTTAAATTAATAAGGCGGGAGCGACCATGTAATTGTAAGTGGGCTTCAAAAGGCTGCGACCGTGGTGCCGCCCGTGGATAAAGTCTTCCGACCGTGCACGCTTAAGTGTATCGAGACTATTGATGTGACCGTTTTTAAAGGCTGCAACGGTCGGGGCGACTGTCAACATAGTTGTCCGACCGTCGAGCTAAATACAATTTAATTTTTTTTAATATTTATTTTCATTAAAGTACATATGACTACCTATAAATATAAAATGAGTTATTTGGAACACACATCACCTATATAATTTTATTTTAAAATGTCTAATGAGGGATATTGTTCACAACCCGTTAAAAAAACTCAGACTCTATATTTTCTAAATGGAGGGTCTCCAAAAAAAATAATCCAGGTTCTACATCTTCCGGTGGTGACGATAATGTCAACACTGAGCCTATCGATCCACGAGTCTATGCACAGGATAAACTACAGTAAAAACGACGTGTCACGGAAGAAACGAGGAAAATTAAATGGGCAATTCCAGACGATGAGTCTTAAAATTGGTAAGTGACGCGAAGGAATTTTATCTGAAAAGAGACAAAACGTATTGTTATTCAGCACTATTCGTGAAGTCCAACCTAAAGCTTGACAACAAATTTTGGGGTCTACTGTTGGGCTACGGTATTTTAAAATCAATTGTAAGTTTCTCGAAAATTTTATTAATATTTTTTAATTTAAATTATTTAATTTTTCAATAACTCTTAATTCACAAAATCTTATAATATTTGAAGCATATCGAAGGTTGGGTAGAAAGACTAATGCATTGGAGACACCGACAAGACACAGAAATTAACTGGACCATCTTGCCACCGGAATTTTATCAACACTTAATAGATTCTTGTAACAAAAGTGCAATAGCCTATTTATCTGGCAAGTTAAACATGTTCCCCTCAATCTTCGATGTTCGATATATGTACTTTCCAATATGTTTGGAAAGCTGATGACTGGTCACTTGTAAGTGTTGATCTGGAGAGTTTTGATCTTTTTGTTTACTACATTAATGACATCAACCATGACAGGTACCTAAATAAAGTTTTACCTAAGATGAAAAAAATTAACGTTTATCTTACTTATCTGCTGGTGAAACTGGGATACTGGAAAAAAAAAAGTAAATCAAGAGAGGTTATTTATTCATGGTGTTAATGACGATTACGCTCAGAGAAAAAGTGACGTTGCAGGAAACGAAGCAGTTTACGTTTGTATGTTACTTGAGCATTTAGTTACCGGTAAACCACTGGATCGGACCGGTGATTTTAAATTGGCTTGTATGGGCTATCGCAGTTTCATGGCCGACAAATTTTACTTCTGGAGATGTTTGCCTCATCCATGTTAGGAAAGTTTTCGGTTTATTTTTAATTAGTTTTGATTTTCTATTTCTAATGTACTAGATTAGTTTTAAGTTTTAATGTACTAGTTTTTTTATAAACATTTTATTATCCATTGCACATTATGCCTTATAAATATATAATCATGAACAAAACGTTTTCCACCACGAGAAGTTTTTCTAGATAATTTTACCATTCCTACAAATTATTTTACACATCTTAAAATTAAAAAAAAACACACACACACATCCTAAAGGTGAACAAACGTTACTACAATAATATGGCTGAATTACATTTATATACAATTAAAACCTTCAGGTTGGATGATCTTTTAATAACACCCACGCAGAATGATGTTCAAAATGTTTCCCTTCACTGATAAAGTAACTCTGTTTGGTTATGCTTAGAACATCATCGTAGAAATCATGAACAGTGCGTTGGTCGCTGACCTCATTAAAAATATCGTTGAACTTCTTCATCTTAGGCCGCATTTTATTCCAGTGTGACACCAGTTCGTGAACAGAACGCCGTCCCGGACCTAAGTAACGACAGTGTAACATATCACTGATACGATGCCAAAACCTATTACCATGACATGGAATGTCATTCTCATCGTAAACTCGGAGCCAACAGAAAGCAAGGTCATCCTCTTCTCGTTGAGACCAGCTTCTTCTCGCAGTCATTATTGTTAACATAGAGAACAAATAACTCAATATATATAGTTGAAGTTTGTGGATCCCACATAATATTTTAATTAATATTTTATATTTAATAAAATGTTTAGATATTTAAATGGGAAAAATATTATATATATTCAATTAAATTAAAAAATAAAAATATATATATAGGCAGCACGGTCGAGGCGACTGTATTCACGGTCGGGCCGATTATCAAAATTTTTTAATTTTTTAAATTTTTAAATTTTTCACGGTCAGGCCGATTATGTTATTAATTTTTAAATTTTTTATTTTTTTTATGAAATGCTTATTATGGGTTATAAATAGACCATAGGGACCCAAACCATATCTCACTAATGTGACCATGTCAAAAACAAACAACCAAAATCTCCCTTCCAAGTCCACCCCTTGTCTACCTGTTGAGAAATCACCACCACCTTGTCTACCTATTGAGAAATCATCACCACGAGAGGTTTTTCAAGATAACTTCAGCATTCCTACAAAGCCACATGAGGAAAGTTCCATTACTAAAAACCCATTACCTATATTGCCAAAAACGTCACCACATGTACCGTCACCGGATAATGACTACCATGATCCCGAAGAGTACGAGGACCCGGATGTTTTAAAGGATGCTTATATTTACGAGAGTTACAATGATGACAAACCATCGTACCACAACCCGTATGCGGATGAGCACGAATCAGATTCAGAATGGTCAAATGATGACTGCCACTGGAAATGAGCCTCATGTCCTATTTATTAGAACGTTTTATTTAAGTCATCTTTATTATGTAAGCTTTATGTAACGTTTTATTATGTAAACTTTAATGTAACGTTTTAGCTAACTTATCTAATGTTTACATCACGGTTATTAAGGGTTATTAATATTTATTATTTAATATTTAAATAATAAACTATTTAAAATGATAATTAATAAATGGGACCCTAAATTTGTCTTTATAATATCACACGACCACTATAAATATTAGGTAGTGGTGTTGAACATTCCACCAATTCCATCACCAATCTCACTACCAAACTCCTTTTCAAAATGGCTTCAAGTTCTTTACCGGCTTCACCGTCATCTGGTAGGAAACGTGGGAATGTTTGGACAAAGTCTGAGGAAATTGTGTTAGCCACGGCGTGGGTTAACGTTCGCGTCGAAACCATGCCACGTCAAGACGGTGAGTTTTGGAAACGGGTTACAACACTTTTTCATTTGTTGGTGGAGAGTCAAGAACACTATCGTACGACTGACTCGATCACGTCAAAATGGCGTGATATCAAGCATAAGGTTAAAGATTTTAGGGAGGTTTACGAATGCATGCCCAGATGGGTAGACGAAAATGGTGATAAAAGGTTGGAATGGGCACTAAAAGAGTACTCCAAACATCATAACAGTACGTTTAATTACGTTGAAGTTTTGGGTATTTTGAAGGGAAACCGAACCCTTTAGACATGTATTGTTATGTTTAGTTAACTATGTATTTTCTTTCTATTTTATTATCTATGTAACGAGTTGTGTGACCCCCCCGCGCGTTGCCGCGGGGTTGAAACTGTAGACTAAGTTATAGCAAAAATGCATATAGTAAACATGAAGCTAAACATGTCTAACAACATATATACTAAACAATTATACTACCATCATAATATTAGTAGAGTAAGTCTGTTATAGGCTTGTTGGACGAACATGAAACATTGTCATGTCGTTTTCAATTTGAAAGATGGATGAATAGTGTATAATGTATGATGTGTTTCATTTACAATGTGCTTGAATTACATAGACAAAATCATGTAAAATTATGAACAAATTTACCTATCTTCACATAAGTTGATGAAATTTTCCAGTCCAGTTGTAAAAAGAAAAGGATGCAGACACATTATGAAGCAAACTCCGATTGAAAAGCCTTCTCATATTATGAAGCAATCAAAACCAAAATTCACAGAAAAGCAAAACAAATAACTTAAAAACTACCTAATTCCAAAATCAGCAACTATTCAGTGAATGTAACAACCAAAAAGCCAAAGAGCAACAACATAGAAATTAGGTCAGCAACAAATCTCCCAATTCTAAACATGCAACGCTAATTAGACACAATAATCAAAACCCAATGAAGCTCAAAAGCTTGTAAAAACAAAAACCAAATCAACGCAAAACATGAGAAGGTGTACGAAAGGCAACTAAACAACACAAAATCAAACATGCAAGACAAAAGAGAAACGCAATACCTGAACCACCTTCGCTTCGTCACTACTTCCTCAGCTTCCATCAGATGTACATACCATTTCTAAAAAAACTTTAGATCCACACTGCAAGAGCATAATCATAATGGAGTAGGTTGAATGCAGAATTTGACAAATACGCAAAGCAACTAAGAAAATCAAATCAAAGTGCTTAGGCCCCTGTTAACAGAACATAAAAATTGCAAAAGAAATGAAGCAAAAGAAAGAGAATAGACATACATGTTTGCCACATGATAGAAATTGAGCTTTTTAGTTTGTGTGTTTGTGTCACTGCTCTACAAGGTGTTTCCTACTTCTGATGCATCCTAAGTAGTCAGATGACATGAACTAACATGATCAATCCAATGACTTTTAGCAATCAATGATCTTGACAGCAAGATATCTTAAGCCAAAATCAAGCAAATGCATAAGTTATGGGCTCTTATATGTAAATATACATAAACCAATAATAAATATAGCTTTCATTAACCAACAAAGGGCTTTTGATTACTAATAAAAAAGAGTTGAGTGAGTAACATTATGTAAAAGAGGAATCAGAATTCTCAAATAAACATAAATAAATTTGCAAATATTGCTTGCTCAACTGAATATAAGAACAAAAGCAGTGTAAATGAATCTAAAAAGAACCACATTCTATAACTTGTAAGCCAGTAGAATTGAACATACCTTGAACTGCTAATTACTTGATTTGTAGGTATTTTTGAATTATCATATGATGACTTCTGAACCTATACATCAATCAACAATATTACCTCTTTAGAATAGTCAATATGCAAGGACCAGAAGCAATATACAATAATAACTTGATGTGAAAGATAATTATATTTATCTTTCATGTATTCAACAATCTTTCAGGCATCAAATGTAGCATTTCTATTCTTTCAAGTTGAAATAGGTTTTTTTGCCTAAAGTTACTAAAAAAGTACCGACAACAAATTAGGTAGATGTTAGCATTTGATTTAGTGCCTCATAACTTTGTCACTTGTCTCAGTTTCAATAATTTATTAATGATTGAGAACTATGTCGATATGAATCAAAAGTTTAAATAAATTTGTTCAACTTACCAATGGAGAACTTAGCAATTAATTTACCTATCGATAAGGAAGAGCATAAGACATCAAACCCGGTTATGTAAGCACTCAAATGTCTTCACAAAAAACCCCTGTAAGATAAAAAAAGAATACATCAGTATAAGAATTTAATCACCTATCTTATTTCCCAGTTCATGACAATCACTGCCATAAGGCTCAGATTAGTCAATCAAGTAATGAGTATCCATGAAAGTCTATGGCTGCAATTAACAATCACGTTTTTTGCCTCGCCAAAAGACAATCTGTCATCTCTTCACTTGTTTATTCGACGTGTAATCATCATTGCCATTCCACCTGCATATTCAGATTGCCATAACCAAACACATTCAATCATATACATTCTGATCCGAACCAAAACGGACTCCCAAAACAAATGCAAACCAACATGAGATCTGAGACAATAGATAATTCATGTGCAAACAATATGTATGCTAACATTCGAAGGCCACACAAAACACAAAAGCACCAGTACTTGATATGAAGTATTTATATATTATATAATATAACAATTCTAATAAATAAAGAAACACCCAACTGATGTTTATCACAAAGCTAATAAATAAAGTAGAAAGGGTGTAAACTGTCAAAACCACAAACTCTTGTGGTCAAACTATAAGAAAGAAATAGTACACTATTCACCACCAATTTGCATTGTATATTTTACAATTGGGATTGTCGGTGGGTAATTTCTCCCATCTCAAAATGACATAAGGCTCAGACCCGTTAAAGATGGAACAAAGAACTAAAAATCCTCCATGGCTGCAAATCAATGCCTCGCCAGTAGATAATGATAGTGTTGTTCAAAATAACATCCGGGAAATAGATCATCGCCTTGATTCAATCATATTTAGGGGTTTTTTACAAACCCTAGCAAAGCAAAGCATAACCATACACAGTAAAATCTGTGCAAAGAATCGTAACACACAATAAAATCTGTCTTAGGAAGGGTACATGCCCTTTGCAGATTCAAGATGATTGTCGATGGCTAATTTCTCCCATCTCAAAATGACATAAGGCTCAGACCCGTTAAAGATGGAACAAAGAACTAAAAATCCTCCATGGCTGCAAATCAATGCCTCGCCAGTAGATAATGATAGTGCTGTTCAAAATAACATCCGGGAAATACATCATCGCCTTCATTCAATCATATTTAGGGGTTTTTTACAAACCCTAATAAGCAAAGAATCTAATAGTAGCAGATCCATTAAGCAAAGCAAAGCATAACCATACACAGTAAAATCTGTGCAAAGAATCGTAACACACAGTAAAGTCTGTGTTAGGAAGGGTACATGCCCTTTGCAGATTCAAGATGAAACAAAATCAGAATAGTAATAAGCCACAAATATCACATTCAAGTCTCATCGAAATCATCATCGTCATTGCCATAAGGCTCAGATGTAGAAGCCAGCTTCAGATCCGGCCTGCGGCTGCGCTTAAGCACCACGTCGTGGCCGAAAATCATCGTCATTGCCATAAGGCTCAGATGTAGAAGCCAGCTTCAGATCCGGTCGGCGGCTGCGCGCAAGCACCACGCTGTCGCCAGAAATGAAAGGGCTCAGACAATCAACGCCTGAAACCCTAAAAGAAACCAAAGTTCAGATCTGATGCATACGGAACGCTCAAAGCCGGTCACCGGCGATATCATTGCGTCGTCACCGATTAAATCTTTGTGTCGCCGCCGATGAACTATCGCAAAACAGAAACATCACCAAAGGCAAACAACAACCACCATTAAGCCGGCAACCACCGGAGATTAAACTCCGTCCTCATGCAGACACCAAGAGGCGGTAGAGTGTCGGCCTCTCAATTTTAGAGAGAGAAAGAAACTGAGTGAAGAGAGAAAGAAACACCCAACTGATGTTTATCACAAAGCTAATAAACAAAATAGAAAGGGTGTAAACTGTCAAAACCACAAACTTTTGTGGTCAAACTATAAGAAAGAAATAGTACACTATTCACCACCAATTTGTATTGTATATATTATAAATCATTTAGTGTAATGTTATGTTTAATTTCTGTTTTAATCATTTATATTGTATTATCAAAATTAAAGGTAAAACTTAACAAGTAACAATAAGAATAATTCAACTACCGTAATACAAATTCAATTATATAGATACTTTTTAATACAATACAATAGTTAATGATACAATGATAAAATAACGAAATTTAAGGTCCATTTATATATTAACATTTATATGTTTTAAAATATTAAAATTACAAAGTCAAGCGAAGTAATGCATTCGAACATTTTTTTTAAGAAAACACGCTGACATTACGACTCGATGCGTATTCAAAACAAATTGTGCGATGTAACCAAATTTTCTTTGAAAATATCGAGATCACATAACTTGATTCTAATACCTATCGAGCCGTAATGTCACCTTGTTTTCTTAAAAAAGTGTTCAAATGCCCTACTTCCCTGACTTTGTAATTAAATATTTTAAAAATATATTTATGTAAATAAATAAATTTTCCTTTTTAAAATAAAACACAGTGCTTAAGATAAGAAAAGTGCTTGAAACCTATGTCGGGCTAGAGATAAGCAAGGTGCTTGAAATCCTCATCAACTTTAGCATTATCTTAGTTTATGTTTTTGGATTTCCGCGGCGCCATCAGAATCAACAGAATCTTTAACAACTACTGTTCCTATTTGATCACCTGGATTACAAAAAAGTACCAATTTTAATGTCCAAGAGATCAAAATATGAGTGGCGAACCTCAGCTTTTCCCGACTTAAATGCATTAATTCGTTTGACTTTGAAATTTTGCACTTAGAATTGAACACCACGGATGATAAGATAAAACTTCCTTAAATGAGATTGATATTGAAAACCAAACGACTGAAGTCAACATTTGGATATACTTCAAAGTTGGTTCAAGATATATAAGGTGAATAAAAAATAAGAGGGAAAAGGAGGAAACTAGCCGGTTAGACCACGGTTGGACGAGAATGTCCCCACTTTTAAACAAAAGGGACGAGAATAGCCCCTTACATGGTCGCCTAGGACCACTTATCAACGGTCGTCCGACCGTGCCACTGAGCCAATCAAAAGACGACACCTCATCATTCCACGGTCGGATAAGTCGTTGTCTAAGGTCGTCCGGGCGTTCTCTGGGCCCCATCGAAGGTTCCGACATTCCTCCTGCCACGGTCGGCCCGACCGTCTGACACGCTTGTCGGAGGCGCCCCGACCGTGGGAAATAATTTTTATTTTATTCTAAAAACCCGTTTTTTCTACGGTCGTGGTATATATGGTCGTCGACGACTGTTTCTATAGTCGTCCGACCGTGTGTTTTTTATCTATTTATTTTTTATTTTTTTAAATACTTTTTATTTTTTTAAAATTTTTACTCACTTTATTTCAACTCTGTAAATAGGAGGTAAATTCACCTTATCACTTCATAGATACACAACTATAAATCGAAATAATGTCATCAAGATGAAAAAAAAGAAACACCCGTGAAATCGAATCTTCTTCTAACTCATTTGAAAGCATTGACGAAATTCCACCACCTGTTGAGAAACAAGTTTGGAACTTTGAAAGTAAAGAAAATTGGGCTCCAAATGTTTTACGCTTCTTTTATAGTGGTATGGATTCTTCGTTTTGTATGATTTCTTACATGGGATCCTATACACTTACGAGAGAACTTTGGGGCTCACTTCTTGCGTTGCATGGAAATCCTTGTATAGGATCAAGTGTATGTCATTCTTTATTTTAAATTTAAAACGTATATTTAAATATAAATGTTGTTCCTAAATGTGTTTTTTTTATATTATAGCACGTATCTGCCTGGACATATCGACTAATGACTTGGCGTTTAGAAGAAATAATAACGAAGGAATTGCCCAAAGGTCCGAACCATTGGACGATTCTACCCACACATTTTCTTAAACTAATATCTGAAGGATCAGATGATGCAAATAAATATTGTGATGGCACAAATGACCTATATCCTTCTTTATGGGATGTTGATACGGTAACGTTTTATTTGAAAAGTTTGTTTGTTTAGATATTAATGGTCCCATATTAATATCATATTTTGTCATTCAGGTTTATTTACCCATATCTATTGATGACGAAAACTGGTTTTTGCTAAAGATCTGTATGGATACATTCAACATCTTTGCATTTCACCCGTATGATTTCTCCCAGAGTAGTTGTCGTTCAAAGTGCATTCATAAGATTATTTTCGAAATTTTCTGTGAATTTAAAAGTTTTTATCTAAATTTTCTTAATCATATATCATACTGGCACCACTTTGTACAACACAAGATCGAAGAAATACCATTTAGTGGGGACACCGTGTGGCCTTATAATGCAGGGCATATAGGACCCGAATCTGGAGTGATAATTTGCATGTTATTACGAAGGATAGTTAAAAATAAGTCAATGGTGTGGGAAGAAGTCAATCTACAAGAAGCTTGTTTAAGATTCAGACGTTTTATGGATGATGAACTCTATGCAATTCGTACAATGTAATTTTATTTATAAAAAATTTAATGCCTTTTGTATTGATAACACTCTAATTTAATTATATATATAAAAAATACTCATACGGTCGTCACGACCTCCATGATGGTCGTCTTGACCTTCGGTCCGTACAGAAATCAATAATTTAATACCTCGTTAAACGTGTAAGGGCGCCGTGACCGTCACAATGGGCGCCACGACCGGCCACCATACAAAAACGTCAACTCACGTTGCCTCGATAACCGTGAAGGGCGGGACGACCGTAGAAACCGTCGTCTTCGAAGACAACCGTACAAAAAAATCGTATCACGGTTCTTTGATTTCTACCTTATTAATCTTCCCTATATAAACCCCACTCTTATTTTGGGAAAAAGACGAAACTAGCCGGTTTGACCACGGTTGGACGAAATAGCCGGCAAACACGGTCACCCTGGCTGCTCAACCACGGTTGGACAACCGTCGGATTCCACCAATCGGCTCGTGCCACGTATGTATTGGCGACGGGCGGCGCGACGGTGCGTCTAGTCGGCACGACCGGCAAAACATTCTCTCTGCAACGGTCGGCCCGACCTCTGACACCGGTCGGGGGCGCGACGGGCGTAAATTTTTTTTTTATTTCCAAAACCAAAATTATAGATGGTCGTCCACGGTCGCTCTCGGGAAAACCACGATCGTCCGACCGTTTAACCAAGAAAAAAATTTATTTTTAATTTTAAACAATTATAATTATTTTTTATTTTAATGGTGCGTTATTTTTATTTTAATGGTGGTATTATTTTTATTTTTACAAACAATAATATATAATAAATAATCTTCTCATTTTTACACCTATAAATACCACACAAACTTCACACAATACCACATAACTCAAACTCCACAACTCACAACTCTCTACATTTTTTATGTAGAATGAGTCGTTCAAGCATGAGTCGTTCTTCCATATCCAAAACTAGTATTAACAAAAAACACAAGACTTTAAATCTTGATTCAAAGGGAAATGTATGTTGTTTTCATGACATTGCTGCAGTCTCAAGAGTTGCCGGCGATGGTACTACACGTTCAGGTCATGAATTTTTCGAGTGTTCCCTATGGCCTGTAAGTATGAAAATTAATAGAAAAAAATAAATGTATACATATAAATATGTATATATAAATAAACTTCAATCTATTCTTAATTTTTTTTAAATTCAGGGTAAATCCGATTGTAATTTTTTCATGTGGAAAGATGATGTTGCATCGTCTCCCGTTGTTGAAGACTCTGAGGCGAAATCAAAATTATTACCTATGAAAAATCAAGTACTAGAGTTGAAGGTTTCAAATCTAGAAGCGGAGAAAGTGATGCTGGAGGAAGAAGTCAAAAGTTTGAAACTTAAGTTTTTGAAGCTTTCAAATATAGAAGTAAAGAAGATGATGCTGGAGGAAGAAGTCAAAAGTTCGAAACTTAAGTTGAAAAAATCAAACGTACCAATCAAGGAATATATATATATATATATATATATATATATATATATATGTGTGTGTGTGTGTGTGTGTGTATATTGTTTAATCCTTAAAACAATTTAACGAGTCTCAAGTAGACCAAATATATTTTTATGTTAAATCACGACGATACAAATAATTATCACGAATTGTTAGGAAAACTATAATTTAGATTGGTTTGTGTGTCAAACCGTTGAGTTTATGTTTTAGATTAAAAACGACACATTTATAATTATACAAACCATTTCATTAGTTAGCGGGTTTTTAGATAGTCTAAGAAAGTCATTTTAATCCATCTTAAGTTGGTCCTAAGCCTAAAGATTACAAAAAAAACAAAGAAAAGAATGAAATGAGGTCACCCGGGTTCGAACCCGTGACCTCTCAAACACAAACGAACGTCATAGCCACTGGGCTGTGGCTGTTGTTTGGTAAACAATCCGCCGCGACTGATTTTGTACACATAGTGGCTCAAAACCGGGTTATTAAAACAAAACAGAAAAAGAATCGAGACGAGCGGGGGTCGAACCTGGGACCTTGCGAACATCAAGTGTGCGCCTTAGCCACCAGGCTAGCGCTGTGTTTTGGTTAGTAATCAGGTTTTAAAACTTTTAACCAGTCCCGTAACGGTGACCTTCTTCTTCCTTAGATCTCCAGTGATCGAAGCCCTAGCTCCGGTCGCTGGAAAATCGCGAAACACAGAAGAAACTCAGAAAAAGATGCGATTAACAACAAGGAAAAGTTACCTCGTGTCGGGGATGAATTACGAGATGATTTCAAAGCCGAAAACAAACCCGAAGCTTAACCGCGAACTCCGAGCACTGACACGAAATTCAAATCCGATTGCACCAGGTTCCTCCTCAGAAACTCACGACCACAGTGGTGATCGAAATGAGGTCGAATGGTGGTGATTCGGTGGGTTCTTAGTGGGTTGCCGGAAAAAAAAAGAAAAGAGAACGAGAGAGAGAGTCGTGAGGATCCAAGAGAGAATATGAGGGGCTATGAAGATGTATATTGCAAATGATGGCTCAATTACAAGGAGAAAATGAATTGATGCTGATCGAATTGAAACCGTCGATAGGTAATGATAATCGGCGAGAAACCGATCGATCCTTGATTTCTTTCGTAACGTAGTTCTCTGATCATTAATTCAAGAATTGGTGTAAGGCAATTTGAGTCCCTCAAGAATTTCAAGATGGACACAAAGTTTAGGTTAGTTACGGAAAAGGTCCCCATAACCTTGTTAACTAAAATGAGGTTTAGGGAATGACGAAAAGGGTCCCCCGGAGTTGTAAAAGGTTAACGGAACGCTAACAAAGTTAACGGAAAGTATTTTTAACGACGAATATATGAAGGTCACTAAAATATATGAATCGTGTAACGTTCTGAAATATATAAATCTCGTTTTACACACATAAAATCATAGGATATAACCCACATAAAATCATAAAACAAATCGTATAATTTTTATGACACGTCGTCATATAAAATCATAGAATAGATCGTGTGAACTTATATATAAATATGTCATATGAAATCATAAATGGTGAAACCATAGAATATCAATCGTTTGAACTAAGTGCATGCTCGTATAGTGATGATCACACAAAACCCTAATTGCTAAAGTCAACAAGTCAACACAGTTAAGCACATAAATGTTCACACAACATTTAATACGTTTTACGTTCAGTTAATGTCAGAAAATGACCTGAATAGTCGGATTGTCACAGTATCCCCTTGTTGAAGAATTTTCGTCCTCGAAAATTGCGTAACGCGGTAAAAGTTAATGAGCTAGACACAAAGAAAAAGAAAAGAAAAAATTCTCAGTTGTCACATCATCCCCTTGTTGAAGAATTTTCGTCTGCGAAAATTAAACCAGTACCTAAACTAGACGAAGGCTGAACCTTGAATAGTCTGGGATATTTCTTCATCATCTGATCTTCGCGTTCCCATGTGAATTCAGGACCATGTCTCGAGTTCCAACGAACTTTAACGATTGGGATTTTGCTACGCTTTAACTGTTTAACTTCCCGGTCCATAATTTCCACCGGTTCTTCAATAAATCGAAGTTGTTCATCCACATGTAACTCCTCGAGTGGAGTGATTAATGTCTCATCCGCTAAACATTTCTTTAAATTCGACACGTGAAACACGTTATGTACCCCACTTAGTTCTGCTGGTAAGTTTAGTTCATAAGCTGATAGGCCAACTCTTTTAACAATCTTAAATGGCCCAATGTATCTCGGGTCTAACTTACCACGTTTACCAAAACGCACTACACCCTTCCAGGGTGAGACCTTTAACAAGACCTTGTCTCCTTCTTCAAATTCCAAAGGTCTTCTCCGTTTATCGGCATAACTTTTCTGTCTATCTCGTGCTGCTGCCATACTATTACGAATTTGCACGATTTTCTCAGTTGTCTCGAGTACCAACTCAGGACCTGTGAGTTGACTGTCACCAACTTCCGCCCAACAAAGAGGTGATCTACACTTTCGCCCGTAAAGTGCTTCAAACGGAGCTACACCAATACTGGTGTGATAACTGTTGTTATAGGAGAATTCCACTAAGGGTAAATGTTTATCCCAACTTTCACCAAAATCAATCGCACATGCACGCAGCATGTCCTCGAGAGTTTGAATGGTCCGTTCACTTTGACCATCGGTCTGAGGGTGATATGCAGTACTCATGTCCAAACGGGATCCCAATGCTTCATATAGAGATTCCCAACATTTGGATGTAAATCAAGCGTCTCGATCTGATATAATAGAAACTGGTACTCCATGTCGCGAGACGATCTCCTTAAGATAAAGTTTGCCTAATGTCTCGGAGGTATCAGTTTCCTTGATCGGTAGGAAATGTTCCGACTTGGTTAGGCGGTCAATAATTACCCAAATTGTATCACATCTACTTGCTTTACGGGGTAACTTTGTGATAAAGTCCATAGCAATTCCCTCCCATTTCCACTCGGGAATTTTTGGTTGTTGAAGTAACCCTGCTGGTTTCTGGTATTCCGCTTTGACCTTGGAACAAGTCAAGCACTTGCTTACGTAAGTGGCAATGTCTGCTTTCATCTTAGGCCACCAGTAAATCAGTTTCAAATCTTGGTACATCTTATCCGAGCCTGGATGAATAGAGTAACGAGACTTATGGGCCTCATCCATAATCAATTCCCTCAAATTCCCATACACCGGAATCCATATTCGGTTCGCACAATACCGGATACCATCGTATCTAACTTCCAGTAACTTATCCATACCCCGCAAGGATTCTAATTCAATGTTCTCATCTTTGAGTGCTTCGAGTTGTGCATTCCGGATCTGATCAGGTAATCCTGTATGAATAGTAAGTTGTAATGCCCGAACTCTTCTAGGCATGGGATTATCCTTTCGGCTCAAGGCATCAGCTACCACATTAGCCTTGCCTGGATGGTATCTAATCGCGCAATCGTAGTCATTAAGCAATTCCACCCAACGACGTTGTCTCATGTTCAACTCCTTTTGAGCAAAGATATGCTCGAGACTTTTGTGATCAGTGTAGATAGTACACTTCGTACCATAAAGGTAATGCCTCCAAATTTTCAACGCGAAAATGACTGCTCCCAACTCCAAGTCATGAGTTGTATAATTTCGCTCGTGAATCTTTAATTGACGGGAGGCATAAGCTATGACTTTCTCCCTTTGCATCAGCACGCAACCTAATCCTTGCTTCGATGCATCACAATATACCACGAAATCATCACTACCCTCTGGTAGGGATAATATTGGCGCGCTACAAAGTTTCTGCTTTAGTAGCTGAAAAGCGGCGTCATGCTTTTCATTCCAGTTATACGTCGTTCCTTTATGTGTTAGCGCCGTAAGAGGTTGGGCTATCTTTGAAAATCCCTCAATAAATCGTCTATAATAACCTGCCAAACCAAGAAATTGGAGAATTTCCGTTGGTGTCTTGGGCGCAGGCCAATTCTTAATTGCCTCAACTTTGATTGGATCAACGTGAATCCCCTGATCATTAACGATATGACCAAGAAATTGCACCTCACGCATCCAGAAATCACACTTTGAAAATTTTGCATACAATTGCTCCTTCTTGAGTAACTCTAAGATCAAACGAAGATGTTGTTCATGCTCCCCCTTAGACTTAGAATATATCAGAATATCATCAATGAAGACGATGACGAATTTATCGAGATATGGCTTGCAAACGCGATTCATCAAGTCCATGAATATCGCTGGTGCGTTGGTTAACCCAAATGGCATAACCATGAACTCATAATGACCATAACGAGTTCTAAACGCTGTTTTCGAGACATCCTCTTCACGGACTCTCAGTTGGTGATAACCTGACCTTAAATCGATTTTGGAATTGTAGCTAGATCCTTGTAGTTGATCAAACAAATCATCGATTCGGGGCAAGGGATAACGATTCTTGACAGTCACTGTTTTGGTCAAAAATTCACAAAGGAATTTCGTATTCCAAACTTAGAATGTGAGGTAGTGTGCTTGTCAATATGTTCGAAATGTAAAACTGAACACAAGGATGTAACGAGGGAAAAATCCAGGATTCTTCGAGTTGCCTCTAGGAATCCTAGCAAAAAAACCTCGGGAGCCGGCCTGAAGAGCCCGCTACCACACAATTTTATTGATAGGAAACAGAAAATTACAAGTGTTTTGGAGGTTTGATCGATCAGGCTAAGTGTTACAGAGATCGTATGCTATCAGAGCTAAAGCGTGAATGAGTTGTGTGTTTCTATTGATCGAGTCCTCGTTTATATAACAAACTAACAACTAACTAACTATCCGGGATTCTCGGGATCTTCTTTCCCCACTTCTCTTGACCGTTGAAGGAGGTGCGACCCACTTTTCCACGTGCCAGTTAGTTAAGACCGAGTCTTCAGGAGGCGGTTAAGCTCTATAACGTTCCTGAAAACAAATAAAGCACATGGCAAAAATAAAGGTTAGTCGATAATAAATATTCAGGATACCTGACTGGACGGGATTCCCAAACCGTAGCGAGATTCCTGGTCTTATGTAGCTTTTCTGTGAGCATCCTGAAATCGACCCCTAACAATTGCCCCCGAATCTCGGCTGCCTGTGGATAAGATTTACAGCTGGCAAGATTCGCTTAACCCAGAAGTTCACGTCGTTATTACGGTAAAAGCAGTTGGATGTGACGTTTTTTACGGTGTCCGATTGATGGGATAACCATCATTACTTTTCTTTAAATACAAGATTCCGAGATCATAACTTCACCATCTTCTCCCAAAAAACCCTTTCGAGCTTCTTCGACGTTTCAGGTCAGTTTCTTCTCTTCTTCTCCGGCATCTTTTCGTTTTACTTTATTCCGGTCATGGCGAAGAAGAACACTCGTTCTGCCACTCCTTCCTCCTCGTTGAACATCGAGGACTTCATTGATCAGGGGATTCTTCCCTACAATGAAGAAGAAACCTGCAATTTCTCCGACGGCGACATCCGCCAGTTGAAGGAGTCTGGTCTTTTTCCGCCGTCGGCCGTCATTCGGATTTCGATTCCCGGCTGAAGGCCGATTGCATGTCCAAAACCTGGGTTTGTTTTCTCTACTATCCTTTCCTTCTTGGAATGTCCTATCCCTTTCCGACCATCGTAAACGAATTCTTCAAAAATCACCGGCCTTTCCTACTCCCAAACAATGCCGATGGTATGGAGGATTCTTTTCTCTCTTGATAACTTGAACAATTCCCGGAAGCTTGAGATGGGGATTCCCGAAGTTTGTGCCGCTTATAACCTGAGAACCCACGGGTTCAGTCGCTTCGTTCTTCAAGCCCGCTCTTCCTACTCCCAATTGATTCCTCGTGCGTCACATAATGATCACGACTGGAAGAGAAAGTTCTTTTTTTTCAAACGTGAATCCATCGTTGGGGGTGATTCATTGCCGATGAAGTGGGTTCTGAAGGGTAGGAAACTGATTTAGGCATTGTATTTGAGTTTCTTTGAATTTTGCTAATGATCTTCTAATGTTTCTTGCAGCTCCCAAATTTTCTGATCTTGTTGAAGTGACTGAAGAAGCTGTAGAGAGGACTGCCACTTTTCTGGAGATCCCACCTGCTGACAGAACCTTCGCTATCGAGAGCGCCAACAGAGAACAAAGCTTCTCAATCGATCATTCAGAAGCCATCATGTCTAGTACGTAGTTGAACTTCTCGAGCATATGTTTTGAATTAGGCTTCCTAATCCTGACTGCTTTCTTTATTTCATACTAGCAGCTCCCAAGCCTGCAACTGGATTCTCCCTGGATGATCTGACCTCCTACCTGGAGATGAAAGAGGAGAAGCCCGAGCCCCTGGCCAGCATCCGACCTCCTACTACCAGGGCCAAAACAGCTTCCTCCAGCAAGAAGAGGAAGGGCTCGGAGGGTACTGTATTCCTGGAGAGCTTTGATGGACTGAGCCCCGCGGAGACTGGTAACAAGCTTCTGAGCCTGCATACAACAACAAAACTGGTAAGTGTATACATAGGATTCTCATACCTTAGCGGCATCCGGCACATGGCTGAGATTCCTAATTGACCCCATTGTCTTTCTTTCACAGGGCATCGAGCAGCTTAGCGCTGCGTGCATTGAGGCTGAGACCAAGCTGGCAATGGTCCAGAAGAAGCTTGATGAGGCAAGGAACACCATCCGCATCCAGGGTGAGATAGCTGAGGGCAAAACCCGTGATTATGAGCACAAGCTGAGAGAGCAGGAGCTGAGGTTCCAGGTAGCCGCGCAGATGGAGGATGCTATCTCCAAGCAGTCAGCTGCTCGCAGTGTGCTCCAGGCAATGCTGAAAATGGCAGCAGAAGCTCAAGCTGAGGGGGTCACTTGCTCGAAATGGACGGTGGATGCCTTGAAGCTATCCTTGGAGAAACTGGAGAAGGCTGGAATCCCGACTAGTGAGGACAAGCTTCCTTTGGTTGATGCTGGCGGTGCTGATGCGGGTGAAAAGGGGAAGTCTGTGGAGAAGGCAGACGAAGAAGATGCTGGCGGGAAGCTGGAGGTTCCCGAGAAGGCGATGGGCGATGAAGACGATGCAACGGTCTAAGCCCTCTTTTTTAGTCTGTAGTTTGTTTTGGTGACGTGTATGTCTTTAAATAATTTCCTTTCCTTGTCTTTGCTGAAACAATACTAGAACAAGTAACAACAATGGTTGGGGATCCTGGTGGAGGGATCTTGCAGTTTGCAAGACGAAGCCAGGGTTCCCAATAAGCTTTTGACCTATGAGCTTCCCAAGGGGAGGGATCCTGAGGTTTTCAGGACGAACTTTGGGAAGCTCAAATCCCGTTATGTTAATAATATTACCGTATTTTGATCATTTCGAATGTGTTTTGCATTTACTTTGTATATTTTTAGAAATTCGAAACATGGTCGGTAACAAAAATTCATCTAAATCAATTATTAATTTTGTGGTGAAGTTTAAAATCTCTATAGGGTTAAGGTCAATTGAATCAAATAAACATACTATTCTAGCCTTTAGAATTTTGCTTAGGCAATAATCTCTATATAATCGAGAATCCTATCAGGAAACCTCACTGGAATCCTGACAGGTTACCTTATAGAGTTTCAGACCGTTGGCTTCAGGATTCTGACGAGAATCTCATTTATGTTGGAACTTGTGATCTTGGGAAGGCCTTTCCTCAGGATTCTAACAGGAATCCTAACCAAATATAATCTTTCGCAGCTCAAAGCCTCAATCGACTTTTAGATTTAAACGATTATTTCTTCTTTCACCTTGTTTGGGATTCCTACGGGAATCCTGAATACACTTTTCTCGGCATTCGTCTCAACTTACTCCAGAACCTGAAACAATCATAAGAAGCTTCTTGGCCTTCGGCCGAAGCTGATGCTTCCGAGAGCAAGTTAAGTTTAAAAATGAGCTGGGAATAAACCCGTGCATTTTTGGGGACAAGCCCGTGCAATTCTGGGGACAAACCCGTGCAATTCTGGGGACAAGCCCGTGCAATTCTGGGGACAAGCCCGTGCAATTCTGGGGACAAGCCAGTACGTATGTGACATGAAAATGCCAAAACCTTAGATAACACGTTAGTGTTATAAGCCTCGAGAATCCTCCCAGCAGCCTCCAGTGACAAGATTGTCAGCCACCCCTAGAGTGGACTGGTCCGGCCACCTTTAGCATATTGGGGGACAACGTGCGCTACTGGCGAGGGTCGTGCGCTACTGGCGATTACCCAAACTTAGGAGAGGAGTCAGCCTCTCAAACCTTAGAAGGTGTGCGGGATACCTTAAACGTAGGAGAGGTGGCCAACCTCTAACTGGGGATATACCCAAAATTCTCTAGGATTCTCAAATTCTGCAAAACACTCAATGCTTGGTGAGGGGTGGGTGTTAGCTTAGCTAACACCACTCCGATGCTTAAGTCAGTAATGAGTCATAAAAATAATAAGAATAAATTGAAATAGGATTAGTATACGTACCTTGGATTATTTATACAGTGAGGATCCTTGGGATTCTGCCTGAGATTCTCAATGGGATTCTCACATAAAATACGCTTTAAGGTGGACAGCATTCCAAGCTCTTGGCAGAGGTTCTCCTTCCATATTTATCAGACGATATGCCCCCTTTCCTTCTTCAGAATCTATAAGGTAAGAGCCTTCCCACTTGGGTGCTAACTTCCCATCAGCAGGATTGGTAGTATTCTGAAAAGCTTTCCTCAAGACCAAGTCACCTACTTGGAATCTTCTCAGCCTGGTGTTCTTGTTATAAGATTTCGCTATCCGCTGTTGATAAGACGCCATTCGGATTCTGGCCATATCTCTGAGCTCCTCAACTGTTTCGAGATCCTGAAGGAGATTCTGGCTGTTGGTTCCAGGATCTTGGCAATTAACTCTGGCTGTTGGGAGTACCATCTCTGTAGGAATCACAGCTTCTGCCCCAAATACTAACGAGAATGGCGTTTGGCCGGTAGCATTTTTAGGTGTAGTTCTGTCTGCCCAAAGGACAAATGGCAGCTCCTCAGCCCATTTACCTTTCTTGGAGCCCAACTTCTTCTTGAGATTGTTGATGATGATTTTATTGTTGGATTCTGCCTGCCCATTAGCCTGAGGGTGGACAGGTGTTGAAGTGATCATCTTGATGCCCCAGCTTTCACAAAAGCTTGTTGTTCTCTTGCCTATCAACTGGGAGCCATTATCGCATATGATCTCTGCCGGAATCCCAAATCTAGTGAGGATGTTCCTCTTGATGAAGGATATCACTTCTTTCTCTCTTACTTGAACATAGGCTTCTGCTTCAATCCATTTGGAAAAGTAATCCGTCATGGCAAGCATAAACACTTTTCCTCCGGGAGCCTTTGGCAGCTTACCCACAATATCCATGCCCCACTTCATGAATGGCCATGGGGATACTATAGGATGCAGATGCTCAGCGGGTTGATGGAGGATATTGCCATGCCTTTGACAAGCATCGCATTTCTGTGGGAAGCTCGCAGCATCCTTCTTCATAGTTGGCCAATAATATCCGAACTTGAGAACTTTAGAGAACAGTGCCCTGCCCCCGGTATGGTTCCCACAATCTCCACTGTGGATGTCTTCAAGCACCTCTAGAGCTTCTGACTTCTCTAAGCACCTTAAGTAGACACCTGCAAGAGATCTTCTATATAGGATATTATCAATTATAGTATAGGGTACTACCTTTGTGCGAAAAGCTCTAGGGTTTTCGCCCTTGGGAATCTCCCCATCTTTGAGATACTTCCCGATCGGGTAGGTCCAGGACTCTTGAGCATCTTCGGGATTCTCAACATCTGCGCCTGCATTATTGTCAACAGCCTGGGCTTCCTGTAGAACTATCGCTGGCGTCAAGATGTGAGTTATTAGAATTTTGACATCCTCAGGGATCCTGAGCGATGAAGCTAAGTTTGCCAAGGCATCGGCTTCTGCATTATCTTCTCTTGGTACCTGGGAAATGCTAAAATTTTCGAAAAATAGAGACAATTTTTTAACAATCTCAAGATATTTGATCAGATTCTCCCCTCTCACTGCATAGGAGCCATTAAATTGGTTAGTTAATAAGAGAGAATCAACAAACACTTGTATAGATAGGATTCCCATATCCCTAGCCAGCTGTAATCCAGCAATTAAAGCCTCATATTCAGCTTCATTGTTGGTAGCCTGGAATTTACAGGATATGGATAGAGGTATTATGTCCCCCTGTGGCGATTTGAGCAGGATTCCCAGCCCTGTTCCTCTGACATTTGAGGAGCCGTCAGTATAGAGGATCCAGCCTTCCTTGAGCTTCTCAAGCTGCCGGACTTCCTTTTCAACTTCTAGTTCAATGTCACTGCTGAAATCCGCCACAAAGCCAGCTAATGCTTGAGAGATTGCCATTCTTGGTTCATATTTGATGTCGTAGGCACTCAGTTTGACTGCCCACTTAGCCATCCTTCCTGACATTTCCTTAGGACAGGCTTTGTTCAAGTCTGTGTAATCAACGCAAACTCTCCACTTTCCATTCTTCTTCTGGACCACCACCACATTTGCTAGCCATCTAGGATACTTGACTTCTCTGATTATCTTTGTTTTGAGAAGCTTGTCGACTTCCTCCTGGATGATTATATTCTTCTCTGGAGCGAACTTCCTCCTTTTTTGCTGTATAGGCCTGAAAGAAGGATCTAAACCAAGTTTGTGAGTAATTACATGTTTAGGGATACCTGTCATATCTTCATGCTTCCAGGCGAAAGTTGAAGTTCTGGCTTTGAGAAGCTGGAATAATTCCTGCTCAACATTTGTTGGGATGCTTGTTCCCACGAGCACCTTGATTTCAGGATTCCCAAGGTCTAGAGGCACTTCTTTGACTTCCAGCTCCCTGTCCTCCTGCACTTCAGGTGCCTTTTTTTGTAATTGCTATCCATTCGTCACCTTAGTGGTGTTCTTCATCGAAGTTGAATAACAGTTCTTAGTTTCCTGCTGGTCGCTTTCAATTCTTACAACTCCCCAAGGTGTAGGAAGCTTGATACACTGGTGATAGGTTGAAGGGACTGCCTTCATCTCGTGAATCCACGGCCTGCCAAGAATAATATTGCAACAAGAGAGAGAATCTATAACACAGAATTTTTGCATAGAGTTTACCCCCTCTATATATACCGGTAGCCTGATATCCCCAACGGTGCTTTTAGTTTCACCGCTGAAGCCAACTAGGACTGAGGATCTTGCAACTATTTCAGTTTCTGGGATCCCCATCTTTTTTAGTACATCAAGACGGATTATGTTTACTGAGCTTCCATTATCAATCAGGATCCTGCGAACAAAATGGTTAGCAATATATAAAGTAACCACAAGACTATCATGATGAGGATCCTGAACATGAGAACGGTCACTCTCATCAAAAGATATTAGTTTGTCTTGAGTTAGGGTGGACGTCCGGACAGGTCTGTCACCCTGTTCAGATTTGGACTCCTTAGCATGCTTCTTGGCTGAGGAATACGAAGTGCCGCAGATGTCTGAGCCTCCTGAGATGAAGTTGATTATCTGGGCATCCTGTGGTGGAGAAGCTACTCTCTGAGGAACCTTGTCGGCTTCCTAAATCTTGACCTTCTTTCTGCCTATCAATTCTTTAAGATGCCCCTTGCTGAGTAGATAGCTGATTTCCTTTCGGAGTGCTATACATTCGTCAGTTAGGTGGCCAAAATCTTCATGGAAGGCACACCACTTGGTCTTGTCTTTCCAGGATCCTTGCTTGGTATCCTTCCTGGGCCATCTCGCTTTTTCACCTAGATCCTGCATAGCACACATCAAACAACCAATATCAACGGAAAAACAGTATTCAGATACCTTAGGATACTCCTCATCGTCAACGTCTTGGTCAACAGCATTGACTTTGTGATTTTCCGGTTTGGAATACGGACGAGATCTATATGGCTTCCCGGGGGATTCCGCCTTTTTGCTGTTGGGATCATATTTAGGAACCTCCAATCTTTGGTGGATCCTCTTGTCATCTTCCAAACGGATAAATCTCAAGGCTCTACTGCGTACTTCGTCAAGATTCCTGCAAGGAGCCATGACAAGGTCATCATAAAAACGTGAATCTTTGGAGAGCCCCATTTTAAAGGCTTCCACGGCTGCTGCCATATCCAGATTAGGAATCTCAAGAGATTCTCGTCCAAATCTGGCAATGTATTCCCTGAGAGGCTCATCTGGCTTCTGAATTATTCGGTACAGGTCACCTGTGAGCTTCTCAAAGGTCCTGCTGCAAGAAAATTGATTGTTAAACAAGTTAACTAAATGAGAAAATGATGTAATAGTGTTAGGAGGAATGCTCAGTAGCCATTTCATGGCTGGTCCTGTTAAGGTTGATCCAAAGCCTTTGCATAGACAGGCTTCTTTGATTTCTGTCGGAATGGGATTGATCTCCATACGCCCCCGGTAATGTGCCACGTGTTCCTCAGGATCTGTGGTTCCATCATAAAGCTTCATGCTTGGAGTCTGGAAACGCTTCGGGATCTCCACTTGGGATATTGGCCAGGTAAATCTAGAGATCTTGTGGCTTTCCAAAGGAAATTCAGGAATAGGTTTCAGGATTCCTGGAACATTCGATATCATCTCTTTCAACTTCTGGAGCTCCCTAGAAATACTTGGATGAATACCTGCATCATAAGGAGCACCCTGGTTAGAAACGATAGGAATTGAATTGGACATATTACCTGGGCCAGGATTCTGGACTGGAATCCTGGGATTATATCCATAGCCCACTGGGATGCTCGGCTCTGTAGTGGCTGCTGTTTGCATGGGGATGACGTCACCATCATGCACTTCTGAGGAGCTAGTCTTGAAGATTCCTACAGAGACAGAAGGGTTAGAGTATTGATATCCTTGAGGATTCTGGCTTGGGTTTGGAGCAGAAAAAGGATATCCTTGAGACGGCGAAGCTGAGGTTCCCAAGAGTGGTGGAATCCAAGGACCCTTGTAGCGTGACTGTGAGGATTCTGGTGGGACAGCTCCTGAGAATCCAGCAGTACTCTCTACATATCCAGCGGCCTGAGAAGTCATTGTAGGGGCTGTAGTAAAGCCTGATGCTGATTTGTAATTGTAGCGAGACGGATCTGAGGATCCTGAAGCATTGAAATCAAATGAGGTCGAATGGTGGTGATTCGGTGGGTTCTTAGTGGGTTGCCGGAAAAAAAAGAAAAGAGAACGAGAGAGAGAGAGTCGTGAGGATCCAAGAGAGAATATGAGGGGCTGTGAAGATGTATATTGCAAATGATGGCTCAATTACAAGGAGAAAATGAATTGATGCTGATCGAATTGAAACCGTCGATAGGTAATGATAATCGGCGAGAAACCGATCGATCCTTGATTTCTTTCGTAACGTAGTTCTCTGATCATTAATTCAAGAATTGGTGTAAGGCAATTTCAGTCCCTCAAGAATTTCAAGATGGACCCAAAGTTTAGGTTAGTTACGGAAAAGGTCCTCATAACCTTGTTAACTAAAATGAGGTTTAGGGAATGACGAAAAGGGTCCCCCGGAGTTGTAAAAGGTTAACGGAACGCAAACAAAGTTAACGGAAAGTGTTTTTAACTACGAATATATGAAGGTCACTAAAATATATGAATCGTGTTGTAGGGATATGATCATGTAATAGTAAAAGTATGTCCGGATATTATTTAAGCCTACGGGGTCACACGTCTCGACACCAAATGTATTGATATTAATTAATGGTTAATTAATGTTTATCACGAACATTTAACGAGATTTCGTTAAAAAACTGACAGTTAATTGTTAACAGAGGGGTATTAGTTGTAATTAGAGAGAATTGTAATTGGATTACAATTGAGAAAAGGTTGTGGATAAGGCCTCTAGGCCGATTTCGCTAGGGCTCTTATGCCTATCCCTTTTGCTTGTTTATCAAGTATTCTAATCCTATAAATAGACTCTCTGGGTTTAAGGATTAGTTGCTGCTTTATGAGATAAAGAAAAAACCCTAATTCTCTCTCAAATCTCTCTAATTTTCGGCAACAAGAAAACCCTAGGGGTTTGCGATTTCTTGTGTGGTTCGACCAAGCCTACATCAAGAAGAGGTTCGTGATCGGTTGCTAGCACATAGCATTGGTGTGTCGTGTGTGCGATCGTAGAGGGATTTATATCAAATCCTCCAAGAGATCAAGTCTTGCCAAGCTAAAAAGGTACACGTTCTAATACCGGTTAGTTAGATTAATTCATAGGATTCTTTCCGCTGCGTACTCGTGTTTTGATAAAAGTTATATAACCCCAACAGTGGTATCACGAGCCACCTATGATTTTAATTAATTACCGGGAATAAAACTTGGAAGGGGGGTAACCAAAACAAGATTCTAGCTTTTCGATTCATTTAAAAATCGTGTTTTACAATTGGAAAAGGTTTCGCAATTGGTAAAAACGAAAAAATTCGACAGAATAGGACTTTTCGACCCGATCGGAAAGTCCCTGATCGAAAAACGCTTCTCGACCCGATCGGAAACCCTTGATTTCCGATCGGAAAACCTATTCCGGTGCGGAGACCCTTGATTTCCGACCGGAAACCCTACTTTTCGATCCAAATCGTAAAGTGTTTACGAACTGGTCGAAAAGTAACCAATCGAAAAGGCTTTTCGGGCCGATCGAAAAGTATCCGATCGGAAAGGTTCCGATCGGAACGGCTTTTCGACCCGATCGAATAGTCTACGATCGAAAAGTACCCGATCGAAAACCCTGTTTCGATCGAAAACCCATGCTTTCCGATCGTAAACTCAAATTATGAATCGAAAACCTCTTGCCGAATCGGAAACCCTAATTTTTAGTTCTAAAATTTGATTTTTGTGATCTAAAAATTTTAAATCCAAGTTTTTATTAATTATTAGATAATTGTTATGAACAACATGTTGTACCTTTAAAACTTTAAAGTGTTAAAAAGAAGTAAAAACCATGATGTTTCATGCAAATCGTTCATGGTTATTACTTAAATCAAGGAGGACTATAAAATTAAAATTATATGTGATAATTAGAAACCCTATAAATTATGTGATTATCTGATAATTGTGACATAATAAAAGGTTTATTGCAAATTTGTTTTATGAAAATCGAAATTTGCTTAAATAATCTATTGAAATATGATTTTGTTTATAAAATAAAATTTGTGTCCTAAAAGTCAAAAGAAACACCGGCTCACCCATTTGAACACACTCTAAGAGAGGTATAAGTCGGGTCGCTCTGCTTCCCTAAAGTGGTAGGTTTTTAATTGCAAAAGTTGCAAACCTCACCCCTACGCTTCTTTGTGTGTTGCAAATGGAGCTACCGAGCTCTTTTGACTTGGATGACAAACTAAGAATTTTATAAACACATTATGTGATGAAGATGTGCATGAATCTTCACACATAACTTTTTTGATCACGCATCAAAATTGTTTTGACCCAAACCAAACTTAAGTCTTTGCCATCCACCTTGTAAAGGACACTTGTGGATGTCATCTTACTCATTGGTACACAATGGTAAAATGGCATTTGCATGGCAAATTCCCACTCATTGGTACACAATGGTGGAAAATTTGTGAGTTCTTGGCTGGACGACTTAAAACGAGCTAGGCGGTGAGACCCTTAGCCCGTGGCAAAAGATGGGATAAAACATGACTACAAATCACTTGGTGCAAGTTGTAGGTCCCATAAAACCTAGGAATTGTATTTGGAATACAATTAGTGATCGTCACTTACCATTTGAATGCATCATTTCTAGCAGATCAACTGATGAAATGATGGCATGTCAATTGGATCCTAGCCTTAATAAAGCTTAATTGTTTAAAATGTTTAAACATTGGGTAATTAAATTTATTAAGGAAAAGATTATCGAAAATACTGATTTTTGAACTTAATCTGTTTTGTAGATGGCAACAAACCCTCCTCAAAACAATGTTGGTCATGCTTTTCGTCAAATGTTTGAAAGAGAAAAGCTGAACGGATCTAACTTCAATGACTGGTACCGTCAACTGAGGATTGTCCTTAGAGTTGAACGGAGGACCGATGTCCTTGAACATCATTGGCCGACCGAGCCAGCTGCTGATGCCTCTGAGCAAGAGAAAGCGTTCTACAACGCAGAGTACAGCAGATACGATGAGGTTGCTTGTATGATGATCTCGAGTATGACTCCCGATCTTCAGAAGCAATACGAATTTCATACACCTTGTGATATGATCAAAGAGCTGAAAAAGATGTATGAAAAACAAGCTGGTGTCGAATTGTTCGACCTAGTTGTGGAACTCCACGACTTGAAGCTTGAAACTGGTAAATCGGTCAGTAGTCATGTGCTCAAGATGAAGAGCTACTTTGACAAATTGGAATCGCTCAATTATGGGTATAATCGTGCTGTTGCAGTTGGCATGATCCTCAAATCGCTTACGAAGGATTTTGAGGGTTTTGTGCGCAACTATAACATGCATAGTATGACTAAGACTATACCTGAGCTTCATGCTATGCTTGTCGAGTATGAAAAAACGATTCCTAAAAAGGCCACTGAAACACCCCAAGTTCTTATGATTAAAGGGGGTAAGATCCAAAAGGCTAAACGACCGAAAAAGGGGAAGGGCAAGATTGATGGCAAGGGCAAAGGCAAGGCTGTTGCCCATATCCCTAAAGCCAAGCAAACCCCTCCGGCCCCTAAAGAGCATCAGGCTAAGGACCAGATCTGTCACCATTGTGGTGAAGTCGGACACTGGAAGAGGAACTGTCCTACCTACCTAGCTGAGTTGATGAAGAAGAGAAAGAATACTAGTGGGACTAGTACTTCAGGTATCTTCACAATTGAATTATTTTCCTTTTCTAAGAGTAATTCATGGGTGTATGACACCGGCTGTGGAACTCACATCTGTAATTCGTTACAGGGTCTTAGAAAGAGGAGGAAACTGAAGCCTGGAGCTTTGCAGCTGTTCGTTGGAAATGGTTTGCCAGCAGCTGTGGAAGCTATAGGAGAATTTCATTTAATTCTGCCTTCTGGGTTATCCATTGTATTAGACAATTGTCATTATGCACCTTCTATCACTAGAGGTGTTATTTCAGTTTCTTTATTGAAAAACCAAGGATGCATTAATGTTTTTAATGATATCGGTATTTCAGTTTCTAAAAATAATGTTCATTATTTTGATGCTATTCCTTGTGATGGCATTTATGAGATTGATATGCGTGGTTGTGTTTCAAATAATTCAATGTTCACAGTTAGCAAACGAGCCAAAACTAGTTTGGACTCTACCTATCTATGACACAGTCGTCTTGCCCATGTTGGCAAAAACCGCATTGAAAGACTTCAACGTGAAGGGATCTTACAATCAAATGATGAATCATTTGATCAATGCGTTTCCTGCATCTCAGGAAAGATGACAAGAAAACCCTTTCCGAACAAGCCGCAAAGGGCAAAAGAGCTACTTGGACTCATCCATACTGATGTATGTGGCCCATTTAGACATGTGTCAAGAAAAGGTGCTAGCTACTTCGTAACTTTCACGGATGATTTCAGCCGTTATGGTTATGTTTACTTGCTTAAACATAAACATGAGGTATTTGAAACATTCAAAGAGTTTAAGAACGAAGTTGAAAATCAACTCGGTAAGACCATCAAGATCCTTCGATCGGATCGTGGTGGAGAATACTTAAGCCAAGAGTTTAAGGATTATCTTAAAGCGTGTGGAATTGTCCAACAGCTTACTCCTCCTTATACTCCTCAGCATAATGGAGTGTCTGAGAGGAGGAATCGAACCTTACTAGAGATGGTGAGGTCGATGATGAACCTTACAACTCTCCCATTATCATTTTGGGATTTTGCTCTAGAAACCGCTGTACGCGTTCTAAATATGGTTCAAACCAAGAAGGTTGAAAAGACACCATATCAATTATGGCATGGAGAAGTCCCTGTGTTGTCTTACTTAAGAGTCTGGGGATGTGAGGCACTTGTGAAGCGTGATACGCCTGACAAATTACAACCCAGGACTACTAAGTGCATCTTCGTGGGATACCCAAAGGAAACAATGGGTTACTACTTCTATAATCCCTCCGAAAACACTGTTCGTGTTGCTCGATATGCTGAATTCTTTGAAAAGAATTTTATAGCTCAAGAGAACAGTGGGAGAATTGTAGAACTACTAGAAGATGTGTCACCTTCTGAAACAACTAGCAATCATCAACTTGGGGGGGGAAATGTTCAAAGAGATGAACCTCAAGTCGATGATGTTGCGATTCCACTTCGTAGATCCGAAAGGGTCGTACGTAATCCGGATAGATGGATTGGTCTAGTCGAATCCGAGGATAACGTATCAGGAGATCTCAATGAGCCTCCGAACTTCAAAGCTGCATTATCAGATCCGGAATCTGAGAAATGGCTTGAAGCTGCGAATGTGGAAATGAAATCCATGCAAGATAACCACGTTTGGACCCTGGTTGATCTTCCTCCTAACGCAAGAACCGTTGGGAGTAAATGGCTCTTCAAGAAGAAGACCGACATGGATGGAAATGTACACACCTATAAAGCTCGTCTCGTGGCGAAAGGTTATACTCAACGTTTTGGCGTTGACTATGATGAGACCTTTTCACCAGTAGCAGACATTAGAGCTATTAGGATTCTCTTAGCCATAGCAGCGTACTATGACTTTGAGATATGGCAAATGGATGTTAAGACTGCCTTCTTAAATGGTTACTTGGATGAAGAAGTCTATATGGATCAACCTGAAGGGTTCATTGATCCAAAACATCCCAACCAAGTATGCAAGCTCCAAAGGTCCATTTATGGACTAAAGCAAGCATCGAGGAGTTGGAATAAACGGTTTGATGAAGAAATCAAAAAGTTTGGTTTCGTTCAGAATCCCGATGAGCCATGTGTATATCGCAAAGCTAGTGGGAGTAATGTTACTTTCCTTGTCTTATATGTAGATGACATATTGATAATAGGAAAACACATTCCAATGTTGCAAGATGTAAAATCCCATCTTGGAAAGTGTTTTGCTATGAAAGACTTGGGAGAAGCAGCATTCATTCTTGGAATCAAGATCTATAGAGATAGAACTAAGCGGTTGATTGGACTAAGTCAAAGTGCTTATATTGATAAGATCTTGAAGCGATTCAAGATGGAGAATTCCAAGCGTGGTAATGTACCTATGCAGGAAGGACTTGGTCTGTCGGTCAAACAAGGTGCTTCTACACCTGATGAGGTGAAGCGTATGCAGAGAGTCCCTTATGCTTCGGCTGTAGGATCTATAATGTATGCGGTGAGATGCACTAGACCTGATATAGCGTTCGCGCAGAATATCATTAGCCGTTATCAACAGAATCCAGGTGAAAGTCACTGGACTGCTGTTAAGACCATTCTCAAGTACCTACGGGCTACTAGAGATTTGTTTTTGGTATATGGGGGAAATCCAGATCAAGAGCTCAAAGTGACCGGATACTGTGATGCTGGATTTCAGACTGATAGAGATGACACGAAGTCTCAGTCTGGGTACGTCTTCGTTATGAATGAAGGCGCTGTGGATTGGAAAAGCAAGAAACAAACCACAGTTGCTATGTCTGCAACAGAGTCTGAGTACATTGCTGCTTCGGAAGCTGCAATGGAGGCTGTCTGGATAAGGAAGTTTATTAGTGGGCTAGACATTGTCCCCACAAGTAACTTGCCTATCGACATGTACTGCGATAACTCGGGTGCATTATTCATCGCCAAAGAACCTGGAGTTCAGAAGGGCGCCAGACACTATGCCAGGAGATATCACTATGTTCGTGAGCAGATCGAACTAGGTGAAATCAAATTACTCAAAGTTCACACAGATAGTAACTTAGCTGATCCTTTCACGAAAGCTTTGTCGAGGCCGAAGCTTGAAAGGCATGCCGAGGGCATGGGACTTAAATTGGCTGGTTAAATCATGTATGTCTGATGTTCGGTATTTGGATAAAGGACGTTAAGCAATTTCTGTTTATATAATGAAATAAAGTATTTGATATGTTTGATTTCATTTAATGGTTAAGTTGTGTCCTATATTTGCATGTTTAATCCTTGAGTACTTGTCAAGTATTCTAAATTGTCCATTGTCGATTAACTATATGGGAATATAGTTAAACTAAGACAAAATCTGAGTGATTGGTTAGGATGGTCCCACCAAACTCACATGGTATTCATTGGATGCATACTGGACTGACCCACTAACGAATTATCACTTTATGGATCGTCGTCATTGAGTGAAATTCGTAAATGGTTGCTTTATTTATCCTTAGACTTGAGATACAAGCAGGTCATGCATGTATGGATTGCACCTACTTGATATAGGTCTAACTATCCTGAATAAGGTAGTACAAAAGGGCTATTTTCAGTAAGTGTAGTGAAGTATGTGACTTGACACGTGTAGTCAAGAGGATTTGTTCCTTCAGCTTTGTGCTGAAGCAGATACCACTGGGCCCCTCATTGGACTAATTAAGATGTTTGCATGGCCGTGCCCAAATGAAATCTAGAGATGTCTCGATTTGAAATTTGGTAATCTTAAGTTAGTTGTGAGAATGAGAAACATAATCGTTAAAGTATGAAATGACTTGATCCATATTCATATTTAACAAGGTATCGGTAACAAAGGGATAGTAAATGACTGTACCATTTAAATACACTTTGAGAAACTGTACTTAAATATTTCTGGGAGCATTGGCGTGTTGCTAGACGCTAACCAATGTTATTACCTTTTCTATTGCAAGCTCAAGTGGGAGCTGTAGGGATATGATCATGTAATAGTAAAAGTATGTCCGGATATTATTTAAGCCTACGGGGTCACACGTCTCGACACCAAATGTATTGATATTAATTAATGGTTAATTAATGTTTATCACGAACATTTAACGAGATTTCGTTAAAAACAGACAGTTAATTGTTAACAGAGGGGTGTTAGTTGTAATTAGAGAGAATTGTAATTGGATTACAATTGAGAAAAGGTTGTGGATAAGGCCTCTAGGCCGATTTCGCTAGGGCTCTTATGCCTATCCCTTTTGCTTGTTTATCAAGTATTCTAATCCTATAAATAGACTCTCTGGGTTTAAGGATTAGTTGCTGCTTTATGAGATAAAGAAAAAACCCTAATTCTCTCTCAAATCTCTCTAATTTTCGGCAACAAGAAAACCCTAGGGGTTTGCGATTTCTTGTGTGGTTCGACCAAGCCTACATCAAGAAGAGGTTCGTGATCGGTTGCTAGCACATAGCATTGGTGTGTCGTGTGTGCGATCGTAGAGGGATTTATATCAAATCCTCCAAGAGATCAAGTCTTGCCGAGCTAAAAAGGTACACGTTCTAATACCGGTTAGTTAGATTAATTCATAGGATTCTTTCCGTTGCGTACTCGTGTTTTGATAAAAGTTATATAACCCCAACACGTGTAACGTTCTGAAATATATAAACCTCGTTTTACACACATAAAATCATAGGATATAACCCACATAAAATCATAAAACAAATCGTATAATTTTTATGACACGTCGTCATATAAAATCATAGAATAGATCGTGTGAACTTATATATAAATATGTCATATGAAATCATAAATGGTGAAACCATAGAATATCAATCGTTTGAACTAAGTGCATGCTCGTATAGTGATGATCACACAAAACCCTAATTGCTAAAGTCAACAAGTCAACACAGTTAAGCACATAAATGTTCACACAACATTTAATACGTTTTACGTTCAGTTAATGTCAGAAAATGACCTGAAAAGTCGGATTGTCACATTTGGCGTCATCTTGTGGGAAATTTAGGGTTGCAGTGTAAAGTTGCAGAAACCCTATTTTGGCAAACTTGTAAAGCATGGACGCCAGCCGAGTTCATAGTTGTTTCGAGGCTCTCTGCGAGGGTCGACCCAAGATTCGCGATATACTTACCAACGTTGGTTTTAAAAAATGGGCAAGAGCTTACTCACCGATTAACAGATATGATTGGATGACTTCAAACAGTGCTGAGAGTATGAATGCTTTATCGGTAGACACCAGAAAATTACCGATCACCAAACGTATTGATTTTTTTATTGACAGCGTGTCAAAATGATACTATGAAAGGCGTCAAGTTGGAGGTATATTATATATTTATTAGATAAGATAAATTGTTTTACATTAAAGTAAATAATTGTTAATTAAATATTCTTGACATACTTTTTTTTTAATTTTATTTATCAGAAAAATATGTTCACTATCTTACAAAAGCAGCGGAGATCATAGTTTCAAGTAGAATTGTGAAAAGCAGGACATTTAGTGTCAGAGGTATCAACGATCACGAATTTGTTGTTGATGACAAGTGCCAACTCTGTCGAGTTAATCTACATCAACGAACATGCTGTTGTCGCAAATGGCAACTATCTGGATTGCCATGCACTCATGTCATTGCGGTAACTCATTTTTTAAAGCAATCTAATTGCTGTCAGTGGGCTTTGAGGTATTTCAGAACCAACGTTTACAATGCGATGTACGCGGAGTCAATATATCCTGTACTTGACGAAGCAAACTAGGAAGTGCCCGAGAATTACGATCGGTAGGAACACCACATGTAACCAAAAGACAGGCTGGTCATCCTCGTGAAAATAAACGCATTCCATCTCGAGGTGAAGAAGTATTGCCAGCGATGTGTTCTAGATGCCATGCTAGAGGTCATACCCGAGATACATGTAAAGCCCCGTTACCTTCGTCACAGACGGCTAGCAGTTCAAAAGGGAAGAAAGGTAAAAAGCTCGCCCTTGTTGACAAAGACGATTTTCGTGATTACGTAGTGGAGACGATCACTCAGAATGAAGAATATTATCAATCTTACAAGTTGGATGATTTTTAATTCGAATGTTGTATATTATATGCACTCTATTGACTATGTTAGTTATTTAAATATATTAAAGTACTAGTTAATCTTAATTTTGAATCAACCCGACCGTTAACTAATTTTTTTTTCAAATAATGGTATTAAGATACAAACTATATAGGTATAATTAACTTTCCCACAAAAAAAAAAGTGTTAATCCCAACTACCGTTTTCCATTCGTAAAATTAACGGTTTACTACCGTTTACCAAAACGCGTTAAACCATCAACAATTACAACCATCGATGTCACAAGTGTTCAAAACCATAATCGTAAAGTGTTCAAAACACAATCACAACCATCAACCAATCCAATCATCATGTCTCCGGATACACTTCTCTCGGTCGTTTGTCATTTGATCCTTTAGTTAACACCCAATAAGTATTCTCGTAGCAATGTTTGGCAAAATTTTCACGCCATTCCATTGCTGCTTGTCCCGCGTCCTCCTCCCGTATCAAGTCCACTCCAACTGTCAGACGCTCCAGATTGATACACACCCATACCCCATAATCTTCTAGCCGAGCTGGTTGACGAGTAGCTGGGACCATCACACGCTGAAACGGTGGATCTCTGTATATCGTAAGCAAACGGTATTTATTCTTGATCAACCATTGGGGGAAATAGTTATCTAACTTTGTCAGGCGCATGTTTGTCTCGTCTAGATAAGCACCCGGTAGACTATAAAAAACCAACAAAATAGTAGTAAATACCTAGTAGTTAACAAGATTTCGATATGATTTAAAAAAAATATTAGTAAATACATGTCATAAATAAACATGCTCCAGTTAATTGTATCGATGCACACGAGAAACCAATGTTGGCCCGGAATGTTGACTGGTAAATAAAACTACAACAATATAACGGTTAGTTTTAGTAACAATTTAATTAAAAAAATATTAAAGAAATGGTTAGCCACTCTTACTAGATCCGCATCGTTGATATTAGGATAAGGTGGCTTGGCGCTTATATGATTCCATGAACCATTACTGATTACATTATAAAGAACGTCGGGGGCTAATATTGTCCACCTTACGTCAGTAGGTTTCCTCTCCAACAAAACCCGTATCCAGGTCAGGATATGCTTTAAAATATAAAAAAAATACAAATGTTTATTGGGACCCTTATTTGGGAACCAAAATATTCTATATATTTATTAATTAAATAATACCTCATTGGTAAGCCAACCGTCCATTGATTGCCCAAGTAACCTACTCCAGAAAATATCGGTAAAGGCGAATCTCGGATTAACGGTGCTATAATGCCACAGATCTCCCGTATTCATCAGCTTATCTGTAGCTTCCTGGCTCCATACGTATTTTTATTTGCCACCAAACGGGTGGCACACAAATGGGCTCTCCATCACTCTGGATTTCTTTTTCACACGTTTCCCCCTTCCCAAAGGCTAAAAAAATAAAAAAATAAACATTATTATTTTGAATTTCTTAATAGAAAAAACGTTTATATATAATAAAAACAGTTTTTTAATAACCTCGGATTTCTGGATAATCTGAACAGATGGTTCAGGAGAGTTATTCACTTAAGCACTTGAGGGATCACGAGAAGCATCCATTTGTGGTTGTTCAGGTGTCGAGTAAATTTGATTAAGGTTTTCATCACTTGAACCGGGCTCGTTGAACACCTTTGAACTCTTCTCGATGAATGGGTCGATGCAATCTTGCAAATATCTCTATTAAATAGTTTTAAAAAAAATGGTGAAAATTAATATAATATCAATAATTATAAATAAAAAATTTGGTGAAAAGTAATATAATTTAAATAAAAACAGTAACCTGATAAAACTTGTGGTACGTTTTATTTTCCCGAGCCAACATATCCATCTTCTCCACCGACTGTTGGAATTATTTCGTACTCAGAGTCACCGTGTTCTGGGAAGGCATGTTTCCGTGAGATGATCCTTCACCAAATTTCGCGTTTTCTTCCTCAGGATTGTACCAACAAATTGATTAACATATTCTTGCTGAAGATTGATGTCGGTTTTAAACTTAGCAGTTTTCGCCTGATTCATCGTTCGAGCTGTGAAATTCTTTCTTGCCTCGATGTTGATGTACTCTGTACTGGATACGAACCAGTCGCTGCTAGCTTCATCTACTATTGGCATTATCTTAATTGGAAAGTGTTCTTTAACCTGATATTACAAAAGTAAAATAAAATTAAATGTCATAAATATAAAAATTAGTAAAACTATAAATTAGATGACATACCCGTCCAACATTAAAAACTCTCTCAGCACTGCCCGATTGCCTTTTGCTGCTATCTTTCCAACCAATAACGCGCGGCGTTTTGTCCAGTAACTTGTACGTTCGAAATAACGAGGGAAATGACTCGAACACAAACCACTGTAAAATAGATAATCAAATAAATTAAGTAAATAAATTATAAATAGATAATCAAATAAATTAAGTAAATAAATTATAAATAGATAATCAAATAAATTATTTAATTAAAATTTTCACCTTTGCAATTCACGCAAAGCCCGTGATTGTGTAGAAGTTTCCGGTGGCCTTATCTAGCTTGTTCAGAAGTCTGGGGTAAGTTAAGCTCCAAATATAAGACCCCCAATAATAATTATCCCACTCATAAAATCATCCACCAAAACAAAGTGCCTCTCCTCAATTGATTTCGTGGGCTCGACCCCCATGAACAGTGAATAAAGTAACACCAACAAGCATAGTCCGAAAATGTTGTCCTCGACCATGTGTCTGTTTTCATTCCAATGTTGTACAAAACTACTAAATCTTTTAGCGTTACACTTTTCCCAATATTATAAGGTGGGGCCCTTAATTTCTTGAGAAATTCAGATTCGCCTTTGATTTTTTTATTTATTCCCGAATCTAAGCCCGGTAATAAGACAGAACTCTCTCGGACCTAACCGATAAAACTCATCGGGCATGAGTTCGTATCTGATCCCATCAAACTCGGGATCAGGGTTCTCGGGAGCCTGACGCATCAACACCTGATGGATTAACACTCCATCGATGGTTTCATTTAAAACAAATAACCATTCTGCAAAAGCCCCCCTCTTTAACCAACATTCTCTTCGACCCTCAATACCGTCATTATGTGCCCTTGAACCCTCAATAGCCTCATTATTTATTATTTTCCTAACGATAGCTATATACCCCCAATGAAGTCTAAGTTTTGCGTAAGCCTATAACATAAAAACAACATAAATTTCGTTTATTAACAATAATATGGGAGGGAGTCCTACAATAACCAAGTTGTTTCAAGAATATGATCTAACAACAAGAAAATTAAATCCAACAATAAAATTGAAGTAATATGTCCTAATTATCCTAACGATATAATAATTAGGCATCTCTTATAATTATCGTAAACATGATTCAAGTCGAATATAATTATCCTAAACATGATTCAAGTAGAATATAATTAGGCATCTCTTGTAATTATCCTAAACACATAAATATACATAAGGGAACAAATTCAAGTATAATATAATTATATAAATAAAAAAAATTAACATACATTAGGGTTGTCTTTTAGACGGTTGGCTTCCATGGTGGACGACGGTCAGTGATGGTCGACGGTGGTCGACGGTGGTCAGATTTGGCAACCGTTGGTGGATGACAGTGGACGACGGTCAGCGGTGGTTTAACGGTGCTCAGCGTTGTCCCCTTTCTCTTTTAACTCTGGTCAGAATGGTTTGCAGATATGACGAGGACAATGCTCGTGGTGGTCAGCGATGGTCAGCGGTGGAAGTCACGGTGATGTCGTGGTGGTCAGCGACGGTCAGCGGCTCGGATGGCCACGGTCGTGCACGGCGGTGGTCACCTTCTCTTAAACATAAAAAACCCTATAATTTTAAATTAATAAGGTGGGAGCGACCGTGTAATTGTAAGTGGGCTTCAAAAGGCTGCGACCTTCATGCCGCCCGTGGATAAAGTCATCCGACCGTGCACGCTTGAGTGTATCAAGACTATTGATGTGACCGTTTTTAAAGGCTACAACGGTCGGGGCGACTGTCAACACAGTCGTTCGACCGTCGAGCTAAATACAATTTATATTTTTTTAATATTTCTTTTCATTAAAGTACATATGACTACCTATAAATATAAAATGAGTTATTTGGAACACACATCACCTATGAATTTGATTTTAAAATGCCTAACGACGGATATTGTTCACAACCCGTTAAAAAAAACTCAGACTCTATATTTTTTAAATGGAGGGTCTCCAAAAAAGATAATCCAGGTTCTGCATCTTCCGGTGGTGACGATAATGTCAACACTGAGCCTATCAATCCATGGTCTATGCACAGGATAAACTACAACAAAAACGACGTGTCATGGAAGAAACAAGGAAAATTAAATGGGCAATTCCAGACCGGTGATTTTAAATTGGCTTGTATAGGCTATCGCAGTTTCATGGCCGACACATTTTACTTCTGGAGATGTTTGCCTCGTCCATGTTAGGAAAGTTTTCGGTTTATTTTTAAATAGTTTTGATTTTCTATTTCTAATGTACTAGATTAGTTTTAAGTTTTAATGTACTAGTTTTTTTATAAACATTTTATTATCCATTGCATATTATGCCTTATAAATATATAATCATGAACAAAACGTTTTCCACCACGAGAAGTTTTTCTATATAATTTTACCATTCCTACAAATTATTTTACACATCTTAAAATTAAAAAAAAAACACACATCCTAAAGGTGAACAAACGTTACTACAATAATATGGCTGAATTACATTTGAATACAATTAAAACCTCCAGGTTGGATGGTCTTTTAATAACACCCACGCAGAATGATGTTCAAAATGTTTCCCTTCACTGATAAAGTAATTCTGTTTGGTTATGCTTAGAACATCATCGTAGAAATCATGAACAGTGCGTTGGTCATTGACCTCATTAAAAATATTGTTGAACTTCTTCATCTTAGGCCGCATTTTATTCCAGTGTGACACCAGTTCGTGAACAGAACGTCGTCCCGGACCTAAGTAACGACAGTGTAACATATCACTGATACGATGCCAAAACCTATTACCATGACGTGGAATGTCATTCTCATCGTAAACTCGGAGCCAACAGAAAGCAAGGTCATCCTCTTCTCGTTGAGACCAACTTCTTCTCGCAGTCATTGTTGTTAACAAAGAGAACAAATAACTCAATATATATAGTTGAAGTTTGTGGATCCCACATAATATTTTAATTAATATTTTATATTTAATAAAATGTTTAGATATTTAAACGGGAAAACTATTATATATATTCAATTAAATTAAAAAATAAAAATATATATATGGGCGGGACGGTCGAGGCGACTGTATTCACGGTCGGGCCGATTATCAAAATTTTTTAATTTTTTAAATTTTAAATTTTTTAAAGTTTTAAATTTTTTAAAATTTTAAATTTTTCACGGTCGGACCGATTATGTTATTAATTTTTAAATTTTTAATTTTTTATGAAATGCTTATTATGGGTTATAAATAGACCATAGGTACCTAAACCATATCTCACTAATGTGACTATGTCAAAAGCAAACAACCAAAATCTCCCTTCCAAGTCCACCCCTTGTCTACCTGTTGAGATATCACACCACCTTGTCTACCTGTTGAGAAATCACCACCACGAGAGGTTTTTCAAGATAACTTCAGCATTCCTACAAAGCCACATGAGGAAAGTTCCATTACTAAAAACCCATTACCTATATTCCCAAAAACGTCACCACATGTACCGTCACCGGATAATGACTACCATGATCCCGAAGAGTACGAGGACCCGGATGTTTTAAAGGATGCTTATAATTACGAGAGTTACAATGATGACGAACCAACGTATCACAACCCGTATGCGGACGAGCACGAATCAGATTCAGAATGGTCAAATGATGACTGCCACTGGAAATGGGTCTCATGTCGTATATATTAGAATGTTTTATTTAAGTCATCTTTATTATGTAAGCTTTGTTGTAACGTTTTATTATGTAAACTTTAGTGTAACGTTTTAGCTAACTTATCTATTATTTACATCACGGTTATTAAGGGTTATTAATATTTATTATTTAATATTTGAATAATAAACTATTTAAAATGATAATTAATAAATGGGACCCTAAATTTATTTTTATAATATCACACCACCACTATAAATATTAGGTATTGGTGTTGAACATTCCACCAATCTCACTACCAAACTCGTTTTCAAAATGGCTTCAAGTTCTTTACCCGCTTCACCGTCATCTGGTAGGAAACGTGGGAATGTTTGGATAAATTATGAGGAAATTGCGTTAGCCACAGCGTGGGTTAACATTCGCGTCGAAACCATGCCACGTCAAGACGGTGAGTTTTGGAAACGGGTTACAAAAAATTTTCATTTGTTGGTGGAGAGTCAAGAACACTATCGTACTACTGACTCGATCACGTCAAAATGGCGTGATGTTGATACATGGTTATGATCGTCATGTGAAGTATCGAATACAAAACGAAGACATGCAAGTTCAGGTCTGGCCAAACATGGAGTTCGGACATGGCCGAACAAGTCCGAACCTGAGGTTCGGACCAGGGAGCTTGATCTAGTATAAATATGTGTCTTGTATTAGAATTGAGTAGCTTCTTGGTCATATTCACTTTGTGTACTCTGTGGTTCTTTGTGGTTAATACTAAGCATATTTGTATTTACTCGAATGTCAATCATATTTTAGTTCGTTTGATCTTCTCGAGTGTGCTTCAAGTCAAAAGTTCATTCCTAATCCGTTTCTATTGAGTTTACTTGAATTCCTGTCGAAAATTCCAGTCCAAAACACTGAAAATCGAGAAAATGGTGTCGAGTGAAATTTGTCTCGTCTGAGGTTCGACAAGTTCGGCGTAACCGCTCCGAACTCGAAGTTCGGACGAAGATCGGCCATTTTTCTTGGTTCGGTGAGATATCGGAGCAAATTTCGGTGAGAGTTGGGTCCTCATTCGGAGCTAGTTCGGTGTTAAATTTGTTCATTCGTCCGAAGGTCAAGTTCGGCGAGAGTTCGGCAAAGCGCAAGTTCGGAGGAAGCTCGGAGGAGGTTCGGTGGAGGTTCGGTGAACAGTGTTAAGATTTTGAGTGGTGTACGAAAACTGACGTAACTTGAGAACCGTAAAGAGTTACGAGAGCTAATACCAGTCAAAACGTTCGTCTTGGAAAGATCTATACTTATACTTGCCTAACGGCCAGTACTCTTCATTTTGGTACCCAAAATCCACTTCTAAGACCTTCGTTTCTTAGTTTGAAGTTTTCGGACAAAATGAGTGATTTTCAAGCATTCGCGGCTATTCAAAATTCGGTTCAGATTACGATGCAAACGATGATGAACTATGATAATGAAATCGGAACAAATCAGAAAGTTCCTAATTGCTCAAATTAGAATATTATCATAGTTGGGTTACACGGTTTGAAGCATATGTCTCGGCAAATGATATTGATATGTGATTATCATATTCTGATCAATATGTTTATCCTAAGGGTGAAGATGGGGAACCAATTCTTCAAAGGAAGCTTTCTGGTGAACAAAAGAAAGCATAACAAGCTGAGAAGAAAGGCTATGGTACTTTGACGATGGCATTGTCTACAGAATTATTACATCAATTTTCCAGTAACTACACAACAAAGAGTTTGTGGGATGCTTTAGAAAAGAGATGTGAAGGTAATGACCAATACAAGAAAAGTCGACAAAAGGTGCTAAAGAAGGAATTTGATAGTTCCAAACATTATCAAAATGAATCGATTCCAAATCTGATTGCAAGGTTTGCTCATTTAATGAGTGAAATGAAATTGGTGAATCTTACAAAGGATGAAGTTGATAAGAAAGACAAGATCATGGAAGCTCTACCAGAGAAATGGGAGAATTATGTGATGATGGTCTCACATGATAAAGATTATTCAAAATTGTCATTCAATGATCTAATTCAGAGAATCCAAGCTAGGGATATGGAGTTAATGGTGAACAAATCACTTCCTGAGCAAGTTCGAAATCCTGCAGTGTATTATGGTAATAATGATTCAACTTTGAATGCTGGGACATCGAATATTCTTAGTTCTGCACCCACTGCAACATTTATTGCAGGTAAATCTGAAATTCCAAGTTATTCTTCTATTGGTTGTACTGTTTCGATTCCTAGTTCTTCGACTCACAATGCATTGTCTGTTCAAACTATCGATGATTATAATGCGTTGATGTCTGCATTAGTATCTTCATATTTTGGTGTTATCACTGGCGCTGTGAATAATGCTGAATTGGCTAATGAAGATTATGATCAAATTGATTATGATCATTTGGAGAAAATGGATCTAAATTGGCAAGTATGCAATGTTGGTTCGAAGAACGAAGAAATTTTTCAATCGAACAAGAAAGAAGATATTGAATCAGGATGGTAAGATTGGTTTGGATAAGTTAAAGGTGAAATGTTATAAGTGCTCTAATTATGGTCATTTTGCACGAAAATGTCCAAGTTCGGTTGAGAGTAAATTGAAAACTGGTCAACATGCACATTTAGTATTCCATCCATCAAACGAAGCAGGTAACGTTGAGAAGAAATCAGTTTCTTTTGCTAATAATTTGACAGAAACATTTTGGCATCCAGATGAATTTACCTGGAATGCAGATTCGGCAGCTAGAAAGAATCATGTTCCAATCTCAATTGCTTTGACTGCTCGTCATGCTGATGATGACAGGTTTCTGACTGATTCTGATTCGTATTCAAGTGCATCTTTGGCTCAAGATGATTTGCTCAACGTTTCTGATGGTTCAAAAGTTGCCACATTTGAATGTCTTAAATTTAAAAAATTACTTTAGGAGGTTGCGGGTTTTCAACAAAGTTGTCAAATGTCAACTGAAGAGATTGTGGTGCTCAAGAAAGAGTTAGAAGATTTTCAAAAGAAGTATTATGAGTTGGTTCATGTTCATGAAGATACTTTGAAGGAAAAGGCTCAATTGGCTGAAGAATGTGAAAAAGCTAAAGCTGAAGATACTTTAGGAGGTTGCGGGTTTTCAACAAAGTTGTCAAATGTCAACTGAAGAGATTGTGGTGCTCAAGAAAGAGTTAGAAGATTTTCAAAAGAAGTATTATGAGTTGGTTCATGTTCATGAAGATACTTTGAAGGAAAAGGCTCAATTGGCTGAAGAATGTGAAAAAGCTAAAGCTGAAGCTTTAGACGCAGCTCAAGATTTTGAGAATTTGTTTGAGAAAAGTTATCCGGTTCAGCAAAAGTATGAGGAAGCTACTGCTCTTATTTCTAAAACTACTGTTACTGTTGAGAAGTTACAAAACAAGATTTCTATGCTTCAAGATGAGAATGTTCTATTTCGTGACAAGAATGAGGTTTTGACTAAGGATGTTGAGATCTATAAGCAGAAGAGAGAGAATGTTCTTGAAGAATTATATGCAGAATGTGAGATTCGAAAGCTACAAACTTATGAATATGATGATCTCAATGAAAAGTTTATAAAGTCACAGAAAGAGGTGTTTGAGGCTCAACAAAAGATCAATGACTTGAAATTGGAAATTTTAGAGCTAAAAAGGCAAGTGAAGAATTGCAATTTGTCTCCAACATTGCTAAATTTCTTATACAAGCAGGATCAGAGTCTGGAGAATTCTAAGAAAGAGGATGTTCACTTGGTTTCTCAACCAGTGGATTTAATTGAAGTTACTTCTACTCCGCTTGATTCTAAAGCTGAAGTACATGATTATTCAAAATTTGTCACTCCACCCAAGAAGAACAAGTCTAAGTCTAAGAAGAAAGAGAAGGTTTTGGGTGAAGCTCCAAAATTTGTTTCAAAGTCTGTTTTGTTGGAAAATGAAACAGTTTTTTATAAGTTTGCTTTGAGTTCTTCATCTGTAACTGAAGAAGAAAAAGGTTTGATTGAGAAGAACAAGCTAAAGGATATCAAAGCTAAATTCACTAACGAAACTAAGACAAGAGAAGCTTTGGGTTCTTCTTCCAATTCTTCAAAGGTTTCAGGTTACAAACACAAAGGTTTGGGCTACGATGTGAAGGAAGAGTTGGTTCAAGCTAAGAAACTAATGAAAGCTGCAAAGGTTCCTAAAGCGAAAATTACAAAGAAATCATCACCTCAGAAGGAATTTGCTTATTATTCTGGAAGATCGTCTTCTTCAAGGAGTCCATCTCCTAGGTATGATTCTTCTGATGGTTTCTTTGATAACTTTGATTCTGAACATTCATCTGGTTTTCAAAATTCAACACAATTTTCAAAACTGTTTAGAGAAAGACTTTGTTATGTATGTCGTCAACCGGGACATCTTGCAGTTGATTGTCCGATGACTGCATATATCCACAAAACTGCCAAATATGTGGATAACAAAGGTCAAATATTTGATGAACCATGGTCCCCAAAGCTTAAATCAAACCGTCAATCGTCTTGGTCCAAACCAAGTACGTCGGTTGAATCTGATTCACGTTCTGATCAAAAATTAAAAATTTTACAACTTTGGAAACTGAAAGTTGTTTCCAAGGCCAACTATGCCTATGTGGAAGACACCGGGCGACCCGACGCTGTTGAATCGGGTCGATCCCAGAGCGACTAATGATTTATTTGGTGTCAGCAGGTATTTCAAGAAGACCTTTCAGTGATTGGAAAATTGCTGATTGTGGAATATATGTGCAAACTTCAACTGAATATCAAAATCAACTTTTGTTTTTCAACATGCTAAACTACAAGTATTCGTGTTCGTTGATCAATTTTTCATTTGTTTTTCACTCCGTTTCCTTTTGAGGGGGAGTTTGTTTTTGCAAAAATGCAAAACAGTGTGTTGTTTTTCAATTCGTAAAAATGAAAATCTATAAATAGAGTTGTCATTTTTAAGGGGAGAAATTTGAAACATTGAAAAATGAGAAATTGTATCCGACATGATTGGGAAATGATGGTACATTGGCTGACAGTGTCTGACTAATGGATAAAGTAGATGAAAAAGCCATAAGACCATTTGATTGATGTGTAAGGTAGACTCGGCAAATCAGAAAGTATACGTATGTGATATATATTAAATCTGATGCTTGACCTAGTGGACAACATCTTGATGCATATTTCACGATATATCAAGAGAAAGATATGTGGAGATAAAATGAGAAGTCACTGTGTATACATGTGTTCATTTTACAAAGATTTAAACTTGTTTGATTTTCTTTATTTTGTCAAACGATCGGACTTTCTCTGTGTATCGAAAGATCGACCTGATTGTTGTTCGTTTGACATTCTGCTTTATTTTCTTTGGTGTTTTGTATAACTCATCGGACTTTCTCTGCGTGTACGGGAGTACCGACCTGATTGTTGTTGAGTTATACAACTTCAACTTGTTTTATTTTCTTATTTTGTTAAATCCGAGGCCTTATCTGCGTATCGAAAGATCGACCTTAAGGTAGACGATTTAACATTCTTATTTCTTTTTGCATGGAACACAGTTGACTATATCATGGTTACAATCATTATGTGATTAAAATCACAAATGAAATCACAAATGTGATAAGCAAAAATATGTCTGAGTATGTCTGATAGTGTGGGGTACACTGGTCAATGCACATCTAATCAATATCTTAACATATCCAGATGTTATGAGTATGATTGTGCCTGAGTTTAAAGTTGGACGAATTATTTCTGCAATCGACATGGCTTATGTGCTTCAATATTTGAAATTGAAGTGTAGTTCAGCATGTTATGACCAATATGATCCCAAGTTGTGATCTTTCTCGCAAAAGACAAAAATAGTGTCTGATTTTGTAATGCATTTACTTTTCTTATAAGAAAATGCCAAAAAGATTTTGTTTCTGATTTGTTTTCGATTGATCAACACGGAATACGAAATCAATTTCAAAATCATGATATCTTGGAGTCTCGAAGAGACGTTTTGCACGAAGTTTATTTATGTTGGAAGGTTTCTAAGTGGGAAGAGAACATCACAACTTCAAGTCTTCTGAAGATTGTCGATAAAGAGATTTCACACGATGCAATATCAAGTATTCAACATTGAACTCATTGCCCAGATCGAGGAAGAGTATAATTGAAGATACAAGATACAAGGTTTAATAGAGGAGATGATACTGCACATGCCGAGGGGAAGTTTGTTGATACATCGTTCTGATCGTCATGTGAAGTATCGAATACAAAACGAAGACATGCAAGTTTAGGTCTGGCCGAACCTGGAGCTCGGACATGGCCGAACAAGTCCGAACCTGAGGTTCGGACCAGCGAGCTTGATCTAGTGTGTCTTGTATTAGAATTGAGTAGCTTCTTGGTCATATTCACTCTGTGTACTCTGTAGTTCTTTGTGGTTAATACAAAGCATATTTGTATTTACTCTTTGTGTTTTGCTCGTTTACATTGATTTCAATACGACTAAGTAGAAGATCCCACACGCTCAATCATTTTCACGTTCAAGCATAAGGTTACAGATTTTAGGGAGGTTTACGAATGCATGCCCATATGGGTAGGCGAAAATGGTGATAAAAGGTTGGAATGGGCACTAAAAGAGTACTCCAAACGTCATAACAGTACGTTTAGTTACGTTGAAGTTTGGGGTATTTTGAAGGGAAACCGAACCCTTTAGACGTGTATTGTTATGTTTAATTAACTATGTATTTTCTTTCTTTTTTAATTATCTATGTAATCCTTTAGTGTAATGTTATGTTTAATTTCTGTTTTAATCATTTTTATTGTATTATCAAAATTAAAGGTAAAACTTAACAAGTAATAATAAGAATAATTCAAGTATCGTAATACAAATTCAATTATATAGATATTTTTTAATACAATACAATAGTTAATGATACAATGATAAAATAACGAAATTTAAGGTCCATTTATATATTTACATTTATATGTTTTAAAATATTACAATTACAAAGTCAAGCGAAGTAATGCATTCGAACATTTTTTTTTAAGAAAACACGCTGACATTACGACTCGATGCGTATTCAAAACAAATTGTGCGATGTAACCAATTTTTCTTTGAAAATAGCGAGATCACATAACTTGATTCTAATACCCATCGAGCCGTAATGTCCCCTTGTTTTCTTAAAAAAGTGTTCAAATGCGCTACTTCGCTGACTTTGTAATTAAATATTTTAAAAAATATATTTATGTAAATAAATAAATTTTCCTTTTAAAAATAAAACACAGTGCTTAAGATAAGAAAAGTGCTTGAAACCTATGTCGGACCAGAGATAAGCAAGGTGCTTGAAATCCTCATCAACTTTAGCATTATCTTAGTTTATGTTTTTGGATTTCCGCAGCGCCACCGGAATCAACAAAATCTTTAACAACTGCTGAAACTATTTGATCATCTGGATTACAAAAAAGTACCAATTTTAATGTCCAAGAGATCAAAATATGAGTGACGAACCTCAGCTTTTCCCGACTTAAATGCACTAATTCGCTTGACTTTGATAATTTGCACTTAGAATTGAACACCACGGATAATAAGATAAAACTTCTTTAAATGAGATTGATATTGAAAACCAAACGACTGAAGTCAACATTTGGATATAATTCAAAGTTGGTTCAAAATATATAAGGGGAATAAAAAATAAGAGTTGGGTTAATATAGGGAAGATTAATAAGGTAGAAATCAAAGAACCGTGATTCGATGTTTTTTAGTACGGTTGTCTTCGAAGACGACGGTTTCTACGGTCGTCCCGCCCTTCACGGTTATCGAGGCAACATGAGTTGATGTTTTTGTACGGTGGCCGGTCGTGGCGCCCATAGTGACGATCGCGGCGCTCTTACACGTTTAACGAGGTATTAAATTATTGATTTCTGTACGGACAGACGGTCGAGACGACCATCATGGAGGTTGTGGTGACCGTATGAGTATTTTTTATAAATAAAATTAAATTAGAGTGTTATCAATACAAAAGACATTAAATTTATTATAAATAAAATTACATTGTACGCATTGCCTAGAGTTCATCAGCCATAAAATGTCTGAATCTTAAACAGGCTTCTTGTATATTGACTTCTTCCCACACCATTGACTTATTTTTAACTATCCTTCGTAATAACATACAGATTATCACTCCAGAATCGGGTCCTATATGCCCTGCATTATAAGGCCACACGGTGTCCCCACTAAATGGTATTTCTTCGATCTTGTGCTGTCTAGAGTGGTGCCAGTATGATATACGATCAAGAAAATTTAGATAAAAACTTTCAAATTCACAGACAATTCTGAAAATAATCTTATGAATGCACTTTGAATGGCAACTACTCTGGGAGCAATCATAGGGTGAAATGCAAAGATGTTGAATGTATCCATACAGATCTTTAGCAAAAACCAGTTTTCGTCATCAATAGATATGGGTAAATAAACCTGAATGACAAAATATGATATTAATATGGGACCATTAATATCTAAACAAACAAACTTTTCAAATAAAACGTTACCGTATCAACCTCCCATAAAGAAGGATATAGGTCATCTGTGCCATCACAATATTTATTTGCATCATCTGATCCTTCAGATATTAGTTTAAGAAAATGTGTGGGTAGAATCGTCCAATGGTTCGGACCTTTGGGCAATTCCTTCGTTATTATTTCTTCTAAACGCCAAGTCATTAGTCGATATGTCCAGGCAGATACGTGCTATATTATAAAAAAAACACATTTAGGAACAACATTTATATTTAAATATACGTTTTAAATTTATAATAAAGAATGACATACACTTGATCCTATACTAGGATTTCCATGCAACGCAAGAAGTGAGCCCCAAAGTTCTCTCGTAAGTGTATAGGATCCCATGTAAGAAATCATACAAAACGAAGAATCCATACCACTATAAAAGAAGCGTAAAACATTTGGAGCCCAATTTTCTTTACTTTCAAAGTTCCAAACTTGTTGCTCAACAGGTGGTGGAATTTCGTCAATGCTTTCAAATGAGTTCAAATGAGTTCAAATGAGTTAGAAGAAGATTCGATTTCACGGGTGTTTCTTTTTTTCGTCTTGATGACATTATTTCGATTTGATAGTTGTGTATCTATGAAGTGATAGGGTGAATTTACCTCCTATTTATAGAGTTGAAATAAAGTGAGTAAAAAATAAAAAAAAATTAAAAAAATAAAAAATAAATAGATAAAAAACACATGGTCGGACGACTGTAGAAACAGTCGTCGACGACCATATATACCACAACCGTAGAAAAAACGGGTTTTTAGAATAAAATAAAAATTATTTCCCACGGTCGGGCCGCCTCTGACAAGCGTGTCAGACGGTCGGGCCGACCGTGGCAGGAGGAATGTCGGAACGGTCGATGGGGCCCAGAGAACGGTCGGACAACCTTGGACAACGACTTATCCGACCGTGGAATAATGAGGTGTCGTCTTTTGATTGGCTTAGTGGCACGGTCGGACGATCGTTGATAAGTGGTCCTAGGCGACCGTGTAAGGGGCTATTATTGTCCCTTTTTTTAAAATTGGGGACATTCTTGTCCAACCGTGATCAAACCGGCTAGTTTCGTCCTTTTCCCAAAATATTGTGTTTATGCATGAATAGATGGATGTAATGTCCAAGCCTTTTATGGGTATGCTATATCTATTCTACTAAAAAACAATCAATATTTCTTAAACAAAACGGGTTGAAACGGGTCAATTTACGAATGATTAAATTTATACAAGCTCAAAGAACTTAAACGGACATGCCTCGTCGCAATGCGCAGGAGGGACAACTTCTAGTGAACATTAAAAGAAATTTTCACTATACGGTTCAAAATTATTTTAAACCAGATTCAAAACAAATTATATTTCAAATTATGTTAATAGAGAAATAGATAAATAAAAACGGTTATTAACAAATAAAACTTTATATATATATAATATAAAGTTACAAAAACGGTTCTAAAGCATTCGTTTCATTTCAGAGCAAATAACGGAAAGAATTAACCACAAAACTGTACGGAATATGGCTTGTTACCGGAAGGCAATGTTTCGCCGGAGTATGTAACCGTCGTCGCCGTTTTACCGGGCAACATTTAGATGCATTGAACCGTTACAATCAATAAATTTTTTTGGATCGATTTTTGCAATTTGGTGAGATCTCAACGGAAAATGGCTATCGATGGATCGGTTTTAATTGGGTGATAAATTATGACGGGGGGACATGAAGGAGAAGGGACGTCGTTCGAGTATACACCAACATGGGTTGTTGCCGCCGTCTGCACCGTCATGGTCAGCGTTTCTCTCGCCGTCGAACGGCTACTGCACTTCGCCGGCAAGGTTTGATATTTACCGTCCTAGTTTCATCTGCATTATTTTGTTGGTGTGAAATTTATGTTCAATTCCTTTTTTTTTTATTTTTTTTTTTGCGTGCAGAAATTGAAGAAGGAAGGCCGGAAGCCGCTCTTTCAAGCTCTGCAAAAAGTCAAAGAAGGTATTCATCATCCTTTGGCCTTGCCTTTCCTTTGGAAACTCAAACATTCCACTTTTCAAAATCTCATAAATAGGGTTTTTTAGAATATATTAATTTATACAATAATAATGATATCCTACTACGTTTTTAATACACTAGCTTAAATATGAAAAATCAATAAGCCTGGAACTTCTACCAATTTGATTGGTATAGTACACCGGCTAACGCTAGAATGTTCTCGTAAAAATATATTACCATTAGATTAGAAGAGTACACTACATCTTATGTACATCTTATGATCGATGCAAATCTCATTCTTTTTTTTTTCTTGATTAGACATGAGCGTCAAAGTATGATACTTTGGCATCGAGAGAGAATGTAACACCTAACCTAAACTCATGTAATGATTGGCGCAAAACTTTACATTTTTTTCTCATTAGACACGGATGTATACTTTTTGCATGGGCACTAACACTTAACTAAATGTTATAATTGGTGCCACAAATACATAGGTAACTACGCTACTTTAAGAGAAACTTTTTTTTTGAACAGCAATATATTAAGAAACGCGGAACCCGCTAGCAAGGCGCTAGAGGCCGCAAAAGGAAGAGAACATTACACTTTGAAAGACGACCACTCCGACCAACTAATAGAATGACTATTACACCGATTAGAATACCACAAAAAACTCAAAATTTTGATATCTCCGATCACCCTATGCAGCGAGGGAGGTCGATGGTTGAATGTCGCCTTGTTTCTCTCAAGCCAAATGCACCACATGCCAGTTAAAAAGATGACATTAATCGCCGAAGCCTTCTGATCCGAACCAGCATAAAAAGTGTGAATCTTTATGATGTCCTCCACGGAAAAAATAAACACACCGGGAATCCGGCACCACGAAGCAATCCCCTGCCAAACCTGGTCCGAAAACTGGCAACCAGTGAAAATATGGATGGTATCCTCCTGCCCATCCCTGCAAAGAGCGCAAACAGTCGAATGCAGGGGTATATTCCTGCGACAAAGAGCGAGCTTGGTAGGCATCCGATCGTGAATCGCTTTCCAAGCAAGAAGATTGACTTTCACCGGAACAAGTTTGCACCATTTGAAGCTGAACGAGGGAGATTCCGGGCACAAACCATTGATCAATCTACGGACTGAACCAGTCGAAAACCGGCCGGTTGAATCTCCAGACCAGCGCCAACCATCCATTTCATTCACCAGGAGGTCTTCAATGTTAATCCCCTCCGCTGCCAAAACCACTGCTGTTGTGTAATCCATCGATAACAAGTTTCCACAGCTTGTTGTCTTCAGTCTTGTGCCGCCAAGCCCACTTAGCGAGAAGGCAGAGATTCGTATTCTTCAGGGATAATAAGCCCAGCCCACCTTTCTCTTTTGGTCTCAAGATCATGTCACGACTAGTCCAATGAATCTTGCGTTTCTCCAAATCACCGCCCCATAAGAAATTCAACCGGATACTTTCAAGCGTCTTCAACACCACCTTGGGCACACGAAAAATGGAGAAAAAATAAGTTGGTAAACTATCGAGTACCGACTTAACAAGGACCAATCTCCCACCCATAGAGAGGTGTTTAGCCTTCCAATCCGAAAGCCTTCTACGGAAGGAGTCAACAATCTTGCACCAACTACGTTTGAGATTCATATTAGCCCCCACGGGGAGACCAAGATAATCGAAAGGCAAATCACCAATCTTGCACCCAAGAAGCAAGGCCTTAGCTTCAATGTCGGGACGGTTACAATTAATCCCCACTAGAGCACACTTGTTCAAGTTAACACGTAGCCCCGAAACCATAAAAAAACCCCATAATAGTCTTCTAAGATTAATGCAATTCAAAGAAGACCATTCTCCGACAACCATAGCATCGTCGGCAAAAACTAGATGCGATAATTTAGGACCCCCATGTGGGAGTTGAATCCCATTGAAAATGCCAATCCGTTCCGCCTTCACTATCATCCAATGGAAAGCCTCCATTGCGATGATAAACAAAAACGGGGATAAAGGATCCCCTTGACGCACTCCTTTAAAGCCATAGAACTCGTCGGAAGGAGATCCGTTAATTAAAACGGACGACCTTGAAGCTCTTAGGATCCCCCTAGTCCACTTCCTCCACCGGTCCGGAAATCCCATTTGGTATAGGATGTCATCCAAAAAATCCCAATCAAGGCTATCGTAGGCCTTATTAAAATCCACCTTGAAGAACATACATTCCAATTTTCTCTTTTTTAACCAAGAAAGAATTTCGTTCACCATTAGGGGACCATCAATAATATTCCTTCCCGCCACGAACGCCATTTGATTCTCCGAAATAATCGATTTCATAACCCCTTTGATTCTATTCGCTAAAACCTTCGAAACAACTTTTGGGATGCAACCCAAAAGGGTAATCGGACGGAAATCGTTAAAGACTTGAGGATCGGTTATTTTTGGAATGAGGCAAATAAAGGAAGATATACAACAAGAACTGAGTTCTCCTGTTTCATAAAACCAATCCAAAACATTTTTAAAGTCCTTAGCCAAAAGACTCCAAAAGTGCTAAATATGTGATAAATAGGGTTATGGGACATGGATGTGTAGTCATAAAGCCCCTACAATCATTACTTTTATTTTTTTTATTAAACTAAAATCAAAAAAATTATAAAACAATAATATTATATAAAAAAAACCGGAACATTTCATAGAAAAAAAAAATGAAACATTACTCTAAAAAAACGGAACATTACATAAAAAAACAACCCTACTCGCCACTCATGTAACTCTTCGCGATGTCCTCCCTAAGTTTTATTGCGATCGTACGCGCCGGTTCGTCCTCCGGGAGTGGTTGTCGAAGCTCTTGTAAATCTTGGTGCATTATACGGCGTTTGACCAACCCCGTTTGTTCTCGACGCAAACTCACCAACGTTTGTAGCTTTTCATTCATCTCCTCTTGAAGCTTGTTGATATTTGGGATGGTGGTGGCGGTGGAACGACTTGACGACGACGAAGCCCTTTGAGCCTTCGTGAAATCTCGACTAGGTGGTCGAGGAGGCTCGACGTGCATAAACTCAACTTGCTCATTTAAATCAAAGGCACGAGCATCCGAACTCTCCCCATCCGTTTCGTGTGTTGATTCGGTCCTAGACTTTTTCGGGCGACGCTTTATTTTATTCTTCAAATCAACTTGAGAAAGCCACTTGGGTGCATTTTTTAACACGTTCCAAACCGCGATGTAGTTAAACGCGGGACGACCGACCTCGTATTCGATTAGCGCTTGTGATTGGACATCTTCGTTGTTTTGACCCCTTTGCCAACCCGAAACCATACGGTTGTAAATGATAGAAAAAATCTTGCATTTTTTGTTGATATCGGTCCATTTACCCGATATGGAGTCGGGTTGGCGGTATGGCTCGTTTGCCTTCATCAACTCATAGAACTTCTTTCTCGTCTCTCGCCAAAAAGTCGTCAAGTCTTGGTCGTTAGCTTCAACATTTAAAAAATAATAATAAATATATATACGATATCAACATTAAAAAAAATAATATAATATATATATATATATATATATATACATAAAAAAAGATTTTAAAATAACCTTTTTTACCAATGATCGGGTTTTCCGAGCAATCGAGCCAAGCTCGAGCTAGCGCCACCTCCTCTTCCTCCGTCCACGGTTGCACTTGTTTCTTCTCTCTTGGCGCCTCGGGTGCCTTCTTTTTGTGTGACCTTTTTTCCTACCCGCATTTTGCTTCGGTTGGGTCTCGGGCACAACATCATCGTCAAGCGGTATGACGTCGTCTTCAGGAGATGGTGTCGGTCGAGATGAGGTTGATGGTGTCGGTCGAGGCGATTGAGAAGCTTGAAACGGATTGTTTTGTTGGAAGGTTTGTTGTTGAAATGAGTTTTGTTGTTGAATGCTTGAAATGGAGAAAAAGATTTTTGAGCAAAGGGATTAAACCCCATGCCTTGCGGGAAGTTTTGTTGAAACGGTGGTTGGTTGAATGGTTGTTGCATTGGCGTGATCCTAAACTCGCCATGTACGCGAACAACCTGTCATCATCGGGGTTACCGTTCGTACAACGGGGAGGTTGGAAGGGCGGGTTTGATGATGATCCTCGTCCTTGCATTTTCTTAAAAAAAAATAGAAGTTTGATAGATGAAGAGATGAAAGAAGTAGAGGTGTAAAAAAATGTGAAGGGGGGTACCACTCTTTTATACACTTGTATAAAATTTTGGTTAAAAAAAATAATAATAATAACTTGAATGCTCCAAGGGTAGCCTAACGGCTCTTTTTTTAAAATGGTCAAAGTGAGAAGGGCGATATGCCCCTCACGCCTCTCGGCCAAAATCAGCTACATGGCGCCCCGGGGGTGCCCAGGGGTGCCCAGGGGCGCTATATGGGACGCTATGGTGGGGGTATGGGTGCTATCACGCCCGATTACACATAGCCTTAGCTGGTTAGACATTGGCGTACAAGTCTACTAATTTTATCAAGGGGCAATTGCATATATCCCCTTATAAGTTTTAAAAATTGCATATATACCCAACCTAAAAATTCAATTGCATATATCCCCCTACAAACTTTAAAATTTGCGTATATACCCGTTTTTATTTTTTTCATTAAAAGTAAATTATAGAATGACTATTTTACCCTTAATAATCAAATATTTATAAAGGGTTATTGGCTTGAATTAATCCCAACTATCACTTATTGGCCGGGATCACTCCCAACTAAAGAAATCACCACCGCCACCCCCAACTATGAACCTAATTTCTGACAACACTCCCTCATGCACATTTTATGACACCCTATGCACATTTTATGACACGATTTTTTAACGGAGGGGGTGTTGTCAGAAATTAGGTTCATAGTTGGGGGTGGCGGTGGTGATTTCTTTAGTTGGGAGTGATCCCGGCCAATAAGTGATAGTTGGGATTAATTCAAGCCAATAACCCTATTTTAAATTGCATATATACCATTTTCTTCCAAATTATATAAATTGAAAATGTACACATTAATTTTTTATTTTTTTTTTGCTTTTCTACTAGCTTATTTTTTTCTTCATATTTGTAGTTCTTTCTTCTTTCTCCAACTTTTCATGCTTAGTTTTTATCACATAAGTAACCTCCTTATTTCAATTTCATCTTATACTTAGGCATATCCTTCCATGTTGATACATCAATAACATCCAAATTAACATTTTTCATTTTGAATCAAAGCAACAATTTATATTATTAAATATGAATATACGAATCACAGACTAATACAATGATGATGCTTTTGGTATGGCATCGTAAATTCCCACAGACTAAAAACTATGAAGAATACACTATAAACAGCCAGAATAATATAAACTTGAATACTGGTAATTTTGATTTCATTCAAAAGATCAAATAGAATAATGAATTTGCGATGATGCAGACTAAAAACTATTATTAAAACAAAAACCTCATGACCCTTCGCTCCTTCCAACCTTAATAAAAAACTATCATTCAAAAGAAAAAGTAGAATAATATAAACATCAAGCTTACGAGCTTTCGATTTTGATTTCGAATCTGAATCAGGCGGGTGTGAGCTTTCGATTTCAAAGATGAATCAGGCAGGTGCGAACCACAATACGAATCGAAAATCGAACCACAATACAACCAGCTTTTTAAGATGAATCCGGTCGGTGCAACTGACGATTTCAAACCATTGAGTGTTTACGATTTCGATTTGGAAGTGGGGATGATTTCGATTTGGTAGTGACAGAGAAGAAGAGCGAAGTTTCGTGAATGAGTCTACCGCCAGATAGAAAGATCGATATTTGGGATTTTTTTTTTCTTCACTAAAACCCAAATAAAATAAGGATAAAACGGTCATTTCTCCTTAAAAAGGGGATATATGTAATTCTTTGTTTAGAATGGGTAAATATGCAATTACAGCTCAAAATATAGGGAAATATGCAATTCCCCCTTTTATCAATTAGCAGACTGATATATAGCTAATATCACATTGACCCGTGTCATAATTTACCCGTAATTTTGATAATGCAACATATATTGATTGGATGTAATCAAATGTTACGATCAATTTGATAAATTGTAAAAGGATTCCTCGACTATTTGTGTAATTAGTTGTTAAAGTTTTGTGTTCACAAAGGTTTTCACATAGATTTCCTTTGAAATTGACTCATGTTGTTTTGTTTGGTGCAGAGTTGATGTTGTTAGGGTTCTTTTCACTCTTATTATCCGTTTGTCAATCTAGAATCGTTAATATTTGTGTGGACGAGGATGTTATGAGACATTTTCTTCCTTGCTCATTAGCTGAATTAGAGAAGAAGGATTCTCATACTCATCGTAAATTGCTAGAAAACAAAGAAAAACAAGGGGGTATTTGTGCTCAAAAGGTAATCTATCTTGGTTGCCTTAGTTGGTTTTGACGGTTTCACAATTCGTTAGAAGATTTGGAACTTGAAGTAGGGAAAAGATCTACAAAAAACCAACAATTATCCAGAAAACCAAAAAACCAACCTTTTTTTCTCTATAACTTCTTCATATATTAATAATTTTTAAAAATAATTTCACCAAAAAGTCTATAATTTTATTAGTTTTATTTATGAGAAAAAAAATTAAAAATAAAAAGTTTAGTGATTTTTTATTAGTGCATCATGCAATAGTACTAATAGTATTGCATAATGCATTATAATTAAAACTACTTAAAATGAAGAAGCATAACTTAAACATGGACGTGGTTTATGCGAATAATGTAAAAGACAAAGAATTGGCATTCATAAACCAATTTTATATTATTGTTGCATAGTGCATTATTAATTTCAAGCTAAAATCCGATTTTTATTTTATTTTTTTAAAAAACTCGAATATGTTTTTAAAGTTTTTTTCTTTTTCCAGTATTCTTAAAATCATGAAAGAAACATATAAAATAAGTTTAAAAAAAAATAATTTTTTTTCTTGGTTTTTTGGTTTTTTTGCAAAATATTGGTTTTCCATAGAAGTGAAGTAAACCAAACCAATCTTTTAAGCTTTATTATATTATATATATATATATATATGGGTAAAGTTCATGTAAAAACCATTATTTATTGTAAGAACTTAAAAACCAACTTAAATGAAGGATAGTTAAGTAATTTTATCATTTCTTTTTAATTTCTCCACTACATTTATGGTAAAGATCATATTTCTATTGTACAAACTTGTAAGAACCAAAGGAAAATTATTTCAAATGAAGTTTTTTTTGGGTAATTTGATATTTTTTTTAATTTAATTTCGCGTATATCCACCCGATGACTTAAAAAAATGTTTTTTTTTTGCATGTCCGACTATGTTGCATATATGCAACATTGTATGTTTCATATGTTTTATATGCAACATTATATGTTTCATATGTGCAACATGGTATTTTTCATATGTTTTATATGCAACATACCATATTGCATATATGCAACATTATATGTTTCATATGTTGCATATATGCAACATTATATGTTTCATATGTTGCATATATGCAACATTATATGTTTCATATGTTGCATATATACAACATTATATGTTTCATATGTTGCATATATGCAACATTATATGTTTCATATGTTGCATATATGCAACATAGTCGGACATAAAAAAAACGATTTTTGTTTAGTTTTTTGTTTTTCTAGGTCGTTAAGTTGTCATCATGTGTATAGCATGGAGGAAAAAAGAAGAAGAAGCATAAAAATTATCTAAATAACCTTCATTCAATTGATATTTAATGGTTTTTACATTAGTTCTTAAGTTCTTACAATAATATTGGTTTGTATAAGAACTTTACCCATATATATATATATATATATATATATATATATATATATATAGATAGATAGATAGATAGATAGATAGAGAGAGAGAGAGAGAGAGAGATGGAGGTTCAAATGCAAACATGCATTTTGCCTAAGATAGGTGCGAACACACATAAAAATACATTTTCTCGGTCATACGATGTAGTTTAATGCTGGTATATGATCAGGAATGTGTGCTAGTACGTATATATGATAAAAAATGGTGCTAGTGTATGATCAAAAGTGGTGCTAGCTCATGCACAAAATTTTTTGTGCGGGTATAATTTTATGCTGTGCTGGTATATTTTTCTGTGCTGGTATATTTATAACTTAAAAAAACATCAAGGATAGGATCAAAAAACTGTACTGGTACATGTATGCATCTACCTAGCATAATTTCTGATAATATACTAGCATTAAAACTACATCGTGGGACAAAAAAACGGGTTTTTATGCCTGTCCGCACCGTTCGTAGGCAAAATGTCTGTCCGCACCGTAACCGCCCCCTATATATATATATATATATATATATATATATATATGGCTCTCACTGACACCATCTACGAGAAGGTGTAACTAGCCATCTTTAGGTAATGAATATAGTCATCCTTGCTTTTCCAACTTCTTATTTTTTCCTCCTACGATCTGAACATGACATTATCATCTTTCACTTTCATATTATACACGTATAAGAGTTACCTCTCACCATCCTTCCTTTTTATATATTTAAATATTAAGAGAAATTAGAAATAGAAAGAGAGAAATGTGATCGTGGAGTAGTTTTGCGGTGGATGATCCCCAGAAAGCAAAAAGTCTTGGTAGGATGTGGTGGTTTCGTCTTACCTTATCGTAATCTAACTCATCTTTTGGTTTTTCATGCTATATGTTTTCCAGTAACTGGGAAAGCATGTTACAAAAATTATATTCAAACCCTTAACCAAACCATTATGGCCTCTTTGACCTAACAGACCTGCCAAAACGTCCGGTCACATAAGCAAACCGAAACTTTTTTGGTTTTTTTTTCTTTTTGTTTTTAGATTTATATTCTTGAATTAAATATATATATATATATATATATATATATATATATATATATATATATAACTAAATAACTAATATCATTGCCTTTTCTATTTTTTTAACAGAATAAGGTCCCATTAATATCGGCGGAGGCATTACATCATCTACACATCTTTATTTTTGTACTTGCTATTGTGCACGTGAACTTTTCTGTACTCACCGTTCTAATTGGAGGGTTTAAGGTCGGTAGTTATTTTTTTTCTTCTTAAAAGCTTTAACTTACATATAACCTTTATTGTTTATGGGCAACTGGCGGAGCTTGAGAATTCATGTATGAGGGCCGGAAGTCATGTGGTTCATAATTTTTTTTTTCCTATTTTTATGTTTCGGGTTATATGTTTGGATCGACGATCCGGTTCAGGTAGGGTCAAACAATAAAAACTCTAAATATCTCACTTTCTTCATACATTGAAATAAAAAAGCAAGTTATTTTTAACAAACAAATGCCTAAAATATTTATGATGATGCGAGAGAAACTATGAGTTACCTTGAAGAAGAATTACAACTAGGGGCAGAAGTAGATTTTTTTTTAAAGAATAGTACAAAATTTTTTGACAGGGGTTCGAGGGCAGCACCGCTAAGACTTTTAAGATTTTTTAATATTGTTTCAAATAACCCTCTCATCTTATAAAATTCCTATTTCTAAATAACACAAACTTTATATATAGTTTTTTAATTTAAAAAACACAATGTTTACTTTATTATACGTTTAGCTCTTTCCTTTATGGAAAAAAATCAATGGGAAACAACTTAATAGATATGAAATTTTCGAACAAACTATATATTTAACACTTCTAAGAAACAAACAGAAAGGACCAGGCCCCTCTATGGGGCGAACAGGCACGAACCTGAAAATTTAACATGTGCCTATACGCCAGATGAATTTAGAATTTTATGTTTAGAAAATAAACCTGAAGATAAAATTAGTTTTCACTAGTTGATATAAACAACACAGTTTTAAGTTTTAACCTAAAAATGAATATTATTTTAAGTTTTTTTAATATCAAAACTCTAAAGATACAATCTATAATCATAAATATAAGCTTAAATAAATGATTACATCTAATCCATAAAACATGATGTTTATAATTATTTATCCTTAAAAAAATTTAGTATAAAATATCCTCTCACTTTAAGTGATGACATAAAATATATTTTTCTAAAGTTTATAAAAAATAAACAGGTTTACACAACCATGAAGCCATCAAATCGATCCAAACACGACTTATTTTTTTAGACGTGTACGTAGGGGTTCAACCAAAACTGATACAAACATGTTTAGACTAAAGCCAAACCTGTAATTTTAATGTTAGGTTTATGTTATGCAAAAAAAATGATATTTGTTTTACGATCTTCTTTTCACAAATTAGATAAGGCAATGGAAACAATGGGAAGAAGCTATCAAAGAAGACTATTCTGACCCATCAAAAGGTAATTGTTATAGTCTTACCAACTATATATTTGAATTTATTAATTTTGGTTAGATTTTATCTCAACACACAAAGTTTTAAAACCTTCCATAAAAGTGAAACGGATAAATGAACAAGTTAAACATGTTAAAAGTTGACCAAAATGTATTTAAATGCTTATAGACTCGTAGACTGCTTCATTTTGTAGGCCATTTAGTATTTTCATTTCATCGATCTCATTTATGTTGTCTTATATATAAGGATTTGATCTCTTTCATATCACCACTATGATGATTTATAGTTACCGAGCCCGAAGTCACAAATGTTAGAGATCATGATTTCATCACAAAACGCTTCATGGGTATTGGAAAAGGTTCGGAGGCTAGAGGTTGGCTGGTAAGTTATTCTCGTGTTTGGGCACATTTTTGTTGCGCTTAACATCATCTAATTATAGTACTAAACAATTTATGTTTCTAGCCAGGCAACATCAAAGCATAACATTGGAAACTTACCAAAAAAAAAAACAATCCAAAAACAAAAATTCATGTTTCTAAAGTGTTCAAATCCCGCCTGACATAAAAGAAATATATATATAATATTATAGAGGTGGGTCAGAGGTTTTACCATAGTGGGTCTTTGGAGGGTGGGTTTCCTCGGGGATGGACGTGCAACACAGAGGGTCCCGGTTACTCATACGGACTATGGTCGCAGCGTGTCGTGTGTAATATCGTTATGTTTACAGTTAAAAAAATTTATAGGACTAAACAGTTTATGTTTCTAATAATAATTATATTTTGTTATTTTTATTTGTCAGTGGTAAGCCCCTGATTCCTTAAAGATTTAAAGGTCTCGGATTTTAATCTACTTTTCACTAATTTCTATCCATCTTAACTTGTTGATATTAACTGATCTAGTGGTTAAGAGCACATTAATGTAACAAGATCTCACGGGTTTTATTGGGGAAAAAAAAATCATGTCTTGAAAGTTGTACACCTAACATTCTAATAATTATAATTATTATTATTATTTTGTCTTTTTGTGCTCACTTCTTATGTTATGATCAAATTTGAAGAAATCTTTCTCCAAACAATTCTATGGATCAGTCACTGAACCGGATTACAATGTTCTACGAGTGGGATTTATTATGGTAACGATGTCTAAGCGTTTTGGTGTCTTTGTGTTATTCTAATAGAAAGTACACAAATGATTTCATGATATTGTAGACACATTGCAGGGGAAACCGGAAATTTAATTTTCACAAGTACATGATTCGGGCCCTCGAAGACGATTTTAGGAAAGTTCTTGGCATCAGGCAAGTGGTTCATTACACAAATAGTACTTTTAGAACTACATTAATAATAATTTTATTTATTTTAATAATACCGAATGTTTCTTTACTTTTTAAGCATTGAATATAAAATGCGCTAATATTTGCTACTGTTGGTTATAGTTGGTATTTATGGATATTTGTGATTTTATTCTTGTTGCTGAATATTGACGGTACGTCACACTTACATAAGCTACGTATAGTCTCGTCTCGTCTCGTCTCGTTGATTGATTTGTAAACAAGCCGCCCAATAGTTTCTTGGTTTTGTTACAGGTTGGCATACATATTTTTGGATAGCTTTTATTCCCTTTTTAGTAAGTCCTCCAACTCAGACAACATCATGCGCTGGTTAATCGATTTGCGCCAGGCCCAATATTATGAAATAACTCAAAGTCTCAAATACTGACATGAATTTTTTTTTTTTTTTTCTCTTTTTCAGCTGCTACTTGCTGTGGGAACCAAACTAGAACATGTAATCATTCAGTTGGCTCATGAAGTTGCTGAGAGACATGTAGCCATAGAAGGTGAACTGGTAGTTAGACCTTCAGATGAGCACTTTTGGTTTAATCGACCAAAGATCGTTCGTCATTTTATACATTTTATCCTTTTCCAAAACGCGTTTGAGATTGCATTCGTCTTCTGGATAGTGGTGAGTTTAATTAATCTCATAGCACTTGTATACATACCCCTAGAGGTCCAAAGTTGGTGGACCGGTCAAAATGATGATATTGTTTTGATTGAATTAAAATGGCTTATGATGGTAAGAGGCATTCGATCTACCCTTCAACATTATTTTTTAATGTTTGACCCGCTATCAAATACTACTCAACGACATGTTTAAATGGGTTGAAGTTGCCACCAAAACTAAACTAACCAAATACGTTTTGGCATTTTATCGACAGGTTCAATTCGGGCCTCATTCATGCATAATGGGAAAATTGATCTACATTGTCCCAAGACTCATTATTGGGTAATGCATTAGATTGAGTGAATAATGTATCATTGTTCATGGTGGTTCGCTAGTAAGATTAGAAAACCAAACAGACATAGTCTGTCCCAACCTTGTTGGAGTTGAAGTATGAGATTTATCTGGTTTGTTCAAAATGGTAACTTATGTAATTAAAATGCATTTTCTTCAGGGCATTTGTTCAAATTTTATGCAGTTACAGTACCCTACCACTTTACGCGCTTGTCACGCAGGTACTTAGTTACTTCTTTGACTTTAAAGGTCAAACTTTTTACTCCAAGGTGACACATTCATCGCGTAATGTACAGATGGGAAGTACCTTCAAGAAGTCAATGTTTGATGAGCATGTACAAGCAGGTCTTATCAGTTGGGCCGAAAAAGCCAAGAAAAAGAAGACCTCAGCCACCACCACCACCACCACCACCGATTGCTCAGGCCGAGATGGATCTGGTGACGGTGGCAGTGGTGGTCAACATGATGGCGGCGGTGGTCAACGTGATGGTGGTGGGGACGCAGAGCTGCAAGGCATTCATATTGCCACGGATTCACAACAATGTACAAATACATGAAGTTTAATATCATTGGGATTTAGAAATGGTCTATATGAGACTGTGATGTGTTTCAATGATTGTATATAGTCCTAATCCGTCATTGATAACCAGATCATTCATATCAATCCAGGAAGATCATGATCTGAGTTTGACCCGTAACACAGAATGGTGACTGTACCCGTAAATCATTTGTTCTTGCATGAGTTCTACAACTGGTGAACACACTCATCAACCATATATATACAAGTGCTATGATAAGATCAATCAAAATATTCAGCGTTAGCTAGATTTCATTTCATAAAACGAACTGTAGAACCATTTTACTATTTGTACATTTCAATTATGTTATTTACTTTGTTAGGTATTAATATGATTATCCATGATTAAATCAAAACGTATACCCAATTGTATCTCATTCTACGATATTACGATACACCTATTAATTAATTATATAGCACTTACATTACTTTTGATTATACAGTTATAAGCATTTGGCTTAACTAAGACACAGAACAAATGAAGGAAAACCTACAAATAACTTTGACGTAAAAACAGCAGAAACGAAAGTTGAAGAACACATACAACGGTAACCATGATCCGAAAGATTGGAGCCATAACAGGAGCTTAAACGGTCTTCCAGACTTCATTGTTACTTGTCAGAACTGGGCATCTGAGTTGTGCAATTCTTTCCTGAGTTCGGTTATAAAATCAATTTGATTCCAAGAAGGTCCAACTACCGCCACCGGGGAAACCATCTGAATGCATTGAAATAAAATAATAAATAGCGGGTCTAGAGAGTGAAATAGAAAGATATGGGCGATTTAATGTGCATCGCGTTGCAACCAGATCAGGAATGTACTAGAACAGAAACTGAAACTGAAACCAGACTGATCTAAACTGGTCCGGTCCCAAACTGAACAATGAGGAAAATACAAACTCAAAGGTTCTTTAATTTGAAAAATATAAATATAGAAAAATTCCAGTTTCAGTTCACAGTGCACACAAACGAGGACCAAACTATAGTTGCAGGCCAGTCTAGTCCAGACCCAGTTCAGTTTTGTCTGTTAAGACCGATTTTTGCACACCCCTAGTTTATAGTTAAACCTGATGAGGAAGCCTAAGTTGTCCCCATGCCGATACACTGCTTCCAAAATACATAACTGGTCGCTCTGTAAAATATCAAGGGAAAAAAAATGAGGTTCTATCTGTTTAGACTAGCTTTCTTTATTCTCGGGTCAACAGAGCTAGGGGTTAGTTGACCTAAAAGCCTTTCATCCAACTTTTTTTATAGTGAGTGGGAGCTAAATATGGCTAAAAAAAGTTATTTAAGGAGTTCTTTGCATTAAAAACACACTTTCATCGACCTCCAATGCACCCATTTGACCAGTTTCCTTTTAAGCTAAGACTTTTGATTTTACCCATTTGATCTGGTAAAGATGAAACACAATCCAAATAGACCCATTCATAGGTGAATGTATCTTGATTCCCACCTTCAACTTCGTTTTATTATGTAAAAAAAATGCAGATAAGTGTTAAGTAGGGTGGCTCTCTTTGGAGTTAATTTTTAGTAACTCGTTCTTGCAGAGGATAGTGTTTTCTTTTCTTTTGACATTGTAATGATGATTAAAAAGCTAACCAGTCTGCTAGTATGCATGTGTGTGTAACTGTGTATGATAACAAAAGGTGAAAATCATCTTCAAAATCTAGACTTCTTTACTCACCAGCTAAATCAGTTAAGGGATTTTCATATGCATTCATAGCAGCTGTCCAACCTGCATTACTAGTTTATAGTTAAATAGTACACACGAAAATTGTCTTACTTATTTGTTGCAAAATACAATTGAATAAGGCAATGTAGAGGAATCTTTTAGGATCAAAGCAGTAAGGACTGTTTGTCTGTTTGTGATGATAGTTAGAGCAGACTGATAAAAACTGAAAACCTATTGAAACTAATCATTGCAATTTTCATGGCAGAGAACGAATAATTAAATGCATACGATTGTTCAAAAGTTGATAAGCCTCACTGCTACCACATCCTCGCAAGCCAATTAACTGTGGTGGATCTGCATGATCCATTATAGGAACAATTCTTAAAGCAGCAGCCTGAGTTTTATCTCCATCATTCCCATAACTACTTGGTTGTTCCAATCTATCTGCAAATACAGACCAATAAACTTATACATGTATTTTATTGTTTAATCTCAACTAATCAATCTAAATAGAATCTTGGTTTAAATAAGTACGAGGCGCTCTGACTCCGAGGCGTTTAGGTACCAAAAGTTGAGGTGTGAAGCACGCACGTACCCGATTGCTCTATGTACACAGCCGAATAAGCTTTATTACAATTAGAAGCAGTGTCTCTCTCATCCGATTTCCATTTTCATAACTTAGGCCCCGCCTCAAGGTCCTGGGCACTTTCTCAATCGCCATGTGCGCCTCGTGCCTTTTTAAACCAAGAATAGAATGTGTGAATACATCCTTTCTGTTTTTCAATATTACCTTTCTGAATACTTTAGCATTGTATTAACTTATTTCGAATCTTTGGTACCATGCTCAAGTTTGAATTTAACCCTCCAATCACTAATATCATAGTAATCAACATAATCTAAAGTGAGACAACTAACTGAATGCTCTTGGAGTCAAAATATAAATCGTTAAATTATATGTCACAAGTGTGATGTATCTTTTAACAATTCAACAATTCCATTAAACCGAAACCAGTTTATGGACATGAAAATAGACACTTGATGGGCTTCCTGTATTATTTTTTTGAGATTAATAGTGTCGTTAAAGGCTACTAAGACCAACGGATGTGGCTGAAATTAGGTATATAATAAACAGATCCATAAATACCTAGTCCTAGTGAAGAAAATACAATTTGTATTTCTTGTAACATTTACACTACAAATCAGTTCATCATCATATCTATTATGAAACTCTTAACGAAATAAAGTTCTGGCTTAGATTGTGGGAAATCAGAGAAACAACTTCCATCAAAGATTTCATCTAACTACAAGCATGAGATGCCCCAAGGAGTTTAGGTCCCGAGAATCAAGGCGCGAGGCGAAAGCTTCATGTACACGAGGTGTTGCTCTATGACGACCAAATAAGTTATATGTACAACCAAAAGTTGCATATCTCTCATCTCTTTTACATATCAAGTAACCATTTTTGACCAATTTGAACCCATAGCCTAAGGCATTTTCCCCACAACCTTGAGCCGTAGGCGTGTTTTTAAAAACCAAGCACAACACTTAACGTCTTACGTCATCATCTAAACTTTTTGGTACAAATTCCATGCTCCTAAGAAGTACTCACAATATCCAAATTACAGTAGCACTACAACAGGTTCTATGATCAAACAAACAATTTCCATTGAGGATTTCATCTACCTACAAAAGCCCTTTTTGATGAATAACATGCATAATTCTTACTAACAATTTGTAAATATACATATACTAATCAGCAGTATCTCCCCAATCCTTTTCTAAGGTAATAAATGAAACAAACAAACTTGCTATGATAAATTGAGCTGATAATAGCTAGCAAAATACGTATCCGTCGGAGGTAACTTCAGCATCTCCGATCATGATTCAGCAATTATAAAGAACAGATAGAAGAAGATAGCAAAACAGATTTACCTCCTCCAGATTTCCTCCTTCCAAGAGACCGATTCCTTCATAAACAAACAAATAAATAATGCCGTTTAGGTCAAAAGCATTTCAAATCAATTCACTGCAACCGGAGAGAAAAACGCATACCTTTGATTCGGAGGAGCATAGCGTTTAACGGTAGCAATGTTGGCCGTGGATGATGAATCGGTAGGGTTTTCGAGCATTTTTAGGTTTGCTTTTGTTTTTGCAAAAATCCTCCAAGCACCACCACATTCACTAGGTAAATTATGTTATAATAATGGTGTAGAAAAGGAAGGAAGTTAATTTGAGGTCCGCGAGCGATTCATGTAAAGGAAGTCAAAGGACCATGAGGAAATTTTTTGAGAACTAGGGTTCTTGACACTACCGTCGATGGAGTCACAGAAAGAACGAGGAAGAATAGGAATTCGATTATTATTGAACACATTTTTCTTGTGTCTTCAATCCAACGCCATGTAAATGTAAGGCGCGTGCTGGAATAAAAAGTATGAGTTTTTTTTTTTTAATCAGCGATTTCATTAGAACCGGGAAAATCGGCGGAACAAGACGCTCCGACCGGCCCCAACCGAAAAAAACACAAGAGCTACATTAAAAGAGAAAATTACACCATTCCGACCACCCCAACTTCCAACCTTTAGCTCTGCACGATATCCAGAAAAAACTTAGCGCCTTTATCTCCGCAAACATACCTTGGATCGTTGGTCTCTTCCTTTTGAAAACAATTTCATTCCGGGCTCTCCAAATAACCCAAACGCTAGCCCTGTGAATAACGTCCAGCAGATCTTCTCTTCTTTTAAGCCCCTTACCAGAGAAATTTACCGAGCAAATGTCCAGAACATCGAAAAACATCGGGTGAGGAGATTTGGTCCACTGGGCCACCACCGACCAAACCATCGCAGCCCAACAGCACCCCGTAAACAGGTGGGTTTCATCCTCATCAGTCTCAGAGCAGAGATGACATGACAGCGAACCAACATCGATGTTCCTTCTAGCCAAACCCACCTTTGTAGCAATCCTTTTTAACATGATTCTCCAAAAGAACAAATTAATCTTGGCGGGAACAAGCGTGTTCCATTTAACCACCAAAGCAGGGGTCAGAACCTCATTCTCCTTTAGGAGGGCATGGACATTCTTAGCCGAAAAACCATCCATATTTTCACCTTTCCAAACCCAACGATCCTCTTCCCGACACATGAAGACGTCCAATCTCACCTCCCTTTTCAAAAACGTCGTCTCGATCTTTGCTATATTATTCCACACCCCACTGCAACCTTTCAAAATAGGAACCAGCCCCTTAGAAAGGCAGCCTTCGTGAATCGCATCAATCACTCGCCTCCATAGTTTGTTTGGCTCGGTATTATACCTCCATAACCACTTAGCTAACAGCCCCATGTTCACGTCCGCCAACGGAGTTATCCCCAGCCCCCCTTTGTCAATAAAAAGTATGAGGTAATGAAATTAAAATAAGTCATTAAAGTAATCAAATACTAGATTTTAACTTTTGTCCGTTGTCATGGAGGCCTATAAATATTGCTTTTAGTTTTAGTGTCGCTTCAACTTACATTGTCGATTGATCAATCTCTGTTTCAATCAAACAATTACACGGTCGATCTGTGTAGACATCACATCTTGATCTTGACATTGCTGAAAAACCCTAGAATTTTACTCACACAACAATCGGGTTATATCCGACATCAAACCAAATTGACAACTCATCATAAGCAATCATCATCAAGCTTCAATCATCATCACCAATTCACCATACATCAGTCTAATCTATAAACACCAATACACCATACAATCTTGACATGAGAATGAAATTAAGATTTAAGTAGAAACCTAGAAATACAAAACCAAACCAAAACACAAATCGGGTTTCTTATGGAGCTCACCGAAATCGAGTGGGTTTATAACTGAAGAGTTTCACAAGTGAAACCGTCGTGGCGGGCGAACTTGAAGCAATGACGGACCTACCCACAAGGCAGGGGTAGAACTTTTACTACGATGTGTAATATTTTTTAATTTTTTTTAGGTTTTCGGTATTACGTTGCCCCTGAAAGAATTTTCCGCTACCCCTCGAAGCAATTTTATGGTTTTTGTTTAAATCCCGACATGAAAATATGATCAAAAGCCTTTTAATTACCTAAAACTGGACAACTAATAAGTTTGTGCATTTTAAAATAGAGCTTGTAAGTATATGGGTGAAGTAGAACAAATAGAGTGGATAACAAGACTCCATCGACCTTTGAAAACTGACACATTTTGGCCCCTCAAATTTAACTTTATGTATTTTCGGATAAAAAATTCTGATGCATTTTTGATAAAAGACTTCTGTCCAAAATAAAAAAGTTCCGCCCCTTGGACCCCGCTATTCTCGGGGGCGCTGCCCCCAAACCCCCGTTAGTCCCGACAAAAAAAAATTGAACTCTACCCCTGAAAAAGTTTTCTGGATGCCCCTGGCTTGAAGCCACCGCTGCCGTCGGAAACAGTCGGCTTTCGCTCCCATCGTAACCAACATCGAGTTCGAGAACCAAGAAATTAAACCCAGAAAACGAAAGGGGTGTATGAATGGATGTTGCTAGAGGGTAGAAGCAGGTTGCAATAAAATATTAAGATTTAATATAATAATAAAATATTGTATATTATATATATATATATATTATATATATATTATATAATAATAAATATTATATATTACTACCTATCTTTAATTTGGAAGATAAGGAATAGTTGTTCCATGACATTTTTGTAGTTTTTTAGAACTTTGAGGTTGTTAGTATATGTGTGTTTAAAGCTTTATCATGATATATGCATTTCTCACTTTACACGAAATCATTATCTCTCTCTTTTCTCACAGACGCAAGCAATGCTCCCTCTCTCTCTTTTCTCATCCGGCAAGAGCTCTCTCTCCGGCTGCTATAGTGGATGTTGGCCGGTTCAGTCTAGGGTTTCGAGCCTTCGGATCAGATTACTGTGGTTCTGACAAGTTCTCCGACTTGTGTTGCCGTCTTCATTTTGGAGATGGTGGGGGTCAGTTTTGAAACTTATGGGTCTAGGGTTTCGAGCCTTTGGATCAGATTACTGTGGTTTTTGTTCGTCTTTCATCTTTTCAGCGATGATGGCTGTGGGACGGCGTGGCGTGGATCGTGTGTCTAACGCAGCCGTCCCATGGATCTGAGCCCGTGGTTTGAACTAACTCTTAGGGCAGTGATACACGACGAGGCGGAGGCATGATCTGCGATGATGTACCCGTCGGGGCCGGCTTCTGAGCAACGTCACCGTCACTAATCAATCTCGGTGATTTACGGCGAGGCGGAGATCTAGGGTTCTCCGCAGCCGTCTGTTACGATCAAGCATAATTTGCGATGATGTACCCGTCGACGGGGATCCGAGCAATGCGAAACATTTATGCATTGTGGTTGCTTTATGATGTGTGACTGATGTTCCGATTTGTTACTGTTTTTTGTCAGATTATTTGTTATAGTTTTTGCCTAATTCATATTTCTTCTTTTTGGCGACTCGTGAATCATGTGTCTACCACATTTTCATGAATAATCGTGATGACGGTTTGATATGGAATTTGTGTTGTGGACAGTGTATTACTAAATAATGATGGTCATCACACTGTTACTGTTATTTGCTTTGGCGGTCACTATGGAGTGGGGTTTTATGAAGGCTATGATGATCTTGGTTCTACGTTTTACTACAGCGGTTGCGGTAGTGGTGTAGCGATAAGTTTCTCTTATCGCAGCCATTACCCCGCTTGAGCATCCTCTATGATCTGAGTGCTTCACTATGATGATCGGGTGTTTCCAATCTGAGCCTTATTTTGCTCCCTAAAATCTTTTTATTTTCTTTTGGGGTTGAATTTGCTTAAAGATTTATTGATTGTTTTTTATGGCATTTTCTTAAGTTTTTTACCGTTAGTTTGTTAACTTCTATGAGAAGAGATTTTAATGCTTACTTTGAAGATTTTCATTTGTTCCACCTTCACTTTCATGCTTCTATGCATCTAAGACTATGTTTGTTGACTCATACACCGAACATAAGTTCCTTAGTGTTAAACATGGGTTGAGAAATGGCAATACCAAAAATAAGTGTTAAACATGGGCTGAGAAATGGGCATTGCCAGATTAGTCAATTCTTTCACATTATGTGGAATGGTGTAACAGTATGACAGGACAATTATATTTAATATTTTCTTTTTTTAGTCAATTCTTTCGTAATGGTGCAACAGTATGACAAGACAATTTTATTCAATATTTTCTTTTTATTTTATATGGATAAATGCTTGAGTTGGTTAACTTTAAAACTAAACATTTACATTATGTTTGGTATTAATTTTAACTTCATTTACTATTTAAAGTGCTATAAATAATAAAAGAGAAAACAAATTAACTTATGAACAAATCTTGATAGCTACAACTCAATTTAAAATAAAGTACTATAAATAAATGAAACAGAAAAAAAAACTTGTGAATAAATCTTGATAACTACTTCTAGGCACATCTATGGGTTTCTTGACATTTAAATGTACCCAAAAATAATACTTATCATCGGATGCATACTTAAAAAACGTATGGGTAACTGTAAGATTAAGTTTATCTAAAACCTTCGAGTGTGTTATTCACTAGTAAAAAAATAAACTAGCGTCGCGGCAACGCGCGGGTGATTCCAACCTTGTATAATATATATTAATAAAATATTATATTATATATGGTTATTAGATTTAAATAATCCCAACTATTAGTAATTGGCCGATAATAATCCCAACTCAGGAAATGTTTTCTAATGAGCCAAACTTTCCCCCTATTTTCTTCTGGCAGTCCCAAACTAACAGAATGTTAACACCGTTAACTTTTGATGACGTGGCATGTATAGGTGGCAGTCCATGTGGCATTCTAATATGATGTGGCATTATTTTGATGACATGGCCATGTTAGGTGGCTTTTTTTTAGTTTTTTATTTTATTTTAATGCTATTTTTAAGCTTATGTGGAACCACCACCACAACACCACCACCACAACTCTGCACCACCACCACCGCTTTGCACCACCACCATCGCTCCGGCATCACCACCACCACCGCTTCCCTCTCCACCAAAAAATTGGGCTTTTTTCTTCGATTTCCAAACCTCCGGCTGCGACCACCACCACTATCACACATCGATTAGTGTTTCAGATTCGTTCTAGATCGACGAATAAGAAGACGAAGACGTACCCTAATCCGTGGTTCCGGTTGAAGATGAAGTCGTTACCTCTGCCGGAACCGACTTCAACAACGCCGCTGACTGGCGGAACCCTAGCGACAACTGCGACAGTTGTTGTTGCTTTTCGTCGTGCTTCGCGACCGAGAACGACCATGAGGGTCACACATTTGGTACCGGGAAAGAAGAGGAAGAAAGCCTTCTTTGGTGGAGTCGCCGCCGGTTTGGCCGGAATCGTGGCCGGAGCTGGCCTGCCGGAGACCAGGCATGAAAGCTCTCTTTGGTCACTTGTTGTTAGTGAGTAAAAAAATTAAAGAAAAAAATTTACTTAAATAGACCCTCATCTTTTTAAATTTTCAAAAATGCCCTTCATTTTGCCACCTCAGCATGCCACGTCAGCAAAAATCTAACACCGTTAGTGGTCAGTTAGTTTGGGACTGCTAGAAAAAAATAGGGGGAAAGTTTGGCTCGTTATGAAACATTTTCTGAGTTGGGATTATTATCGGCTAATTACTGATAGTTGGGATTATTTAAATCCAATAACCTTATTATATATTAATATAAATTATATATATAATATACAATTTGCAAGTTTTTTTTATGAGGGGGATTACTGTAACTTTTACATCCAATCATCTTCTATCAACACATTAACCATCCAATTATTTTGTGCCACCGTCATTTGCAAAACTCACAAAGGAATAGCACGTCGCTTCCGTTTCTTCCTTTCTTTGTGGCATTTTATTTCACTGTCTCCCTTCCTGCGACCAGAGAGTTCTGATCTGAGACGATTGATTTTCTTCCGACAACTACAAGTGAGTGGTGGTGTGCCCACGAGTACACACAGCTGCATCTACTTCCTTTCACAGCCAGTCACCACAATCTATCACCAATTTTCCCTTTTTTTTTTTTTTTTTGCATGTGTACAGGTCTAATTAGGGTGATTTGGCTTCATCTCATTTGAACATCATCGGAGGCCAAATTAATTTTTTTTCTTCGCTGCTTCATTTCAGTTAGTCAGATGCAACATTACTATTCAGTGGGTACGATAATTCCTTCAACTTCCATTCAATTTCATCAACATCTATCGTTGTTCTTCAGTTTCATTCTTTAATTTTTGTTTTGTTTCTGTTTTTTCAAGGTAGAGCTTCATTTAGGTTGTTGTGTTGCTGTTCCCTGTTCTAGGTAATTTATATTTGTTTCTTTTATGTTAAATGTTCATTTTTGTGGGGTTTACCTAGTAGTACTACTCAAGATTACCTCACTATCACGCTATGCTAACGATTCGAGATGTAAGGAATTTTATGGTATGTTTGCGCTATAGTGAGCAAGTGATATAACAATATTACAAAATCTCATAATGTTTGTGTTTGCATGTTTTCTCCCAAAAAAAAGTGTGTAAAAGAGGGTCGTGAGACTCACCTTTAAGTCCGTGCTAACACAGAAGTTGCAAAACTGGTGAATCGCTAAGGTGGTGTTTGTTTTTTTTTTCCTGAAAAAGCTCTTCTGTCCTCTTATGTCTGCTCCACGCAAACCACGCGCAGACATTTAAGTCTGCAGACTGTTTGTTTTTCCGAAGACATTTCATTAAAAAATGTCTGCGCGGCCTCTTCCTGGTGCAGATCTGGCTCAGCCACTTCTAACATCTTCTGACATCTTCTAACATTCTCTTTAAACTGTTTTTTCATAAGAAAAACATTTTAAACAGTTAAAAAAATGTTTCTAAACAGTTTCTGTTAAAGTTTTTTTTAAAGTTTTATTTTAATTTCTAATAAAACTTTTTCTAAAAAGTTTTTTAATATTTTTAAAAAAATCTAAAAAATCTTTTGTATACAATTTAAAAGAAAACTTTTATAAGCAGTTTTTTTTAAATGTGTTAAACAGTTATTTAAAAAATGTTTTTAAACATTTATTTTAAATTTTTGTTTTAATATTGTTTAAAAACGTTTTTTAAATAGCTTTTATATAAGATTTTATAATTTTATTTAAAAGAAAACTTTTTTAAATAAAAACTATTGGTTAAAATATACAGAAAGAAAATCAAAAGGTTTGAATGATAATTATCTATAAGTTTAAAAAACGGTTTATTTAAATTTCAGTTCATTTTAGCAATCTGCAGAAGTTTAAAAACAAACACTCTTCTTCTTACAGACTGCAGACGTTTAGTCCAACTCTTCTTCTATAGATGTCTGCAGATGTGGTTCGCAGACTACATACATTTTACCTCTTAAAAAACAAACAGCACCTAAATCTTACCTATCATGCATAAATCTATAAGTGTGTTTTCGTGTAGGTCCAAGGGTCCCATTCTATCCAAATGACTCCAAGTGTTTGTGTGTTTAAACACGTTGCATGTTTACCCAATTTGACTCATGTTAGAACAAGTCTAAATGTAATAGAAAGCAGTTAAGTATTAGAAGAAAAGATCAAAAACATCCTCAATAGAGAAAAGAAAACAGAAACTGTAAGGTATAAAGATTATGTAGTTTTACAGATATACTTCGGAAATTCCAAAATAGATCTGTAAAACTCAACTTTTACAGAAATCCTCATTTCTGTAAAAGGCTTCTGATGGGAAGCATTACTAGTCTTCAAAGAAGAGTCCCGAAGGAGTTCAAGACTATCAGAAGATAAAGATCACGGGTGTAAGTACATGGACGGATCTTACTACTGCATGATTCGATCAAACACGATGTAAATAAATCTTTGCTTTATTGATTTCACTAAGATGAGGTTACAAGATCTAGAGAGAGAAACACACTCAGTTTACACACAGTTAAGAAGATAGAAATGACAGAACTGTTGAACTCTCTCTCACACAAACTATTTATAGTAACCAACTTACTGCTCAGCGTACCATCCAACGTACCATCTGGTACGTTGGCTCCATACCAAATAGTACGGACCATGGTACGCAGAATCTATGACTCACACATACGCTCTGAAAATGCGTGAGCGGTAGATCGTTTACTTAGTCGTTATGAAATCAATGTAAAATGAGCAAAACACAAGGAGTAAATACATTGAAGCTTTGTATTAACCACAAAGAACCACATAGTACACTGATGCGAATATAAGACTCAAACGTATAAGTCTTCCAATTCTACACAAGACAAACCTATATGTACTAGCTAAATCCTCGATGGTCCGAACCTCCAGTTCGAGCAAGTTCGGACTTGTCCGAACCTGGAGTTCGCTAGGAGTTCGGCCAGCAGAAATCATGCTTGATCTTGTCTCGTATTCGATACTTCACATGACGATCAAAAACCATGTAACAACAAACTCCCCCTCGGCATGTGCAGTATCATCTTCAATCTACAACTTGTATCTTGTATCTTTAATCAAACTCTTCCTTGATCTTGACGATGAGTTCAATCTTGAATACTTGATATTGCATCGTATGTAATCTTTTTGTCGACAAACTTCAGAAAACTTGAAGTTGTGATATTCTCTTTCCACTTAGAAACCCGCCAACATAAGTAATCTTGGCGCAAAACGTCTCTTCGAGGCTCCAAAATATTTTGATTTTTGAAATTTGATTTTGTATGTTGATACATGGTCTTTGATCGTCATTTGAAGTATCGAATACAAGACGGATTCAAACAAGGATGCTGAGGTCCGAACTCAGGCCGAACCTGGAGTTCGGACATGGCCGAACGTGTGGCCGAACCTGAGGTTCGGCCGGTCGTATTTCAGCTCTATAAATATGTGTTTCATGTGTTGTATTCAGTAGAGATTGAGAGTCTAAGCTTCCGTGTCATACTATCTGATTGTACTCTGTGGTTATCTCTGTGGTTAATAGAAGTCAATTGTATTTACTCTTTGTGTTTCATCTCGTATTACATTGATCTCATTACGACTAAGTAGAAGATCCACACGCTCACGCGAAATCAGTGTTTCGAGTTTTGAGTTCATTCACGTTTTTCGAAAATGTCAATCATTTTTGAGTTCGTTTGATCGTCTCGAGTGTGCTTTTCGTCAAAAATCTGTTTCTAGATCGTTTCTATCGAGTTTGCTTGAATTCCTGTCGAAAATTCTAGTAAAAAACGTTGAAAATCGAGAAAATGAGGTCGAATGAAATCTGTCTCGTTTGAGGTTCGGACAAGTTCGGCATAACCGCTCCGAACTTGAGGTTCGGACGGAGTTCGGTCTTTATATTGGTTCGGTGAGAGTTCGGTGAGGGATCGGTCTGTGTTCGGACTAAGTTCGGTGATCGTTCGGAGTTATTTGGTTTTTGTTCGTCCGAAGGTCTGGTTCGGAGAGAGTTTGGCGGTGTCAGGTTCGGACTAAGTTCGGAGGCAACTCGGAGGAAGTTCGGACGAGGTTCGGAGTGAACAGTAACTAATTTTTCTAAAATGTCCGATTTTCAAGCGTTCACGGCTATTCAAAATTCGGTTCAAGCTACGATGCAAACAATGATGAATTATGATAATGAAATCGGAACAAGTCAGAAAGTTCCCAAATTGCTAAAAGTGGAAGATTATCATAGTTGGGTTAAACGATTTGAAGCATTTGTCGATACAAATGACATTGATATGTGGTTAGCGTTCACTAAGCAATATGTTTACCTTAAAGATGAAACTGGTGAACCTATTCTTCAAAGAAAAATGTCTTCTGAACAAAAGAAAGCTTATCAAGCTGAGAAAAAGGCATATGGTACATTAACGATGGCATTGCCTAAAGAGTTACAGCATCAATTTGCTGGTAACTACACATCAAAAAGTCTATGGGATGCGTTGGAAAAACGATGTGAAGGCAATGACCAATACAAGAAAAGTCGACAAAAGGTTTTGAGGAAAGAGTTTGATAGTTTTAAGCATTATCAGAATGAAATGATTCCCAATCTGATTGCAAGATTCGCTCATCTGATGAGTGAAATGCGTTTGGTGAATCTTACTAAAGAAGAGGTTGATATGAAAGAAAAGATCTTGGAAGCTTTGCCTGAAAAATGGGAGAATTATGTGATGATGATTACTCATGATAAGGATTTTTCAGGATTGTCTTTCAATGATTTGGTTCAAAGAATTCAGGCTCGGGATATGGAATTAATGGTGAATAAATCACTTCCTACACAAATTCAGAATCCTGCAGTGTATCATGGTGAAAATGACTCTACAATGAATGCTGGGAAGTCTAATATTCTTAGTTCTACTCCTCCTACAGCATTTCTGGCAGGTAAATCTGAAATTCCAAGTTATTCCTCTGCTGGTTGTACTGTGTCAATTCCTAGTTCTTCGACTCAAAGTGCATTGTCTGTTCAAACTATCGATGATTATAATGCGTTGATGTCTGCATTAGTGTTTTCATACTTTGGTGTTATTACTGATTCTGTGAGTAATGCTGAGTTAGCAAATGAAGATTACGAGAGGAAATGGATCTAAATCGGCAATATGCTATGTTGGTTCGTCGAACAAAGAAGTTTTTCAATAGAACTGGTAAGAAGAGACTAAATCAGGAAGGAAAGATTGGATTGGACAAATCTAAGGTGAAATGTTATAAGTGTTCCGTTTATGGTCACTTTGCTCGAGAATGTCCAAGTTCTGCAGAAAGTAAATTGAAGACTGGTCTGCATGCACATTTAGTTTTTCATCCTTCAGATAAGGCTGAAAAGGTTGATCAGAAATCTGCTACTCTTGCTCATGATTGGACTGATACATTTATGCATCCAGATGGGTTTGCCTGGAATGTAGGTTCAGAAATTAAAAAGAATAATACTCCAATCTCAATTGCTTTAACCGTTCAACATGCTGATGATGAAAGCTTTTTAACAGAATCTGATACTTCTTCAAGTATATCTTTGGTTCAAGAAGAATTACCTAAGTCTTTTGAGAATTCCGAAGATGATGAATTTAAATGTTATAAATGTGAGAAGTTGCTCAAGAAAATTGCAAGTTTTGACAAGATTGTCAAATTTCAACTGAAGAAATTGTGGTGTTAAAGAAAGAGTTGGAAGATTTTCAAAAGAAATATTATGCGTTAGTTCATATTCATGAAGATATTTTGAAGGAAAAGGCTCAATTGGTTGAAGAGTGTGAGAAAGCCAAAGCTGAAGCGTTAGATGCAGCTCAAGATTTTGAGAATCTGTTTGAGAAGAGTTATCCGGTTCAGCAAAAATATGAAGAGGCTACTGATCTCATTGCAAAAACTGCTGTTACCGTTGAAAAGCTTCAAAACAAGATCTCTATGCTGCAAGATGAAAATGTTCTTTACAGAGACAAGAATGAAGTTTTAACTAAAGATGTTGAGATTTACAAGCAAAAGAGAGAAAATGTGCTTGAAGAATTATATGCTGAATGTGAGATCCGGAAATTACAAACTTACGAATATGATGATCTCAATGCAAAATTCATCAAGTCACAACAAGAGGTTTTTGAAGGTCAACAGAAAATTAATGACTTGAAATTGGAGATTTTTGAGTTGAAAAGACAAGTTAAGAATTGCAATTTGTCACCAACATTGCTAAATTTGTTATACAAGCAGGATCAGAGTTCAGAGAAGTCTAAGGAAGAAGATATTCACTTGGTCCCTCAACCAGTGGATTTGATTAAAGTTACTTCTGCTCAGATTGATCCACACAATGAATTGCATGACTATTCAAAGTTTGCTACTCCATCCAAGAAGAACATGTCTAAGTCTAAAAGGAAGGAGAAACTTTTGGGTGAAGCTCCAAAGTTTATTTCAAAGTCTGTATTGCTGGAAAATGAGAAAGTGTTTGATAAGGTTGCTTCGAGTTCTTCATCTGCAACCGAAGAAGAAAAAGTTTTGATTGAAAAGAACAAGCTGAAGGATATCAAAGCCAAATTTACTAATGAAGCTAAGTCAAGAATTGCTTCAGGTTCTTCGTCCAATTCTTCAAAGCCTCAAGGATCTAAACACAAAGGTTTAGGTTACAAAGTGTTGGAAGAACCGGTTCAAGCAAAGAAATCGGTGAAGGCTGAGAAGGTTCCTAAAGCAAAAGTTACAAAGAAATCACCATCTCCGAAGGAATTTTCTTATTATTCTGGAAGATCTTCATCTTCAAGGAGTCCATCTCCTAGGTATGATTCTTCTGATGGTTTCTTTGATAACTTTCATTCTGAACATTAATCTGATTCTCACAAATCAAAACATTTTTCACACAATTTTAGAGAAATACTTTGTTATGTATGTCGTCAACCAGGACATCTAGCTGCTGATTGTTCGACGACTGCATATATCCACAAAACTGCAAAATATTTGGATAACACAGGTCAAATTTTTGATGAACTATGGTCCCCAAAGCTTAAGTCAACCCGTAAATCGTCTTGGTCTAAATCAAGTTCGTCGGTTGAATCTGATTCAGGTTCCGATAAAAATTAATACTTTTACAACTTTGGAAACCAAAGGTTGTTTCCAAGGCCAACAAAGACTTTGTGGAAGACACCGGGCGACCCGACACTATTGATTCGGGTCGATCCCAACGCAACTAATATTTTATTTGGTGTCAAGCAGGTGTTTCAGGAAGACCTTTTGGTGATTGGAAAATTGCTGATTGTGAAATATCTGTTCTAATTAAATTGAATTTCAACATCCATTTTGTTTTTCAAAAAGGCTAAACTGCCCGTATTCGTGTTAGTTGATCAATTTTTCTTGTTTTTTCCTTTGTCTCATTCTGAGGGGGAGTTTGTTTTTGCAAAAATACAAAAATAGTGTGGTGTTTTTCAAATCGTAAAAATGAAAATCTATAAATAGAGTTGTCATTTTTAGGGGGAGAAATTTGAAAAAGACAAAAACATTAAAAAATGAGAAATTGTATCCGACATGATTGGGAAATGATGGTACATTGGCTGACAATGTCTGACTCATGGATAAAGTAGATGAAAAAAAAAACCATAAGATCATTTGATCGATGTGCAAGGTAGGCTCGGCAAATCAGAAAGTATAAAAATGTGATATACACTAAATCTGATGCTTGACCTAGTGGACAACATCTTGATGCATATCTTATGATATATCAAGAAAAGGATATGTGAAAACTAAAATGAGAAGTCACTGTGTATACATGTGTTCATTTTGCAAAGATTTAACCTTGTTTGATTTTCTTTATTTTGTCAAACGATCGGACTTTCTCTGCGTGTCGAAAGACCGACCTGATCGTTGTTCGTTTGATGTTCTGCTTTATTTTCTTTGGTGTTTCGTATAACTCATTGGACTTTCTCTGCGTGTACAGGAGTACCGACCTGATTGTTGTTGAGTTATACAACTTCAACTTGTTTTATTTTCTTATTTTGTTAAATCCGAGGCCTTATCTGCGTATCGAAAGATCGACCTTAAGGTAGACGATTTAACGTTCTTATTTCTTTTTGCATGGAACACAGTTGATGATATCATGGTTACAATCATTGTGTGATTAAAATCACAAATGAGATCACAAAATGTGATAAGCAAAAGCATATCTGAGTATGTCTGATAGTGTGGGGTACACTGGTCAATGCAAATTTAATCAAAACCTTAACATATCCAGATGTTATGAGTATGATTCTTTCAGAGTTTAAAGTTGGACAAACTATATCTGCAATCGGCATAGCTTATGTGCTGCAATAATCGAAATTGAAATGTAGTTCAGCATGTTATGACCAATATGATCCAAAGTTGTGATCTTTCTCACAAAAGACAAAATTAGTGTCAAATTCGGTATTTTTTTACTTTTCTTAATAGAAAATACCAAAAAGATTTTAGGTGTGTTTTAATATAAAGTTTCTAAAAGCCAAAAAGATTTTGTTTCTTATTTGTTTTCGATTGATCAACACGAATTACAAAATCAAGTTTTCAAAATCAATCTATCTTGGAGTCTCGAAGAGACATTTTGCACCAAGATTATTTATGTTGGCAGGTTTCTAAGTGGGAAGAGAGCATCACAACTTCAAGTCTTCTGAAGTTTGTTGATAAAGAGATTACACACGATGTAATATCAAGTATTCAAGATTGAACTCATCGCCAAGATCGAGGAAGAGTTTGATTGAAGATACATGATACAAGTTTGAATAGAGAAGATGATACTGCACATGTCGAGGGGGAGTTTGTTGATACATGGTCCTTGATCGTCATGTGAAGTATCGAATACAAGACGGAATCACACAAGGATGCTGAGGTCCGAACTCAGGCCGAACCTGGAGTTCGGACATGGCCGAACGTGTGGCCGAACCTGAGGTTCGGCCGATCGTATTTCAGCTCTATAAATATGTGTTTCATGTGTTGTATTCAGTAGAGATTGAGAGTCTAAGCTTCCATGTCATACTATCTGATTGTACTCTGTGGTTATCTCTGTGGTTAATACAAGTCAATTGTATTTACTCTTTGTGTTTCATCTCGTATTACATTGATCTCATTGCGACTAAGTAGAAGATCCACACGCTCACACACTTTCATTGTATTCCATGTTGATCAATCGAAAAGAAATAAGAAATAAAATATGTTTGATTTATAGAAACTTTACATCAAAACACACCTAAAATCTTTTTGGTATTTTCTGATAATGAATAGTAAATGCAATACAGAATTAGACACTATTTTTGTCTTTTGCAAGAAAGATCACGACTTGGGATCATAATGGGCATAACATGCTGAACTACACTTCAATTTCGATTATTGAAGCACATAAGCCATGTCGTTTGCAGATATAATTTGTCCAACTTTAAACTCAGGCGGAATTATACTCATAACATCTGGATATGTTAAAGTATTGATTAGATTTGCATTGACCAGTGTACCCCACACTATCACACATACTCAGAAAGGTTTATGCTTATCACATTTTTGTGATTTCATTTGTGATTTATCACATAATGATTGTATCCATGAAATAGTCAACTGTGTTCCATGCAAAAAGAAATAAGAACGTTAAATTGTCTACCTTAAGGTCGATCTTTCGATACGCATATAAGGCCTCGGATTTAACAAAATGAGAAAATAAAACAAGTTGAAATTGTATAACTCAACAACAATCAGGTCGGTCTTGTGAACACGCAAAGAAAGTCCGGTGAGTTATACGAAACACCAAAAAATTGAAGCAGAACGTCAAACGAACAACGATTAGGTGGGCCTTGTGAGCATGCAGAGAAAGTCCAATCGTTTGACAAAATAAAGAAAATCAAACAAGTTTAAATCTTTGCAAAATGAACACACGTATACACAGTGACTACTAATTTTATTTATCACTTATCTTTTTCTTGATATATCATGAGATATGCATCAAGATGTAGTCCACTAGGTCAAGCATCAGATTTAGTGTATATCACATTTGAATACTTTCTGATTCGCCTAGCCTACCTTACACATCGATCAAATGGTCTTATGGATTTTTCATCTATTTTATCCATGAGTCAGACGATGTAAGCCAATGTACCATCATTTCCCAATCATGTCGGATACAATTTCTCATTTTTCATTGTTTTTGGATTTGTGCATTTTTAATGTTTTTGGATTTTTCAAATTTCTCCCCCTAAAAATGACAACTCTATTTATAGATGTTCATATTTAACATTTGAAAAACAAGACACTATTTTTGTATTTTTGCAAAAACAAACTCCCCCTCAAAATGAGACAGAGTGAAAAACAAAGAAATTGATCAACCAACACGAATACTATTCAGTTAAGCATTTTTTAAAATCAGATTGATTTTGAAATTCAGATTAAATTATCACAGATATTTCACAATCAGCAATTTCTCAATAACCGATAGATCTTCCTGATTTACCTGGTTGACACCAAATAAAACATTAGTTGCGTTGGGATCGACCCGATTCAAACAGCATCGGGTTTCCCGGTGTCTTCCACAAAGTCTTTGTTGGCCTTGGAAACAACTTTTGGTTTCCATATTTGAAAATTTTTCAATTTTTGATCGGAACCAAAATCAGATTCAACCGGCGTACTTGGTTTAGACCATGACGACTTACGAGTTGATTTGTTCTTAGGAGACCATGGTTCATAAAAATTCGACCTTTGTTATCCACATATTTAGCAGTTTTATGGATATATGCAGTCGTCAAACAATCAACAGCAAGATGTCTTGATTGACGACATGCATAACAAAGTCGTTCTCAAAAAATATTTGAAAATTCTTTGAATTTGAAAAACCAGATGAGTGTTCAGAATCAAAAGTATCAAAGAAACCATCAGAAGAATCATACATAGGAGATGGACTGCCTGAAGATGATGACCTTCCAGAATAATAAGATTGTTCTTTCATACGAGGTGATTTCTTTGAAACTTTAACCTTGAATTCAGCTTTGTATTTGATGGCTTATGTGTTTGAGCCGGTGCTTCCTTCGCTTCATATCCCAAGCCTTTGTGCTTTAAACCTGAAGATTTTGATGAACTTGAAGAACCAAAAGCTTCTCTCCCTTTCGCTTCTCTAATGAATTTTGCTTTGATATCGTTCAGTTTGTTATTCTCCACCAAAGCTTTGTCTTCTTCAGTTGCAGATGAAGTACTTGCACCACTTTTTTCAAACACTTGTTCATTTTCCAGAAAAATAGATTTTGAACTAAAGTTAGGAGCTTCACCCAAAGGCTTTCTCTTCTTCTTAGACTTCTCCTTCTTAGATGAAGTGGCAAATTTTGAATAATCATGCAATTCGGCTTTAGGATCAAGTGGAGTAGATGTAACCGCAGATAAATCCACTGGTTGGGGTACCAACTGAATATCATCCTTTGTAGAACTATCCTCACTCCTATCCTTTTTATATAAGAAATTCAGCAATGTCGGTGACAAATTGCAATTCTTAACTTGCCGTTGCAACTCCAAAATCTCCAACTTTAATTCAGAAATCTTTTGTTGAGCATCAAATACATCCTTTTGTGACTTGATGAATTTTGCATTGAGATCATCATATTCATACGTTTGCAACTTCCGGATCTCACATTCAGCAAACAACTCTTCAAGCACACTTTCTCTCTTCTTTTTATAAATCTCAACATCTTTAGTCAAAACTTCATATTTATCCCTATAAAGAACATTTTAATCTCGAAGCATAGAGACCTGATTTTGAAGTTTCTCAATAGTAGCTGACGATTCAATCACATGAGCATTCGCCTTTTCATATTTTTGTTGAACATGATAACTCTTTTCAAATAAATTCTCAAAATCTTGAGATGCATCTAATGCTTCAGATTTGGCTTTCTCACATTCTTCAGCCAATTGAGTCTTTTCTTTCAAAACATTTTCATGAACATGAACCAATTCATAATACTTCCTTTGAAAATCATCTAATTCTTTCTTGAGATCAACAATCTCTTCAGTTGATAATTTAGATCTTTCCTCAAAACTTGCAATCTTGTTACTCAGCTTTAAACATTCAATACATCTTGATTCTTCGACTTTAACTTCTTTAATCATTGATATTGTCGAATTGGAATCAGAATCAGTCAGAATGCTATCATCATCATCATGAAGAGCTGTCAAAGCAATTGTAAATGGAGCAATTTTCCTTGTAGCCTCAGAATCTGCATTCCAGGCAAATTCATTTGGATGCCAAAACACATCATTTAATCCATCATCAAAAGAAACAACTTTCTCTTCAATCTTAGAATTTTCACTTGGTGAATGAAAAACCATATGAGCATGTTGACCAGACTTCAGCTTGTTTTCAGTTGAACTTGGACATTCTCTTGCAAAGTGACCATATACCGAACACTTAAAACATTTTACCTTAGATTTGTCCAAACTAATCCTCCCTTCTTGATTCAGTCTTTTCTTCCCAGTTCTATTTAAAAATTTATTCGTTCTTCGTATCAACATAGCATATTGCCAATTTAAATCCATCTCTTCCAAATAATCATAATCTATCTGATCGTAGTCTTCATTGGTCAACTGAGCATTACTCACAACACCAGTGATAACACCAAAATATAAAGATACTAACGCATACATTAAAGCATTATAATCATCGGTGGTTTGAGCAGACAAAGCATTTTGAGTCGAAGAACTAGGAATAGAAACATTACAACCAACAGGATAACTAGGATTTTTAGATTTACCTGCAAGAAATGCTATAGGGGGTGCAAAACTAAGAATATTAGATTTTCCAGCATTGATTGTAGATACATTTTCACCATGATACATTGCTGGATTTTGGATTTGTGCAGAAAGTGATTTATTCACCATCAACTCCATATCTCGTGCTTGTATCCTTTGAATCAAATAATTGTAACTCAGACCAGAATATTCTTTATCATGAGTAATCATGATCACATAATTTTCCCACTTTTCTGGTAATGCTTCTAAAATCTTTTCTTTCAATTCAGCATCTTCCTTTGTAAGATTCACCAGACTCATTTCACTAATTAAATGTGCAAATCTTGCAATTAGATAAGAAATTGATTCATCCTGATAATGTTTGAAACTATCAAACTCTTTTCTCAAAACTTTTTGACGACTTTTCTTATATTGGTCATTGCCCTCACATCTTTTCTCCAAAGCATTCCATAAGTTTTATGATGTTAAATTAGCAGAAAATTGATGTAATAATTCTTTCAGCAATGCCATTTTCAAAGTACCATACGCCTTCTTTTCAGCTTGATATGCTTTCTTTTGATCATTATTGAATTTTATTTGAAGAATCGGTTCACCAGACGCATCTTTGGGATAAACATATGGTTCATGATATGACAACCACATATCAATATCATTTGTGTTAACATGTGCTTCAAATCGTGTAGCCCAACTATGATAATCTTCCAATCGCAATAATTTGGGAACTTTCTGACTTGTTCCAATTTCATTATCATAGTAAAACATAGTTTGCATTGTAGCTTGCATCGAATTTTGAATAGCCGCGAACGCTTGAAAAACGGACATTTTGAAAAAACAAGTTACTGTTCACTCCGAACTTGGTCCGAACCTCTTCCGAACCACGACCGAACCTTATTCGAACTATGATGTGACCGAACTCTATCCGAACCTCACTCTCGGAGAAAAGAACCGAACTTGGACCGAACTTGTACCGAACTTCGACCGAATGATGTCCGAACCCTCACCAAACCAAATAATGACCGAACTTCGTCCGAAGTAGGAGTTCGGAGTGGTTATTCCGAGCTTGTCCGAACCTCAAACGAACTCTAACTCACTCGACACCATTTTCTCTATTTTTAGTGTTTTTGGATGAAATTTTCGACAAAAACACAAACAAACTCGATAGAAACAATCTAGGAGAGGATTTTTTAAGAGAAGCACACTCGAGAAGATCAAACGAACTCTAAAATGATACTCATTTTCGTAATACGTGAAATTTTGATTAAAGACTCCGAAAAATAGAGATTTCCGACCAGTAGAACAAATCAAATGCTCTGATACCACTTGAAAATGAGTGAGTGGTAGATCGTCTAATTAGTCGGTATGAAATCAATGTAAAACGAGCAAAACACAAGGAGTAAATATAATGAAGCTTTGTATAACCAGAGAGAACCACATAGTACACTGATGTGTATGTAAGACTCAAACGTACAAGTCTTCCAATTCTACAGAAGACAAACCTATATATACTAGCTAAATCCTCGATGGTCCGAACCTCCAGTTCGGATAAGTTTGGACTTGTCCGAACCTGGAGTTCGCCAGGAGTTCGGCCAGCAGAAATCATGCTTGATCTTGTCTCGTATTCGATACTTCACATGACGATCAGAAACCATGTAACAACACGCTCTGATCTAGATACAATACATGAGACACATTGCAGCATATGATTATGCTCTAACAAACTCCCCCTTAACGTATAGTGTATCTATGCTAACTAAACTCCAGTCTTCAATTTTTCAGCATTGCTGCATCTGATTTTGAACATGAAAATTTCTTGTTAGCACTAGAGCTTGCATGGCTGGATCAAAACTTGAACAATATTTGAACTTAAAGATCCATTTGTGAAAGATACTTCAAACTCCCCCTTTCACCATGCTTGAGTCTTGACACACAGAACCTGCAATTTCAGAAGACATAAATGTCATGGCTTTCTTTTTCTTTTGAATATTAATTTAATCTTGGCGCAAAACTTCTCTTCGAGAATCCAAGATATAGTTTTGAAATCATAATTTTGTATCTTGTATCGATCGGTCGAAAACAAAATAAGAAATTTTTTTTTCGCTTTTTGAAATTTTACATCAAAACACACCGAAGATCTTTTTGATTTTTCTAAGTTTATACTAAAAACACACCTAAAATCTTTTTGAAATTTTTAGATATGAAACATAAATGCAATACAGATTTGAAATACTGAATCACACACTATTTTCGTCTTTTATGAGAAAGATCACAACTTGGGATCATATTGGTCATATCATGCTAAACTACACTTCAATCTCAATTACTTCAGCACACAAGTCATGTTGATTGCTGGTATAATTTGTCCATCTTAAACTCTGGCACAATCATACTCACATCTGGATATGTTATTGTATTGATTAGATTGATTTGACCAGTGTACCCCACACTATCAGACATACTCAGATATGTTTGTTTATCACACTTTGTGACTTCACTTGTGATTTAACACAGTGATTGTATTCATGATATAGTCAACTGTGTTATAAGAATGTTAAATCGTCTACCTTAAGGTCGATCTTTCGATACACAGATAAGGCTTTGGATTTAACAAAATAAGAAAATAAACAAGTTGAAGTTGTAAAATTCAACAATAATCGGGTCGGTCTTGTGGACACGCAGAGAAAGTCCGATGAATTATACGAAACACCAAAGAAAATAAAGCAGAACCTTAAATGAACAACTATCAGGTCGATCTTGTGGATACGCAGAGATAGTCCGATCATTTAAGAAAATAAAAAAATCAAACAAGTTTAAATCTTTGCAAAATGAACACATGTATACATGGTGACTTTTCATTTTTCTTTTTCACATATCTTTTCAATATCTTAAGATACGCTTCAAGATGTTATCCACTTGGTCAAGCATTCGTATTTAATGTATATCACATCTGAATACTTTCTGATTTAATGTCGAGCCTACCAAGCACATCGAGCAATGATCTTATGGCTTTTTTCATCTAATTTATCCATGAGCCAGACACGTAAGCCAGTGTACCATCATTTCCCAATTATGTCGGACACAATTTCTTATTTTACAATGTTTTTGTATTTTTCTGTTTTCTCCCCCTTAAAATAAAAACTCTATTTTTGGATTTTTCATTTTAACAAAACACAAAGACACTATTTTTGGTTTTTCAATTTTCTCCCCCTAAACGACATACGAAATGCATTAAAGAAAGAATATTGACCAGTCGATATTGATACCTTCCAGTTTAAGCTTTTAAAAAAACTTTTAGTTTTGTAATATGAAGCATTGAATTTAATTACGCATGAAACTCCACTATCAGAAACTGCTTGAAGCATGAACTTCACAATTACGACAGGTCTTCTTGAAAAAACCTGCACACTTGACAAAACAATTAGTTTTTAAAATGACCCGAAGCACACAGTTTAGCTTCTGGTCAACCATTGTCTTCGATAAAATCATTTGCAGCCTTACATACTAACTTAGGTCGCCACTGCATTTTAATTTTTTCAGTTTGAACTGAGTCATCATCAGGTGATGAACCACCAACACTTGAATCATATTTGAAAAATTGTTTCTTTTGAGATTTAAAGTGTGAAGGTGTTGACTAAGTAAAAACTCTGCCAGAGACACCAGTAAATGTGGCAGATTTATCAGAAAAAAGATCTTTTTGCGGTTTCAGGACAATTTTGTGCCATGTGACCTTTTCGGCGACATTGATAGCACAAGCAATATGAGCGCTTTGGTTTCTTTTTGTCCGGAAATGCATGATACACATTATCAGAATCAAAATTATCATAAAAATCATCAAAAGCTTGAAATCGGTTAGCATGCACCCATTCTAAAGTAGGACTTCGAGGAATAGAATTTGATCCAGATGAAGAATATTCTTTGAACCGTTGACCAGCCCTGGAAGAACTTTCAGAATAATTCTTCTTCTGTTGTTTACCCCCGAATCATTTTTCCATTGTTGATATGAAAACCTGAGCTAAATGATAAATTTGATCAAGACTGGTATCCTTCTTTTCTTTTGGAATCTTCTTTCGTATATTCTTCTTGTCTTTCTTCTCAAATTTCTGATTAGTACTACCCAAACCTAAACGTTTGTAACCTGTGAGCTTTGATAATTCCACTTGAGAACCAGAAGATCTAGCTTTAGCAGCTTGAGTAAATGAAGCTTTAATACTCTTTAAATTGTTCGCTTTTACCAACTCAGCAGTAACTTTTCCTTTAGATAACTTCTCTTCATCTTTCTCACTTTCCGTTTGCTTGTTAGATGACTTTGATTTCTTCTTGTCAGAACTCTCAGTAGCAAATTCAGAATAATCTTGCTTTGCATCAGAAGTGTGAACATCAGTAAGAGGATCAGTTTGAATAACCGGATGTGGAATTTGATTATGCTCTTCTCCTCCAAAAACTTTCTTGAAATTCTCATCTTTGCACAAATAACTCATAAAGGAATGCGAATTCTTTAGATTATGTAATTGACGATTCAGATCTAAAATTTTAACATTCAAATCTGATATCTTATTCTGTGTTTCACCCAAAGCTTTTTCTGAATCAATTAACTACTCAGAAACTCTGTTTGACAATGAGTTTTCTCTTCTCATATTATCATGTGCATCATACACTTCTTGTGTAATTTTATCCACCCTCTCTTTATAAATGTCAACATTCCTTGTCAACAACTTGTTTTCTTTTGTCAAGCTTATAACTTTATCTTGTATTTCGGAATGTGCCACTTGATGTTGCTTTTCCAAAGCAGTAACTTCATCCTAAGCTTTCTGAACTTCATCATACGACTTCTGAGGCGAATCTAACTTTGCTTTTGATTTGATAAAAAAAGCGTCAAAATCTTCTGTTACTTCTTTTGCTTCTTTCTCCCATTTTTCAACATTCTTGATTAAATCTTTTTTATTAGTGAGCAATGTAGAAATCTGGGTAACCAACTCTGCATTTTCATTTTGCAATTACAAAATCTGTTCTTTATCTTCAACACACATCCCTTCAAATCTTTTTTGAAGTTCTACACACTCTTCTATCAACAAACTCTCTTCTTTGATTAAATTCTCATATGTCTTGAAAATCTCATCAGAATCTGTACATTTCTTTTTGTAAATTTCTAACTCGTCTTCCTTCTTTTTGCATTCAACAATCAAACCGTTATGTTCTTTAACCAATTCCCAAAATCTTTCTTTCCTTTAGTGAACAAAATTCACAAGTAGACTCATAACCACTGACTTTAGAATCAGAATCACTTGATTCAACTTGCATATTTGCCATCAACGCTATATGTGAATCACCAGTGAAACTAGGTTCAGACATAGTTTCCATTCTAGCATCATTTGTTTGAGAAGTGCAGATAAAAGCAGATTCATTCAGAAAGTCTAACCAATCAATACCTTCATGAATTGAAGACACCATAGCTTTTTCTTCTGTACCATTAGATGTAGTATCTTTGTGAACATGATTATCTGAATTAGCCTTCTCAGATGATGATTGATTGCATTCACGAGAAAAATGTCCGAATTTGGAACATTTGAAACATTTAATCTTGGACTTATCCAATCCAAGATTCCCTCCTGGAATAAAAGACTTCTTTCCATGTTTGTTCATAAATCTTATACCTTTTTCAACTGTCATTGCAAACCGCCAAAATCTAACTCATTTAATTGATCATCATTCAACTGCTCTAATTCGTCTCCAAACAAATCAACTTCACCACTTTTACCAAATATTGATCCACATGGAGATGATATGAAAGCAGATATCAGTGTAACTAAATCTTCAGTTGTTTGAGCAGGAATAGAGCTGTGAATTGCTTTATCGGGAATTGTAAAACTACAACATGAAGAGTAACCAGAATTCTCATATTTCCCAGCAAGAAAAGCTGTTGGAGCAGAATTTAAGATTGAACTAGAATTTGACTTAGCTTTAGCATTCACGGTAGCAGAATTTTCACCAAAGTACAATTCAGGATTCTAAATGGAAACATTTGCTGACTTTTTCACAATCATCTCCATTTCACGAGCTTGTAATTTGCTCTTCAATTGATTGAATGTCTAACTTGAATAATTTGGATCATGAGTTAACAGCAAAACATAATTTTCCCATATGTTAGGCAAAGCTTCCAGAATTTTTTCTTTTAATTCATCATCCTCCTTTGTAACTTGCACAACTTCAAGTTCATTTATTAAATGTGAAAATCTTGCAATCAAGTCTGAAATTTCTCATTCTCACAATGTCCAAAATTATCGAATTCTTTCTTTAAAACCTTCTTTCGAGTCTTTTTATATTGCTCATTACCCTCGCATCTTTCTGAAATAGCATCCCATAATTCCTTAGAAGTTGTAAAATTCTTAAACTGATGCATCAAATCTTTAGGTAACGTCATTGTAAGAAAACTATAAGTTTTCTTCTCTCTTGCAAAAAGTTTCCTTCCATCAGCATCAAAATCACTTATCATCTATGGCTTTCTAGCACTTAGCATTGGATACTCATACTCCTTTTCAATTGGTATCCAACAATCAACATCTTGAGAAAATATGTATGATTCAAATCGTTTCTTCCGAATGTGGTAATCCTCTAATCTTAGTAACTTAGGAACTTCCTGATTTGTTCCTACTTCAAACTCAAAACAAAGGTAAAATGGAGGGTACTGGCCGTTAGGCAAGTAAAAGTGTAGATCTCGTCGAGACGGTCGTTTTGGCTGGTATTAGCTCCCGTAACTCTTAACGGTTCTCAAGTTACGTTAGTTTTAGTAAACACAACTATTCTATTAGCGTACTAATAACCATCTCAGCGTACCAAAATGTTGACCAACGTACCAATAGCTTTGACCGGACCAAGAACTCAACGTACCACAATTCTCAGCGTACCAATTCAGACATACCACAAACCCAAAGTACCAATGAATCTGGCTGACCAACTTGAACTCAGTGTACCAGTGAACATTATCGGACCAATCTTGGTACGACGTAACTGCTCCGAACCAATGTTGAAGATTTCCTTGCGTACCAATGAACGTACCAATCAGTGTACCAACAAGTTCGTCCAGCGTACCAACATATTCAACCGGCGTACCAAACTGAAATTTTCGAATTTTCATGAATTTGAAGGTTTTGAGCTGTGAATTGCAGCAGTAGGCAACGAAAACACACTAGGAACATTTTGCAATCAAATTTGACACCAGAAACACTCAGAATTGAGAACGGTTGATGAAAAATGACCAAAAACCCAACTTTCTCTCACTAGAATTTCGAATTTGATCAAAACACAGCAGTTGAGCAACCTAGATTGTTCTGGTACTACTTGTAAGTACACAGACGGATCTTACTACTGCATGATTCGATCAAACACGATGAACATGATGTAAATAAAGCTTTGCTTTATTGATTTCACTAAGATGAGGTTATAAGATCTAGAGAGAGAAACACACTCAGTTTTACACATAGTTAAGAAGATTGAAATGACAGAACTACTGAACTCTCTCTCACACAAACTATTTATAGTAACCAACTTACTGTCCAGTGTACCAACTAACGTACCGTCTGGTATGTTGGCTCCATACCAAATGGTATGGACCATGGTACGCATACTCTAAGACTCACACATACGCTCTGATCTAGATACAATACATGAGACACATTGCAGCACAGGATTATGCTCTAACAACGGGACCCCCATATCGACAAATTCCGACAGAGATAGCCGTTTCACGTCAAGGTTTTGGAAATTGTTGAACAAAGCCCTAGGTACTGAGCTCGGCATGAGTACTGCCTACCATCCACAAACTGATGGCCAGAGCGAAAGGACAATCCAAACCCTTAAAGACATGTTACGCGCCTGTGTAATAGATTTCAGTTATAACTGGGATAATCACTTACCTCTCTGTGAGTTTTCATATAACATTAATTATCATACCAGTATTCAAGCCGCCCCATTCGAGGCACATTATGTGTAAGTACCAGAACAGATCTTGTTGGGCTATACTTTATGAGGCATGAACATTAGACTTGTGGGCTTACATTTGTTGGGTTTGATATATTTACGGTTTGGGCTTCATGGGCTGGTTCACCTTATTGGGTTTACGATTGTGGCTAGGGTTATTGTGTAGGTAGTATAAATACCAAGTAGTTTTTTATTGTAAAAATTCAGTTTTTTATTGTAAAAATTGGTAGTATAAATACCAAGTAGTTTTTTATTGTAAGCAGGCTTTTGATTACGATTTTCTGGTTGCTCCTTGTATTTACGATCGTGAACTCATTTCAATAGAAGATTGACCGATTTTTATTCAAGATTTGATTGTTTTGCTTTGTCTTCATCTCATATCAAGTCTATTTCATCATCTTCTAGTTCGAATCAGTCACAAACAAGGATTCCGCACTTTTTTGTGATAAAGATATCGTCTGTGATTGTTGTTTTAGGGACCAACAATTGGTATCAGAGCCAAGAATCATCTGATTCGAGGTTTCACGATATTAGATTCGAGTGTTTGGCTGAAAAAGTGGAAGCTTGCTGCTGTTCTTGGTGTTTACGACAATTTTCTGGGCTAATTTTCATCGGTTTGGTGTTTACGACTTCAAGCTGTGATTTTTGAAGGTTTACGATCACGAAATTGGAGTTTATGACTTCAAGATCTGATTTTTGGGCGTTTATGACTGAGAAATTGGTGTTTCCGAGTTCAAGATTCGATTTTTAGGCGTTTACGACCTCGTTTGCGATTTATAGTAGTTCACGACTGAGTTTACGACTTTGTTTACGATTCGGAGGGGTTTTCGACAGAGATTACGATCGGAATCAGGTTCACGACTGCGTTAGCGACCCGGAGGTGTTTGCGACTGTGTTTACGATCTGCAAGGTTGTCAGAATCGTAAACTGTAGTTTACGATCGGAAACACATTTGGACTTCATTTTCTTAAAGTTTCCCTAAGCTTTCGTCATGGATTTTGAACCTAGCATGTATCAAAAAACTGGACTTTGAGATTGGATCGACTACTCGTCCTCCTAGACTGACATCTACTGACAACTTCCTTGAATGGAAATACAGATTTCAAAACCATTTGAAAAGTGTTGACTTGAGACTTTGGAGATCAGTTGTCAATGGACCATTCATTCCTACTCACACTGAAGTGGGAAAAGTTGGAGTGGTGAAAACTGAAGCAGAATACTCGGATGAAGATTGGGAAAAATGCAACAAGGACGAGAGAGCATATGCTATTATGACAATGGCATTGACTCCGAGATTGCTCAAGGTTTTAAAAAATACAAGACTACAAAGAAACTATGGGATGCTCTGGTGGTGGCATATGAAGGAAATCCCGATATCAAGGCAAGTTGCAAACAGATGCTGAAGCATAAGTTCAACTTGTTCAATCACATTCAAGGAGAGTCCTTTGAAGCTCAAGTTCAAAGATTTGTGTCCCTAATTGCTGAAATGTCAAGCTACGCCGTTGAACCCGAACTGGAGGATAAAAATATGAAACTCTTGAACAGTTTGCCCAAGTCCTCGAATACCAACATTTCAATAACAACAAGCTTGATGAGTTATCTGTGGATGAGCTAATCAACAAACTGAAGTCAAAGCTGATTGATGATAAACAGAGAGATCTGAATCATCTAAGTTCGCTTAGTATGGCAGGAAAACTGAATCAGGCTCTCTTATCTGAAGACGTAGGCTCAAAACAGGCTGGAAGTTCGTCTGCAAATGATTCGAGTTCAAACACAAAGTCAACTGTATTCGTGGCTTGATCCCAAGCTAATTCTAGTGGAACGGTCAACCCTGATGAGGCAAATGCGACAAATGATCCCAACTTTGCTCTTGGAATGGGATTTATGAACAGTTATCATACGCTTATGGCTGGAACATTGGTACCTGCTGAGATGTTGTCAGGTGAACTAAACCAGATTAATCCTATGAAAGTGCGTGAGCGTGCGGATCTTCTACTTAGTCGTAATGAAATCAATGTAAACGTGTAAAACGCAGAGAGTAAATACAATTGACTTGTATTAACCACACAGATAACCACAGAGTACAATCAGATAGTATGACACGGAAGCTTAGACTGTTATCCTTTTTTTAATATAACACATGAAACACATATTTATAGAACTGAAATACGACTGGCCGAACCTCAGGTTCGGCCACACGTTCGGAGCTGTCCGAACTACAGGTTCGCTGGGAGTTCGGACCTCAGATATAATGTGTGATCCGTCTTGTATTCGATACTTCACATGACGATCAAGGACCAAGTATCAACAAAGTCCCCCTCGGCATGTGCAGTATCATCTTCTCTATTCAAACTTGTATCATGTAACTTCAATCAAACTCTTCATCTTCTTTGACGATGAGTTCAATCTTGAATACTTGATATTACATTGGGTATAATCTCTTTATCAACAACCTTCAGAAGACTTGAAGTTGTGATGTTCTCTTCCCACTTAGAAACCTGCCAACATAAATAATCTTGGTGCAAAATGTCTCTTCGAGACTCCAAGATATGTTGATCTTGAAAAATTGATTTTGTATTTCGTGTTGATCAATCGAAAACAAATCAGAAACAAAATCTTTTTGGCTTTTAGAAACTTTATATCAAAACACACCTAAAATCTTTTTAGTATTTTCTGATAAGAAAAGTAAAACAATACTGAATTAGACACTATTTTTGTCTTTTGTGAGAAAGATCACAACTTGGGATCATATTGATCATAACATGCTGAACTACATTTCAATTTCGATTATTGTAACACATAAGCCATGCCGATTGCATATATAATTTGTCCAACTTTAAACTCTGGCAGAGTCATACTCATAACATCTGGATATGTTAAGGTATTGATTAAATTTGCATTGACCAGTGTACCCCACACTATCAGACATACTCAGATATGCTTTTGCTTATCACATTTTGTGATCTCATTTGTGATTTTAATCACACAATGATTGTAACTATGAAATAGTCAACTGTGTTCCATGCAAAAAGAAATAAGAACGTTAAATTGTCTACCTTAAGGTCGATCTTTCGATACGCAGACAAGGCCTCAGATTTAACAAAATAAGAAAATAAAACAAGTTAAAGTTGTATAACTCAACAACAATCAGGTTGGTACTCCCGTACACGCAGAGAAAGTCCGATGAGTTATACGAAACACCAAAGAAAATAAAGCAGAACGTCAAACGAACAATGATCAGGTCGGGCTTTCGACAGGCAGAGAAAGTCCGATCGTTTGACAAAATAAAGAAAATCAAACAAGTTTAAATCTTTGCAAAATGAACACATGTATACACAATGACTTCACATTTTATTTTTCACATATCTTTTTCTTGATATATCATGAGATATGCATCAAGATGTTGTCCACTAGGTCAAGCATCAGATTTAGTGTATATCACATTTGTATATTTTCTGATTTGCTGAGCCTACCTTGCACATCGATCAAATGGTCTTATGGCTTTTTTCATTTACTTTATCCATGAGTCAGACAATGTCAGCCAATGTACCATCATTTCCCAATCATGTCGGATACAATTTCTCATTTTTCAACGTTTTTGTCTTGTTCAAATTTCTCCCCCTAAAAATGACAATTCTATTTATAGATTTTCATTTTTTACGAGTGGAAAAACAACACACTATTTTTGTATTTTTGCAAAAACAAACTCCCCCTCAGAATGAGACGGAGTGAAAAACAAGAAAACTTGACCAACCAACACGAACACTAGAAGTTTAGCCTTTTGAAAACAAAATTGATTTTGAAATTCAAGTTATTTAGAACAGATATTTCACAATCAGCAATTTTCCAATCACCGAAAGGTCTTCCTGAAACACCTGCTAGACACCAAATAAAACATTAGTCGCATTGGGATCGACCCGAATCAATAGCGTCGGGTCTCCCGGTGTCTTCCACAAAGTCCTTGTTGGCCTTGGAAACAACTTTTGGATTCCAAATTTGTAAAAGTTTTAATTTTTGATCAGAACCCGAATCAGATTTAACTGACGTACTTGTTTTAGACCAAGACGATTTACTAGTTGATTTAATCTTTGGAGACCATGGTTCATCAAAAATTTGACCTTTTTTATCCACATATTTTGCAATTTTGTGGATATATGCAGTCGTCGGACAATCAGCAGCTAGATGTCCTGGTTGACGACATACATAACAAAGTCTTTCTCTAAAATTGTTTAAAAATTGTTTTGATTTTTGAGAATCAGATGAATGTTCAGAATGAAAGTTATCAAAGAAACCATCAGAAGAATCATACCTAGGAGATGGACTCCTTGAAGATGAAGATCTTCCAGAATAATAAGAAAATTCCTTCTGAGATGGTAATTTCTTTGTAACTTTTTCTTTAGGAACCTTCTCAGCCTTCACTGATTTCTTTGCTTGAACCGGTTCTTCCAACACTTTGTATCCTAAACCTTTGTGTTTAGATCCTTGAGTCTTTGAGTGCGTGAGCGTGCGGATCTTCTACTTAGTCGTAATGAAATCAATGTAAACGTGTAAAACGCAGAGAGTAAATAGAATTGACTTGTATTAACCACACAGATAACCACAGAGTACAATCAGATAGTATGACACGGAAGCTTAGACTGTTATCCTTTTTTTAATGTAACACATGAAACACATATTTATAGAACTGAAATACGACTGGCCGAACCTCAGGTTCGGCCACACGTTCGGAGCTGTCCGAACTCCAGGTTCGCTGGGAGTTTGGACCTCAGCTATAATGTGTGATCCGTCTTGTATTCGATACTTCACATGACGATCAAGGACCATGTATCAACATCCTGAAGATGTGGAAATGCTTGATGTTTCCTGGAAAATGACAATGGCAGTTTTCCACGCCAAGAAGTTTATGGCAACAACTGGGAGGAATGTGTGGAAGGATCAGGATAAGATAAGGATGGGTTTTGATAAGAGCAAGCTCAGATGCTTCAACTGTGATGAGTACGGGCATTTTGCGAGGGAATGCACCAAGCCAAAGAAGGAGAAACCAGAAGAGAAGAAAGCTGGAGATGGTAAGGGAAAGGCAGAGACAAAGGATTTGGTTGTGCAAGATTGTGGGGAGTATCAATGGGGTTCGCAGATAAAGGAAATCAGTCTAACTCGTGCCATGATTGCTAAGATGGATAATGATTCTGATGAGGAGCATGCATTTGTGGTCACTGAGGAGAAGTCAGGAGATGAGCAAGAGAACCTTGTTGAAGACAAGGAAGCATTTGCAGCCGAGGTCGACAACACAAAGGTATGTACTAATCCCACTTGTGCACGTTTAATTCTTGGCCTTAGACAACTTTGGAAGAACAGAGAGATAGAATTATTTGATATGCAATGTTCTAGAAGCTCTTTTAAGGGTAGATGGGAAAAGAGTGAGGAGAAAGTCAAAGCCCAGAAACTAGATATAGAAAAATACCAAACCCTTGCCACTCAGAAGTCTGTCCTGTATGACAATGCTAAGTTAGAAATAGCTGAGCTTAGAAAGCAGGTAGATGAACTTAAACATCAGAACAATGAGTTGCAAGTGAAATTAGATGTGAATCAGATGAGAAACAAAAGAATGCTCGAAGCTGGTAAGGCTCTGTCCACCTGCCTAACTGATGTTCGATTTGGTAAGGATAAAGGAGGAATAGGAATTAGCTTTTCTGAAAAAAAATAAGAATAGTGTTCCCCAACCTGTGTCTAGAGATATAATAGGTATGATTTATGAGGAGGATCAGGTAGATAGATCTGAATCAGAAATGCATGAAGCAGGACCTCCCATAGATAGTGTTTTAGTTGGTGTGAAACCCATGACTGAAGAGGAGTTAGAAAATGAGAAACATATGACCTATGGTTTGGGTAATCAGGATAAATCGGTGACATTCACTTGTGAACCGGGTCCATCCCAGGAATCTTTAAACGACAATGTTAGTTCTTCTGACGTTTTTGTTTCATGTGCAAATGAAGCAGGGATTAAAGATGTGTCTGGGAAAATTGCTGAATGCTTGAGAGTCAAAGAGTGTCATGAGTCTAGTAGTTTAATTTATGATTTATCTAAGGACAATGTTTTGGCATTTGTGTCTGAACTTAATGCGTCCAAGTCAAAACAATTGATGTTGTCTATGTCTTTAAAACATGTTTCTAATTCTAATGAAGTAGTTAATGGTTTTAAAATTCATGTGCCCAATACTAAGGCTGGTCGTGAGTCTAAACCCAAGGAATTTGTTCCTTATCCCCAGATTGTGTCTACTTTTAACAGAACGAACAAGTCAAAATCAGAACAGTTTTGTTTAATCACGCAACCTGAAAAAGTTACAAAACATTTCATACACAAATGGGATGATAAGCCTGAATGGAAGTCATCATACCAAGATGTTCATATGTTTGTAGTCATGTGAATGGGCCTAGACTTATGAATTGTTTCCATTATGGAAAACTAGGGCATTTCGCTGCAAATTGTTTGAATAGACCTTATCAACCATACTATCCGCAAAACCCACGGACTAGTATGTTGCAGAAAATGATGACAGGTTGAAATAAAAATCAGAAACAACAAGCTTTGTCTTAGGGGAAGCAGAGTTCAAAACCAATGAAGACACAACAGTCTAAGGTTTTAAACACTAAAACTCCGGTGATGACAAAGCCTGTTGATGAAAAATGGAATGTGGCCAAAACTCCAAAACCAACTTACAAACCTAAAGGAATTTACCAAAGAAAAGATAAGATGAAACCTGAACTTGTTGAAAAACAGGTACCTAAAACAAAAAGGATTTCTCAACCTAAAGGTAAAACAAAGGTTAAGAAACAGGTTTCTAAATCAAAAGATGTTTCTTAAACAAAACAAGTTGTTCAAACAAAATTGAAACTTGAGTGGACACTTGTCAAGAAACCTGCAAGTAAAAAGGTTACATCTCCATAAAAGAAACCTGCAACTCTAAAGAATTCAAACAATGTGTCAAAACCACAGAAACACACTTTTTGGAAACCAAAAGTCCACACTCAAAGTTTGAGTGTAACTGAATCAAAATCAGGAATGTCCCTTAAATTAGTCAACTACATTGACTCCAAGGGTGTGCCCAGATCTGTTATGGCCTGGGTACCCGACTCTAACTGATCTTTGATTTATGTAGGGACAGCCAAGAAGAACTGTCAACAATCTCTGGTACGTTGATAGTGGTTGCTCCCGACATATGACCGAAGACTTATCACTTCTGGAAGAGGTTCAAGATTTCAATGGAGGAGGTGTTTCTTTTGCTGGTGGAGTAGGTGGCAAGATCAGCAAGAAATGTGTGGTGAAGAATGGCAGTTTAACGTTCTCTGATGTGCATTATGTGGAGGAGTTGTCACATAGTCTGCCCATTGTTTCGCAGATTTGTGATAGAGAATATTCTGTTTTGTTCAATCGCAAGGAATGTATTATTCTCAAGCCTGGAGTCAAGATTCCTGAGGAGTGTGTCTTGATGCGTACACCAAGACGAGGAAATTCTTATCTTCTTAACATGGGTAATCCTCCGCCATCTGATGTGGCCTGTCTTATTTCAAAGCAAAATGAAAATCTGGCATTGTTATGGCATCGTCGTCTGGGACATGCCAACATGAAAAATCTGACCAAACTGGTAAAAGGAGAGCATGTTAGAAATCTTCCTATCAAGGACTTCACGTCAGTTGAGAAGTGTGTTGCATGTGCTAAGGGGAAGCAGCACAAGTTACCACATCGTTCTAAAATGACAAACTCTATTTCGTCGGTGTTGCAACTACTTCATATGGATCTCTTCGGCCTAATGCAAGTACAAAGTATCAGCAAGTTCTCATATTGTCTGGTGGTAGTGGATGACTTCTCTCGGTTTACGTGGGTTTTCTTTTTGTCAAACAAGCATGAAACTCCACTACTGGTGAAACAGTTTGTTACTCTCATAGAGAATCAGATGAGCAAGAAAGTGAAGGCAATAAGATCAGACAACGGAACAAAGTTTAAGAATGCTGAATTGAATATGTTCTGTGGAGAGAAAGGTATAGAAAGGCAATACTGTGCACCGTACACACCTCAACAGAATGGTGTTGCTGAAAGAAGAAACATAACACTCAATAAAGCTGTAAGAACTATGCTGTGTGAAGCAAGATTGCCAATTTTCTTTTGGGCCGAAGCAGTCAACACTGCTTGTTATGTGCAAAATCGGGTACTTTTGAACAAGAGGCATGAGAAGACGCCTTATGAGATTATTTATGGAGAAAAACCAAATGTGGGGTACTTTAAGACATTCGAGTGTCCTTGCACAGTTCTAATTCAATCTGATGTGGGGAACTTCGAAGCAAAGGCTGATGAATGCTACTTTGTTGGCTATTATGCAAATAGTGCTTATCGAGCCTACAACAAAACCACCAAAGTGATAATTGAGGCATTCAATGTTGACTGGTTGGAAAACAATCCTACTGATGCTGGAAATGGGCCAGACTGGATCTTTGATTATGGGTCTTTGTTTGAAGGGTTCAATTTCTTAAATATGTTTCCTAGTCTGGTAGAGGAAGAAGACATTATTGCTCCAAATCCTCAAGCAAGGCCAGCTGTGGAAAATGTTAGTGATAATGTATCAGCAGCAGCTCCTAAGGTTGATAATGCAGATGTTCCAAAATCTTTAGGAACTCATGATGATCAGAAGGAGTCAGAAACCTAAGGTATGAATGATAATATTAATGATACTAACCTGCCTGTCTCTGTTTCAGTACCAGATGTTCAAGCCACAAGAATCAACAGAGATCATCCTCTTAGCAATGTGGTCGGACCAGTGTCAGCAGGTGTTACTACTAGAAGTCGCATGGGTGACATCAACTTTTGCATGTACTCATTTTTTATCTCCCAGATAGAGCCTCCAAATGTGATGGTAGCACTTAAAGATCCTAGTTGGATGGAGGCTATGCACGATGAATTGAATCAATTTTCAAAATTGGGAGTGTGGCATCTAGTGAAAAGACCAGAGAATAAGAAGGTTATACCCACAAGATGGTTGTATAAGAACAAGAAAGATGATACAGGTGTAATTGTGAGGAACAAAGCCAGGTTGATTGTTCAAGGTCATAGACAGGTTTACGGGATTGATTATGATGAGGTGTATGCACCAGTGGCTAGATTAGAAGCAATTAGAATATTCATTGCTGTGGCAACATATCTCAACTTTACTGTGCATCAGATGGATGTAAAGACAGCTTTTCTTTATGCTGAAATGAATGAAGAGATCTATGTGGTTCAACCACCAGGATTTGTGGATGAGGAACATCCAGATCACATGTATCTTCTGGATAAAGCTCTATATGGTTTGCATCAAGCTCCACGCACGTGGTATGAGACTCTATCAAAGCATTTGGTGGAGAATGGTTATACAATTGGAGTAGTTGATCAAACCTTGTTCAGAAAGAAGGTGAAAGATGATATCATCATGGTGCAAGTTTATGTGGATGACATCATCTACGGGTCAACAAATGAAGAGTTATGCACCGAATTTGAGGATATCATGAGAAAGAAGTTTGAGATGAGTGATAAGGGGAGATGAACTTTTTGCTTGCATTACAGGTTAAACAAGATGAATCTGGGATTCTCATTCATCAAGCAAAATATGTGAATGAAATTCTGGAAAAGTATAAGATGCAGGACTCCAAGCCCATCTCTACTCCCATGACATCCCGGCCTCTACTGATAGCAGATACAGATGGGAAATCAGTGAGTGAATTCATGTATCGTTCAATGATCGGATCACTCATGTATTTGACAGCAAGCAGGCCAGATATCATGCACGTAGTGTGTGTGTGTGTGTGCACGCTACCAGGCTAATCCTAAACTCTCTCATTTAACTGCTGTTAAACGTATTTTTAGGTATCTAAAGGGCAGGCCTCGGCTTGGGCTTTGGTACCCTAAGAATACTGATTTTCAACTATTTGCGTTTACTGACAATGATTATAGAGGTAGTGATCTAGACAGGAAATCTACAACTACTCATTTCATGGTAGAGCAAGAAGCAGCATACCGTTTCCAAGTCAACTGCAGAAGCTGAATATGTGGCAGCTTCAGCTGGATGCTCACAGGTAGTGTGGATTCAGAATCAGCTCACTGACTACGGTATGGAATTCCTTAACACTCTAATCTTTTGTGACAATACTGCTGCTCTACAAATTGTCAAGATCCTGTTCAACATTCCAAAACAAAGCACATAGATATCAAGGTACATTTCATTCGTGATTGCTATGATAGGAAGTTGATTCAGCTCGAAAAGGTAAACTCCGATCAAAATGTTTATGACCTTTTCACCAAACCCCTTCCTCGCCAAAATTTTGAAATGTGTGTTGAAGGCCTAAGGATGATTGCCTTCGAGGAATGATCTGATCAAACTATTTGTACGTAGTTTTGTTTTTGCTTTGGTATGATTTTCGATTTCCTTTGGTTCTTTCATTTAAAAAAAAGGTGTTTATATCTCAAAAGCCTCATAAAAACAGGGGAAGAAATGTTATAGTTTCAGAAAATCTGAAAATCTATTTAAGGTTTTTATGAAGTCTTTTTTGTTTGTCTTGAGTTGGTAGGAAGTGATATAAATGTTCAAGACAATCGGAGGCTGACACGTGTAAAGCTGAAGTGAAAGATTGCTCAAGGATGATATGTCGGTAAGCTCAACCCAAAACTATGATCATCAATGTAAGTGCAGTAAACTTAATTTCTATATATGTTTAGTTTCCCGTCCTAGTTTACATGGTTTAAAAAATTGAGTCCCAGCAAAAATGGGTTGAGAGTGGTATCTACCTAGTATTCACTCTCTCACACGCCATGTTTCTGCTGTTATGACAACATCACAGAAAAGAAAAAGAAAAAATGAAAAGAAAAAGAAAAGATAATAAAATAATAATTCAGCTTGGTCTTCTTTGCGTGCTTATGCAGCCGACCTGATCACTAACTGATGATTAACGAAATAAGTGGTAGTCATAACGATGTTGCATGGTTCCTCAAGTTGGGGGTTTGTGAATCCTCAATAAACTCTGAGGTTGGGTAGGTTTTTGCTATGAACAATTGGGTGTGTGGACGATTAAACATGATGGTAATATTGTACCATAATCAAGCATTTCATGACTGGATGTGAGTTTATGCGGTCAAATATACTGGCAATCGTCTAGAGCGTCGAGTAACGAAAGCTGAAAAGGGTTTATCAGTCAAAGATAAGTCTGTATGATCCATGAAAAACATCAGCTTTAAGGCAAGTAAATATTTAATTTTATGCTTTTATCTTTTTCTAAGTTTCTGCCTGTTTAAAATTTCAATTTTTATGATCAAGATCAGGTTCTCGGGGTATGAGTCTGAGGGGAAGTTTTGTGACGCTCAAATTTTTCAAAATTAACCTTTGCTCAAGTAATTTTTCATTGAAAAGAGGTTTGGGTACATTTAAAATGTTTTGTGAAACTTGAGGGGGGCATTGTGAAAAGTTTTATTAATAAAACCACCTCAACCCTCATTTACGATTCAAATCCCTCTCACCGTTTACGATCCCGTCCCCTCTCCTCTCTATGTTTACGATCCGCCACCCGAAACCGTAACCGCCGACCCTTTCCGACGGAAAATCGTTTTTCGGCTACTTCCGACCGTCTTCTGTGGAAATCGAGTGCACCACTTCCTTCGCTTTCACATTCCGACCACAAAACACACTTCCATCAACTGTTTCCTCTTCGAAGCTTCAGTTTTTTTTTGTGTGTGCTTTTTCTTCAATCGGTTGATCATCCTCTCTTTATTTGTGTTTCGCGTTGATTACTCAAGTTTAGAAGCGGTTTCTGTGTTTGCGATAGTTAAAAGATGGCAGAAGAAATGATTGATGAAGAGATTCACTTTGAAAGAGATCACTACATACCTGCTTATCTAGATGACCCTCCAGAGAAACACATGCAGCTGTTCTACTCTCTGGTTGCAAAATCAATCATGCTCTCAGGGTGCACGTGCTGATAGATGAACAACTGTTGAGAGAATTTTGGGGAACTGCCAGGGCAAACTTAGATAAAACAAGGATCACTGCAACTGTTCAAAACCGCAGAGTTGAGATCCTTGAAGAAGATGTTCGCCAGGGGTTGAATATTACTGATAGAGCAGAGGACAAAATGGAATATTCTAAGAATGCAGTGTTAGAGGGTGCGCGTCTTTTGGGGTATGAAGGAAAATTCCCACCAATCTTCAAGAAGCTACTGCCACACTACTGGAGGTGTTTGGCCCACTACTTACAGAAATCATTCTTGGGCAAGAGAACAAGCTTCGATCAACTGAACAAGGTGCATGGCACAACATTTTTTGCACTTGCATTGGATTGGGAATTCAACTTTTCAAAGATGATGCTTCTGGATTGGGTGGTTAATGCTGAATTGAGTGCTAGAGAGCAATTTCTCATGACTCCAAGATTCGTACACATGGTGGTGATGAGGAAGTATCCAATGATTCAAGAGAGGGTTGAGAAGCTAGACATAAAATTCACGGATGATGGTGTTTTTGGTCTACAAAACCAAGATAGAAGGGGAAAGAGCACTTTTCAAGGAAGACTTGAGTGGACAAAAAGCGGTGCTTTCCCTGAGGTTGCAAGGGAACAAGAACTAGAAGCTGATCCACAACCTGAAGAACCTACAACCAATTATTTTGTTGCTGAAGATCATGATGTTCCAGTGGCTGTTCAGGGGGAACCAAAGAATATACCTTCTGATGAGGAGAATGTGATGGATGATATTTTTCCAGAGGATGAGAATTTGGCAGATGACATTTATGAAAATCTGGAGTCAATCAGCCACAAGAGAACAAGGGATGACTTGAGTTCTTCTTCAAGTGATGGCACAATCCCACAAGAGTTAAATGTTAATGTTGCTGATGATGATGTGTTTGCAGAACCTAATCCTGTGCGTGAACCCTCACCGAGGAAAAAATCTGATCCAAGATCTATCCGGTTTAAGTTCCAGAAGACAACCTCAAGCCTGATGGTGTTCGAATCATCAAGAGCAAATGATCAGAATGATGAGGTGTCTGAGCCTGCAAATGTTGAGAGCACCTTTCAGGTTGATGATCAAGACGATGTCCAAGAGCCAACTCCGACTCAAACTGAAAGTCCTATTCTGAATGAACACAACCCAGTTCGTGAGGAAAGGCAGTTCTTTGAAGTTGATAGCTCGTTTGTTGAGCCCAGCCCAGTGAGAGTAAATCTTTCCACTGAATAAAGCCAGACTCCAATCATTCCAAGTTTTCGCCCATATCCAACACTTGTTGGAGAAAGTGTTCAAACTGGTGATATCCCTGTAGACCTTCGGATAAGTGCTGATCCTCAAATTAACTTTCTGTTATCTCAAAATATGAAGAGAGAGGGAGAAATAAAAGAGCTTAAGGAAGATAACAAAGGGTTGAAGGAGAAGGAGAGCAAGAATGAAGCAAGCATTGGGTATTTGTATGCAGGGTTTCTTGAACTAAGGAAGAAGTTAGAAGATCTGAAGGGGACTGATAGTTCAAATGCTCAGAGTTCTTCACAGGGTACCTAAACAGCAGAAGTAGTGCCAGAGGATGAAGGTGATGACTCCATAGAGATATCTGATTATGTTCGAGGAGGAAGATTCATCTCGAAGGCACCAGAAAGTCATGATAACTGGTTCAAGGATTTTTTCCAAGGACCTCCCCCTAAGCTGTACTCAATTGATGTGGGAGAAAGTGAAATCGACAAAAGGGGGAGTCGTGAACCTATCTTGTGTTGGCATAATGATGGTGAGAAGAAACTATTTGCTGTAATCAGAGACGGGTATAGTCCAGTTGAGTACTACAGTACTCGGGGTCAATTTCACTCATGGACAGAGATAGAGATGAGAAATTTTTTGAGTTATCCGTTTATTAACAGATGGAGGAATGCACATGGAGACCTTTTTCGTGACAATCTGATGAGCCATCTTGAAGAAAACTTTGCAAACTTTGACCTCAAGCAACACAAGATGGATTCAGACTGGAACTGATCCTGTCACAAATGAGCCTGTTGGAGAATTGAGGCGACCTCCCACCAAAAGAACTCGAGTGATCAACATGTTGGACGAGATTGAAGATGGTACACTTGTGAGAAATTTTGATAATTGGTTTTATGATCCAACAACTCATGAGGTGGTGGTGGTTTGCAAGAAGATGCGAGAGTTTCGCTTCAATGATCCAGTTGATTTGCTGAGGTTTGGAGAACGTGATATCAAACTCCTGGCCACCCAACCTATTCTTGGTGATGAGCTTGATTATGAAAATGCTATAAGGGTGGGAATATTTCATGGAACAGCAAATCAAATTGTAGAACGTGAATGGTGGTCAAGGAAGGAGTCTCACACCTTCCGATTTGATTTGCTTCTTCCTTAGACAGTCTAATGGTTCATGCCTAGGGGAAGATTGTTGGGCTATACTTTATGAGGCATGAACATTAGACTTGTGGGCTTACATTTGTTGGGTTTGATGTGTTTACGGTTTGGGCTTCATGGGCCGGTTCACCTTATTGGGTTTACGATTGTAGCTAGGGTTATTGTGTAGGTAGTATAAATACCAAGTATTTTTTTATTGTAAGCAGGCTTTTGATTACGATTTTCTGGTTGCTCCTTGTATTTACGATCGTGAACTCATTTCAATAGAAGATTGACCGATTTTCATTCAAGATTTGATTGTTTTGCTTTGTCTTCATCTCATATCAAGTCTATTTCATCATCTTCTAGTTTGAATCAGTCACAAAAAAGGATTCCGCACTTGTTTGTGATAAAGATATCGTGTGTGATTGTTGTTTTAGGGACCAACAGATCTTACTACTGATTGAATGATCAGATACGATGAACACGAATGTAAATAAAGCTTTGCTTTATTGATTTCACTAAGATGATTAAAAGGAGATCTAGAGAGTGATACACACTCAGTTACACACAGTTAGAAATGACAGAATGACAAGAAGTTTTGAGCTCTCTCTAACACGAAGTATTTATAGTGCTCAACTAACCAACCAACCAGTGAACCATTTGGTTCGCTGCCAACAATCTGGCTAAGCAAATGGTTCCATGCCCAGCTAACCATTCAGCTAACCATTGGTTAGTTGGCTTCCAACCATTGGTTAGTTGACACTAAGACTCACTATAACATGCTCACTTAGATATAATACACGAGACACATTACAGCATAGGATTATTCTCTAACAAACTCCCCCTTAACGTGTAGTGTATCTATGCTAACTAAACTCCAGTCTTCAATCTTCAGCATTGCTACATCTGATCTTCAACTTGAATATTCTTGTCAGCAAATAGAGCTTACATGGCTGGATCAGAACTTGAAAAATCTTTGAACTTCAAGATCCACTTGTGAAAGATACTTCAAGATCCCCCTTTCACCATGCTTGAGTCTTATCACACAAAACCTACAATTTCAGAAGACAACAACGCGACTTTTCTTTTTTGATTTATCAAAAATTAATTTAATATTGGCGCAAAACTTCTCTTCGAGAATCCAAGTTATAGTTTTGAAATCATGATTTTGTACCTTGTATCGATCGGTCGAAAACAAAATAAGAAATAAATTTTTTTTGGCTTTTTGAAACTTTATATCAAAACACACCGAAAATCTTTTTGATTTTTCTAAATTTATGTTAAAACACAACTAAAATCTTTTTGGATTTTTCAGATATAAAACATAAATGCAGTACAGAAATGAAATACTGAATCACACACTATTTTTGTTTTTTGCGAGAAAGATCACAACATGGGATCATATTGAATATAACATGCTGAACTACACTTTAATTTTAATTACTTCAGCACACAAGTCATGTCGATTGCTAGTATAATTTGTCCATTTTAAACTCAGGCAGAATCATACTCATATCATCTGGATATGTTAAGTATTGATTTAAATTTGCTTTGACCAGCGTACCCCACACTATCAGACATACTCAGATATGCTTTTATATCACACTTTGTGACTTCACTTGTGATTTAACACATAGTGATTTACTTCATGATATAGCCAACTGTGTTTCATGAAAAAAGAAATAAGAACATTAAATCATCTACCTTAAGGTCGATTTTTCGATACTTAGATAAGGCCTTGGATTTAACAAACTAAGAAAATAAAACAAGTCGAAATTGTATAATTCAACAACAATCAGGTCGGTCTTGTGGACACACAGAGAAAGTCCGATGAATTATACGAAACACCAAAGATAATAAAGCAGAACCTCAAATGAACAACAATCAGGTCGCTCTTTCGATACGTAAAAAAAGTCCGATCGTTTGAGAAAATAAGGAAAATCAAACAAGTTTAAATTTTTGCAAAATGAACACATGTTTACACGGTGACTTCTCATTTTTATTTTTCACACATCTTTTGATATATCTTGAAATATGCATCAAGATGTTGTCCACTTGGTCAAGCATTAGTATTTAATGTATATCACATTTGAATACTTTCTGATTTGCCGAGCCTACCTTGCACATCGATCAAATGGTCTTATGGCTTTTTCATTTACTTTATCCATGAGTCAGACAATGTCAGCCAATGTACCATCATTTCCCAATCATGTCGGATACAATTTCTCATTTTTCAATTTTTTTTTTGTATTTTTCTGTTTTTCTCCCCCTTAACATGAAAACTCTATTTTTGGATTTTTCATTAAACAACAAACGAAATGCATTAAAGAAAGAAATTTGACCTTTCGATACCGACTTTTCGGTTTAAGGTTTCAGAAAAATTTCCAGTTTTATAATATGAAGCATTGAATTTAAATTACACAGGAGACCCCACTATCAGTAACTGCTTGAAGCGTGAACTTCACAATCACCGACATGTCTTCTTGAAGTACCTGCACACTAGACAAAACAATTAGTTTTTAAATGACCCGAAGCACACAACTTCTGGTCGACCCGTGTCTTCAGTAAAATCATTAGCAGCCTTGCAGACCAACTTAGGTCGCCACTGCATTTTAGATTTTTCATTTTGAACCGAGTCATCATCAGGTGATGAACCACCAACATTTGAATCATATTTAAAAAATTGTTTCTTTTGAGATTTAAATTGTGAAGGTGTTGCCTCAGTAAAAACTATGCCAAATACATCAATAAATGTGGCAGATTTATCAGAAAAAGATCTTTTTGTAATTTTAGGACAATTTTGTGCCATGTGACCTTTTCGGCGACATTGATAACACAACCAATATGATTTCTTTGGTTTCTTTTTGTCCTGAAATGCATGACACACATTATCAGGATCATAATTATCATAAAAATCATCAAAAGTTTGAAATCGATTAGCATGAACCCATTTTGAAGTAGGAATCCGATGAGTTGAATTTGATCCAGAGGATGAAAAATCTTTGAATTGGTGACCAGCTGTGGAAGAACTTTTAGAGGAATCCTTCTTCTATTGTTTACTCCCTAATCCTTTATCCATTGTAGACATTAAAACCCAAGCTAAATGATAAATTTGATCAAGTTTGGTATCCTTCTTTTCTTTTGGAATCTTCTTTGACATGTTCGTCTTCTTTTTCTTAGCAAATTTCTGATTGGTACTACCCAAACCTGAACGTTTGTAAGTTTTGATAATTCCACTTGAGAACCAGAAGATCCAACTTGAGCAACTCGAGTAAATGAAGCTTTAATACCCTTTAAATTGTTAGCTTCTACCAACTCAGCAACAATTTTATCCTCAGATAACTTATTTTCATCTTTTTCAACCACTTTCCCAATAGAAATTGATCCATCATCTAATACAGTACCACCAGACACAAATTTGACCGATGTGTGATCACTATTTGCTTTATTTTCCATTTTCTTGGTAGATGACTTTGATTTCTTCTTGTCAGATCCCTCAGTAGCAAATTCAGAATAATCTTGTATTGCATCAGAAGTTTTAACATCAACAAGAGGATCAGTTTGAATAACTGGATGCGGAATTTGATTATGATCTTCTTTGCCAAAAACCTTCTTGAAATTCTCATCTTTGCACAAGTAACTGTGAAAGAATGTGAATTCTTCAGATTATGCAATTGCCGATTAAGGTCTAAAATCTCAACATTTAAAATCTGATATCTTCTTCTGTGCTTCACCCAATTTTTTTTCTGAATCAATCAACTACTCTGAAACTCTGTATGACAAGGATTTTTTCTCTTTTCATATTATTATGTGCATCATACACTTCTTGTATCATCTTTTCCCATTTTTATTTGTAAGTGTCAACATTTCTGTACAACAACTTATTCTGTCGAACCAACTCAGCTTTAGCTTCAACTAGAATAGTGTTATCATTTTCATAACTCTTTGCTTTTGCAACAAGTTCATCAGAAGTTTTATTGAGAGCATCAAGCTTTGCTTTTAACTTCTCAAACAAAGCATCAAAATCTTCACCAATGTCTTTAGCTTTGAGTTTATGTTCTTCAACTTCCTTTAACAACTTTCCATTCTCAGCAAGTAACTTGACAACTTTTGTCATGAGCTCTTCTTTTTCATTTTGAAGTTTAATTTCGTGATCATTTTGAACACAACTTTCTGATAATTGCTTGTAGTGCTCCAAAGTAGATAAATGCCGAATAGTTGTTTCTTCAAACCTTTCCTTGATTTCTTCTAACTCTTGTAGCATCAAATTCTTTTCTTTGATTAAGTTCTCATTTGTCTTGACAACCTTAGCAGAATCTTCACACTTCTTCTTATAAATTTCTAATTTATCTTCCTTCTTTTTGCTTTCAACAACCAAGCATTCATTTACTTTAATCAAATTTCGAATCTTTCTATCTTTTTATGAACAAAATTCACAATAGACTCATAACCGCTTACTTCAGAATCAGAATCACTTGATTCAACTTGCACATTTGCCATTAACGCTTGATATGATTCATTATTAAAACAAAGTTCAGACATAGTTTGAATTCTAGCATCATCTGCTTGAGAATGATAGATAAAAGCAGATTCATCTGGAAATTGTTCCGAAAATGTTGTGACCAATCAATACCTTCATGAACTTGAGACACCATAGCTTTGGCTTCGGTACTATCAGATGTAGTAGTTTTGTGAACATGATTATCTGAATTAGCCTTCTCAGATAATGATTGATTGCATTCACGAGCAAAATGTCCAAACTTGGAAAATTTGTAACATTTAACCTTTGACTTATCCAATCCAAGTTTCCCTCCTGGAATAAAAGATTTATTTCCATGTTTCTTCATGAATCTTCTTCCTCTTTGAACCAACATAGCAAACTGGCAATTCAAATCTAACCCATTCAACTGATCATCATCCAACTGATTTAAGTTGTCTCCAAACAAATCAGTGTCACCAATATTACCAAATATTGATCCACAAGACGATGATATGAAAGCAGATATCAATGCAGTTAAATCTTCAGCTGTTTAACAGGAATAAAACTGTACGTTGATTTATCAGGAGTTGTAAAACCGCAACCTGAAGAGTAACCATAATTTTCATACTTCCGAGCAAGAAAAGCTGTTGGAGCAGGATTTAGACTTGGACTAACACTTGACTTAGCTTTAGCGTTCACAATAGCTGAATTCTCTCTAAAGTATAATTCAGGATTCTGAAAGGATACATTCGTTGACTTTTTTCACAATCATCTCCATTTCATGAGCTTGTAGTCCAACTTGAATAATTTGGATCATGAGTTAACAGCAAAACATAATTTTCCCATATGTTAGGCAAAGCTTCCATAATTTTTTCTTTTAATTCATCATCCTCCTTTGTAACTTGCACAACTTCAAGTTCACTTTATTTCGAGTCTTTTTATATTGCTCATTACCCTCGCATCTTTCTGAAATAGCATCCTATAATTCCTTAGAAGTTATAAAATTCTTAAACTGATGCATCAAATCTTTAGGTAACGTCATTGTAAGAAAACTATAAGTTTTACTCTCTCTTGCAAAAAGTTTCCTTTCATCAGCATCAAAATCACTTATCATATTTGGCTTTTTAGTACTTAGCATTGGATACTCATACTCCTTTTCAATTGGTATCCAACAATCAACATCTTGAGAAAATATGTATGATTCAAATCGTGTCTTCCGAATGTGGTAATCCTCCAATCTTAGCAACTTAGGAACTTTCTGAGTTGTTCCTATTTCGTTATCATAACTCATCATGAGTTTCATTGAGGTTTGAGCAGCCGAAAAAGCTTGATAATCGGACATTTTGAAATAAACTTTTCGGCATTTAAAACTTCGAAGGCAAAAACGAAGGTTTTAGAAACAGATTTTAGGGGTTGAAACGGAGGGTACTAGCCGTAAGGCAGTAAAAGTGTAGACCTCGTAGAGACGGTCGTTTGGATGGTATTGGGTTCCGTAACTCAAAACAGAACTCAAGTTACGTCAGTTTTAGTGAACGTCACTTTTCTGCCAGTGAACCAATAAAACTTCTAACGAATCAATTGTTTGACCAACGAACCAAGAGTTTTACCGAACCGAGAATAAACCCAGCGAACCAAACCAATTCAGACGAACCAAAAACCCAACGAACCAAGTATCCTGGCGAACCAATGACCTGGCAAACCAAATGGTTAGTTGTAACTGCTCCGAACCATAGTTGAAGATTAACTAGCGAACCAAGATGAAGATATACTAGCAAACTAAAATTCAGCGAACCAACTGATGAAGATTGCCTAGCGAACCAATCATCGAACCAAAGAACTCATCCAACAAACCAACAAAATCATCCAGCGAACCAACGAAATCATTTAGCGAACCAACAGATTCAAGCGATGAACCAGACCAAATTTTTTGAATTTTCACGAATTTGAAGTTTTTGGACTGTAATTAGCAGCAGTGAGCAACGAAAACACACTAGGAACATTTTGCAATCAAGTTTGACATCAGACACACTCGGAATTTGAGAAAAATTGATGGAAAATGATCAAAACCCACTTTCTCTCACTAGAAAACTTCGAATTTGATCAAATCAAAGTAGTAGAGCAACCTGAATTGCTCTGATATCACTTGTAAGTACCGGAACGGATCTTACTACTGATTGGATGATCAAATACGATGAACACAAATGTAAATAAAGCTTTGCTTTATTGATTTCACTAATATGATTATAGAGAGATTTAGAGAGAGAAACACACTCAGTTACACACAGTTAACAATGACTGAATGACCTGAAGTTCTGAGCTCTCTCTAACACGAAGTATTTATAGTGTTCAACTTGTTGGATTTAGGTGTCCAGACCCAACTAAATCAAGAACACAACCCGGTCAAGACCCGTAAGAGTTACACCGAAGGCAATGGGTGTTAAAGTCCGCTTAAAATTCGCAAAAGATTTAATTATTTATTTATTAACTGGTTTAATATATATATATATTAATTAATTTATCCTAATTAATCATTATGATTAATTTGTCGACAGAGACGTTAAATATTATTTATGTCTTAGACGACAATCAACGAATCAGTCATTTGACTAATATTCGTTAAGTCTCGGCAAGTGACAAAAGATTTAATACACTAAATAGTTAGTCGCGAAAATTAAAAGGTTTGATCAAAGATTGTTTTAAGACGAGGGACTAAACGGAAACTTAATCAGATATTTATATCTGATTAGAGAGGCGAAAATCCGAATCCTCCACTTAAGATTTTTGGCCTACTCTCCTCACTCCCACTCGCATCCGATGCCGGCCCTCTCTAGGCCGTCGCCGCCCGTTTTTCAGCGATCCTTTTGCTTCGCTCGCGAAACCCTAATCCTTTGATCACTGAGTTCTGCCGTGGTTTATTCACTCCGACGAACCGCTGCACCGCCACCCTCCGCCGCTTTCACCAGTCGCCGAGCCACTGCCGCCGCTCCGCCATCCGTCACCCTCGCCGCTGCCGCTGCAGCCGGCCACCCCTCGCCGTTGCCGGTTCATACGCTGACACCCCCGATCGCAAACCGCCATTACACGGCATGTTTGCTTATCGTCCGCGAAACCTTAATCGCGCCGTATTCGACGTGCAAGATTCTCTCGGTGTTTGATTTGCCGCGTAGTTGATCTTGCAAGTTGCGAGGATCGTTGGATTCGCCATTCGAGTCAAACCTACGAAACCCTAGCTTCACCTGTTGACCTCCGGTGTCTCAAGCGTTTGTTTGAATCACCACTCAAGTATATCTAAACTCGATGTTGGTCTGGATTTGTTTGTTTTATTTATTTTGTATATATCGCATTTTGGTTTTAACGCGATTGTTGTTTGTGCGTTTTAGTGATTGTCGAATCCTGTTTCGATTAGGTTTACGTTAATAAACTGGTAATCGGGTTTTGTAAATTAAATTATTTTCCGCTGCGTATTAGATTAGTAGTTAATTTAATTAATCTGAATTTAATTTACTAATTTACTCGGTAAATGATTTATTAATTTTACCTAAATAATTAATTAGATCGAAAATTTTTATCGTTACCGGGGACTCGAATACCATTTTCGTTACCCAACACAACTAACCAACCAACCAACCAACCAGCGAACCATTTGGTTCGCTGCCAACCATCTGGCTAACCAAATGGTTCACTGCCCTAATAACCATTCAGCTAATCATTAGTTAGTTGGCTTCCAATCGTTGGTTAGTTGACACTAAGACTCACTATAACACGCTCACTTAGATACAATACATGAGACATTCTGTAGCATAGGATTATGCTCTAACAATACGGTCGAAATTGTCGATCGCCCATCTGATGGTTCGAAGTTGGAGACATCTAAATAACTGGCTCGAAGTTACTCTCCCAAATTCAAAACCGATTGAAAGTCGCTCATGACCGTCAGAAGAGTTATACCGATGTAAGATGGAAGGCCTTATCATTCGAAGTCGGTGATAGAGCTCTGCTAAAGGTATCCCCATGGAAAGGTGTCATCCGTTTCGGAAAATGCGATAAGCTAAACCCCTGATACATTTTTTCCTTCGAAATCCTCAAGAAGATAGGACCAGTTGGTTACAAATTACAGCTACTGATCGAGCTTAGCAGTGTTCATGACACTTTCCACGTCTTTAATCTGAAGAAGTGCCTTGCAGACGAATAGCTTGTTATTCCTCTCAACGAAATCCAAATCGATGAAACCCTTCACTTTGTGGAGGAACTTTCCGAAATCGTTGACCGCGAAGTTAAGAAGCTAAAGTGAAGTCGTATCCCGATCGTGAAAGTCCGATGGAACTCCAACAGAGGACCCGAGTTCACTTGGGAACGCGAAGACTAGTTTCGGTCTAAGTATCCCCACCTCTTTCCTATCGAAGCTCCTGCAGATGACGCAGTCTGAATTTCAGGACAAAATTCTCTCAACTGGGGGAGAATGTGACAACCCGTAAATTTCCCAAGTCAACACACGTTATTACCTACTTGTAGCTGTGCATTTATTTGTGTTTACATATCGTAGATAACGTATAATGCAAACCGTTTGTTAGTCTTGACGTAACCCCGCGATAATCTGGTAATCGTTCGTTATTATAAATGAAATAATATTTAGTATTATTAAAATTTTTATAACAAGAAATAAAACAATATAAAAATAATAATTTTATTTTTACCCATCACCTTTGTAGTATTTTGTAAATACGTACAAAATCCGCGAACATCGGACGTTAAAATATTTTATAAACAATGTCGTTTGTTTATTTATTTATCGATTACGTCCAATAATTAACACATTTTAGCGTTAATCATTTTATAACGCGAAACCATAATGTTTTATTTAAGACATTCAGCAAAAATGTTTATATTCATCGAGCACCATTCGTAACATTTGTTACCCAAGACTTGTATCGTTTAAATCATTCGTAATCAACTTGTTTAATCCCCGAACCCGACCTGTGACCCGCCATGCATGCTGTCACCCTCCCCATGCACGTCCACCTTCACGACCACCCCAACCCCTCAACCCGGTCCCTACCCAGGGCTCGAACCCGACACCGCAATCACCTCCCCATCGGCTTGTTTAACCACACCTCAAAAAATTACTTGATTATATTTAAATCTCCTAAACTAATTTAAACTAAAGATCCTCACCTACATCTATCTCCTTACACCATCCCATCCATCTTACGCACTACCTTAACCATCTCCCATCACCTTACACAATCATGCACTACCCATCACCACTCTAAAACCTAGTCATGCACTATAACATTTCGGATTTTCCGCTTTGTCTGATTCGATCCGTTTTGTTACCCGATACCCGTGATTGATAATCGAATAAGGAATTATGTTTAGTTATGATGTTTTATGCTTAATTTTATGAAATTGGTTTCATTGTTGTGTTCACTAATCGATTTGATGTTCAATTTGTGACTATTTTGGATTTTACCGTGAATACACCGATAATTACGTTTAACCGGGAATTCAAGCAATCCGAGAATGTGCGAGACTTTTATGCGATACCAGTTAAGCATACAAGTGAATACGAGTAATTACGTGCAAGAATTTGAGGTTTAAAATGCAATTGGTGAAAGATCGGTAAATCCCGCACGATTTCGATTTTCACCTACATATTAAGTTTTTATAAAGAATTAAGTGGGTTTCATTTATAAAAAAGGTTGTGATGGAGACTTGCACACCTCACCCACTCTACCACGTTTCTTACCTACACGCTTCCCCACCACAATTCCCACCAACCCATTCCCACTTTCTCTTTTTCTCCTTTGTCCCTGTCGAGATAACCAAGCAAATCCAACACTCTTCCCTTTCTTTTTTTTTCTGCCAAAAGCAACCATAAACACCCTCTTGCTCCTTTTCTACCGGAAAATCAACCAAGACCACCGCCACCTTCAACCACGCATCATCACCTCCCTCCTTCTTCCTTTTTCCGGCCAAGCAAGCCACAACAACCACCATAGCCGCCACCCCTTGTACTTTCTCCTCCGTCACAGCACAACACCACAACCGTCACCCTGCTGCCGCCTGCCGAAAATTGTTGCTGGGTGGCTGCTGTCCACAGCCGCCACTCCCCCCTCCTTGTCCTTCACTTTTCTTTTCCGGTGAAACCACCATTAACCACCACCAAACAGCCCCCTCTTCTCTTCTCTTTTTCTGCCGGAGAAACAACCCAGCCACCACCGCCACTGGGTGCTGCCTCTCCTCCTCCTGCCTGTTGCCGCTGGACTGCTGGTGCCGCTGGACTGTAGCTGCCGCCGGCTGCAGCTGCTGTGCGGCCCTGCTGCCGCCACTATTGCTGCTGCTCGGAACCGCCACTAACCACCACCATTGCAACCGTGCTACTGCTGCTGTGCAGCCCTGCTGCCCCGCATACTGCTACTGCCGCCACTGGTTATCACGGCGGCTGCTGCCGCCGGTCACTGCTGCTGATGCCGCCGGTCACTACCGCTGCTGCTAGTAGATGCTGTCCTCCACCGAGAGCCGCCACCGGAACCACCACCTTTCCTCCTTCCTCTCGGTTTTACTCCCTCACAACCTTGTGAGTTTATTAACCATCATTCTTTAAGTTTCTCTATCGATTAAACGTCCCAAATGATCACCCGGGTCTTGACAACTAACCATTATAACGTGAAGTTTTCTAACGATCATAAACACCGACATACATTTTTATATAAACCTTAAGGTTATATGTTTGAAAATGTGGTTTTTGTGGATGGTTTTATGATATCTCTAAATACTAGGATGATTTTATGATGGTTATATATATATGTTAGCATGATTAAATATTGATGTTATCAAATGCTAAAATGTTATAAATTGTTAAATATATATATAATCATGTCTTAGTATGATTTAATTTACTAGAATTGCTAATTGTTATTTATGACGTTAATCATCTTATTTATATGATAATATATGCTAAATACAAATCATCATGGACTAATATGGTGTTTAGTGACACTTATGGACTTAGTTGGATATTAGGAGTGTTATATAATCTTTGGACATAAAATCATAGCTTAAAACATTTTAAATGAATTGTTATGGTTTAATAACAAAATTGATAATTTTATAATAATTACTTGGATTTTAAAACCATAAAATCTCACCATGAAACTTGATATATAAAATGACCACATTTTATAAAAGAATATAATTTCTAAAATACAAGACTTAAATGACTTGTATAAATTTTATAAAAATAAAATGGATAAAATATATATAGATATATTTTATGTTCAAAAATGGTAAAATATCATATTTTTGGACAATTGACAAAAAGTATAAAACTTTGGATTTTATACAAAAAGTGGAAAATGTTTTATGTTGGGAATTTTCTATAAAAAGTCTTTAATTTAAAAATCTAGCTTTATTTAATAAATAAAGTTATTTAAAAATGATTTTATAAAAATAAAATCAAAAGACTTATAGAAATTATTGAAAACATATTTTAAACATTCTTGATTATTTTAAATAATTCAAAATAATCAAAACGTTTTAACCAGATCAAATGTTTATTCTTTTAAAACGTTTGGAATAAACGAAATCTTTAAAACGTCTTACGACGTAACACGACGTAGATAATTATTTTCAACAAATAATTATCCGTATGAGTTTAGAAACCCTAATGTGAGTTAAACTCATCATGATTTTTAATATTAATTATTCTAATAATAGTTATAATTATATTAACATGGTAACCCTAATTTTCCCTAACATAAGTTTAATATTAAAATAACCATTAATATTTAACCTACTTGTGTTTATTCATTAAATCGTTAACTTGTGATAATTTGATAAATTATTCCGACAAATTAGAATAATTATTTCATAATAATTATGAACCTTAGTTATATATTATAACTTCACACGATTAATTATTCGATCGATCGCACGAACTTAAAAATAATAATAAATATTATTATATAAAACAATGTTCAAGACTTGATTGAACTGGTCTTCATGATACATTATCACATGTTTATTACTTGTATTCAATTTACATAAATGTCTATATACGTGAACGTTAGCACTTACTGATTTTAAACTGATTAACTAACGGGTTTTCAAACACTACAAACGGGATTATACGTCAAGACTTGACCGGTATCATTTGGGTAACATTCGTTACTCAAATGATTATGTGGACCCTTATGCATATTGTCTTATGGTTTAGGACTTTACTTGCTAGTTGCCACTCGGTAATCCATCATCATCACTGAATCATGTGAGTTTCACGACCCCTTTTCTTTATAACTGTTTTATACTTATGGGGGAGAAATCATGAACTGATAAAATGCTTTTTACTTGATGTTATGGTTTACCTGTATGTCGTATGACTACATGTTCCATTCTGTATCCCAAACAACTGGTACTTTATCGTTATCAACTTTAGTACAACTGAATCCCACTATTAATTGAATTTGATTAGTTCTGCTCAAAACTATAACTAGTGAATAGATCTATTTGGGTTGACAACCCTGCCAAGATTGGTAGCTCCAATCCTGACTTCATACTTTGTCAAGGGGTACACGTGAGTTATTCTGCTCTGTTCGGTATTCTTGGGATAGAATGCCATGAGTGGATAATCCGTTAGTATTCGAATTTGAGGTTCATGGGAGATCTTACAACCACGACAATAAACCAACGTAACATTTAAGTATACCGTACACTGTTTTACCATCATACTGTAAACTGTTTTTACAAACTTACCATATAGTCATAAACCTGTGAACCTCACCAACTTTATGTTGACCTTAACTCATGATTTCTCAGGTATCTATGCTTATTATGGAAGACGTGCAAATGGGGCTTCACTGTAACTTTCGACCCTGCTTTACCGGAGTCGTAGTCCCGACCTATCTTAAATAAACTGCTTTATGATTTCAATATCAAACTAAGACTTTTATTCAAATGTAAGACAATATCATTTCACCACATCTTTCCGCTGCAACATGAATGGTATTATGTTTTAATGGCGTTTGAATTTAGTAGAAGTTGTTTTGTATATCTGCGACTATGATTCCGTCTCGCTCACACCCAAACCGTTGACCGGGGTGTGACATATTGGTATCAGAGCCGTGGTTATACCGAACTAGGTTAAACAAATAAACAAAAACCAAACCTGGACTATAACCCGCTCCGAAGCTACCGTTTGCACGCAAGACCAATTTCCTTATCCTATTGGTTATGTTAACTTATGTTTTATATGTATGATTATATTATTACTACAACTGGTGCATTTATACCTTTTATTCTAGATACTGTTACCATGTTACCAACTACGTTCTCTTATGGAATATCATCATAATGATGACTACCGAAAAGGTCATCTGCATATCTGATTCCTCTAGAAAAGACACAGTCGTGCCTGAGTACACAGCTTCCCCTAAGGACCATGAGTTGTCTGGCCCAGAGCAGGACATTCTCACCGTCGGTACTGTCCGACAGTCCTCATTACCATCGAGTTTTCTGAGACCATTGTGCCCCCGTCTCTCAGATGACTCCGTGAATGTCACACCCCCAATTAACCACTTACGGAGTTTATACCGTTAAGGGGCGCGACTAGACCAGGACCACAACCATTAGTTACAAATACTAAACGAATCAGAGTAAAGTCCGAATGTTCATAATAAAAACAGTTTAAAGTACGCAGCGGAATAAAACATTAGTATCTTAGCACTAACCACGTGCTTTACAAATCATTGTTTCAAATTCAAATTCCCAATTTAGTTTAATGAAAGTAAATGTCTTCTTGTGCCATGCCAACCCCTGGTGGATACTCCTCAACGATCTGCAAAAGTGAAAACCACACAAGTGTCAACCTAACGGTTGGTGAGTTCACAGTGGGCATGTCATGCAGTGGCCCGGTCTCATAATCGTAAGTATCAACATATAAATGAGTAATAGATTTGCAAAACATTGCCAAGTGTTGAATTACCGAATATGCACTAGTTAAGTAAAAGTTAAAGCGGTCAACCGATATCGCGGGTAGCTAATCCGGTTTCCATGCACTAAGGAGTCGTACTAGGGCTGAAAGCTGACGTAACAGAGTTCGGCAATAGCCGATGGTTGGTGCCTCCAGTTGTGTCCCATTTGGGAGGCCCACAACTAAACATAGGCTGACATTGAACTCCGTTCGGCCTCCAACCGGTTGGTTACACATTTGTGTACCGCGGAGCAGGGTTTGTCAAACCCTCAGTAGATCTACCCAACATCCCCTTGCTTCTCAGATCAACAGTACTAGGTTGAGGACTTTTAAGTTTTTAAAGCATCCTTAGAAATCATGTGATATCATCTGGTTTAGACTTTAACCTACACTAGTCATATTAAAATGTTTATTCTGGATTTCATCTGAAATCCTAAAAAGAGTTTAAGTGTCATAGTGGTCGTTTCCGAGTTTCAATAGAAACCCCAAGGATGGACAGTTGCAAGTGTTCCCATAAAACACTCCAACTTCCATAACAGGTATCCCAATTGTAATACCTCAAAACGTCAGCGTTGTTTATCGTTAAGTTCATTCGTTGTGTCCCAAACGGGCACACAATTAAAGGGTTTGTGAAACTCACCTTAGGTTGCTCAGCTACACTTCAATAATCCAAATTATGATTTGCTAACGAAGACCTAATAATCACATTAAGGTCTTAAGTATTAGGTTGTGTCTAGTCTTTAACTTAACGTCACTATGGCCCATAACATAGCACGTTGGAACTAAGACACGACATACCGACACACGACACCAATGGTTGATCATAATCAAGGGTTCATATACATCAGAAGTCAAAGCATGTATCATCATGGCATAATCATGTAAGTCATGGCATAACATTCAAGCAAATTGCACAAGTTTGGATTCTGGTCTCAGTTTCGCTAGCAGTTTCGCTAGTCAGTTTCGCTGTATGCACGGGCAGCACTTTCGCTAGGCAGTACCCCATGACACAGTTTCGCTAGGCTAGTTTCGCCCGAAACTGCTGACGCAGTTTCGCTAGCCTAGTTTCGCATGAAACTGGTTTGAACTTTCGTTCAGGTTGGTTCGCTCGATAGTTTCGTTCGAGCAGGTCTGGTCAGTTTCGCGGGCGACACTATAGTTTCGCCAGCACAGTTTCGCTGGAGGGAGATCTATACAGTTTCGCTGTATAGTTTCGCCCAAAGAACATGTTAGTTTCGCTGGTCGCGAAAAACTTACGGATCAGCCTAAAAATCACTCTAACAGCTTCCATATTTCACATAACTCATTATCTAGCATGCATAGACATTTACCAACATCAAACAAGCAGTTTTAACACCTTATTCATGCATTTTCATCATCAAATCACCAAAATACATTTAAAACCCTAAAATGACCTAAATAGCATAAATCTCTATCATGGATCAGTTTCACACGTAAAGTTATCAACTTTATGGTAGTTCTAGCATCCCTAAACAACATATTAGAAGATCAAGTGATTCTATGAAGGTTTGGTCATGCTTTAAGAAGAAAACACACAGAAAAGCAAGCAACATAGTTTTGGGACTCACGGTTGATTCTAGGATCGATGGATGATCTTCACAACTCGGGGCGATGGCTGATTCTTGATGGTTCTTGGTTGGAATCAGCTGGTCCAGAAGTTTCAGGAGAGTGTGTGTGTTTTTGTGTAAAATGAGGCAAATAGGAGAGCTAGGGTTTATTAAGATTATTTATATCAGAGGCTAGTTTCGCTGGCAGTTTCGCTGGCCTGGCGAAACTGGCTCTGAACTTGTGCAGGTCAATCAGTTTAGCTAGCTACCGGGCGAATCTGTAGTTTCGCTCGATAGTTTCGCTGGCTACCAAAATAAGGCAATTTCCACAAAATCAAGTGTTTACAATCTGTCATGCTATTAATAATATTAACTCATGCGTTTAAATCACATTACACATAATGACAACAACAAATGAACACATAGCACATATGGGCGGGTTCGGTGATCAACCAAAGGTCGTGGACGTATTCGGCCTAGTTAAGCATTAGTTACTAAGTTAACACTTATAACGTAACTAACGGAGATTGTCTAACGGAAGTTAACCTTGGAATTCTCGGGTGTCACAGTGAACCACCCGATTCCCATCGTTGTCGCTGGTAGTGTGGCCACTGCTACCGGTGACATGACCGCAATGTCACGAGCGAGCCTTTGGGGTGATCAACGATGGGATCACTAGACTCCCCGCCTAGACCGATCTGGCGCCACTAGAGACACGTCTAGCCGCCATGGAGCATCACCAGGCTACCACATTGGTGCTATAGAGTCAGTGCATGGAGTCAACATGGCCTACACCGATCTGTGGTTGGCTACTGAGTCCTTCCAGACGAGAGTCGCTTACCTGGAGGAATTCCCTGGGCGAGTGTTCTGTTACATGAACCTCATTGCTCAGATCACCACCACCTTAACTATGCCCTCTGGACCACCACTCTAGATAGCTTGACTAAGAATCTAGACTTTTGATCCCTTCTTTTTGCAATGAAAAATATTTACATATTTTGTTGTGATGGGACTGCGAGCCTAAGACAAAGACTTATCCTCTTTCGACTATCGTATATCCTATCAGTTAATATGATGGTAATGGAAACTAGTATTATGAATATGATTATGATTTTCAAGTCTAGGATCGATGTCATTACTGTTGTTGTCATTATATCATGTTATTTATTCGTGTACGATTGTTCCCCTCTGCTTCATGTCTCTTGGTCGTGCCTACGCGCGTCATGTTTTGGGTATCATGGATGTATGTCGTGGCAGTTATTCTCGCGCATGTAATAACTCCAGTCACACATAATCTAGACTTTCCTTTATGTTGACATTAATAACTTAAAGCGACAGTATGCCGCCTAGACGTCGAGCCACCGGAAACGCTTCACCCCTACGCCCTTGAGCGTTGTTGTGGTCGAAAAATCGATTGCCCAATGCGTTGCTAAAACCGTCGCTACTACTACAACCCAACATCACGCGAACGATGGGGCACGCGGTAAGAATGAATTAACCGAGGTTAGAAAACACCAGACTACAATTTCACCAAATTGTGTTCAATGTTTTAACCTAACATTGTAAGCCCTCGTGAATGTTCATAAAAGGACTTTATGAATTACAACCTACACATTTTAGAGGTTCCATGAGCTGTTACCCCTGCCCGAAGGACCGGTTACACCGGTAGAGCACCCCTATGCTCCAATGCAACCTACACCACACTCTCGATTATGGTAATGTCTACTGTAACATCTACAAGGTTAAAAGACATGTAGCACGTGATTGTCCAAGTTGCATTTGCTACGGTTGCTGGGAAAATGGCCATTTCAAAGGAATGCTCGAAGGCGAAGAATCAAGATGCGAACCATGCTAGAGGAAGAACTTTCGTGATCCACGCCGGAGATGCCCTTCGTGACCCCAACACGGTGATGGATACGTTTCTGCTAAATAGCAATTATACCTCTGTTTTATTCTGTACATGTGTCGATAGAAGCCTTGTGTCTACCAATTTTAGTCAATTACTTGACATCACCCCTGTTTCCCTAGACGCTAGGTTTGCAATAAAATTAGCGAATGGAGATTTGATATTGACCGGAGTAATCTACCCAAACTACCCGCTGACCATTCTTTCAGCATCGACTTAATGCTCATTGATTGAGGAAGTTTCAATGTAGTAATTGGAATGGATTGGTTAGCAAAGAACCATGCAGGAGTTATGTGTCATGAGAAAATGGTTGGAGTGCCGTTAACATATGGCAACACTCTGGACGTACAAGGCGTAAAGAGTGGAGCCGAACGAGATATCCTATCTTGTAGGAAAGTATAGAAATCCCTCCGCAAGGGATGCCATACCATCCTAGTTCATGTCACTGAGAAGAAACTGAAAGAGAAGCGCATCGAAGACATTCCTGTTATCTGCGAATACCCGAAAGTCTTTCGAGAAGACTTTCCAGGCGTACCTCCAACGCGACAGGTAGAGTCTCGCATCGACCTAACACCCGGAGCCGCCCCCGTTTCCAGGTCCCTTTACCGACTGGCACCGTTTGAAATGCAAGAGTTATCTAGCCAACTGCAAGAGTTTCTAGATAAGGGATTCATTTGTCGAAGCCACTCCCCGTGGCATGCTCCCGTGTTGTTCGTGAAAAGGAAAGATGGGACGTTCAGGATGTGTATCGACTACCGAGAGCTGAACAAGCTAAATGTGAAGAACCGTTACCCGCTTCCAAGGATCGATGACCTATTTGATCAACTTCAAGGATCATGCTTCTATTCCAAGATCGATCTGAGGTTGGGGTACCACCAACTCCGAGTTAGAGATGAAGACGTCTTGAAGAGAGCGTTTAGAACACGCTATGGTCATTACGAGTTCCTCATTATGCCATTTGGTTTGACTAACGCACCGGCCGTATTCATGGATTTAATGAATCGCGTGTGCAAACCATACTTGGATATATTTATTATCGTGTTCATCGACGATATTCTTATCTACTCGCGTAATAAGAAAGAAAACAAAGAACATTTGAGACTCATCTTAGAACTGCTGAAGAAAGAAGAGCTTTACGCGAAATTCTCCAAATGTGACTTTTGGATTCGCGAAGTTCACTTTCTGGGTCATGTGATCAACGACCATGACATTCACGTTGATCCATCTAAGATTGAAACAATGAAAGGTTGGAGTACTTCCACGACCCCAACTGAGATTTGACAATTCTTAGGTCTCGCTGGCTACTACCGCCGATTCATAGAATTTTTTTTTTGATAGCCCAGCCATTAACCACCCTGAACCAGAAAGATAACAAGTACATCCGGGATGACAAAACTGAAGCTGCTTTCCAATTGTTGAATCGAAAACTTTGCGACGCCCCAATCCTATCCTTACCGGACGGAATCGACAATTTTGTCGTATACCGTGATGCCTCGCATCAAGGCTTGGGTTGCGTACTGATGCAGCGTGAGAAAGTCATCGCTTACACCTCTCGACAACTGAACATTCATGAGAAGAATTACACGACTCACGACTTAGAACTTAGAACCGTTGTCTTTGCCCTCAAAATCTGGAGGTACTACCCCTATGGGACTCGGTGCGTTATAAACACCGATCACAAGAGCCTCCAGCACATCCTTAACCAGAAAGAGCTAAACATGAGATAACGATGATGGTTGAACTGCTTAACGGTTACGAATGTGAGATTCGTTATCACTCGAGCAAGGCTAACGTTGTAGCCGATGCTTTAAGCAGGAAAGAACATGCCAAACCGCGTCGTGCTCGAGAATTAAGTATGACCATACGCACGAATCTCACGTCCCAAGTTCGTGATGCTCAAATCGAAGCTCTTAAGCCTGAGAATCTGAAAAATGAATGCCTGCGTGGCATGGAGAAACATTTGCTTGAAAAGCCTGATAGAACCATGAACTTTATGGATTGGCTATGGGTACCTAGCTTTGGAGGCTTGAGAAAGCTAGTGTTCGATGAAGCCCATAAACCAAGATATTCCATCCACCCAGGATCATACAAAATATATCACGGTCTGCGAGATCAATTCTGGTGGCCTAACATGAAAGCCAAGGTAGCTACCTATGTCGGTAAATGCCTGACATGTTCAAAGATCAAAACCTTATAACATGTATTGTCTTGGAAAGACAAAAATTAGGTCTAGTAAACTAGGAATGAAAGCTCCTTGTTTACATTGGAACTTTCGAGAATCAAGGAAGAATCTGATCGAAAGCTAATCGACCCGAACCACTCCGTAAGACGAATGGAGTCCCCGACACATTTCATTTTCCGAAAAACTGAAAACTCAAGTATGAGCAAAGCTTAGGCTGATCATGTAAGGCAAATTACAATTGTTGGTGCACACATAATTGTAATTTGAACTGCATGAAAATCCTGGTAGAGCCCAATCATGAGAAATCCTAACTTGTCCAGAAACCTTCATACTCAAAACCTCGTTCATCCGTGTGTAAATCCTCATTCTTTTATCAGACTATTGAGATTTATCTGCCGACAATCGTCGCAAACCCTTATCCTTTAAAAAGGCTGACCACCTCATGTTAAAAGTGTCACCTTAGAAAGGTGTCATCAGTTCCGGCAAATGATGAAAGCTTAACCCTCGTTACATTGGTCCAATTGAAATCACTAAGACAATCGGACCGGTAGCTCACCGTCTACGCCTTCCCGTATAGCTAAGCAGTTTGCATGATCTCTTTCACGTTAGTAATCGTAAAGAAATGCTTATCTGACGAAACGCTTGTTGTCCCACTTAACGAAATTCAAGTTGATAAAACGCCTCACTTTATTGAGGGACCTGTCAAGATACTTGACCGAGACCATACGAGAACGAAGCATAGCCACATTCCCATTATCAAAGTGTGCTGGAACTCATGGCGAGGTCCAGTGTACACTTGGGAACCCGAGGACCAAAGGCGTCCGAAGTATCCTTGCCTTTTCCGAAACGTCACAAACAACCAGTGATCAAGAACTGAATTTCGGGACGAAATTCTTCTAACTAGGGGAGAATGTGACACCTCGTTCGAAAACCTAGGTCAAACCTCTTTACTTTGACTTTTAATTAAGTATTAATGTGCATTAACCAATCTGATTACTGTTTAAACTGTTAATTACTGTGTCTGACTGTTAACTGATGACGTAAACCTAATCCCGCGTTTGTACTAGAACCGTATACCCGTAAAATGCATAGAGATTCCATGGATTAATCATGGAATTTCAATAACAAGAAAAATAAATATAAAATGTATTTTTATATTTTATCTGGAACTGGTGTCGTACACTTGTATAACCAACACATCAAACTGATAACTGATCATATGTTTAAACTATTCGGTTTAAAACATTCTAGACGGTCAAGCTTAAATGTGACACCCGTCAAATATCCGAGTTGGTAACCCGACACGCTTCGATAAATTTGGGTCCTTCATTTTAGCAAAATCGTTTTAATAAAAATGATTGGATTTAATATTAAAAATTTTAAACACGTAATAAGTGTGCCTAAATGTTTTTGAAATATTAGACTTTTTTCTCCCTTATATAAAAAATGTATATGTTATATAAATAGTTTTTATAAAGATGACATTTGATAAATTATGAGTAAACCTAACAAAAGTTTATAGAAACGATATTTCACGGATATACGGTATTATATAATAGTAAGTGGGGACTAAATACTATATCACAGAATATTATGGTTAGGGTTTGAAATAAATGAAATTATAAAACTGTAGGGGGTAATATGTACATTATCAATTTAGAGGGTATGTTTTGTCACTAGGCCAAGTTGATTTAAAGTGAATTAACTTTCAGATTGCTTAACAGTCGAGACATTTACTTTCGCATTAAACTCCGATCACCATTTTCGGTTACGAACGTTTCAAGCGACCATCAATACACCCTAACCGATGGACCAACTATGAATTCAATCATTGAACTCGATCAACCATCATCATTCCGATCGATCATCAGAAGATTACCGCCACCTTCTTAGCCTTCGGGGGTTACCCACAATAAAACCGGAAAGAAAAACCGACGAAAACACCAATCCACTCACAGATTCCGTCATTTCTTTCACCACCACTCTCCATCGTCCCAAACCATCTCGAGCTTCTGCCAACACAATGGAGCGACCTGCAACCACTGTCCGAACTTCCTCAACCACCGAAGAACATCGCCGTCATCGAGCCGCACGCAAGCGCCACCACCGTCCCCGAGCTTATGTTCCATTTCTATTCAAGGTATAATCTGAAACACATCTTGTACATGATTTTCGTATGCTTCTATTCGTTTTCGTTAAGCTTCCAATGAATATCAATGGCGGATTCATGTCTAGGGTTTTGGATAAGGAAGATGACTCTTCTTTCGTATTGTTTAAGACGAATCAAAACCAAGGTTTTAACAAAATCATAAGTTGTCCTAGTGGTTAGAATTCATGGTTTGTAACAAACAGGTCGTGGGTTCGATCCCTTTGTCCAGCTTTTTGTGTTTTTTTTTCTATTCCAGCTTATTTTCAAGACTAAATCCGCATATGTTTGATCTAAACCGCTATAGAACACGTGAACGATAAATATCTTTCCGTCATAAAAGCGAGAAACCTAACTTTTCCAAATCTACGTAGTCGTTTTGTCATTAGATGAATTATATATACATACATGGGGGAGGGATATAATGAAAACAACTCCGAGTTTGGGAAACCTTGAAAACCAAGCTAAAAAAATTGTTTTTTGTTCCGTTTTTTTTATGGTGACTCTCTAAGTTAAAAAGACCATCTTTATGCAAAAAAAATAAAAAAATGCCTAGTCAAATTTAAAAAAAAAATATTTTATAACCGAGGTTACATATGTAACAGGTACTGTTACATATGTAAGCTTGGTTATAAAATATTTTTTAAAAAAAAATTTGACTAGGCGTTTTTTTAAATTTTTTTTGCATAAAGGGGTTTTTTTAACTTAGAGAATCACCATAAAAAAATCGGAACAATAATCGAATTTTTTAGCTTGGTTTTCACGGTTTTCCAAACTCGGAGAGGTTTTCATTTTATCCTTCCTCTACATACATGCATTATATATATTTTGGTACACCATTTTCTTGAACAAAGGGAAACATATTTATTTGTGAAACATTCGTCATGTTAATAAATTATGGTATTAAATCTAGAAATTTACAAGGTTTTGGCACCCAAAGTGTTTATGTTTTATCACGGGGAAAATCGTTAATAATTTCTAAATGAAAGAAATATAAACCCTGAAATGATAGTATATTCTTTTTTAATCACCAATATATTTCTATAAATTCCACAAGAAAATATGTTTTGTAAAATTTATTTTATCGCAAGTATTAATAAATAAAATACGTATTACTATACATTTATAGTAGCATTTAATTTCGTGATACTAATTTGAGAAATCGAAACGTCATTTTAAGTCAGTGTTTCATTTCCACAAGTGTTCTAAAACCTTAATTTTAAGGATCCCTTATGATTCTTTTCTTATTTTGCTTATTGATATTTAAATAAATTTTAATCAATAATTATTTAAAGTCCAACGTTATTCGTCTTCCTTGCCCATCAAAACCCTAGATGTTCAAAATATCCATATTTCGTTCTCGTAACTTTAGCATAATCAAACTCGCTCTTCGTTTTAGGATATCCTCATACTTGAATCATTCTCTTTACATCAAGCTAGCATTTCATGCAATCTAAGGTGAGTTCATAGCCCCTTTTTCTATTTATTTTCCAAACCATTTTGGGGTGGAAAACACGCAGAAACATTTCCAATCACATTACTTTATTTTTAAGTAAATCATATTATTTATCATACTTATCATCATGAATCATTGCAAAACTTTAATCATTCAAACATTCATACTTTTTATGCAAAGTTATATACTGTTGAATACATTTGTTTGTATGTATCTATGTGCTATTGTGTGAATATATACTTTGACATGCTTGATATTGTATGCTATTTGGGAAACTTTATGCTTAAGGCTCCGGAGCATCAAACGTGAGGTTCCTTGCGAAGAACTGAACATGATGACGTTGAGGTTCTTGCGAGGGACTGAACGTCGTCCCAACGCTGAGATTCCTGAGAGGAACTGAACAGTAATCGTAGAGGTTCCTCGTGAGGGATTGAACACGTGGACAAACTTTGTTACCGATTGTTGGTTTGCGAACCATCAATTAGGCGTCATGTTTATGTGATGAATATTTTTTTATGTGATGAATATCTGTTATGTGATGGATATCTGTTTATGTGATGAACATGTGTGTGTGTTTGTGTAAATGTTTATTCAAGTATGAATTTGTGGAACATTTTCAATCATTTATTATCACTATGCAAGTCATGTACTGTGAAATAAATTGCTTGTATTTATCTACATTACATCGTATTCTAGGGACCTATACTGGTAAGTCTTATGAGCAATCGATGAGATTCCTTTGAGGGAATTGAACACTTGTAAGTCTCATGAGCATCATAATCGTAGAGGTTTCTTTGAGGAAACTGAACATCATAATCGTAGAGATTCCTTTGAGGGAATTGAACATCATTTTGTACTGGGTGACGAATACGTGTGTAATTGGAGTAATAGTTGCACATTTAGTTTACAGTATGACTTTGCAAAACCTTATCAAATATTTTCTTTAACTGTTTTTATTAAACCTATGACTCACCAACTATGTAGATAGTTGACCTTTTGCGTGGTTTTCAGGTTATTGAGAATCAAGCCTTCATGATTGACGTCACACATAGGATACTTTTGGACCTAGTTAATTTAATCGAGAACTATTTTATATGCTTATGTTACTTGTATTCAATGTATAATTTTGGAATTGGATATTATTAATTAATGAAACTTTAAATAGTGTCATGTGCTTATGGACAATCATCATGCCCCGACGTTTCCGCCGTCGTTGGGGTGTGACAGATTGGTATCAGAGCCATGGCTATAGGAAATTAGGTTATTAGACGTGGTGACCTAGACTATAGCTTAGATGTCTAAACATGAGTACCTCATGTCTTACATATTCTTGTCCATAAGTACTTCTACCTTAAGCTATTTGAATCCCTAATCTCATTCACAATCACAAACGTAACCCAATCACTTTGTGATATGACGAATCCTTATGCTTGTGAGACATGTATTAATAGTATTGGTAGGTGACTAGTACGCTTCTAGAATACCAAAGGTGTGGTGGGTTAGCTGCGGTACACCCTATATATAACCACTGATGGTGTTTTTGGAAGTGGGACTAGGAGTCGGACTGAGGATTTGCCCTAATCAACTTATTACTAACTTGAATGTTGAGTTTGTTTTGTTGAAACAAAATCTTTCCATAAAACATGACAATTCAAAGATTGGATTTTACTAAAAATTTGATACTCATTTACACACTTGACTATTCTATGATTTCATGTCTGATTATTTTATGATCTAGATACCAATATTCATTTACATACTTGCACTACTACAAAAATGGCCTTTCTTGACGCTTTTTGCGCGTCAAGAAAGGGCCCAGATGACGCGCAAAAAAGCGTCAAGGAAGGTAGGGTCAAGAAGCTTCTTGACGCGCAAAATGCGCGTCATCCCATTTATGACGCGCAAAAAAGCGTCATAAATTTGTGTCATAAAATAAGCGTCAAGGAAGCCCCCGTCATAAATCTTCTTATGACACGCTTTTTTGCGCGTCATGGTTTTAAAAAAAAAATAAAAAAAAATATTTGTTTGTAAAATCACTAATTTCCACATTAATGACAATTAACCTCATAGTCAAAATAAAATACACTAATATCAAAATAATACAATTCATATATAGAGCAAAGATTACAAAGTTAACATTAGTTTGCATTACATAGTTAACATTTGTGACTATTGGAAACAAAAGTGATGCTGCACAAACCAAAAACACAATCTGCATATAGCTCTCAACTCTAGGTGAAGTGCGGACCATCAATCGAGCCGCAACTGAACTTCCCAACATTGATGCTAGCATTAATGTAGCAAAAATAGAAGCATCAGGTGACTTGCTGGCATGATAATCAAGAATAACAGGCTTGTGGAACAAAATAAAACACATTTTATCAACAAAAAAGTTTAAAAAAAAATTCTAAACATATCAAGATGTTGAATTACTACCTGACAGTACACATGATCCACTGGAATATCAAAATAACCCATTGACTGCCCAGAATGAAGATCATAAGCAAGAACACGATCTGCGCATGCTTCTGTAATGAGGTTTGCCACTAGTTTGGCAGAAATAGACTCACGCCCTTGAGTCTGAATCAATCGGAAACTTGTTAGCAGAAAGTACATACAAAAGCACATAGGTTTATCAACTATTAAAGCAAATTTTAGTTCACCTTTCTATCTGCTCTAGCATAACCAAAGTAAGGGAAGACAGCTGTGATGTTTTTGGCCGATGCTCTTCTACAAGCATCAATTGTTACTAGAAGCTCCATCAGATTTTCATTAGCATGAGGGCTGGTAGGCTGCACAAGATACACATACATACTTATCAGTCGGTCAGTCCAATCGACAGACGCAAAATAACAATAATTGATAAAGATCTGACCAGATGGATGAGCAATTAATTAACTAGGTTTGCAAAGAAGATCCCTATCCAAGAAGAACAATTAATTTATGAATGAATTAGTCAGATCTTAATTAATTAAAAACAGACCAACCTAGCAAAGCTGGCTGCTTTTAAGATAGCAGCTAAAATCTACAGCAGACCAACCTAGCAAAGCTGGCTGCTTTTAAGATAGGAGTTAAAATCTACTAAAAATGATAAATTTTAATGACTCAAACATCAAATATACTTTCTATGATAACCATTTGACCAAGGTCATAAAGTGATCAAAGAAAATTAGACCTATCTGAATATGCTAACCCTCAATCATTAACTTAATTTTTTTTTAGAAAATACGCACAGAAGTTCACATGCTAAGCTACATTAACACAGCTAACCAAAGAGCAAACTGAACACCCATAGACACAACATCAGTTAATAAAAGAGCGACATCACGAAAAACCAAATGCCCATGACCCTGTTTATGTGTATGATCAAAAGCACATGTCCGAAGAACGTACTCTGTGCTTAATGCTAGAGAATTCACCCAATGCCCATAACCCTGTTTTTCAAAATATTACAGTACTGCTGAAATAATATGATTCTTGTAATCAGATTTATACATAATTACTTACAAAAATTTTAAATATTTTGGCCATGTCATATGATTATATAAATTTTAATTACTTACAAGAATTGATATGCATATAAATTGAATTGTGAACGAAATTTTGATAACTGTATTGATGTGTATGCAAGTACCAAAAAGATAGCAAAGAATATATATACCTTCAATTCACAAATCAACTTCCCTTGAGTGGTTTCCCATACTTTAAACGTACAGTCTTGAGATCTGTACCATAAAGGAAAATTATAACTAATATTCTTGGTTTAAGTTTCCATTTACTCTTCGTAACTAATATCCGTGAATCACCATCTTTGCTAGATGTGACAAAACGACGACAAGGCGAGCTGAGGTTTACAGGTTCCCAAGGCGAGCTGAGGTGTACAGGTTCCGATGATATACCAGTTATCCACTTCTTATGACCCTGAAATTTGTAAATTTTATGAATCAGTTCCACTTCTGCTGCTATACTTTTTTCCAGAAGCAGCTACAAGAATAAAAACAAATATAAGAGAGCTAACACATATGTTTTAATGTTACCCAATAACATGGCAACCTCCATAAAAAACTCTCGCCGATGTCGGTTCTGACAGCTCAGCAACCTGTTGACCATAATGAAAGTCAAATACTTGAAAACTCATAGCAGTGAAAATATCAATCATAAAGTTCTTCATTCTTGTAACCTTTTCTGGTTGTAAAGATCTTAAAGTAGTCCAGCAGCCCGTTAAACCAACACTTCCACTACCATATACCAGGTTTATCTTCCTATTAACCTATAATTAACAAAATAATCACAAAGTTCAAACAAGAAAACAAGATACTAAGACTTGATGATGCAAAAACCCAACACCAATTTGTAACAAGCAATCGGTTAACAAGGGAGGTCTCAAAAAATGAAGGAAGGGAGGAAATCTTACCAAAATTCCTTAAAATCGTTATTGTGGGTTCTGGTTACTACACCTTGTCACCGCCATTAGGGCAAAACCACCCACGCCCCTTCCATAGAAACTAGAGCTCTAGAAACTGTTCAAGCTCCTCAATTGGTGGTTATCTGCAAAAGGTGAATCAAATTGTTCAATTGTAGTCCCTGTCAAATACAGTGGTGAAATACAACAGTTAGCAGAGAACATGCATATAAAATTGACTATATAGAAACAAACAAAGCAGATTGACAATATGTAAATATTTTTCTTATCTAGCACAGCAAAACAAACCGTTATGCAATAGTGACAAGGATGCTCAACTTCTATACCAGTGTGCACAGCTATTAGATATCGTATTATTACATTAAAATAGTTTTGCCTTACTAGATGGCAGCTTACTTGTAATCATATCTCCCACCAAGTAGTTGCTCCTGCTGCCCTTGTTGAACAAAACAGGTACACAAAAAGTTTGGCATAGGACCGCACCAAGTCTTATTCTAGGTACCAGTTGCTACTGGTAACCAAATCCATACATGTTCCTTCAACACCTATACGTTCAACTCACAAACATGAAGTTGGAAAAGAATCAGAGAATCAACAATAACACTATCATATAAAGCCCTAAATGTTAAGCCAAATTCATCACCAACAATCAACCTAATGGCTACAAGTTAATCAATTCATCCCAAAATCCCTAAATCATATGCTCAATCAACCAATTTTTGCAGAATGAAAGCCCATTCATCACCAACAATCAAACTAATGGCAATAAGTTAATCAATTCATCGTAAAAGCCCTAAATTATATCGCTTCACCTTCCATGGCCACAATGCGCATCGTGATTATTTTTCTAGGGTTTTCAGGCGATTGTATCAACAACATCTCCGGGCCCACTTTCCCTAGTCTGTGCGATATGTACTCCACAATACAACGTCGCTGGTCAAATTCAGCGTCAGCAACATACTTGGGTCGTGCCAAATTTATTCAATCGAACGGATAGCGGATAGCTTTTCCGATCTTTTGCGGCAGGGTTTCGTGCAGAGAGGACAGTGGCCGGAGGCTAGCAAACGGAGGTGGAGGTGAGCCAGGCGGTGGCCGGAGGCTAGCAAATGGAGGTGGAGGTGAGCGTCGATATTTTGACCGGGAATGGAGCATCGAGTGTAGATCTGCGAATGGAGGTTATTTAGGAGGAGCGGGAGATATTTAGGGCTTTTGGCGCTCAATTAAAATTTAGGGCAAAACTAGAGGCGGGAATATAAAATAAAAGACGACGGATTAGAGATGACGCGCAAATTTTTAAGTGTACTCCGTGTTTTTTTTTTAAAAAAACGACAGAAATTTTACGACGCGCAAAATGCGCGTCATCGTTCGCGCGTCAAGAAAAGCCCTTTTTCTAGTAGTGTTGGTTACCTTACAATTTTACTATCAGGATATTCAGTTGCAAACAAGTTTGATTGTTCCATGATGTCATATAAGTTCGATATTCCATCATATGCAAATATGATTATTTGGTGTGTATGATTACATGCAACATGGTTACATAGGAAATTTGGTACCTATTACTTAGGAACCTAATGTTCCACTACTTGTGAACTTGATAATCACTTACATGGGAATTTAAATATTTCACTGCATGTGAAGTTGTAAATCTCATTATATGAACTTGATTTAGTTCGTGAATATTTTTGCATACAAGCTTGCCCTTCCTTGAACACGATTACACAAGACTTGATCATTTATGAGAATTAGCTATTTTAGTCATTTCCTATGGACATTGTTTGTGCATGAAACAATAAATGTGATTTACGAGTTTTGGGTTTTATGTTGTCCCACACATAGCAAGGAAAGCTATGCGAACTATGCAACGAATTAAGTGATTACGGGTGCACACGTAATTATAAAATTCGGTGCATGAGGATCATAGTAAGTCCTGTTGTGTGTTATAGTATGGAACCTAGAGTGATTTTGGATAACAAGACGAATGTGATATGAAAAGGGCATGGTGGATACACCGCTGGTACTTCCTATATATAAGTGTTCATGTCATGTTATCATGAGTATCGTTATTCGGGTCACTTGAAGTTCTGTGTTATTGACCTTGACCAATGTTAGAGGAACGTAATATCCAGTGAATTTTTTTTTTGTGCATGCTTGACACAAATTCAACTCACATGTTTCATCTTTGGGACCCCAAACGCAGCATCTACAGATTCTTATAATCTCTTTAGTGAGCCAATCCTTTATTTTCGTTCACCCTCACCTTTAGATGTTCACGTCAATTCTTTTGTGTGAATGACCATCACTTGAAAACGTCTAATTCATTATTACGCCTCCCGTACCCTTTCAATCCAACAATGTAAGCCCTAACAATTGTATTTCAACATTTTCAAGCAATCACAACTATATTCTCAGCTTTTTCTAAAGACTTGCGTAAACAATTTCGAGGACGAAATTCTCTAAAGTAGGGGATACTGTGACACCCGTCAAATATCCGAGTTGGTAACCCGACACGCTTCGATAAATTTGGGTCCTTCATTTTAGCAAAATCGTATTAATAAAAATGATTGGAATTAATATTTAAAATTTTAAACACGTAATAAGTGTGCCTAAATGTTTTTGAAATATTAGACTTTTTTCTCCCTTATATAAAAAATGTATATGTTATATAAATAGTTTTTATAAAGACGACATTTGATAAATTATGAGTAAACCTAACAAAAGTTTATAGAAACGATATTTCACGGATATACGGTATTATATAATAGTAAGTGGGGACTAAATACTATATCACAGAATATTATGGTTAGGGTTTGAAATAAATGAAATTATAAAACTGTAGGGGGTAATATGTACATTATCAATTTAGAGGGTATGTTTTGTCACTAGGCCAAGTTGATTTAAAGTGAATTAACTTTCAGATTGCTTAACAGTCGAGACATTTACTTTCGCGTTAAACTCCGAACACCGTTTTCGGTTACGAGCGTTTCAAGCGACCATCAATACACCCTAACCGATGGACCAACTATGAATTCAATCATTGAACTCGATTAACCATCATCATTCCGATCGATCATCAGAAGATTACCGCCACCTTCTTAGCCTTCGGGGGTTACCCACAATAAAATCGGCAAGAAAAACCGACGAGAACATCAACCCACTCACAGATTCCGTCACTTTCTTTCACCACCACTCTCCATCGTCCCAAACCATCTCGAGCTTCTGTCAACTGTAAGGAACTTCAATTTTGAAGTTTTCCGACTGAACTCCTGTTTTGAGAATTCCGGCTGAAGTTGAAGCGGAACTACAAGTTCAAGCGGAACAACAAGTTCAAGCGGAAAGAAGCAGTTTTGTCACTTAGTGAATATTCCGGGTGAACTCGATTATCCATCAGATAATGAGTTCAACCTGACTTTTCCTGAGACGTCTTTTCTGCAGTCCCATCCTGCAAAAGCTTCTCGTTTGCTTCTACATCTGCCCAACACGCAAGTCATTCCATATGTCGAAGTTTATTCTTTTGGTAGCTTAGATTTGACTTTGTAATGTACGATCTAGATTAGATCACATGAGATCAATGGCTGTGATTGATCTCATCTGCACTATATATAGCTTGTTATCTCTTAGTTTACACATGATCGTGGTTATCATTTGTAATAGTGTAGCTTTGAGTTAATGCAAATAGTGCCGAATATTCGATATTTCGTTGTTTCTACTATTCTGCAAATCAAGCACTTACATTATACAAGAACTCGACTTTGCTTAAGAAAAGTAAAATATAACTTAATTCCGCAAGGTTATATTTGCAAGTAAAGGGAATTGTTTAAGTTTAACTCTGACTTATATCGATCCTACAATTGGTATCAGAGCCATTGGCTCTCTACTTTGAAGACTTCTAGTGCTTCAAAGCTGATACTTTACTTGCATACTTGATTTCTTTAAGCCTTTTTCTGTTTTAACAAAACTGTTTTTCACAATGACTGATTTAACCCTTGGTTCACTTAACGACAGCTCTAACAAACCACCAATTTTCACTCCTGATGACTTTGATACTTGGAAACTCAGGATGGAAGGTTTTGTTAGAAGCCTAGACAGACGCATTTGGAACAGGTTGACTGTAGGTCCTTACAATCCAACTGTTCAATCTGCTGATGATGCCCAAGTGCAAATACCAAAACCACTAGACAAATATGTTGAAGCTGATTACACTGAACTTGAGTATGATCACAAGGCCTACTGGACACTCCAGGCTGCATTACCCAACTCTATACTTGTAGGGTTCAAGGGATATAAGACAACACATGGCTTGTGGATTGCTCTCAGTGAAATGTATGAAGGGTCCAGTGAGGTTAAGGAAAACAAGAAAGACGTTTTGAAACAAAGATATGAAAACTTTACTTACAAAACTGGTGAATCTATGACCAACCAGTATCTTAGATTTGTTTCACTTCTTGATGAATTGCAAAAGGTAGAAGTAAAAACTGAACAGGCTGATGCCAACAGAAAGTTCCTGAGATCATTACCTCCAGCTTGGACTGTCTACACAGTCAGCATCAGGGAGTGCAAAGATCTCAAAAAGCTTAAACTAAGTGAACTCCATGGAATCCTTAGTGCTTATGAAATGGAGCTTAATTTTAAGCAGAATAGCTTTCCTGAAGCATCACCACAGTTGCAAACCACTGCTTTGGTTACAACTGATTTTCAAAAGATCTCAAATTCACCTCAATATCACTCACCCTCAGTCAGTTTCATTGAGTCACCTAGAGGCTCAGAGAGTTCTTCAACACTGTTTGACAACTCTCACTCTGCCTATGTGGCAACTGACTCATCACAAGGCTTCACACGTGAAGACTTGGAATGCATAGGGGCAGATGATCTAGAAGAGATGGACATTTTAACTCAATTGGCTATGGTTTCTGTAAGGGCCCAAAGATTTTATAAAAGAACTGGAAGAACTTACAAAGGGTCAAAGGGATCATCAATTGGGTTGGATAAATCTAAAGCTAAATGTTATAACTGTCACCAACTTGGTCATTTTGTCAGGGAATGCAAGCAACCAAGGAGAGATGGACAAAACAATAACAACAATGTCCAACAGAGATCAAACCATGGAAGCAACAACAGCAGCAGTCAACAAAACAACAACAACAGCAACCAACAGGCAACTCAACCAAAACCACTTGGAAATCAAAATGTGGTGGCAGCTGTAACTAACCAGACTGAATGCTATGAGTGGGATGACTTTGTCACTGAGTTTGAGCCAGTCAATCATGCTTTGATGGATAAAGAAGATTCAACTGAACAGGTAAATGAAATTCCTGAAAATGTTTTGGAAAATCTGTGCAGCCCTGCCTGCATAGAACAAGTGGCAAAATACAGGAAACACAACATTGATCTGATTGATGAAGTTTCCAACTTGAATGAGTTAAAGAATTGCTTTAAGAAAACTGAAACTGCTTACATCATCAAAATTGAAAATTTAAACAAAGAATTTGATGTTTTGAAGCAAACTAACTCCATTTTGGAAACACAATTAGAGGACTTGTTAAACAAGCTAACTATTTCAAGACAAGAAACAAAAGATGCAAAAGCAGAAAATGATGTTCTTGAAATTAAGCTAAAAGATGACTTATTCACCTGTGACAAATTCCAAACAGCTAACAAGAAAGCTGAGAAACTTTGGAATGGGGCAATGCATGGAAAAACAGGTATTGGGTACAACAATGTTGAGCCACCCAAGGAATACTCACCTGTTATTGCTCCAATCCAGGAACTTCAGAAGGAGTGCAGTGTGAGTCTAATTGTTGATGATAGCACTGCATCTTCACCTTCTGAATCAAAATCTGTTGAATCATCATCAAACTGTGAAGTCAAAGATGCTAACACATCAGCATCTGTTGACCAATCCAAGGTTTTAAAACCAAAAGTTGCTTTTCCACCACCAACTATTTATGAGCCCAAGGACTCAAAAGTTGGAGGTAAACTACCTGAGCAGTCAAAACCAACAGAAACTTAAAGAATGGGTAAACTTATTTACCATCAGGTTACTAATGACCAAATAACCAAAGACACAGATTCTTCCCAAAGAAAAATGTTTGAATGTGTCTTCTGTGGTGAAAAAGGTCACATGGCTGCTATGTGCAAATTCAATCCTTTGAGCAAAACTCAAAACTTGTTGAAACCCAAAACTGTTTTTACTCAAAAAAGATCTACAGGTAGAATCTCACCTGTAAAAAGTAACACAATGAAGTATTTTGATACTGAGTCAAATAAAATTTTAATTGGGAACAACAAAAATGGAAGTTTTTCAGTCTTAAAATCAAACAGGGTTCTGGCTGAACTTCAACCGGAAAAATTTTCAACCGGAAAAGAAGTGCAACCGGAAAACTCCAAAACACTCGGATCAGTTACTGCACCTAGACAACGACCTAGGGTTCAGTTCACTGATGAGTATGACCATTCTGAAGGTCAAGGAAGGAGAAACCCATCTAGAGGGAAGACCACCTCTAGAGAAAACTTTGTGAAAAAAAAACACAACTTTCAACCTTAAATTCCCTCTAGTTCAAGCGGAAATGCCTCTGTTGCATTTCGCAGTGAGAGATCTAGCCAGTCAAACAAATTTTCAAAACTTAATGCTAGAATCTCACCAGTGACTAGTGTTGATCAGACCTACACCTCACCCAGTGAGTTGCCAAAGGCTTTGACCAACAAACAGAAGAAATATAGGGAATACAGAGAGAGGAAGATTGCTGAGAGAAGGCTTAGCAAATCAAACAGGCAATGTGAATCAAGTGAACTGTCTGAACACTTGAACATTGATCAAGATGACCTATTGAATGAGGATCCAATACTAAATACTTTAATACTTAAAGAGTATAAGTATTATGATGCTTCTGGCAAGCCCAAGACCTCAAAGGCTTGGGTTCCCTTTAGAAATTAATCTATTTTCTCTGTGTGTAGGTGCATAATAAAGGCCAACAGAGCCTATGGGTAGTTGATAGTGGATGCACCTGCCACATGACAGGAAACAAACATGTATTGGAAAATCCTAAAATCATAAATGGAGGTCCTGTAGCTTTTGGAAGTGCAAAAGGACACATTACTGCACAAGGTGCTGTCAGTAATGGGATGCTTACCTTTGACAAGGTAAATTTTGTTGACACATTAAATTTCAATTTACTTAGTGTCTCACAAATGTGTGACAAGAATTTGAATTTGATGTTTACTGAGAAAGAGGCCATAGTCTTGAAACCTGGTGTTAAAATCCCTGAGGAACTTGTATTGCTCAGAGCACCTAGGAGAGAAGGACTATATATTTTGGATTTGTCTGCTGCCACTCCAGCCAGTGGAATTGCATGCTTTATATCCAAAGCCTCAGTGGATGAGTCTGATTTGTGGCATAGGAGGTTATGTCATGTTAATTTCAAGAACATGAACAGAATAGTGAATCTCAGCTTGGTTAAGGGTCTTCCTAACAAGCAGTTCAACAGTTCTGAACACTGTGTTTCTTGCCTCAAGGGTAAGCAACACAAGACCTCTTTCAAATACAAAACCGAGTCTTCTATCACTCAACCTCTAGAACTTTTGCATATGGATCTATTTGGTCCAACTAGAGTGATGAGCATATGGAAAAGGTCATACTGTTTTGTCATAATTGATGATTTCACTAGATATACATGGGTGTTTTTCTTAAAAACAAAAGATGAAACTGCTGAATTGTTAAAAATACTAATTGTATCTTTAGAAAATCAAGCAAAACTGAAAGTTAAGACAATCAGAAGTGACAATGGCACTGAGTTTAAAAATCATATTTTGAACTCATTTTGTGAGGAAAAGGGAATCTTTAGGCAATTCAGTGCTTCTAGAACTCCACAGCAAAATGGTGTTGCTGAAAGGAGAAATAGGACATTAATTGAGGCTGCTAGAGCAATGCTAGCAGATTCCAAGTTACCTTTGATATTTTGGGCAGAAGCAGTAAATACTGCCTGCTATGTTCAAAATAGGACTTTGATTGTTAAGGGTAAAAACAAAACTGCTTATGAGCTTTGGAGAGGTAGAAAACCCAACATTTACTTCTTTAAATCTTTCGGTTGTCCTGTTACTATTTTGATAACTAATAGGCTGTTGCCTAAGTTTGCTGAAAAGGCAGATAAAGGATATTTTGTTGGATATTCCGGTGTTTCAAAAGCATTCAGAGTATACAATAAAAGTACTAAAATTGTTGAGGAAACCATTAATGTGACTTTTAATGAGAAATCTCTTAACAATTTTGTATCTCAACCTGAATGGCTATTTGACATAGATGCACTAACCACTGCTTTCAATTTTACCATTGAGAAGCCATTGAGTTCAATAGTGCAGGAACAGGAACATAAGCAAAATCACATAAGATCGGCTGATGATATCTGGAAGACAAGCACCAAGGAACTGCAAATGCAACCTACCTTCTTTTCATCCATCAGTACCAAGCCTGTGAAACCCAACAACTCAAAGAAAACCTCTGAAATTGTTCCTGCTGATACAAAAGTTTTTCCGATCGAACTTCCGGTTGAAGTTCAAGCGGATCCTGTAGCTGTAGAATCTCCGGTTGAAGTTCAACCGGAAAACAAATTTTCAGAAAATTCTGAGAACAATGAATCCAATGACTCAACAGATGCTGGTTCAAATGAGTATAGTTTTGAGCATCTGATTTCAGATTCAGTTCCCAGTTCTCATGAAGAAAGTTCAGATCCCGTATCACAAATCAACAATATTGAGTTATTACCTCAACTCAATATTCCTCACAATGGAAGAAGCCATGAATTTCCACTATTTCCTGATAGAAGAATTGGAAAGAACCATCCAAGGGAGAACATTATCGGAGACTTGTCAGCTCCTGTGCTGACAAGAAGCAAGTCTATTGATGCAAACATTTGCCTGCATGCTGCAGTTCTGTCTCAAGAAGTACCCAAAAAGATCAATGATGCATTGGAAGATGAAAGTTGGGTAGAGGCAATGCAAGAGGAACTGTTTCAGATCAATAAACAGAAGGTTTGGGAACTGGTTGACTTACATGAAGGTGAAGAACCAATTGGAACTAAATGGGTATTCAGAAACAAGAAGGATGATAGGGGAATAGTAATAAAAAACAAGGCCAGACTTGTAGCTCAAGGCTACACACAGGAAGAAGGCATTGATTATGATGAATTTTTTGCTCCTGTAGCCAGGCTTGAAGCAATCAGAATATTTCTTGCCTATGCTGCATTCAAAAACTTTCTGGTATTTCAAATGGATGTTAAATGTGCTTTTCTGTATGGTCTTTTGGAACAGGATGTGTATGTCAATCAACCTCCAGGCTTTGAAGACCCTCATTACCCCAACAGGGTGTGCAAGTTGATTAAAGCTTTATATGGTCTCAAGCAAGCTCCTAGGACATGGTATGAGACACTCTCAAACTATCTCCTAGTGAATGGCTATAAGAGGGGAGCTATTGACAAAACACAGTTTGTGAAATCTGATGGCAAAGATACTTTGATGGTACAAATCTATGTTGATGACATAATCTTTGGTTCATCCAGTGCTGCCTTGTGTAAAGAGTTTGAGAGTTTGATGCAATCTAATTTTGAGATGAGTTCAATGGGAGAACTGAACTTCTTCTTAGGGTTGCAAGTGAAGCAAACTGCAAATGGAATCTTCTTGAATCAATCCAAATACATTCAAGATATGCTGAAAAGGTTTGATATGCAGTCTGTTTCAACCTCAAAAACTCCCATCTCCACTTCTCATAAGTTACACAGTGACTTGAATGGGAAACCAGTAGATGTTCACCTCTACAGGGCAATGATTGGATCACTGCTCTATCTCACAGCGAGCAGACCTGACATCATGTTTAGTGTCTGTTTATGTGCTAGATACCAGTGTCAACCAAAGGAATCACACATGTTAGCTGTAAAGAGAATCTTTAGATAACTTAAAGGACAACCAAAACTTGGGTTGTGGTATCCAAAGAACTCAGATTTCTCCTTCAAAGCTTACACTGATAGTGATTATGCTGGCTGCAACTTGGACAAGAAGTCTACTTCAGGAGGATGTCAATTTTTGGGAGAAAGACTTGTGTCTTGGCAATGCAAGAAGCAAACCTGCGTGTCTACTTCTACTGCTGAGGCTGAATACATTGCTGCATCAAGCTGCTGCATTCAAGTCTTATGGATCCAGAATCAAATGTTGGATTATGGCATCAAGTTCATGGAGACTCCTATTCTTGCAGACAAAACAGTGCCATTTCAATCACAAACAACCCTGTTCAACACTCCAAGGCAAAACACATTGATATCAGGTACCATTTTATTAGAGATTGTGCTGAGAAACACTTGATTAGAATGGTTAAAGTTCATACAGATCAACAATTGGCTGATTTGTTTACCAAAGCATTTGATGAAGCTAGATTTTTCTATCTCATTAGTGCCATTGGTATGATGAACTTTGACTAATTTAAACTATTTTTCACAATTCTAATAAAAGGGAGACATGAGCTCAAAGAGCCCGTCTCTTGATACAAAAAGAAAATGAAAATGAAAATCTTTAGTGTTAATCAGACAACATTTCAGTTCATAGTCAGTAAATGCTGATAATACTATGAATTATTAACACAAATTTTCAAAAATCATGTGTTTTGGATTTCCGGTTCAAGTTCAAGCTCAACCTGAGAAGACAACTTTTGAAATTCACCGGGTGAACTTCAACCGGAAAAATGTTTTAAAATGATGTGGAAATTTATTTTTGAAAACAATTCTTTCAAGCGGAAAAATTGTCCGCTTGATGTTCAGACGGAAGAATTTTTGTTTTTAAAATAAAAAGCAGAAAATGGGTTCCGCTTGAACTTCCGGGTCAACAAAGTCAACGTTTCATTTAATTACCCGGAAGGCACAATTTTCTAAGCGGATATACATTTATTTACCCATTGAATTTTTAACTGTTTTAAATCCGAGGTTTCAGTAAATTAACTTTTGGATAAGGACATGCTTTAACCTGTTGTACCGTATAACCCATAAAGCACCTATCCCATCAGTCACTGAACCGTCGATTTTTTAACCTCTCTCCTCCACGTCAGCACTGAAAAAGGTAAAAAGCCCTAATTTACCGTCAGTTTCCCCATTTCCATCATTCCCATTCCGAAATTACTCCAAATTTCTCTCAAACCCTTTCCAACAAACCTTCGTAAACCGTCAACCTGCGTCAACAATGGCTCCCAAGGGGAAGGCAAGTGGCAAGCGACCCATAAGTGACTCTAAGTTTCCTGTAGAACACAATCTTGTGGCGTATCTAGAGCCACCGAGCAAAACAGACATCTACAATGAGATGATTGACTTCATTAAAAGTTCTCATCTTCACCATCGCGTACTGTCGAAGCGGAAATTTTTGAAGGAATACTCGAGGACTTTTGGTCACACGCTAGGGTTACTGAAAGGGCGAATGGTAGTGAAGCGATTGTGTCAACTGTACAAGGGAAGGATGTCGAAATCGATGAGGCAAAGGTGCGAAGTCTGTTGAAATTAAAGGATGAAGGTGGATATGACACGGTTGATCACACAAAATATCTCCGTTTGTTCAAGAATCTTGGTTACGGTGGTTCTCTACAGAGCAAAACCATCAAGAAGGGGCAGTTACCATACAAGTGGAGATTCCTTGCACACACACTTCTGGTGTGTTTGTCTCCAAAGAAGGGAGGTTTTGACGAGTTCTCCAGCGAGCAAGCTTCTGCTTTCTACGCTATGGTAAAAGGTGAAAACTTTAATTTTTCCAAACTCATTTTTCAAGCCATGTTCATTCTGAATATATTTACCTATATCCTAGATTTTTGACTTACATTCTCAAAGAAGAGTACCCCCACATAGTTTGGCTCGGTACAATTTTGCATCAAAAACTTCTGAATGAGAAAACCTTTTCAAACCTTGCTTTAAACAAATCTCCATTTCTTGGAAGGGATACTGACCACCCCTTACCGATTCCAAGGCAGTTTCCTGATGAACCTGCTACAGCAGAAGTTCAACCGGAAACTGTAGGAGTGACTGAGCTCCCTGCTCAAGATGACAGAACTGTAGACCTAACAGTTACTGATCCCACATCTGTCCCTGCTTCCTCAACACTAAAAACTTTTCAATCCAGAAAGAGGAAAGCTCACAATCAATCTACCACTGCCACCTCCTCAACTGAAACTCCTCCTGTCACTTTCAAGAGACAGCGACAAGTGGTCATTAGGTCTCCTCCACCTAGTGCCACCACCCAACCCGAAGCTTCTAACCCCGCTCCAGGCAAAAAGCCCAAGCGGAAACTTGTCAAATTGGGATTCTCTCTTAGGGACGAACCCTCATTTGAGGGGGAGTCATTAGAAGCAAATGCACAATCCCCATCTGGACATATGTCACCACTTCAACCCCAATCACCCAGGAGTGATAGTGTTATCAATCTTGGCTTAAGTGAAGGTGTTATTAACTCACCTGCCACATCACATGAGAACAACTTGATAAGCCAGGACCCTGCAGCACTGAACCCACACTCCTCACCGGAGGTGAATCTCAGGAGTTATGAAGAGATTCATGCTGAAAGGGCTGCTGCTGCCCAGGGATCCCCACTGGACCCTGGTGTCAGCAGTAACATCAATAAGACCCAATCAGCGGCAATCTTCTCTGAATCAGCACTTGAAGTTCCTTCATTGGAACCAAGAGTCGTTGTGACAGATGAAGAGAATCCCAGGTGCCAAGAAGCCATGGGTACCACTGCTGATCAATCTAGGATTGATAGCTTGGTTTCGTCCAAGGATGCTGGCAAAAAGCCAGTTGAGGACAGTCTTTCACTACCTGAATTGACGAATTTGTACCTATCTCTCCAAGCACAGGTTGATACTCTAAATGCAACTGTTGCCAAACTGGTGAAAGTTAATCCTACTGTTGCTGAAGCAGGTCCTTCAACCCTTCACAGTGATGCTGATGAAGCTGTAATAGCTAAAGAAGCTGATACTGTCAAATTGGGGGAGAAGATGCCCCCAAGGCCTGTCATTTCAGAGATTGAAGAAGATCAGAGGATACCGGCTGAAGTCAGAGCCACAGCTTGTCAAAGAATTGGCATAAATCCCTTTGGTGTTGAAGAGTGTTGGGCCAACATTAAAAGCAGTCAATTAATTGCTATCTCACCTTTTGAGGATCCCAACCTCACAGAGCTGGTTCAATCTTCGATGTTGATTGCTGGTGCTCTACCTGAGCATATCAACATGATCACTACACTTCTAAAAGATGTTATCTTTCCGGCCGAAAAAGCCAGTGATCACAGTAAGGCAACTGAAGACAGCGCTGCAACCACTGTAGTTGCTACAATCTCTGAAGGAGAAGATGAGAATCCAATTGGTGAGAATGAAGGAACAAAGGTGCTGGAAATTGCTGACATAGGATCTGAAGTCACCAAACCTCAAGTGGTGACTGAAGATCAATCTAATGTTGAAGCGGAAGTTCAGATGGAACTTCAGGCGGAAGTGTTTGTGGGAGCTGAGAATATTGTTCAACCGGAAACCCAATCAACTGCTCAGGTGGAAACTTTTGGCCCTGGCAACTCAGTTTTTGGTGTTGATGGGTCTACTGAACCAACTGTGGTTCAACCGGAAGAAAGGAGTAATGCTGAAATAGCAGAAATGGCCGAAACCCTCATAACCTTAAGGAGCACTGAACCAACCCATGCGGAAGAACCTATTCAAACTGAATTCCCTAAAACAATTCAACAGGTGGTTCAAACTCCAGAGGCTGAAGCCATACAGAAGATGGTAGAAGATGCCAAGAGAATAGCAGAGGATAAGAGGCTTGCTAAAGAAATCCAAGAGGAATTTGATCTTTACATGAAAAATTATGTATTTGAAAATTTACTGGAAGAAGCAAAGACCAGGTCTTACAACTGGAGAATGAAGGATTATGATTTGGATGCTGTGACTGAAGCCGATAGGCAGAGGCTAATTTCCATTGCCTCTCATTTGCCTACCAAGCTGGTAAAGAGTGATGAGAATTATCAACTGCTGAAAAGGGTAAAAAGGGCATTTGTGGTCAGAAACATAAGAACTGAAGAAGAGGTAGCTCAAATGAAAGTCAAAGAACTATGTCAATTGATTGACTCAATTTTTCATAAGCTAAAAGGAGATGTAGCTGCTGTCAACCCAAAGCTTGTGATGCCTGCACCTTCAGAGCTCACCTCAGGTATGTCAACTCACAAAAATGTTAAACCTGAGATCATTGATGATGCAGATATCCCTCCTCCACCTTCCTTCATATATGACCCAAATCCCATGCCTAGAGCCACTCCATCCCTTCTACAGTCACTAGCCATCATTCCATACAAACCTCCCAAAATCTCCAAGAAAGTAGCCACCAAGCTTGCCAACCCCAAATACAGAGCTAAAAATTTTACACCCATCATTCCTTTAAAAAAGAAGCCTCCTCCTACTATGGACTTTTCTGATATCTTCCCACCTACCCCACCTTCTAGCCCAACTCCTGAAGCCAGTAAACCACCCTCACAAACCTCACTTCCCCCACTCACCATAAATGAACCCTCCACCACCATCACCAAACCTACTGAAGTCCAAACTGGCCCTTCTTCATCTGACAGAGGCAAGAAACCCATTGTGCCAGAATCTACTGTTAACTCTGATGAAGAAAGATCGGTCAGGAAAAGAAAACTGATGCATGCCAAGAGCAAAAGAAATCAAAAACAAAAGAGAAGAGCTCCACCCAGTAAAAGATAAATTGTGGGTTGGACAGTGGATGAAGCCACATTTGATTTCACGTTTACTATGGCCAGCGGCATAACTCAAGTGGTAAACGTTCACAAGGCAACTTCTCAACTCACTCTGATGCAAAGGACAGACATCATTCTAAAAATTAGAAAAATTTTGAATCCTTCAAGAGCAGAGCACATGTTAAGGCTTGTAATTGAGCCATCTGTGCTGGAATGTGGAATGCTCTACAGAAGCAGTTTAAATGATGACTCAGCAGAAGAAGAAGATGAAATGCCTACCAGTGAAATAAAATTTATCATTTGGGAAGAGGAGGAGAAGCTCTTTTACGTTCACAGAGCTGATGGCACCTTCACAATCCATGAGTCCATTTCTGTTCAAGAAGAATGGAGCGAAATGGACTGGGATTCAATTAAACACGTGAAGGTGACCAAAACTAACATTAAAGAGCTGTCTCAGAACCTTGATGCCAGCATCAGAACCACGGACAAGTAGAACAAGGTGAAGAAGATTTTTGGGTACAAGTCAATTTTGAAGAAGAACTTTGACTTAGAAGAATAATTTGACAGCATCAGCTTAGGGGGAGATTGTAAGGAACTTCAATTTTGAAGTTTTCCGGCTGAACTCCTGTTTTGACAATTCCGGCTGAAGTTGAAGCGGAACTACAACTTCAAGCGGAACAACAAGTTCAAGCGGAAAGAAGCAGTTTTGTCACTTAGTGAATATTCCGGGTGAACTTGATTATCCATCAAATAATGAGTTCAACCTGACTTTTCCTGAGATGTATTTTCTGCAGTCCCATCCTGCAAAAGCTTCTCGTTTGCTTCTACATCTGCCCAACACGCAAGTCATTCCATATGTCGAAGTTTATTCTTTTGGTAGCTTAGATTTGACTTTGTAATGTACGATCTAGATTAGATCACATGAGATCAATGGCTGTGATTGATCTCATCTGCACTATATATAGCTTGTTATCTCTTAGTTTACACATGATCGTGGTTATCATTTGTAATAGTGTAGCTTTGCGTTAATGCAAATAGTGCCGAATATTCGATATTTCGTTGTTTCTACTATTCTGCAAATCAAGCACTTACATTATACAAGAACTCGACTTTGCTTAAGAAAAGTAAAATATAACTTAATTCCACAAGGTTATATTTACAAGTAAAGAGAACTGTTTAAGTTTAACTCTGACTTATATCAATCCTACATCAACACAATGGAGCGACCTGCAACCACTGTCCGAACTTCCACAACCACCGAAGAATATCGCCGTCATCGTCGGAGAAAATGAGTTTGGCTCGAGCCGCACGCAAGCGCCATCACCGTCCCCGAGCTTATGTTCCATTTCTATTCAAGGTATAATCTGAAACACATCTTGTACATGATTTTCGTATGCTTCTATTCGTTTTCGTTAAGCTTCCGATGAATATCAATGGCCGATTCATGTCTAGGGTTTTGGATAAGGAAGATGACTCTGCTTTCGTATTGTTTAAGACGAATCAAAACCAAGTTTTTAACAAAATCATAATTTGTCCTAGTGGTTAGAATTCATGGTTTGTAACAAACAGGTCGTGGGTTCGATCCCTTTGTCCAGCTTTTTGTGTTTTTTTCTATTCCAACTTATTTTCAAGTTTTTTTTCTATTCCAGCTTATTTTCAAGACTAAATCCACATATGTTTGATCTAAACCGCTATAGAACACGTGAACGATAACTATCTTTCCGTCATAAAAGCGAGAAACCTAACTTTTTCCAAATCTACGTAGTCGTTTTGTCATTAGATGAATTATATATACATACATGCATTATATATATTTTTAGACACCATTTTCTTAAACAAAGGGAAACATATTTATTTGTGAAACATTCGTCATGTTAATAAATTATGGTATTAAATCTAGAATTTTACAAGGTTTTGGCACCCAAAGTGTTTATGTTTTATCACGGGGAAAATCGTTAATAATTTCTAAATGAAAGAAATATAAACCCTGAAATGATAGTATATTCTTTTTTTAATCACCAATATATTTCTATAAATTCCACAAGAAAATATGTTTTGTAAAATTTATTTTATCGCAAGTATTAATAAATAAAATACGTATTACTATACATTTATAGTAGCATTTAATTTCGCGATACTAATTTGAGAAATCGAAACGTCATTTTAAGTCATTGTTTCATTTCCACAAGTATTCTAAAACCTTTTAAGGATCCCTTATGATTCTTTTCTTATTTTGCTTATTGATATTTAAATAAATTTTAATCAATAATTATTTAAAGTCCAACGTTATTCGTCTTCCTTCCCCATCAAAACCCTAGATGTTCAAAATATCTATATTTCGTTCTCGTAACTTTAGCATAATCAAACTCGCTCTTCGTTTTAGGATATCATCATACTTGAATCATTCTCTTTATATCCAGCTAGCATTTCATGCAATATAAGGTGAGTTCATAGCCCCTTTTTCTATTTATTTTCCAAACCATTTTGGGGTGGAAAACACGCAGAAACATTTCCAATCACATTACTTAATTATTAAGTAAATCATATTATTTATCATACTTATCATCATGAATCATTGCAAAACTTTAATCATTCAAACATTCATACTTTTTATGCAAAGTTATATGCTGTTAAATACATTTACTTGTATGTATCTATGTGCTATTGTGTGAATATATACTTTGACATGCTTGATATTGTATGCTATTTGGGAAACTTTATGCTTAAGGCTCCGGAGCATCAAACGTGAGGTTCCTTGCAAAGAACTGAACATGATGACGTTGAGGTTCTTGCGAGGGACTGAACGTCGTCCCAACGCTGAGATTCCCGAGAGGAACTGAACAGTAATCGTAGAGGTTCCTCGTGAGGGATTGAACACGTGGACAAACTTTGTTACCGATTGTTTTGAGGGAATTAAACATCATTTTGTACTGGGTGACGAATACGTGTGTAATTGGAGTAATACTTGCACATTTAGTTAACAGTATGACTTTGCAAAACCTTATCAAATATTTTCTTTAACTGTTTTTATTAAACCTATGACTCACCAACTATGTAGATAGTTGACCTTTTGCGTGGTTTTCAGGTTATTGAGAATCAAGCCTTCATGATTGACGTCACACATAGGATACTTTTGGACCTAGTTAATTTAATCGAGAACTATTTTATATGCTTATGTTACTTGTATTCAATGTATAAATTTGGAATTGGATATTATTAATTAATGAAACTTTAAATAGTGTCATGTGCTTATGGACAATCAGCATGCCCCGACGTTTCTGCCTTTGGTTGGGGTGTGACATTAAAACTGTCACAAACTGGCAAAACTGAAAACATTAACCGTAACACGTGTGCAAAACTAAAAACCGAAACTGATTTCTGAAAAACTGATGTAACTGACTCGAACAATTATTTCACGAAATAAAAACATCACAAACTGAAATCGTTGTCAAGACTTAAGCCAAATCCCAAATCGTTAACCTAGTTGGGCCCAACTAGGCCCAATAGGCCCAATGTGCCAAAAACAATGAAACCGAGCCTAAAACCTTAACCCGTCACTTAAACTTGATAAACTAAATTATCGTGACGATCCTTAAACCCAACCGATAAACAACGGGCCCGGGCCTCGAACTGGTGCCTCGTTTGGACCCGTACGGCCCAGAACCGACAATTGAGCCCAAATGCATTTTCTTTAATTATTAGGCCCAATATAAAGCCCAAACCCAATGAGTAAACTTTTAAATAACATTGGCCCATCAACTTTGTAATTTTTATAAAAATTGTTACCACTTATTATTTTTATAGAAATTTGCCATGAACTTGTGTACTTTTCATACATTGTTTATTTATAAAAGCTGTGAATTATTTCTCCTCAAATAATATTATGTTGTATACACATTTACAATACACAACATATTTTATAAATCATGTCAAGCTTTTTATAAATTTTTCACCTACATATTAAGTTTTTATAAAAAGAATTAAGTGGGTTTTATTTATAAAAAAGGTTGTGATGGAGACTTGCACACCTCACCCACTCTACCACCCTTCTTAACTACACTCTTCCCCACCACAATTCCCACCAACCTATTCCCACTTTATCTTTTTCTCCTTTGTCCCTATCGAGATCACCAAGCAAATCCAACACTCATCCCTTTTTTTTCTGCCAAAAGCAACCATAAACACCCCCTTGTTCCTTTTCTGCCGGAAAGTCAACCAAGACCACCGCCACCTTCAACCACGCATCATCACCTCCCTCCTTCTTCCTTTTTTCGGCCAAGCAACCCACAACAACCACCACAGTCGCCACCCCTTGTTCTTTCTCCTCCCTCACAAAACAACACCACCACCGTCACCCTGGTGCTGCCTGCCAGAAACTGCTGCTGCGTGGCTGCTATCCACAGCCGCCACTCCCCCCTCCGTGTCCCTCTCTTTTCTTTTCCGGTGAAACCACCATCAACCACCACCAAACAGCCCCCCTCTTCTCTTCTCTTTTTCTGCCGGAGAAACAACCTAGCCACCACCACCGCTGGGTGCTGCCTCTCCTCCTCCTGCCTGCTGCCGCTGGACTGCTGGTGCCGCTGGACCGCAGCTGCCGCCGGCTGCAACTGCTGTGCGGCCCTGCTGCCGCCACTGTTGCTGCTGCTCGAAACCACCACTAACCATCACCATTGCAACCGTGCTGCTGCTGCTGTGCAGCCCTGCTGCCCCACAAACTGCTACTGCCGCCACCGGTTATCACGGCTGCTGCTGCCGCCGGTCACTGCCGCTGCTGCTAGTAGCTGCTGTCCTCTACCGAGAGCCTCCACCCGAACCACCACCTTTCCTCTTTCCTCTCGGTTTTACTCCCTCAAAACCTTGTGAGTTTATTAACCATCATTCTTTTAGTTTCTCTATTGTTTAAACGTCCCAAATGATCACCCGGGTCTTGACAACTAACCATTATAACGTGAAGTTTTCTAACGATCATAAACACCGAAATACATTTTTATATAAACCTTAAGGTTATATGTTTGAAAATGTGGTTTTTGTGGATGGTTTTATAATATCTCTAAATACAAGCATTATTTTATGATGGTTATATATATGTTAGCATGACTAAATATTGATGTTATCAAATGCTAAAATGTTATAAATGGTTAAGTATATATACAATCATGTCTTAGTATGATTTAATTTACTAGAATTGCTAATTGTGATTTATGACGTTAATCATCTTATTTATAAGATAATATATGCTAAATACAAATCATCATGGACTAATATGGTGTTTAGTGACACTTATGGACTTAGTTGGACATTAGGAGTGTTATATAATATTTGGACATAAAATCATAGCTTAAAACATTTTAAATGAATGGTTATGGTTTAATAACAAAATTGATAATTTTATAAAAATTACTTGGATTTTAAAACCATAAAATCTCACCATGAAACTTGATATATAAAATGACCACATTTTATAAAAGAATATAATTTCTAAAATACAAGACTTAAATGACTTGTAAAGTTTTTATAAAAATAAAAATGGATAAAATATATATAGATGTATTTTATGTTCAAAAAATGGTAAAATATCATATTTTTGGACAATTGACAAAAAGTATAAAACTTGGATTCTATACAAAAAGTGGAAAATGTTTTATGTTGGGAATTTTCTGTAAAAAGTCTTTAATTTAAAAATCTAGCTTTATTTAATAAATAAAGTTATTTAAAAATAATTTTATAAAAATAAAATCAAAAGACTTATAGAAATTATAAAAAATATATTTTGAACATTCTTGATTATTTTAAATAAATCAAAATAATCAAAACGTTTTAACCAGATCAAATGTTTATTCATTTAAAACGTTTGGAATAAAAGAAATCTTTAAAACGTCTTATAACGTAACACGACGTAGATAATTATTTTCAACAAATAATTATTCGTATGAGTTTAGAAACCATAATGTGAGTTAAACTCATCATGATTGTTAATATTAATTATTATAATAATAATTATAATTATATTAACATGGAAACCCTAATTTTCCCTAACATAAGTTTAATATTAAAATAACCATTAATATTTAACCTACTTGTGTTTATTCATTAAATCGTCAACTTGTGATAATTTGATAAATTATTCCGACAAATTAGAATAATTATTTCATAATAATTATGAACCTTAGTTATATATTATAACTTCACGCGATTAATTATTCGATCGATCGCACGAACTTAAAAATAATAATAAATATTATTATTTAAAACAATGTTCAAGACTTGATTGAACTGGTCTTCATGATACATTATCACATGTTCATTACTTGTATTCAATTTACATAAATGTCTATATACGTGAACGTTAGCACTTACTGATTTTAAACTGATTAACTAACGGGTTTTCAAACGCTACAAATGGGATTATACGTCAAGACTTGACCGGTATCATTTGGGTAACGTTCGTTACTCAAATGGTTATGTGGACCCTTATGCATATTGTCTTATGTTTTATTAGGACTTTACTTGCTAGTTGCCACTCGGTAATCCATCATCATCACTGAATCATGTGAGTTTCACGGCCCCTTTTCTTTACAATTGTTTTATACTTATGGGGGAGAAATCATGAACTGATAAAATGCTTTTTACTTGATGTTATGGTTTACCTGTTAGCCGTATGACTACATGTTCCATTATGTATCCCAAACAACTGGTACTTTATCGTTATCAACGTTAGTACAACTGAATTCCACTATTAATTGAATTCGATTAGTTCTGCTTGAAACGATAACTAGTGAATAGATCTATTTGGGTTGACAACCCTGCCCAGATTGGTAGCTCCAATCCTGACTTCGTACATTGTTAAGGGGTACACGTCAGTTATTCTGCTCTGTTCGGTATTCTTGGGATAGAAAGCCATGAGTGGTTAAACCGTCAGTATTCAAATTTGAGGTTCATGGGAGATCTTATAACCACGACAGTAAACCAACGTAACATTTAAGTATACCGTAAACTGTTTTACCATCATACTATAAACTATTTTTACAAACTTACCATACAGTCATAAACCTGTGAACCTCACCAACTTTATGTTGACCTTTTAAACTCATGATTTCTCAGGTATCTATGCTTTCTATGGAAGACGTGCAAATGGGGCTTCACTGTAACTTTGGACCCTCCTTTACCGGAGTCGTAGTCCCGACCTATCTTAAATAAACTGCTTTATGATTTCAATATCAAACTAAGAATTTTATTCAAATGTAAGACAATATCATTTCACCACATCTTTCCGCTGCAACATGAATGGTATTATGTTTCAATGACGTGTGAATTTAGTAGAAGTTGTTTTTTATATCAGCGACTATGATTCCGTCTCGCTCACACCCAAACCGTTGACCGGGGTGTGACATATGATCACACATGATGTCACGCGTCATCACACACTTGATCAAGTCACAAATCGTAGGTGAATTGCTTAAAAGTGATACGTACGGTAAAACCGAACAAAATTACATCTTTTGACCTAATTTATGCATACATTTGAGTTACGTGACATATTTTGTTGGGAATAATATTCGCCAACTGTCCAAGACCGAGTGAAGACCGATTGATTTGGTTGAATGTGATTTATTCAACGAGCCACTTACTGTTAAACATTCTACCGTCCTGCTATTCAGTGAATGTTATGAAGACCCGAAGACTCTTACTAAATGAAGATTGGCACAAGTGACGATTTTAGTTATTTGCTTTATTATTTATTATGTCAACTTGTAACTAGTCATGTTATTTACTAGTTTGCCATCATAGGTTAGTCTATAAATAGACATATCCCATGGAGGATATAACACACACAAATACACAGAAGCACAAAGTGCTCTGATGAGAGTATAGTCTTTAAGTTGCAAGGGCTCAAGAACTTGGTAAATCCATGTTCTCGAGTCTACGTATGGGTGTGGTAGGTATTATCTAATCATCCGGTTATCAATATAATCCTATGTTCACTTTATCTATCATGTTCTTCAATGTATATCTTCTGGATTCTCATTATTGTGTCAACATCTCAACACTACCGAAGTTCATTCCGGATGTTCGTTTGTTATATAAGACGAGTACACAAAGTATTCGATCCTACTTCCGTAGCACAACCAAGGTTTAAGGTATTAGCCCATCACCTCGGGTTTTCAATTGGCATCAGAGCCATGGTCGAGAAAATGCAACCGAATGGTTGGTTTCTCAACTTTGTGTTCATATGCTCGTTCTTTATAACAAATGAAGATGTTATTTTTCTGCAATGTTCTTGATTGATCTTCAATATTTTAGGTCTCTTTGTTTAAATTTGTTGAACACAAATGGGTTTCCTTCATTCTTCTATTTTTCCAATAAAAATCCCTGTCTAAATTTTGATATTCAAGTTGTTGTGTAGAAAAGCAATATTTTATAACCTTATCTTGCTTTTTACACTTCTCAAGACATAAAACAAGGAGATATAGTTGTGTGACATATTGTCTAGACATTATCTCTATTCACTTTAACCCATACCTTATCTCTTATCAACATGCCCACTAGCGAAAATACCCACTTTCTCTCTCTTCAAAAAGATTTGTGTCGTTGAAGATAAAGAATTAATGGGAGGAACTAAGAAAATTACTACGAGACTGCAACTCCTCGTTGGTGTTTTCTTTTTCTATTTATTATGGATTAGATTTATTAGTGTTAAAGGTGTGCGTTATAAGGCAAGTGAAGATGGTTACATATTTCGAACTAGGTTTTTTATCGAAGATATTACTGGTTTTGTTTGATGGTGGTATTATCAAGTTCATTAGTGGGTTATCCTTAAGAGAATTGATGGTGATGGCCCACTGATAAAGTAAAAGAAAAACTTGCAGGGATATGTTTTCTTCTTTCTATTTTGTCGGAGGAGCAGAGAGATTAACCTACGCATCTCACCAAAATCAGAAACTGGTCCCCTACTTGGTTTCTCTCTTCCAACCGGCATAACCCGACAAACCATGCTACCATCATATCTTAAATCGACAAACCATGCAAGGTAACCTGCTCAACAATCACCATCCGGAATAAGTTTTCTGGTCCAAGAAAACACAGCCGGAGCATTCAGTGATGATCGACATAACTCACAGTTCCGAGATAACCTCCCGGAGTAAAAACCTCTACCCAAAATAACTGGGTTAGAGTTTCTGAGGTAACCAGTCCGGAATAAAGCTTTCCGAGGTAATCGCCGGAGTAAAATTCTCCGAGTTAACTTACCTACGAGGTAATTGCACGAGATAACTTGATGTCTCTGAGGTAACCATCTAGTCCGAGCACGATAACTTCTGCAAACGGCAAGGTGCCCGAGATAACTGGCCGGAGAAAAAGACCTGAGGTAACCACCCGAGATAACTTATCTCGGGTGAACAATTTTTATCTCGGATTAACGTGTTATCTCGGAAGGCACTATGTGTTAGAATATTGAGAAGTAATTACTAGCACAAATCAAGGAGTAATCGATGGAGTCAAGCATTCCTTCTTTAAATAGGAGATGTCATAGGCTGTCTCTTAGGAGTCATTTCCTTGTATAGCTTTCTTTCTCCTTTATATTTTGGTTTGTCTCTTCTCTGTACGATGTAACAAAAGAAAGAAATAACAATTCTCTGGATACCAACTAAACATGGTATCAGAGCACGTTTAATCTTGGGAATTCCAACCAATCCTCCGAATGCCTGACGTCGAAAACAACACCAGTCAAATCTCCGATGAATTGACGTTGCAGATCGCTACTCTTCTGAGAAACGGTCTTGGAACTCAATCAACATCAACCAACTCCGAAAATTTATCCTTAGGGATCAAGCTCGGAGGCGATAACTATGCTCTATGGGCAACCCTCATGAAGAAGGCAATCGGAGGCAGGGGGAAAAGCTCACACATCACCGGAGATCCTGAACCGCCATCGAAAACCGACAAAAGTTATTCCCGTTGGGAACAAGATGACTGTGACACCCGGTCCAAAAATCAGGTCAAACTCTCTCTCCGTTGACTTTTGTTGACTTTTATTATGTGATAATTACGTGATTACTGTTTTTAAACCGCATGATTAACTACGTTTAGTTAAATGATTAACTGATTTAAATTTCGCGTTAAATAACTGTGAAATATGAACGTTTCATATTGTTATTAATGGAACTTTAATAATAAGAAATTAAATATAAAATTTGATATTTTATATTTTATCAAACTGATTCAAACCGTTAAAACGTTTCATGAACTCAAAATGTAATCAAAGGCATTACGTTGTGAAGAGTTAGCCAAACGAGTAACTCGTTTCACCTATTGGGCCCGGTAAGCCCAATAAGCCCAAAAATGACCGGATCAACCCAAAAGTTTACCCGAAGGTTTGCCTCGACTAACCGAGTCATCAACCCGACCCGCCGGGCCGACCCGCGGCCCAATTAGCCTTGGGCCGAACCCGGTCCTTCTCTCCCTTCGGCCCAGCCGGTACCCGGCCCAAATCGGCCCAACCCTCCTCCCTTTCTCTCTTGGGCTCGGCCCGTATCCTCCAAACCAAAACCGAATGGGCTTCGGCCCATTCTCCCTTTTTCATCCCGATTGGGCTTCGGCCCAATTGTAAATAAATTAATAAATTTGTTTAAGCCCACTAGTTTATAAAGATTAACCCCATTTCTTTAACCCACTAATATTTTATAAAATTTGGGTTAACAACGTTTATAAAAATAAAAACCACCATTCAATTGGATTAATTACACTAGGGTTATATTTTAAAAAGTTACAATTTTTATAAACTCCTAACCATTTTATATTTTATAAAAGTCATTGAACTCTTATAAAACACTTGAAGGATTTATAAAAATTAGTCACCAACTCTTGATTAGTTAGGATTAAGGAGGAGATGACAACACATAATTACCCATTGGACATTAACCTTAATTTTGAGTATAAAAAGGAGGTTAACCCCACCTTGTCCCCTTGCACCACAACAAGCAAACACACTCACTCCTCTCCCTCTCCTCCCTTGTTCGGCCGACCACCGCCGTCCGCCACCCTGCCGCCGCCCGCCGGACTGCCCTCCGCCACCGCCGGCCGCCGCTACACCGCCGGACCGCCGACCTTTCCCCTCTTTCTCTTGCCGGTTTTAACTCACAAACATTGTGAGTATTTTAAACCCCTTTTCTCCTATATTTCTTACATATTTCCACCCTTTAAACCCCTCAAGTCTTGACAACAACCCACTAAATTTTGGAATGCTTGTGTTTGAATGATCAACTAACAAAACTCACTTCTTAATCTCCTTTCTTCCAAGATCAAACACTTTGATGGTGCATTTACAAATGCTTAAAGATAGCCAACAAGTGTGGTGAAACACATTTGCAAAATCAAAAGAAAGTAGCAAGTGTGTACCAAGATTCTTGAATTTATGAAATCTTGATTTCATAGTTAGTTGTTTAAACAAACCTCCAAGCCTCTTCATATAAAATGAAACTTAAATGCTAACTCATAATCTATACATGTTTATGTTTATTTGTCCTAACATGAAAATGTTAGTTGATAATTTATTATTTGATGTCCTAACATAATAATGTTAGTTGATTGTTATTTATATTTAAAAAGTCCTAACACCAATGTGTTAGTTGATTGTTTATTTAATTGTAAGTCCTAACACAAATGTGTTAGTTGATTTCCATTTATATATGTGTCCTAACACAAAGTGTTAGTTGATTTATTTCAATTTATATTATGTTACATGTTAAAACAATGCTAAAACAAATAAATCTTCTAAACAAGGTGAAATGATTAAACAAAGTTACATATGTAACTTATGACACAAATGGTTAAAATAAATAAAGAGACAAAAGAGAATGTTACTTGTGACACATTAAATGTGTTATAAAAAGTTCAAGACAAAAAGAATTTTTATAGATTTTGTTTCTAAAAATGGTAAGAATAATATTTATGTCAAATAATTAATTTGACATAAATACTTGGATTTATTACAAGTTTTAACCTTTCTAAGGCTTTTATATAAATTGACAATTTTTCTATAAAAAGTCACACGTGAAGAGAAATATTTTATAAAAGGATTTTTATAAAAATAAATCAAAGGCAAGTCATTGACTTTAAATACTTATATGGATTTTAATGTTACTTTGATGAAATCAAAGTAACCAAAAAAATGGACTTACGTTCGTTAGAGATTTTAAATAAAATCAAGTTTTTATAAAGACAACGTTATATAAATCCAAGCGTCGTTACAATGTTTTGAAAATATTTAAGAAAGAAATATATATTTCATGCAAATGAAATATTAAACGCTTTCGAAATATAAATGATTGTATGCTAGAAACTTTGAATGTTTTCTTTAAAGATTCATGTTTCAAAAATAAAGCAAACGTTTAATAATTATTCTTGACAAATAATTATTTATATAAACCATGTTTTATTCACCAAAGTATTGTTAATCATAATTATTTAATATAATTATAACTTGCAAGATTAACAAATCAAATATGTAATTATTTAATTAAAAATAATTATTCGAACTTGTGAAAATAATAATAAACATTATTATTCTTTTAAACTCAATGTTCAAGACTTGGTTGAATTATTAGAAATGATTATTCTTTGGTTATATTTATTTAACATAAATATAAATCATCACCAAATATATTTGTTTAATAAATACAAGTTAACGAGTTTTCAAAGATGCAAACGGATTAAAACGTCAAGACTTGACCGGTATCACTTGGGTGACTTATGTTACTCAAATGATCATAGACCTTATGCATATGTTTATTTAATTATTTAGGACGTTACGTGCTACCGTTCCTATCCTGCTAAATTTCTGCTTATCTACTGAATCAGTGAGTTTCACGGCCCCTTTTCCTTTTAACTGTTTTATACTTTGGGGGAGAAATCATGAAAACTGTTAAATGCTTTTTACTTAATATTATGGTTTACCTGTTAGCCGTATGACTACTTGTTCTCTTACTGATTGCCCAACTTGGTACATTATCGTTATAAACGTTGTACAACCGTAATCCCACCATTAATTGATTTCAATTAGTTCTGTACGAAACGATAGCTAGTGAATAGATCTATTTGGGTTGACAACCCTACCCTAACTGGTAGCTCCAGTTCTGACTCCGGATTGTCTGGGGGTACACGTCAGTTATTCTGCTCTGTTTAACATCTCTGGGCAAGGGATGCTAGGTGGGTAAACCGTTAGTATTTGAAATCAAGGTTCAGGTGAGCTCATACATCCACAACGATAAACCTTCATAATATTTAAGTATACTGAAAACTGTTTTACAACTGTTTAACTGATAAATCACAAACCTGTGAACCTCACCAACTTTATGTTGACCCGTTTTAAATTCATGATTTCTTAGGTAATTGATGCAACTTCGTGAAGACATGCAAATGGGGCTTACTTATGCTATCGGACCTGCTTTTGGAGTCATAGTCCCGATTTTCCTAAATAAACCGTTTAATGTTTTATTATTAATTTAAGACTTGTTTTCGAAATGTAAGACATTATCATTATCCACTAACATTTTCCGCTGCAATATAATAACGTAATGTTTTATAAAGTTTTAAATGTATTAATTATTGTTCTATGTATCCTCGACTATGATTCATTCTCGTTCACACCCGATACCGTTGACCGGGGTGTGACAATGACCACTGCGTCTTTACCTGGATTATCCAGAATCTTGAACCCAACTTGGTAAATAACGTCTCACAATATCCAACTTCGAAAGCACTGTGGGACGGTTTGGCCACCACATACGGGACTGGAACCGATTCCCTGCAAGTGTTTGACCTTCACAAAAGGGCAAACACTCTCAGACAAGGATCGAGCACCCTAGAAGACTTGTGGAAAGCATCTGGATGTCTATTGATAGAATAGATCCAAACCCCATGAAGGACCCAGACGACATTCAAATCTATAACAAAAAGACCCAAGAACACAGACTCCACCAATTACTCACTGCAATAGACGATAAACGGGAACATGTAAAGAGAGACATTCTAAAGAAGGATCCTCTTCCAACGGTTGAAACGGAATATGCCACCATAAGGAGAGAAATCGCCAGGGAGAATATTTTAAAATCGGGATCCTCTGATGATGATTCTACAGAAATTGGAATGGGCTTGGCCGCTAAAGACGTGTCACATAGAACAAAGTTCCGACCCAGAGAAAAGGAAGACAAATCCAAGCTCTATTGCACCCACTGCCAGATGAAACGACATACGAAAGAGCAATGCTTCCGGCTTGTCGGTTACCCAGAGTGGTGGGGAGACGGTCAGAAGCAGAAGAACACTCAACGGCCGAAAGCAGCATTGGCGGCAGGCGGCGAAGAAGCTCTGGCGGAAAAAGGAAAAAATAGCGGTGGCTTTGGGGAGTGGCATCGACCTCTGATGATAACCCTATAGGTAAAGGGGTTGGGAATTACATCTCAAGCCCCTCTATAATTGCATTAAATTATTTTTCTCCTAATACTTCCATATGTGACAAATTTAGCCAAGAGAAAGACCCAAGAATTGACAAAACAAAGGTCTGCCATGTGCAGCCCATAACTCATGAAAAAGGCCCCAGAAATTGGATCTTTGACTGTGGGGCCACAGATACAATGTCATATGATTCCAATGATTTTTGTAATATGTCAACCCCATCTAAGTCATATATTGAAACTGCTAACGGGGAGAAGGTCCAAGTAAACGGGGGGGGGGGGGGGGGATCGATCGCGTTTTCAGAAAAAATGAAAATTAACAACTGTTTATATATTCCTTCCCTTTCCTTAAAACTATTATCCATTAGCCAAGTCACAAGACAACTAAATTGTGTGGTACTCATGTACCCGAATTTTTGTATCCTACAGGACATTCGTACGAAGGAGATCGTTGGGCGTGGTACTGAGAAAGGAGGCCACTACTATGTTGATGAGGTAGTTCAAAAAGGACACGCTATGCTTGCTCATGGGACAATCGGAAGACAAATATGGTTATGGCACCGACGTCTTGGTCATCCCTCTTTTAGCTATCTTAAACTTTTATTTCCTAGTCTTTCTACGAATAATCTCGTTCCTGAGAAGTGTGAAACATGCATTCTTGCCAAAAGTCATAGAGTCCCCTTTAATAAAAAGAACACTCGAGTCGACACAATTTTTTCATTAATCCATTCGGATGTCTGGGGCCCGGCTCCAATTAATACCAACAATCAGTTTAAATACTTTGTTTTATTTGTGGATGATTGTTCACGTATGAATTGGATATATTTCATGAAACATAAGTCTGAAGTTCCTGAAATATTTATTATGTTCTATAAAATGATTCAAACTCAATATGGAAAAAAAAATTCAAATTCTCCGTTCTGATAATGGAACGGAATTTGTGAACAAAACGATGAAATCTTTCTTCGCAGAAAATGGTCTTATCCATCAAATGACGTGCCCCAATACACCCCAACAAAATGGTACCTCAGAACGAAAAAATCGTACGCTACTTGAAAAAACTCGTGCCATTATGATCGAATCTCGGGTACCACTTTTATATTGGCCAGAAGCTCTCGCTACATCTGCCTACCTTGTGAACCGCCTCCCAACTCAGAGTTTAGGACATAAAACACCCCTAGACGTCCTAGCCACCCAAGTAAAAGTCCCATCCACTATGACCTTACCTCCACGCGTTTTCGGTTGCTCGGTGTTCATTCATACTCCTAAAACCAATCGAAACAAACTGAGTGCATGTGCTGAAAAATGTGTCTTTGTGGGATATGGTGTACACCAAAGGGGCTATCGTTGTTATAATCCGATTACCAAACGGGTTCATGTTACCATGGACCTTGACTTTATAGAATCTGAATATTTTTTCAATCCCCAATCTAGTGCTCAGGGGGAAAAAACAGGTAAAATAGGTGAGCCACTCGATTGGTTACTATATCATAGTTGCTCCCAGGAGAGCCCAACAGAGCATGTAGATGGTGACGCCACAGAACCTACATCTTTCAACATAGAAGAGGGCACCGACTCAACGTACACAACCAACGATTCTCCGGAAGACAATGTCCAACAAGAGGCTGAAACCACTGAACCAACTTCAGACGAGGTAAACAACTTACAACATAATAATATTTCTTTAGATGATTCTAATCATTACAGCTCAGGAAGCCCTTCTGTGGAACAAGGAGAACAACAAAACACTTATCATCTACCCCCAAGGAGAAATAGAGGAGTCCCACCTAGACGGTATTTACCGGAACATATTCCTCATGTCTCCAAATACCCGCTTAACATTGACAGGTGGAGAATGGCTGAGGTCGCAAGAGCATTCTCGGCCACGCTTCTTTCAGAAAAAATTCCGAACACGGCCCAAGAAGCCAAGAAGATAGCTGAATGGAGAGAGGCAATGAATATAGAAATGAACGCCCTGAAGAAAAACGGCACGTGGGAAAAGTGTATGCTACCCCAAGGAAAGAAACCTGTTGGCTGTAAATGGGTGTTCAACATCAAATACAAATCAGATGGCACCATCGAACGACACAAGGCCAGATTGGTGGCCAAAGGATATTCACAAACATATGGTATCGATTATTCTGAAACGTTCTCCCCTGTAGCTAAAATTGACACTATCAGAGTTCTCTTTTCCGTCGCGGCTAATAAAGACTGGCCTCTCCACCAATTCAATGTAAAAAATGCCTTTTTGCATGGAGACTTGAAAGAAGAAGTGTATATGGAACCCCCACCCGGGTTCTCCGATGACTTTAAAGGGAACGAAGTATGTAGACTAAAAAGGGCCTTGTATGGGCTCAAACAATCACCACACGCATGGTTTGGAAAATTTACAATGGCCATGAAACAAGACGGATACAAGCAAAGTAATGCCGACCATACACTATTCTACAAAAGAAGAGGAAAACGTGTTACATGTCTCATAATATATGTCGACGACATAATTATAACAGGATACAATGAAGAAGAAATCAGCTCCCTTCGGAAAAATCTCTTCACCAAATTTGAAATGAAAGATCTTGGGAGGCTAAAATATTTCCTTGGGATTGAAGTGCTTCGGTCAAAACGGGGAATCTTTATCTCTCAACGCAAGTACATTCTAGATCTACTAGCTGAAGTGGGCATGGTTGATTGCAAACCCAGTGATACCCCCATGATTGTAAACCATAAACTCAAAATGGTGGAGGGAGCCAAACTAGCTGACAGAGAAAGGTACCAAAGATTAGTGGGAAAATTGATCTACCTGGCCCACACTCGTCCCGACATCGCATATGTAGTGGGAGTTGTAAGTCAATTCATGCATCATCCTCAATAACACCATATGGAAGCTGTTATGAGAATCATCCGTTACCTGAAAGGTACAGTGGGAAGAGGTATAATCTTTAAAAGGAATGATCACCTTGACGCTGAAGTTTTCACCGACGCCGATTGGGGAGGGAATCCAAACGACAAACGATCAACCGCAGGGTACTTTACTCTTCTTGGAGGTAACTTGGTAACATGGAAAAGTAAGAAGCAGAAGGTAGTATCCCTATCGAGCGCCGAATCAGAATTTAGAGGTATCGCTAAAGGGATCACAGAGATTCTCTGGTTAAAGAAGATAATGAAAGAAATCGGGTTTCCCTTTAAACTTCCAACTCAACTAAATTGTGATAATAAGGCTGTGATTAAAATCTCTGAGAATTCTGTACAACATGACAGGACCAAACACGTTGAGATAGACCGTCACTTCATAAAAGAAAAGATCGAGGACGGTACCATCGACTTCCGGTTCGTCAGATTTGAAAACCAGTTGGCAGACATCCTTACAAAGGCTATTGGAACTAAAGTGTTTGAAAACGTGCTATTCAAGTTGGGTATTGGAGACCCCACTACACAACTTGAGGGGGAGTGTTAGAATATTGAGAAGTAATTACTAGCACAAATCAAGGAGTAATCGATGGAGTCAAGCATTCCTTCTTTAAATAGGAGATTTCACAGGCTGTCTCTTAGGAGTCATTTCCTTGTATAGCTTTCTTTCTCCTTTATATTTTGGTTTGTCTCTTCTCTGTACGATGTAACAAAAGAAAGAAATAACAATTCTCTGGATACCAACTAAACACTATGTTCTGTTCTGATCACTGGATAAAGCTTCTGCTTTCATTTTTGGTCGCCGGAATACGCCTCTGGCGGTCGGAGTATAACTTACAAGTGATCGACATAGCTTCCATTCAGTTCAGGTCCGCCGATGATGCTTCTATTCACGTATGAGTTTAGCGAAAATAACTTCAGGTCATCGGAGAAGCACACTATACCATTCAGATCATCGGAAAGCATCCTTGTTCACTGCTGTTCATCGGCTGTTGCTTCTGATCGGATATCCGGCCGCCAGAGATACCTCTACTTATCATTTTCAGTTCGCCGAAAACTGCCTCAGGCCCCCAACAATTATTACCTCAGTTCATCGGAGTTTTACATGTTTTCAGATCAACAACAAGATTTCTTTTTAAAAGATTCTAGTCAAAACTACTATGTCAATGTTTTTGATAAGCTTGGTCAGCTTGTGTGTTTGAAGCCTATGGTCGAAATTTATTTTGGTTTGATAAAATGGAAGGCTAAGGGTATTGCTCATGTTTAAAATTTTGACTATGGGTTTGACATAAGAAGGAGTCATCTTGTTATAGCTTCTGATTTGACATATTCAAGAGATTGATCAAGAAAATTTTAATGGGTTTCATAAAAATATTGATGATAATTCTTTTAGGAGGGTTTAGTTCAAGACAAAGCCTATGTTCAGAATGTTTATCACAGATTCATTTCGATTATTGCCACCAGTTCAGAAATAGGTGAAAAAGATAACACGTTTCTATTTGGGAATTGCACGACGAATTTGTTTGATTGTTTCCCGGTTAACGATATTGTCCGGAGGAACTCTCTGTTCTGTTTGACAAAGTCCAGATTAGAAGTTCTATTTTTTGCTATCGGATGCAAAATTCTAGGGGGAGAAAATGATGAGACTTTCCGCACTGATTATAGCAAACGAATACTAACCTTTGAAGCGTCCTTAAGCCATGAAGATGGTAAAAAACGAAGGCAAGGTTGGTCAATTGAAATGAAGTGGTCTATTTGTTTGAAAAACATTTTGGTTTGATATAGCAGGTACATTCAATATGATTGAATTATCATTCAACAAATTGAAGAATTCTCAAGTAGATTGAATCCTTATCTCAACATGAAGGCGGAAATATAATCCAAATGTCACAAAGTGTATATGCCATCTACCAAATAGGGGGGGGGGGACTGTTGAGAACAATATTCGCCAATTGTTCAAGACTGAGTGAAGACCGATTGATTTGGTTACATGTGATTTATTCAACGAGCCACTTACTATTAAACATTCTACCGTCCTGCAACTCAGTAAATGTTATGAACACCCAAAGACTCTTACTAAACTAAGATTGGCACAAGTGATAATTTTAGTTATTTGCTTTATTATTTATTATGTCAACTTGTAACTAGTCATGTTATTTACTAGTTTGCCATCATAGGTTTGTCTATAAATAGACATATCCTATGGAGGATATAACACACACAAATACACATAATCACAAAGTGCTCTGATGAGAGTATAGTATTTAAGTTGCAAGGACTCAAGAACATTCTTGTTCTTGAGTCTGGGGCTCAAGAACTCGGTAAATCCCTGTTCTCGAGTCTACGTATGGGTGTGGTAGGTATTGTGTAATCATTCGGTTATCAATATAATCCTACGTTCACATTATCTATCATGTTCTTCAATGTATATCTTCTGGATTCTCATTATTGTGTAACATCTCAACACTACCGATGTTTATTCCGGATGTTCGTTTGTTATATAAGATGAGTACACAAAGTATTCGATCCTACTTCCGCAACGCAACAAAGGTTTAAGGTATTTGCCCACCACCTCGGTTTTTCATATTTGATATCATTTTGAGTGGATTTAATGTAATGAACATGATGGAACCATTAATTGGGTGATTTGGAAGAAAAGGGGACTCGAAAACATCAAAAAACAAAGAACTGAGCACGCGAAAGAACAAATCAGCAAAGTGATTGTTCGGGGAGGCTCCAAGCGTATCACTTGGAGCACCCATGAGTGCCAGGCGATACGCCTAGTGCAGTAATTCCAGCAAACCTCCAACTTTTAGCCTATTTATCATTAGCCTCCATGATCCCCACTTTCAGTTCCCATAAGCTCTAGAACGTCCTAAAACCTCTGTAAATCACTCTTCCAAGCCCTAATTATATATTTGAAGATTAAAGCTTGGATCTTCCCTCTTCATCTTTTCGGTTTACCGGTATATGCTAATCTTCATCCCGATTCTTCAAGATCTGACCTTTATGACTTCTTAGGGTTAGATCTATGTTCTAAATCATCTCTTCATCTAGATCTTTTGATTTCTTGGTCCAAAGTTGGAACTTTATTGTGTTTTTGGCTTGGATCTATGTTCATGCATGCTTATATGTTGTAGATCTAGGTTTTATTGAATCAAGACTTGATTTTTATGTTAGATTTTGATTAGATCTGATCATGCATGCTCCTAGGTAACAAAATCCATGTCATATGTTATCAATTTTGCATATTTATGATAGATCTAGGTTAGATCTATGTGGTAATTGCTAAATATGGTCTAGATATAGGGTTTGCTCATCAAGATTGTAAATTTGGTGCCTTATATGACTAGATCTTCAACATGCATGTCATCTAGGGTTAGATCTACATATTATGATGATCAAGTTTACATTTTTATGATATAAGATGCTTAGATCTACAAGTTACATGTCATATAGGGTTAGATCTACATATTAAGATGATCAAGTTATGTTGTTTTGCCATGAAAAGCTTAGATCTACAAATCACATGTCATCTAGGGTTAGATCTACATGTTATGATGATTAAATCATGTTTACTTGCCTTGGAATCTTTAAATCTACATCATATATGCTTATTTAGGGCTAGATCCATGATTAGGCCAAATATTCACCATGTTTGATGATAGATAAAATTAGAGTTTCATGTATGACCATGTATGACTATGTATGACCATGTTTGATCAGATTAACTTCTGTTTGACCATGTTTCACCACATTTGACCAAGTTTGACCATGTTTGACTTTTTTGAAAATAGGCAAATTAGGCCCCTTTAAACAAGAATTTGTCCAAAACCAAGACCCTACGTTATCACTTGCGTAAACCACCATCGAGTTGTGAGTCGAACTTTTTTCAATAATTAAATTCATTTATTTTTATTTTGGTATTCGCATTGGTCAATCGTCAAGGTGATTTCTGGACGTGATTTTCGTACCTCGCTATCGCTTGTCTTTCATCTCGATTCACCCGTGAGGTGAGTATTCATAGCCCCTTTTCCTTTTAAGTTTTGGGTTGCAATATGTGTTATACAAAAACTCTAAAGTCCATGTATTCAAACTCTTATGCAATTTCATGGATGCTAGGTGTGAATTCTTTTATGTGAAACTTGGTTGGATTCTATGTATGGATATTCGCTAATTGCTAATCGCATGTGTACCATTAACCATCGAGCCGTGGCAAAAAATGATAGATCTATTGGTTGACAACCCACCTGGCCTGCCTTGGTTTGGCGCTAGGTGATTGCTCCCTTACTTGTCTAGGTTTGGTGCACATCATGTATGACCTGTTATACATGATTGAATGAAACCCCTAGCCTCATGAATCGCTTATATTTAAACTATGAATTGTCTATAAACCTATGTTTACTCACCAACTCTTGTAGTTGACTTTTATGTTAAACATGTTGCAGGTGCTGCTGTTTGATCATATCGTTTCCGCCATCATAGGATTGCATGGGACTTAGTAGACCTAATTGAATAAAATCTAGACTCTATGAATATCATTTTGGTTGTTATGTTTTGAATTGTAATCGTGAATTATATCTTGACTTTTCTTTACTCTATGATTATGGAAATGGGGTGAATTAAGAATATCGCAACTTAATTTAGTGTTGTGTGCATCTGGGCAATCTTCGCACCCCGACAAATTTCGCCATTGGTCAGGGTGTGATAAATTGGTATTAGAGCCATGACAATAGGAATCTAGTGTAAGGATCAATTATGTCCCTCACGCGATATCAATGCCTATAGTCACCGTGCGGAATCCGATGACTAGAGGTGATTCTAGATTGAGTCGAAAAGTGTATTAAACAAGAAAGAACAATTAAAGTAAACACCAACCGATTATGAAAGCTTGAAGAAAGTCCGATTATCACACTTGAGAATCACGAATTCACACAGTGAATTCGGTATACACTTGAAACCGCAAAACACCCACAAAAACCCTAGTGAATCAACAAACCTAATTCTCTAGATAAACTCACCTTATATAGGAAAGTCTAAACTTGATGACCAAGCAAAATAATTCGGCCCACATGGCCTATTTACGACCGGTCATTAGCCCACTAACAACACATAAACTAATTAACCCAAATACAATTATAACTAGCCCAAAATATTTCTAATGCAAAAGCCTCAAACAATTCCGGTCTCTACAATCTTCCCCTAGGCTTTAGCATTAGACAGCAGTCTTTACATTCTGAACTTCTTTGAGAGCTGCACCGTTGCGGGATCATACCATAATTCTTTAGTCACAATCTCTGCGACTGCTCGCGTGTAGCATTTAGCATATTCTTCAGTCTCCGTGTTACTTTCAATCTGATGCTTGGCCAGAACTAGTATGTCCTTCTTATGAAATCTCATCAGATCATGGACCTCCATAACATTCATTGTCTTTGATTCACAAAGAATCTTTGCTTCTCCTGAGTAGTCACTGTAAGCCCAGGTCTGAAAGTCATGTAGACAACCCTCGGGATGATGCATTGGCAGAGGTATTGTCTTTGTCTTCTCTGTTGGAGGGTACAACACATTAGTGAACTGCTTCTTAGACCCACTACCTTTCTTCCCATCCCACTTGAACACACCTCTGTATTTTTTAACATATGACTTCTTGTGTGGAAAGTCCTCAAACCTCTTGAATTTGCTAAGCACGGCATTCTCCAACTTTTTATAGAAGTATTTAGCCTGATCATTCTGTGATGGGTTTGTAAACGGGGCCTTAAACAACATTATCAGATCCACATTTGTCCAAGAATAAAACTGGGTCCAGCTTTTGTAATACTCCAGAGGATACTGACCCTTTCTTCTGACCACAAACATGTTCTTCTCAGCATCAAACATCCAGGATTTGATTTCTTTAGTAATCCCCCTTTTGTCATGATAATGATATCCTAGCTGAATCAAATACCTTTCAGGAGGATAAGCATATGTCTGAGCCTCCCAACCTCCATCAAATTCTGAAGCAGGCACAGTCATGTATTCTCTGTCTCTTGTGTCTTTATCAGCAGCATCAGGTAATACTGGGCCAGAAGTATCAGGAATATCTAACTCAAAGTCAAATACAGGTGATTGAGATGAACCACTGGCCCCTGGATTTCCTTCCTTGTTTCCCGGATCTCCTTTGTCATCTTTCTTTGAGCCACTTGTACCAGCTGAAGCAAGCTGTTTTATCAATCTATGCAATTCTTTAATCTGACTTGAAAACTGTCTGTTGACCTTCTTTTGATTCTCCAGTTCTGTAGCATGAATCTTCTGTATGTCAATAAGATCTCCAATCATCTCACTTTGGGTAGTGTTTTGGGCTTTTAATTGAGAAATTTCTGCTTTGAGTTCCTTCTCTAGTCTGAACTCGGGTGTTTCTACTGCTTTTCCTTTGTCTTGGGCTGTGGGTTGTGAAGATGACTGATCAGCACCGGTACTGGTTACTGGTGGTGCACGAGGATCTAATCTTCTTCTTCTAGGGTCATGTGGAGTTTCTGCAGTGTGTTGTGCAGCAATCTCTACTTCATCAGTCTGCTCTGAGGCAGCAGAAGTACCAAGGGGAGGCTCCTCAGTAGCTTTCTGCTTTCTTATCAATGGCGTCTCAGCAATCTCAGTCTCAACATCTTCAATATTGATGTCATCAAGGTATGTATCATAATTGATATGCTCGTCACCTTCAGAGTTCAATGCACCAATCTGCACGTCCTCAAGATCAAAATCATCCCACTCTGAACTATCTGTCAGTTCAGTAACAGGCTTCTTAGAGGCCGGCACGTTGTGTTCTTCATCTATAACTGCATTCCTTTCCACCGGTACCTCCTCTCTTGTTATCTCAGCAAATTCACCAAACTTGCTGCCAAAAGGCATCTTGTCAGTCAGTTTCTTCTTCGGATTGATCATTAGGAAAACCTCAATTCCCATAGGTTTAGTGTCATGAGTATAAGTGGTCTTTCTCAAAGCCGGATATCTAGAATCCAAAACCAATTGGATGAATCTTGGAACGGCTGCAAATTTTTTATCTCTGCTCACTACCGCCTTCACATCATCAAAGATCAACCTGGACCAGTTGAATCGAACCCCTCTAACTAGTGACACCATAGCATGGGTGTGCACTTAATTCAGTTGATCTGTCGAGCTCTTCTTTGCAATCACACATTTTTGCAAATAGTGGGCCAGCATTCTCCAGTATGGTGGAAGAAGAGCCTTCATAGTAGGTGGAGATACTGTGTGCTACCCCATTTCTTTTAAGCATTGAGAAACCATTTCTTTATCCAGGGTAATTGGATCTGCAGCAACATCTTTAAGCCTGAGAGCTTGTCTGAAATTTTCTTCAGTTAGTACCACTTCTGTTGCTTGTATCTTTGCCATTATCTTCTTTCGATCATCAGATACGTAGGCTGTCTTCCAAAATTCTTGTTGCATACGTTTGCATATGACAGGATTTGCTGTAAGTGCAAAGTGTAAGCAGCACTTCTTCAGTCCTTCAATCATTGACTCATACTTCTCTCGGTATTCTGCAGGTGGATCCAGCAAATATGCTACTGTGTTGTGATCTTTTATAAATTCTAGATCCCTGCACTCACAAACACAGATAAACACCCAAAATAGACGCAAATTCATTAGTCACAAAAAAAAAACGGGCAGCATAACGGCTTAAAGATAAACGAAACCAATTGAAACACATCATCTGGTACCTTTCCGATCGAAAACTAAGTTCCCGATCGAAAAGCATCCATCCGATCGAAAAGTCTCACAAAACCGAGATCCTTGATCGAAATGCCTTAGGACTGGTCGAAAAGCCAGATGGCTTGATCGAGAAGCCTTAGGGTTGTTCGAAAAGTGTTATGTCTCGGTCGAAAAGCCTGAGCTTTGATCGAGAAGCATAATCTCTCGATCGAAAAGTGCCTGTAACGATTGAAAAGTCCCGTATTACCGAGACCCTTCGATCGAGAAGCACCGAGACCGATTTGAAAAGCTTTGCAGCCTAATCGAAAAGTCTCTGTCTCAGTCGAAAAGGGGTCTTTTTCTCCATATCACACCTGCAACTAAGCCAAACAAGCATCTCACAAGAGTTTTAACACTTAAAATTAACCTCATACACCTGAAATCAGAGATTTTTACCCGTCCCAACCATTAATTACAAAAGAAATCGAAGAAAAACATACTCCATTCGGTCGATAGGGGGATGGGCAGCGTGCTTCAGCCAGGGAGCCATTGCTCGAAATTGCAAGCGGTACAGTGATCGGAAGGGGATTCCGATCCGCTTGATATTCTCATATGGTGGAGACGGCGGCAGATGGCGGTGGTCGGGAGAGGAGCAGCAGCGACGGCTCGGAGGATAGATGGAGGTGTTCTGGCGGAGGTGGATGACGGGAATGGATGGGGTTTGGTCGCGAGAGGGTGGCGAGTGCAGTGGTGGTGAGTGATGGTGGTGATGGTCGATGGTGGTGGTGATCGGAAGTCGTGGTGACGGCACTAGGGTTTGGAGAGGAGACGAGAAAGAGATGAAGTGGGAGAGGGAAGTTCGCCGGCTCCCCTTTTTGTTTCAAAATTTTTGAAAAATTTTCACAACTACCCCCTTAGGTTTGAACATTGAACATCTCTCACACAATCTTTGACCTAAACCAAAATTTTATAAAAACTTGATTTTTTTTTCAGCTCATTTAAAAAAAACTTCCCCTGAACTCAAGCCCGAGAGTTTTATTATCTGGCAACTTTAAATAAATAAAAATAACAAAACACACAAAAATCAGAACTTAAGATAAAATAAATAAATAAACAAAATAAACAAGAAAAAAAACTTAACTGACTTAGTTTCAAGTGAAGAGGCATTATAAGGGATCATACCAGATAGTCTGTGACTGAGGAACCCTTTTCAGCTTCAGTTACTTCGCGTGTTCAGGCAATTGCCGGTATAATTGGTCCATTTTTTTTAAACTCATG
>JBCNJP010000025.1:44251100-44503225 GCA_039602395.1 Deinandra increscens subsp. villosa
GATGTCAGATCAACTGTTTGAGTTGCTGGAACACTGGGCTGCGATATAAACGCTTGATTCACTTGTTTGGCAGCTGCTCCAATTCCCTGTTTTCTTGCCCTCTTGAGTTTCTTTTCTTCATAAGCTCGAATTATAGACATGAGAGAGCTAAGGGTTGCTGTGTTCAAGTCCAAGACTCCTTCCATTACCTCCACTATGCTATCCCAGTTGGGGGGTAAAGAACTAATCAGCTTCTTGTTGACTTCCTTTTGAGTGTATGTCACATCAGCTTCTTTCATTGATGTGACGATCTTGATGAACCTTTGCAATTGAGTTTCTATATTCTCTCCATGTACGTAGTTGAAGTCATTGAATTGCTCTCTAAGGTTCACTTTCCTTGACTCCCTCATATCTGAGTTTCCTTCATATGCATCAACTAGAGCATCCCACAAAGTTTTAGCAGACTTGTATTCCTTGAAGGCTTCGGCAACCTCAGGTGAGAGTGCCTTAGTTAATGCAGCAAGAGCCTTCCTGTCCTTTTCCACCTTGTCCCAATCAGTGTCTGACCATTCATGCTTCTCTTTGATCACATCAGGTTGTCCAGTTGTTTGAGTCTTCGGAACATAATCTCCGGCTTCAATAGATCTCATAATCTTGGGATCATTGTAGTTAGCATAATTGACAAACCTGTACTTCCAGCTCATGAAGTCCTTTCCTGAGGTCAATCTTGGTGGTCTTGTTGCTGTACCGATTTGGGCATCCATTTCCAGAGTAGCTAAAGAAAGATTAGCCATATCAAAAGCCACTGAAAAAACAAATTTCGGTTGGATCGAAAACTACTTTCCGGTAGGACAAGGTTTGGATCGAAAAGTGGTTTTCGATCAAGAAGGAATGAATCGAAAAAAGGGTTTCCGATCGCAAAGGGTTGGATCGAAAAGAGGATGTGATCGAAAAGTCTCGAAAGGGACTTTTCGATTGTGGTAAGCTGGTGATCGAAAAGTCACAGAGTACTTTCCGATTGAGATTTCTGATCGAAAGGTCGCAAGATGGGACTTCTCGATTATGAACAGTCGATCAAAAAGTCTCAATTTAGCACTTTTCGGTTGAGTGATGACTGATCGAAAAGACACTAAGGGTCTTTCCCGATCGAAAGAGAGCAGCTGATGAGGGTTTTCGATCAGAATGTCTGATCGAAAAGTCTTGATGTGGATCGAAAAGTCTTCAACGGGCAACCACAGTGTCTCGAAAGTGTCTGTTTTTGATTTACAACCTGCAAAACACTTCTGACTTGTGCTAACTACTGTGAAACACAAAAACACTCAAAATGTTAGTTACCAAGACTCGAATCTGATATCGCGAGAGCCTTGAAACTTGCGTTTCTTGGCTCTGATACCAATTGTAAGGATCAATTATGTCCCTCACGCGATATCAATGCCTATAGTCACCGTGTGGAATCCGATGACTAGAGGTGATTCTAGATTGAGTCGAAAAGTGTATTAAACAAGAAAGAACAATTAAAGTAAACACCAACCGATTATGAAAGCTTGAAGAAAGTCTGATTACCACACTTGAGAATCACGAATTCACACAGTGAATTCGGTATACACTTGAAACCGCAAAACACCCACAAAAACCCTAGTGAATCAACAAACCTAATTCTCTAGATAAACTCACATTATATAGGAAAGTCTAAACTTGATGACCAAGCAAAATAATTCGGCCCACATGGCCTATTTACGACCGGTCATTAGCCCACTAACAACACATAAACTAATTAACCCAAATACAATCATAACTAGCCCAAAATATTCTGCAAAAGCCTCAAACAATTTCGGTCTCTACATCTAGTTTATTAGAACTGGTTTGACCTAGAATTTTGCCTTAGGTGTCCTGCATGAGTACCTCATGCACAATATGCCTACCTACTTTAATTGTCTATTTGTATGCTACTTAATTACGCCCATTTCAAACTGTCACAATCTGTGATGGTCAACACATACACACATTACAAATGCTTTCTCGCCTCTTCCTTAGAAAATGGTGTCTTACGTACCATTTAGGAAAAAATGTGATTTTTCTTGATTTCAAATCTCGTCGGAATTAAGGTTTTAGTGGTACACATGTAGTAACTGGAAGGGTGAAAACACCGGTAGTCGGGGTCTCTGTCAAGAAATGCATTATATTGCACACGAGTATATATAAATAATATATGCAAATATGACCTTTAAATTTATAAGACCTAAATCATCTTATAACTACACATGCACATATAGGAAAGCAGACCTATCGTATGGTAGCATTAAGAACAACTCAGGGTCGACCTAAGGAAGCAATGGTGTAATCAAACTAAACCTAGTTATTATTATTAGGATTTCGTCATAATTCCTAACAACTATTAGAAAGCAAACAAGAAAGCAAATGGTAGCAATAATGAAATAGATATGAAATCAGAATAAAGAAACATATATCATCTAAGACTGATCACTATTCATGCATTACCTAGACCTAACATTGAAATAATATATAATAACTGTCTAATGGATCTATAGTCGCTAAACTCATAAATCAGCAATTAAAACCATAGCCATAATGAAGTATCCACGAATTAATGACCTAGCTATAGGACACTAAACACATGATCTAAGACCTAGGATCATAGACAATTCCTACTCTGAATAACCATGATAGACTAATAAGTTATAACCCGATTACATACGATAACATACGCATTATATTTAGTCACTTCACTATTCCTTTTACCGAAGACATGGAAGCTAAGTTTCACGACTAAACATAGAGACATACTTCAATCAAGACAGATTATTGAACATGCATAATCACCATTTCCTATCTAGGCTCGCTAGAGCTCCTAAACACATACTGAAATCGCTAGATAACAACTAAGAAATAGCATCAATCCAATAAGCAGAACACGTCTATCCTACCAACCAATTCAATAACTACTAGGAATGGATCAAACACATCATTTAACAACACTTCTTTAATTTGCAAGAGGAATCATAAATATCATACTCAAATCATTATGTAAAACCTTGTAAATATCAAATCATAGTTAGGTAAAACATTAAATAGATCACATTGCCTTAGATGATATCAAGAGAGTTAGCCTCTCATAGCTAAACTAATGAAAACAACAAAAGTAATGTAAATATACTTCATTGTAAATGCAAACCGAAGTAGATCGATGGCCAAATCTTTGAAGGCTTCGATCTCACGAATGATTGGACACCTCCTTGATCTTCTAAGGCTCGAAATCTTGACTTCTATCTTCTGATCTCTTCTGGTACCGTACTCAATTGGTTTCAATTATGTAACCTCTTGAAATGGCTAAACGAATGAGTATTTATAGTTTTCATTTAGGGTTTCGGAAATGGGTCGTAACGGGTCGTGACACGGTCACGGCCCGTGAGCGCTGCCATAAATCAACAGTTTAGGGTTTCTGGAATGCTCTTGTAACGGCCCGTAATGCTTGTAATGGGTCGTGACGCGGCTAAAAAGTAAATCCTCCGAATCTTGAGCAATTTCTCTTCAAATCCTTGTAAAACCTTCAACTATCACTTTGGCCCCTTTATTTACCTGTTTATGACATTTCATACCAAACAAAGGGTAAAATGGACCAAAATAATACATAAACCATCAATATTCGTGGGTGTTTAACTACTAAAAAGATGTGTAATTTAAAGCACATCACGCTGCATATAAATCCTATCAACCGTTGGACCCAGACGCTCACATGGATGCCCGATGAGAGTGTTGAAACCTATTAGGCCAAAACATGTCTCTACCACTAGGATCTTAATCTGATTAGTCTTTGTTGTAGCGTTCAAATCGGGAGGTGAGAACCACTCCGATGTGTTTTATATTAATCTCTCAATTTCGCAAATTTTACGCCCGAATATGCTTAAAAACGATTTTTGATAAACTATGATGATCCGAGTTACACTATATCATGATTCACTAACACATATACATTTCACACATAACATCATGTCCTTAAAAATTTGATTATCAATCATTGTTTGTCTCATAAATGTTTATCTATCTTCTCAGCATGTCAATTCGCTTCAATGGGCGCCGTAAGGGCGATAGTGGCCATAAGATGGCCTCGGTTATCGCTAAACAAATGGCCAAGGCCTCCAGAACATTGTTGTCCAAATCCAGCAGGGCCTGAATGCTAACCCTGCCAATGCTACTGTTACTGCTTCTGCTTGTACCTTCAAGCACTTCAAATCGTGTAACCCTCCAAAATTCAAAGACACTGAGGGTCCCATTGGGTTGCTTCAATGGTTTGAGGGAATGGAGAACACTTTCATTAACAGTGACTGTCCTGATGAGCTGAAAGTAACTCGTGCCACCAACACCCTGATTGAATAAGCCCTTGCCTGGTGGAACAGAGAGAAGAGGATCCGAGGGTTAGATGAAGCCCTAGCCTTATCCTGGGACGAACTCAAGGAAATCATGAGGGAAAAATACTGTCCTTGCAGCGAACTAAAGAAACTTAAGGATGAGTTCCGGGCACTGAAGCAATACAGCTGGGAAAATCAGGAGTATACTGACCGCTTCTATGAGCTGAAAATCTTTGTGCCTGATATCGTAAATCCTGAAATCTGGGCTATTGAAGCTTATGCTGCTGGATTACCTGAGCAGATACATGATTCTATCTGGGCCAACAATCCTGTGACACTTGACAGCGTCGTTCGCCTTGCTGCTCGCCTGACCAATAATCATGTCAAGGTGGGTACTCTGAAAAGGAGGAATTCTAAGAAGGAGTCAAGCACTGAAAAGGCCGAGCCTACGACCGAAATGGAGTCCAAAGTTTAGTCCTCTGCTGGGAAGTTCAATAAAAAGAAACAAAAGGGCCGAAACTTTGTTTTTACTGCTACTCCTGCAGCACCCGATGCTCCTGTGGCCCAGTGGGCTCTTGGTGGGCCACCTGCCAAAAAGCCCTATACTAGTCCATACCCTTTGTGCAACACTTGCAACTAGCATCATCCAACCCACCTTCCCTATATGCGAGATATCAATTGTGGGCGCTTCGTTCACCTTATGAATGCTTGTCGATAGCCTATCCGAGCACAACCTATGGCTCAGTTGTTAGGATTTGACAGTGGTATTCGGGTCCCCCGGTGACAAATTTAAAAGTTTATTTGACCGACAGATTAATAGTTTATAATAGAGTTCAACCGAATTAATGTAGCACGTGCGTTTCGGGCGGTCACGCGCCACATGTCCCTTGGTCTTGCAAATGTTACAGTAGACATTTCCACAATCGAGTGTGTGGTGGAGGTTGCATTTGTTGCACAGAGGTGCATCACCGGTGTAACCGGTTTTTCGGACAACATGGGTAGGGGTTGTAGCAGCATAGACCTTTGTGGGTTTGGTTTCCTTAGCAGGGGTCTTTTCTTCGCGATTTCTCCAGAATCCGCGCTTTCTCTTGTTGTCAGGCTTCTTGTTTGTAGAGGGAGTGGTACTTGCTTCAGGGGTCTTGCTCTCAGACTGTTTCTTGCCAAGGTTCACACCTTGACGGTTAGCTTGGTAAATCAGGTTGTGTGCCAGGCGCACAGCATCCTGAAAGGTCTGAGGATTCGAGGAAAGGACGTTTCCCTGGATATGGGGTGCAAGTCCCCAGATGTACTGCTCGATCTTCTTGTACAGAGGAGTGATCATGGTCGGACAGAGATGAGCAAGCTCACGGAACCTCTTGGTATAGCCAGCGACGTCGGCTCCATTCATAGTTAGGTTCCAGAATTCAGCTTCGAGCTTCTGAAGTTCTTCTCTGGGGCAGTACTCATCGCGAAGCAGTTGTTTGAGCTCGTCCCAAGTCATGGCGTAAGCCAAATCAGTTCCCATAGCATCAGCATGGGAGTTCCACCAAGTCAGAGCGCTATCAGTTAGTGCGCAGGTGGAATACTTGACCATGTACTGCTCAGGGCAGTTGCTTATGCGGAAGGCGGACTCAATTTTCTCAAACCAGCGAACTAAACCAACAGCGCCTTCAGAACCCTTGAAATTCGAGGATTTGCAGTTCATAAAGTCCTTGTATGAACATTCACGGGGGCCTGCAATTGTTAGGTTGAAACGTTGAATACAATTTAGGAAAATTGCAGTCTAATGTTTTTCTAACATTGGTTAGTTCGTTCTTACCGCGTGCCCCATTGTCGTTCTGACGTTGGGTTTCAGCGGCGGCAACAGTTTCTGCTACGCGATTAGCAATCATCTCCTCGATTTCCTCGGCAGTCATAGGAGGAGGAGGCGGAGGAGGTGAAGTGTTCCTGGTGGTTCGGCGTCTCGGTGGCATGATTTCGCTTTAAGTTACAATTGTCAACATAAAGAAAATTTTAGATAATATGTAAATGGGGTTATTACATGCTCGAGAATAACTGCCACAACATACATCGATTGCCAAAACATTTTCACGCAAACACAACCAAGAAACAAGAGGTGAACGGAAGGACGAAGTAACATAGCGTGTCATAGCAATCATAATAATATAAATTACACAACCATAACATGATAACAATAATTCCATAACACAAGATAACATACCATTAAACATCATTCATAATTACATCCATAGTTTTCTACCATATTACAGATAAAACACATCCAAAATAAACAAATTTCATCATGGCCTCGCAGTCCCGATCATAATAGAAGTTAACATGTTTCATCCGTAAAATGGCTATCAAAAGATACTAGGTCACATCTACCTAGAATGCTGGTGGGGTGGTGGAGGACCAGGAGGCATGTAGTAAAAGGGCGGGGCATGAGTCATGGCATGGAGGGTGGCGAGGAGTTGTCCGGATACAAACTCCAGCGCTGCGACTCTCCTCTGCAGGCTCTCATGGGAGAGGAGCAGATCAGTGGTGGCCATGCTGACTCCAGTCATGTTGGCGTGAAGGGACCCCATGGCGCTATCAGTATCGCCCATGCGTCCGATCAACGCAGACATCTGGTTCCTAAGGCGGGTCATCTCAGGTGTGGTAGGTAACTGGCGGACATCGGCGTCAAGCTCCCCTAGGTCGGTCTCTATACGCCTCAGACGAGCAACTAAGAGTGGTACTGTATCAGATATCGGCTCGTCTGTGAATGGCGAGATCCCTAAAGGTACACGACGGGATGGGTCAGGAAGTGAGGACTCTCCACGAACATAACAGCTCGGGAACTCCTCGATCATCCGCCAGTGCTGGACCTGGCCTGGCATCCATGCAAGGTGGGGCAACTCAAACACATATCGCCTCTTGGGCGCAGGCTCATCATGGGTGCGTCTAACATCCCGAGTCCGGGATGGGCCAGGTGCCCTTCCCGGGGTAAATCCCCGTCTGCCGCCACCAGGTGTGGCGACATAAGTCTTCACAGACCGGTCACGGCCTGTGAAAGGGTCAGCGGTGCTCGAAGCACTCATCGGGGCCACACCGCCAGCAGTGGCGGTGGGAGCAAGGTGGTCGGAGGTATCGTCATAGGTCCTACGTCTAATAGGGCTCAGGAAACCACGAGGGAGGAATGTCTCACGGATGGTACCGACGGTAGCTCCCTTAGTCTCGGGGCTAGATGGTACGTGATCCTCAGGCGATGGTCTGTAGTCCACCGGTGTCGGGTCCTCTGGTGATGGAGTATACTCTACACTTGCTTCCTCACTGGAATCGGCAACGCAAATAACCTCTTTCGAAGTCATCTCTGCGAAAATATTCCAACAGGAAACAGTGATCAGTAATCATCATAAAGGCATAAAACTAAAGCAAGGGAGTAAGGCATAATTAACACATAAGTAACACTTTAACTAGCTTAAGTAAACATCTCGAGGATGAGGCCTTGCATGCAAATGGTAGCTTCGGAGTGGGTTATAGTCCAGGTTCAGTTTTGTTTTGTTCGTTTATCCTGGTTCGCTATAACCACGGCTCTGATACCAATCTGTCACACCCCGATCAACGGTTTTGGGTGTGAGCGAGAATGGAATCATAGTCGAGGATACATAGAACAACTCCTAATAAATTAAAACTTCATAAAACATTACTTCATTTCATTGTAGCGGAAAAGATAGTGGAAACGACAATGTCTTACAATTTGAAAACAATAAGTCTTAAATTAATATTAAAAGCATAAATCGGTTTATTTGGATAGTCGGGACTATGACTCCGTTAAGCAGGTCCGATAGCGTACTTAAGCCCCCATTTGCATGTCTTCATGAGTTGCGTCAGTTACCTAAGAAATCATGAGTTTAAAAGGTCAACATAAAGTTGGTGAGGTTCACAGGTTTAAGACTCACAGTTTAATCATTGTAAAACAGTTTTCAGTATACTTAAATATTACGTTGGTTTACCGTTGTGGTTGCATGATCTCACCTGAACCTTGATTTCAAATACTAACGGTTTACCCACCCAGCATCTCTTGCCCAGAGATGTTAAACAGAGCAGAATAACTGACGTGTACCCCCAGACAATCCGGAGTCTGAACTGGAGCTACCAGTTAGGGTAGGGTTGTCAACCCAAATAGATCTATTCACTAGCTATCGTTTCGTACAGAACTAATTGAAATCAATTAATGGTGGGATACGGTTGTACAAACGTTTATAACGATAATGTACCAAGTTGGGCAATCAGTAAGAGAACAAGTAGTCATACGGCTAACAGATAAACCATAATATTAAAAAGCATTTAACAGTTTTCATGATTTCTCCCCCAAAGTATAAAACAGTTAAGAGGAAAAGGGGCCGTGAAACTCACTGAATCAGCAGGTAGCAGATATTAAGCAGAATAGGCACGGTAGCACGTAACGTCCTAAATAATTAAATAAACATGTGTATAAGGTCTTATGATCATTTGAGTAACAAAAGTCACCCAAGTGATACCGGTCAAGTCTTGACGTTTTAATCCGTTTGTATCTTTGAAAACCCGTTAACTTGTATTTATCAAACAAATACGTTCGGTGATGATTTATATTTATGTTAAATAAATGTAACCAAAGATTAATCATTTTTAACAATTCAACCAAGTCTTGAATATTGAGTTTAAAATAATAATGTTTATTATTACCCCCACAAGTTCGTATAATTATTTTAAGTAAATAATTACTCATTTGATTTGTTAATCTTGCAAGTTATAATTATATTAAATAATTATAATTAACAATTCTTTGGTGAACAAAACATAGTTTATATCATTTGCAAATAATTATTTGTCAAGAATAATTATTAGACGTTTGCTTTATTTTTAAAACATGAATCTTTAAAGAAAACATTCGAAGTTTCTAACATTTAATCATTTATATTTCGAAAGCGTTTAATATTTCATTTGCATGAAATATATATATTTCTTTCATAAATATTTTCAAAACATTGTGACGACGCTTGGATTTATATAAAATCGTCTTTTATAAAAACTTGATTTTTTTTAACATTTCCAACGAACGTAAGTCCATTTTTGGTTACTCTGATTTCATAAAAATCCATATTAACATTTAAAGTCAATAGCTTGTCTTTGATTTATTTTTATAAAATCCTTTTATAAAAATATTTAGTTTTCACAAGTGACATTTATTATAGAATAATCCATTTATCTCCAAAGTTTTAGAAAGTTTAAAACTTGTAATAAATCCAAGTATTTATGTCAAATTAATCATTTGACATAAATATTATTCTTACCATTTTTAGTAATAAAATCTATGTTTATTCTTTTTGTCTTAAACTTTTTATAACACATATTTAATGTGTTAATCTTTTCAAATCAAGTAACATTCCTCTTGTTTTAGTCATAGGTTACATATGTAACATTTATTTGATTTAAATAAGTCCATTAACATGTTTATTATATTCTTTCATTTTCTAGTATTTTTATAACATAATCATAAGTTCATATCTACTAACACTTTGTGTTAGGACCAATGATTAAATAAAAATGCAATCACTAACACATTAGCGTTAGGACAAGAAAATAAATAACAATCACTAACACATTTGTGTTAGGACAAGAAAATATAAATAACAATCACTAACACATTTGTGTTAGGACAAGAAAATATAAATAACAATCACTAACACATTAGTGTTAGGACAAGTAAATGTAAACATGCATAGATTATGATTTAGGTTTCATTTTATATGAAGAGGCTTGGAGGTTTGTTCAAACAACTAACTATGAAATCAAGATTTCATAAACACAAGAATCTTGGTGCACACTTGTTACTTTCTTTTGATTTCACAAATGTGTTTCACCACACTTGTTGGCTATCTTTAAGCATCTAAATGCACCAAACAAGTGTTTGATCTTGGAAGAAAGAGGTAAAGAAGAGAGTTTTGTTAGTTGATTTGCAAACACAAGCATTCTTTGATCATTTTGGTTTGGTTGTCAAGACTTGTAGGTTTTTCTTGGGTGGTAACATGTAAGTAACATAGATGAAAAGGGTTTAGAAACACTCACAAGGAGTGGAGAGGAGAAAAACCGATGAAAAAGGGGATGAGGCGGTGGCTCACGATGGTCCGGCGCAGCGGCGTAGCGGCTGCGGAGGGCGGCTGACCGGCGGCGGCAGGTTGGTTGGCGGTGGTTGGTGGCCGGTTTCAAGTGAGGGAGTAAGGGAGAGAGTGGTGTGGATGTGTTGGGTGCAAGGGAACATGCTTGAGCCTAAGCTCCTTTTTATAGCCTTGATTAAGGTTAATAACCACTAGACAATTGTGTGTTGTCAACCTCTCATCATCTCTAGTTAATTGGAGATTAATTTTTATAAACCTTGCAAGTGTTTTAAAAAGTTCAACACTTTTATAAAATATAAAGTGGTTAGGGGTTTATAAAAATTATAACTTTTTAAAATATAACCCATGTTTAATTAATCCAATTAGATGATGGTTTTTATTTTTATAAACGTTGTTGGTCCAAGTTTTATAAAATATGAGCGGGTTGAAAAGTTGGTTAAGTTTTTATAAACTAGTGGGCTCAAACAAAACATTTAGATTTGTTTTGGGTTGTGGGCCGAAGCCCATAGCGGTTTTAAGAAAACGAAATGGGCCGAAGCCCATTTGGTTTGGTTGGTCATTACGGGCCAAAGCCCAAAGGGAATTTGGGCCAAGGGGCTGGGCCGAAGCCCATGGGAATCGGGTTTGGACCGGGTCGGGTTGGGTTCGGTTTCGGGTTTGGCCGGGTTTGGTGGGTGCGGGCCGCGAAGAAGAAAAAGGAAAGGGTTTGGGCCGGTTTGGCCCATTGTGATACGGGCCACGGGTCGGGTTTCCGGGTTGGGAAATTCACTCGGTTAGTCGAGGTGAACCTTCGGTTAAGTTTTCGGGTCGATCCGGGTTGATTTGGGCTTATTGGGCTTACCGGGCCCAATAGGCTAAAAGGTTTGGATGTTTGGCTAAGTCTTGACAACGTAACGTTCGTATTACATTTTAAGTTCATAAAACGTTTCAATAGTTTATATTAGTTTGATAAAATATAAAATGTCAATTTTATATTTAATTTCTTATTATTAAAGTTCCATTAATAATAACATGAACGTTCACATATCACAGTTATCTAACGCGAAATTTATGTCAGTTAATCATTTAACTAAACACGGCTAATTATGCAGTTTAGAAAGCAGAAATCACATAATTATCACATAAATAAAGTCAACAAAAGTCAACGGAGAGAGAGTTGACCTGATTTTTGGGCCGGGTGTCACAATATCATATCCTGTATGAAGACATGCCGATACCTTCGTAAAGGTTATCATGCTATCCTAGCACATGTCGTTGGTAAGGAATCAAAAGAGAAAAAACTGAAGGATGTCCCAATCGCCCGTGATTTTCCTGAAGTATTTCCAGAAGACTTACCGGGACTGCCGCCAGCCAGGCAAGTAGAATTTCAAATCGATCTTGTTCCAGGTGCTGCACCCCTAGCCCGTTCTCCCTATCGTCTCGCCCCTTCTGAAATGCAGGAATTATCCAATCAGTTGCAAGAACTATTGGATAAAGGATTCATTTGACCCAGTTGCTCCCCCTGGGGTGCACCTGTTCTTTTCGTCAAAAAGAAGGATGGATCATTTCGCATGTGTATCGACTATCGCGAGCTAAACAAATTGACTGTGAAGAATCGTTATCCACTACCAAGGATCGACGACCTGTTCGATCAACTTCAAGGATCAAGCTTTATTCAAAGATTGATCTACGATCCGGTTATCACCAGTTGAGAGTTCGTGAAGAAGATATTGCCAAGACTGCTTTTAGAACCCGTTATGGTCACTATGAATTTCTAGTAATGCCATTTGGCTTAACAAACGCACCCGCCGTATTCATGGATTTGATGAATCGTGTGTGTAAGCCATACTTAGACAAGTTTGTGATTGTGTTCATAGACGACATCTTGATCTACTCCCGTAGTAAAGAGGAACACGAACAACACTTGAAACTCATCTTGGAGTTACTCAAGAATGAGAAGTTGTACGCGAAGTTCTCAAAGTGCGACTTCTGGATTCGTGAAGTACAATTCTTGGGTCATGTTGTTAATGAGAAAGGAATTGATGTCGACCCTTCCAAGATTGAAGTAATTAAAGATTGGAGTGCACCTACTACTCCAACTGAAATTCGTCAATTCTTAGGACTCGCTGGCTATTATCGAAGATTTATCGAGAACTTTTCAAAGATAGCCCAGCCTTTGACTGCTCTCACCCAGAAGGACAAGAAATTTGTCTGGGATCCTAAAGCCGAAAACGCATTTCCATTGCTGAAGCGAAAGTTGTGTAATGCACCGATTTTGTCCCTACCCGAAGGAACAAATGATTTCGTGGTATACTGTGATGCATCCCGCTAAGGTCTAGGATGTGTACTTATGCAACGAGACAAGGTCATTGCTTATGCCTCAAGCCAATTGAAGATTCACGAAAGGAATTCCTCGACTCACGATCTTGAGCTTGGAGCCGTTGTTTTCGCTCTGAAGATATGGAGACATTACCTTTACGATCGCTATACACCGACCATAAAAGTCTTCAACACATATTTAATCAGAAAGAGTTGAACATGAGACAACTTCATTGGATTGAGTTACTCAACGATTATGATTTTGAAATCCATTACCATCCAGGTAAAGCTAATGTTGTTGCCGATGCATTAAGCAGAAAAGACCGAGTGAAACCTCTTCGTGTACGTGCTCTTAAAATGACCATCCAATCCAATCTTACTTCTCTTGTTCGTGATGCCCAAGTCGAAGCCCTCAAAGATGAAAATATCCCTAATGAAGGCTTACGTGGAATGGAAAAGCAATTAGTCAAGAAGTCTGATGAAGCTTATTATTTCATGGAAAGACTGTGGTTACCAAATTTTGGTTCAGTGAAGAAATTGGTCTTAGACGAAGCTCATAAGTCTAGGTATTCGATCCACCCTGGTTCTGATAAGATGTACCATGGTTTGAAAGAGTTGTATTGGTGGCCTAACATGAAGGCTGATATCGCCACATACGTTGGTAAGTGTTTGACTTGCGCAAAGGTCAAAGCTGAATATCAAAAACCCTCTGGTTTACTTGTTTAACCCAAAATCCCAGAATGGAAATGGGAAGGAATTTCCATGGATTTCATTACCAAGTTTCCAAAGACTCGAGCCAGGAATGACGCCATTTGGGTTATCGTTGATCGTCTAACCAAATCCGCTCATTTCCTACCCATTCGGGAATCCTACACCACTGAACAACTTGCCAAAATTTACATGAAGGAAATTGTGTCTCGTCATGGAGTACCTATTTCTATTATCTCAGATCGAGATAGCCGTTTCATCGCCCGATTTTGGCAAACCCTTCAGAAAGCTTTGGGTACTCGCCTTGATATGAGTACAGCCTATCACCCCCAAACTAATGGCCAAAGTGAAAGGACTATCCAGACTCTCGAAGACATGCTTCGTGCTTGTATCATCGATTTTGGTAACTAGCTGAGTTTTCGTATAACAATAGCTATCATACTAGTATTCAAGCCGCCCCTTTCGAAGCTTTGTGTGGAAGGAAATGCCGTTCACCACTTTGTTGGACTGAAGTTGGGGACAGCCAACTCACAGGTCCCGAGCTAGTGCATGAAACTTCTGAGAAGATCACCCAGATTCATAACCATTTGAAAGCTGCCCGCGATCGACAGAAGAGCTACGCTGATAATCGACGCAAACCATTGAAGTTCTTCAAAGGAGATCGTGTCATGCTAAAAGTAGCACCTTGGAAAGGTGTTATTCGTTTTGGAAAACGTGGAAAGCTTAACCCTCGCTATATTGGTCCTTTTGAAATCATCGAGGAAATTGGACCAGTAGCATATCGTCTTCAGTTGCCTCTCGAACTTAGCAAAGTTCATGACGTGTTTCATGTCTGTAACTTGAAAAAGTGCTTGTCTGACGAAACTGTAGTCATCCCCTTGGATGAAATCGAGATTGACGATCGGTTACTGAACATCAATGTAGGGAGGAATTCATAGTTTTGTTTAGTCGGCTTGTTTAGTTTAGTTTCCTTTGTAATGTTGTCTTTTGTTAGTTAGCGAAACTACCGAGCGAAACTGTTGTATCGCTCGGTATCTAGATTAGGGTTGTCTCAGTGACAGTTTTGCTTGGCCAGCGAAACTGCCAGCGAAACTGTCTACTGATCTGTATAAATAGTAGCCTTTGTGCTCTCATTTGTAACCTTTGCAACTTCAGCAACCCTAATACAAGTTTTCTGATTATTGGTAAGTTTGGTGACGGCTAGGAGCATTCTATTCAATCTTTGTAGCTATTGTTCATCTCTTATCATCTATTTGGTTGTAGTTGTGATTGTTCAATACTAAAAACCAATTTTAGCTATTGGAAATCATCTTTTATTGATATTTGATTGGTTTTCTTCTCAAAACACCTTCATTAGCACTGATTAAGATCAGTGAGGACCAACAATATGGTATCAGAGCCATTGTGCTCTTGATTTTTGGTGTTTTTGAGTGTTTTTTGGTAAAACTTTTGAAAATCTATTTGGATTTGTAATCTGATTGTTTTGGATTGAAAATTGGTTGAATATTGTATGTTTTGATGTCCTGAAGCATATGCAATCAACTGATCATTACTCAATAGTGATATGGATTGGTTTGTGATCATTTCTTCTTCAAAAAGAGGGTTTTCTGTTCTGGGCGAAACTGAGGTTCTTCCAGCGACAATATACAGCGAAACTGCTGTATCTTCCAGCGATACTATACAGCGAAACTATAGTGTCGCCGTGAATTATATAATTGTTTTTGGACGAAACTACTGGTGAAACAACATTATTTTTTGAACGAAAGTTCAAACCAGTTTCCAGCAAATCTAGCTAGCGAAACTGTGTGTCATCGGGTATTTCCTAGCGAAAGTACTGCCCGTGCATACAGTGAAACTAGTTGGCGAAACTGCTGACTTGGTTCAGTGTTCCCAAGCGAAACTGCTGGCGAAATTATAAGTTCCGGCGAAATTATAAGTTCCAGCGAAATTATTCATCTGATCAGATTTCCGAGCGAAATTGCTGGCGAAACTAATTCTCCCAGCGAAACTAACCAAATTGTCTTGTTCTTTGTTTGTTTGTGTCTTTCTTATTTCAGGCTGATTTGAGATGGCATCAGGTACCAATGTTTCTGACATTGAAAGCATTGCTCCAAACCGACCACCGAGGCTGATCAACGGAGACAATTTTGAAGACTGGAAACGATGTCTGAAATCGTTCTTTCTGTACACCGATTACAATCAATGGTTGTCGATCGTCAACGGACCTCATGTTCCAACCATCACTACTGGTGAAGTAACCCAGATCAACACCAATCCGTCTTCCTTTACTGAGAAGGATTTGAAACTTATTGATCGAGATCAGAAAGCTCTTGGTGCTCTTTCTCTCTGCTTGTCGCAAGAAATCTACAATCGTTTCGCTGAGCATTCTGATGCAAAAAGTTTGTTTGATGCTCTTTGTGAGTTTTATGACGGTAATGAAGATCTTGTGAAGGACAAAGAAGCCCAAGCAACTAAAGAATTCAATTCGTTCACTAGCATGAAGAATGAAAAGTTAATTGATTTGACAAACCGTTTTCTGACCGTGTCAAGCAATCTGAAGAAGTATGATTCACAACTCACTAACTCTGAACAAATCAAGAAGCTGCTGGATGCTCTTCCACCCGAGTGGAGCATTCAGGTTCGTATGCTGAAACAAGAGAGGGGTTTCTCCGATTACAAGCTTATGGATGTAATTAACAAGCTTAAGTCATTTGAGCTGGATGTTCAAAGGAGAGAGTACAATCAAGCCATGGGTCCTGCTAAAGTTTATTCTCCGAATTCGGTTCTCATCTCAACTGTTACACCCAAAGAAGCCTCATCTCAAATTCAATCTGCCCATCTTGGGTCTGGTTCATCCTCAACTGCTTCTACCGCTACTCAGCAAACATCCCAGATCTCACCCGAATTCATGGGATTATTCTCAATGTTTACCAACAGTTATCAAGCTTTCGCTGCTGGAGAACTTCAAGGTTCGACTCTGACTGCTGAGGATATGTACCAAGTCGACCCAGATGATTTGGAAGAAACCGATTTAAAATGGAAAATGGCCATGTTAACCGTTTGTGCTAGAAAGTTCTTCGAACGTACTGGGAGAAACACTTTCAAGAATCAAAATGGAAAAGTTGGAATCGATAAGGCTAAGCTAAGATGTTACAACTGTAAGCAACTTGGCCATTTCAAGAGAGAATGCCCGAGTCCAATTGTCACTGAACCGACCTCTGAGCCTGCAACTCGAGTGATCCCTATCACCGACAACGCTGAAGCCAAGCCAAAGAAAGAAGTGGCTCTTCTGACTAACTTTGACTGGAGTTCGGAGGTCTCTGAAGCTGAGGAAGCCATAAATCAAGCTCTTGCGGCTCAAATTCATGAACAAAGCAATGACCACACAGTTAACAGCTGTGAGAAGGGAGAAGCTGAGAAGAAGATGAATGAGAAAACGGAAAGCACACCCGCGTGCACATGTGAGAAAGCTCTTGCTGCAGAAAAGGTTATAATGGATCTTTCATATGAATCTGTTCAAGATATGTGCTCTTATCCTTGTAGAATTCGTTTGTTCGGCATCTACAAGGCCAATCGATTGTTGATTAACAACAACAATGAATTAAAAACCATGAACACCCAATTAAAGGAAAATGAAGCAAAATATTTTGTGAAATTAAATGAGGCAATGCATGAAAATGAACATTTAAAACAAACTCTTCTTGCTAAAAATGTCGAGTTAAACATGCTTTCTGAAAGAGTTACATTAGCCCAATTCGAAGCCTCTCAACTTCAGACTAAGTTAGATAGATGGACCGTTTCTCAAATGAAAGTTGAGGAGATGCTTGTTAAACAACGAGGAGCTAGAATAAAAACCGGGGTAGGTATGGAGGAAAAGGAAAAGGTGTTTCCTAAAGTTTATCCTCCTCCAAGCACGCATTGTTACTCACCTACTCCGAAACCTCATCCTCTAAATGATTTAATTCCTAGTGATGCTAACAGTTTGCATGCAGGTCTAGAAGGAGTGAACCATAAGGAGATCAGGGATGATTTTGATTATGGATATGGTAACACAAGTGGGCTTGGATGCGGTAGTCTTAAATCTAAGGAGTCTGTTACGAGTAGTAGTTCTCATTCCAAGAAGTCTAGCACAGATAGTAGTATAGCTAGTAGTTGTTCTTCTTTAGATAGCAGTAGTGATGAGTCCGTGTCTGTTAATCAAGAAAGTTTTGTTTCAAATGAAAATGATCAATGTCATGCAAGTACATCTCAAAATTGCTTCAACAAATTTCTTTCTAATCCAATTCCTTCTTTCACTCCAATACGAATTTCAAAACCTACCGAAAATCATGTTTCTAAAGAGAAGAAATCATCTTTAAAAACTAAACCTGCCAAAACCGGTATTAAAATTAATAATCCAAAGATTTCAAATGATAAAACAAATGTGGATTTCGAAATCAACAGTGATTCTGATTCTAAAACATCAGATTATGAGGAGGAAAGTCTTTCAGAAACTTCCTCCTGCACAAGTGACAAATCTCACTGTTTCAGATGTGGTAAGGATGATCATGTTGTTAAGCATTGCAAAGAGAAACTAAATCAAAAAAACCATGATAGATCCTTTGGCCACAAGGTAACCGGTTTTGTAAAACAATTCTTTGGAGGAAAGCAGAAAGTTACAAATCCCAGAAGTGGAAAAGTCTGGATACCTGTTATTAAGTAATTTCTTGTCTTGTATTGCCAGGACTCCCGAAGAACTCTGCAAATAGCTATTGGCATATAGATTCGGGATGCTCTCGGCATATGACAGGGTTGAAAGACCTGCTTACAAATTACAGGATCGTGGATGGTGGGTTTGTTTCTTTTGCAGGTGATAAGAGAGGTGGAAAGATGGTTGGTCAAGGAGATGTGTCATATGGGTCTCTTACTCTGGAGCAAGTCAACTATGTTCCTGAATTGCAGTTTAATCTTCTAAGCGTGTCACAAATCTGCGACAAGAATATACCTGTGTTGTTCAAATCAAATGAATGTCTGTTTCTCAAGCCTGAATTCAATGTGCCCGAAGAGATGGTGGTGATGCGTGCACCTCGCATCAATGACACATACTTGCTGAATATGAAATCCACTGCATCTCACTCTTCCTCCATGACTTGTTTACTTTCAAAAGCCTCTGTATCTGAGTGCTTCTTGTGGCATAGATGTTTAGGACACATAAACTTCAAAATTCTACATAATCTTGTCAAAAACAATTTGGTCCGAGGTCTTCCATTCAAAGATTTTTCTGTCATTGAAAAATGTCTTTCATGTGCTAAAGGAAAACAACATAAAAAGCCACATAAGCCAAAAGTGGAAAATTCCATTTCGAGTCCCTTAGAATTGCTTCACACTGATTTATTTGGACCTATTAGTGTCCAAAGTCTGGGTAAAAGGTCTTACTGTCTTGTTGTCACTGATGATTATTCCAGGTACTCTTGGGTTAGGTTCTTGAAGCAAAAGAGTGACACGACTGAAGCTTTACAGAATATTATCCTGTCCGTGGAAAGTTCAAGAAGTAAGAAAGTCAAGGCAATCAGAAGCGACAATGGAACTGAATTTCGTAATTAGATCTTTGACTCTTTCTGCGCAAACAAAGGGATTCTTCGATAATACAGTGCAGCAAGAACTCCGCAGCAGAATGGAGTTGCTGAAAGGAAGAATCAAACACTTGTGGAAGCTGCTCGTACAATGTTGATTGAATCAAAGCTGCCGATTATCTTTTGGGCTGAAGCTGTGAACTATGCGTCCTACGTACTGAACCGTGTCCTAATCGTGAAAGATAAGATGAAGACGTCATATGAGCTGTATCATGGAAGGAAGCCACTGATTGATTTCTTTAAGCCGTTTGGATGTTCGTGTACATTGCTGAATACCGAAGCTCAAATTACGAAATTTGGAGCTGTCTCTGATGAATGTTTCTTTATGGGGTATTCTTCTTCACAAAAAGCTTATAGAGTTTATAACAAACGAACTCGAATTGTGCAGGAATCCTACTACGTTGACTGGCAAGAATCAAACTCTCCCAACACCGGGTCTGGACCAGAATGGTTTCATGATTCAGATACTCTGTTCAAGTCATTCAATCTTCCTATCCTTGCTGAAGCAAATGATAATCCTCCTCTCGTCATTATCACCCCTCACTCTGAAATTCAACAGCAAAACCTATCCTCATCCTCACAACCTACGTATCAACCCGACCCTCCATCTTCCTCTCATGAATTACCCCATCAAACCTCCGAACCCGCTCCCCTCAACCTTGACTCAAATTTCAAAACCTTAAAAGATCATCCGCATGACTACGTCATTGGCTCTATTACGGATGGAGTGAGGACTCGTCATCAGTCTGGATTGATAAATGAATGTTTGTTCGCATGTTTTCTGTCTCATATCGTTCCTAAAAATATAAAAGAAGCTTTAGCAGATCCAAGTTGGGTGGATTCCATGCAGTCTGAGCTGCAACAATTCAGAAAGCTGAAGGTGTGGGAATTAGTGGATCTTCCAGAGAACAAGGTTCCAATTGGTACAAAGTGGGTCTTTCGGAACAAGCCAGATGATAGAGGTGTCATTATCAGAAATAAGGCAAGACTGGTGGTTCAAGGGTTTTATCAGAAGGAATTGACTATACCGATGTGTTTGCACCTGTTGCACGCATTGAGGCCATTCGAATTTTCTTGGCTCATGCTGCACACAAGGATTTCAAGGTGTTTCAAATGGATGTCAAGTGCGCTTTCTTATATGGGGATATTGATGAAGAAATCTATGTGAATCAACCTCCAGGCTTCGAAGATCATGAGTTTCCTGACAAAGTATACAAGCTCGATAAATCTCTCTACGGTCTACATCAGGCTCCCAGAATTTGGTACGAGACTTTGACTCAATATCTTTTGGGTAAAGGCTTTACACGTGGTTCCATCGACATGACATTGTTTAAGAAAGAGGTCAACGGTGAAGTGCTGATTGTTCAAGTGTATGTAGACGATATCATTTTTGGTTCAACAAATGAGAAGCTGTGTCGCGAGTTTGAGGAATTGATGAAGGAGAAATTCGAAATGAGTATGATGGGGGAAATGTGTTTCTTTCTTGGCTTGCAGGTGGAACAAAAGCCAGACGGCATTCTCATTCATCAAGAAAAATACATTCTGGAAATTCTGAAGAAATACAAGATGAACGACGCTTCTGCTGAACTCACTCCTTTCACATCTCAGACATGTTTAACTCCCGACAATCAAGGAAAGCCGGTTGACCCCAAGTATTATCGATCAATGATTGGGTCTCTTATGTATCTCACAGCCAGTCGTCCGGATATCACTTTTGCCGTATGCTACTGTGCTCGTTATCAGGCTGACCCAAGGGAATCTCACGAAAAGGCCGTCAAGCGAATTTTCCGTTATTTGAAAGGTTCATCAAGATTGGGTTTATGGTATCCTAGGGGTGGAAGCTTTGAACTTAATTCATTTTCCGACAGTGATCACGGAGGATGCAAGCTCGATCGAAAGGCAGTTTCTGGAGGATGCCAGTTTCTGGGGGAATGTTTGGTTTCATGGCAAAGCAAAAAAGCAAACAACTGTCTCTTTATCCACAGGTGAAGCTGAATACATCGCCGCCTCAAGTTGCTGTTGTCAAGTGCTGTGGATCCAACACCAGATGATGGATTATGGAATCAACTTCCTTCATACACCGCTGTTATGTGACAACGAAGCTGCTGTTGGAATCTCCAAGAACCCGATTCATCATACGAGAACAAAGCCATCGAAACCCGGGTTCATGCAATCCGTGACGCTCAAGAAAAAGGGTTTATTGATGTTATTCCTATTGAAACCAAGGCCCAGAAAGCTGATATTTTCACAAAAACCTTTGATAAACCCTGCTTTTATGAGCTTATAAATATGCTGGGCATGATATCCTTTTAAAATAAAAAAAATAAAATAAATAAATAAATATATATATATATATATATACTATAATAATAATAAATAAATAAATAAATACATTTGTACATATTCCTTTAACTTTATTTTATCTTAAGTATGTTTTACTTGGATCATCATGCTAAATTCTTTTGTCTTGAATCAGGTGGCTGTCGCAGTTAAGCATGTTGATTGGCTAAATTCCTAAATCAAGAAATCAATGATCACGTGCTCTACCTTCAAATGATTTCTGGCCAATCATCACTCGATATGATCAAGGGAGTATTTTAGTTCAATTTACCTTGCGTTTCTCTCATAACTGATTATTGATGTCTTTGTTTGCAACATTGTGGGGGAATTGGGGGTAAATCACATTAAAACTGCTTTACTCTAGTTTTCATTTCTTGATAAGTGTTGCAATGATTCTGATATCTTATAAAAATAGAATAAGGGATGTTCTGATGTATGCATGCTTTGTAATAAGGCTTTACGCCATTTTTTACACTCAACTCAGTGGGTCTTCCTTGCGTGCCTATGCGGCCGACCTGATCACTTGCTGATTGAGTCTCTTCTTTATTTTCTTGGTGTTTAGTATATATCATCGGACTTTCTCTGCGTGCCCTGAAGGCCGACCTGATTGTTGTTGATATATACGTCTTCTGCTTTATTTTTTTATTTTTATTTCCTAAGTGCATCGGGCTCTCTCTGCATGCTTTACGGCCGACCTGATTGCTGTTCACTTAGGGTTCTGCTTTATTTTTGCATGAAACATCATGAACGCATATCTCATTTTGAAAAAGAACAAAAGAAAAATCAGATAAATATGATGATTTGTTAACTTCTTTGATAGAGTGAGGCTGGGTGATCAGTGCATGATTAATACATCTTAAGCATATCCAAAAATGATAAATACTATTAGTGCATGCTTAATATCTATATAGTGCAAGATTAATATCAAAATGATGCATTCGTGATCTACTTGTCTTACATGCTGATTAAATTTGAAATTGAGATGTGTTTGATGCGTATTGGTTGATATGATCTCACGTCTGGATCTTTCTCAAAATTAAAACAGAGTTTGTTTGTATAGTCGTTTTACATTTCTTATTAGAAAACTCATAAAGATTTTTGGTGTGTTTTAATTTAAAGTTAGAAAAGCCGAAATGATTTTCTTTCTGCTTCATTTTTTGATAAGATCGATAATTTGTGAAGAGTATGATGCTTGCGTAATTGAATCCTGATGTGTGTAAGTTAGTCGGCATTTCCAGAATTTCAAAATCTTATCTGCTTGATGGAACATGATCAAAGTGTAAAGAGTCGTGTATTCGATTGGCTTGCTGAAGTGTTCAGGAGACAAAATTAAACTTTTTAGGGTTTCAGCGAAACTACTGTTTCGCCTGATCAGTTTCGCTCGGTAGGCGCTTACAGCGAACCTATACTTTCGATGTCGGCGAAACTAAACTGTTTAATCAAAAATTTCGGGCGAATATGCTATTTCGCTTAAGCGAAACTACTGTTTCGCCCTAGCGAAACTACGGGCGAAACTGCTCAGGTATTTATACCTTTGATCGAGACTCTCGGTCATTATTCGAAACCCTAACCGAGAAAACCTGCAAACTCACCTCTCGCGAAACTCGTATTTTCGCCCAAACTGTTTCATCCTTTATCTTCAATTAACCGATATCGGTTTAAGGTAAACATGTTTCAGGTCTTCTCATCACTAATCGCAACTGGAACAACAAATTTTTGGGGTTTTTATGTTCAATATGTGCGAAAGGGGTTCTCGGCCCCTTTAATCTGTTGATTAAACTGTTTTTGGACCCTCATTGTGCTTGTTTAACTGTTGTTTTGTTCAAAAATTGGTTTAGATGCAAAAGAAAAGCTTAAAAATTGATTACCGGATTTTTGAATTCGAAAAGTTGCGACTAGCGAAACTGCATATTCTTTCAGCGAAACTAAAGTGTTCCTTCAACGAAACTAAATGTTTCTTAAGCGAATTAAATGCTCTCTCAGCGAAACTGAACGAAAGTTCACAGTCACGAGCGAAACTGTCTAGCGATAATGCCCTAATTTCGTTGACAGTGTCGCCGTGATTTCAAGCGAAATTGTTGTTTCGCTTTCGGCGAAACTACAGTCTCGCAGCGAAACTGCTGTCTCTCGGCGAAACTGACCTCGTCAGTGTCGCTGCGACCTTTCTCGCGAATCTGTCGGTTTCGCTGTGTTGCGATACTATGGTTTCTAAGCGAAACTACTGTTTCGCAGCGAAACTATCTTTTTAAATTCAATCTAATTTAAATTCAGTTTAACTCACAAACTCTCGGTTTCATACACAGAAAATGTCAAATTTAAAGCACGAGCCTCGAAGCAACGTTACAGTATTTTTGGATGATGGCACCGAGAAGGCAATTGGATTTAGAGATTGTATATCATGGCTGAATAAATCGTGCATCTATCACGCTATATCACACATGCCAATCATGGACGAAAGGCATATCAGAGAATTTTGGCTAACTGCTGAGTACGACGTTAAGGCCAAACCAGAATGTATTCAGGCCAAAGTTATGAAGAAGGATATCATTATTACAATGAAAACGATTGCTGCAGCCCTTAAGCTTGAAAGTGACGTAGGTGAAGTCACAAAGTTGAATGAATTGGAAAATTTTGAAAGGATTTGAGAGAGAAATGGGTTATGAAGGAGGTGAATTATGGAAGAACAAGAAAGAAATCAAAAAGTCTTTAATGTCGAAGGAATGGAGATACATCGCTCACGTTTTCATTTCCTGCTTGGACGACAGAAAAGGGGGTTCTGATGGTCTTAACTTAATTTGGGCTGAGGCTATGCTTCTGGTATGTAAAGGGAAAAAGGCCAACATCCCTCAGCGTATCTTCGACGCAATGGTTTCTAACATTCAAGCGCTGAAGAAGTCGAGATGGCTCCTGTATCCAAGATTTTTGCAAATGATAATCGATCACTTAGAGCCGGAACTGCCAAAGCTGGGTGTAGCTCTTGTTGTAACTCCTATGCACCCAAGAATTCTATCCGATTGTGCTGCTAAAAGACCCGATTTCTCCGGGTACACCACTTACCTGATGAAGCATATGTACTCTGCAAAGAGGTACGAATATATTCAGAAGCTGATAGAATCTGAAAACAAGAGAAGAAATGACGGGAAAGAAAGTGAGAATGTTAAGGGAAAAAAGAAACAGTATGTAAGAAGCTCTGGTAAGGAACCAGCAGATGAGATTGAAGATGAGATTGAAGAGATGGCACAGCTAGAAAGGAGATCAAAGCAAAAACGTAGTGCAACTACTGAAGAAGAAGTGAGGGGAAGCAAGAAAAGAAAAGTTGATCCTCGATCTGAGTTGGATCAGGATGTCATTAGAAATGTAAACACCTCTTTGGCAAATGAACTTGCAATGATCAAAACCAAGCTGGTCAATTCTGAGATTAGAGAGAAGGAGAAGGATAAGCAGATTCAATATCTGAATGAGATTGTCGTGAAACAATGTTCACTTTTAAAATTTCTGCTGGTAAATATGAATGAGATAAAGAAGCACCTGGGTCTACCTGATTAGATGAGCGAAGCTGAGATTGATTCTATGACTGATATTTCAAAGTTTACAACTGGAGTAGCAGGTGGCAGTAGTGCTGGTGGAAATGAAGCTGGTGGAAGTGGTGCTGGTGGAAATGAAGCAGGAGGAAGTGGTGCTGGAAATGATGAAGCTTTCGATGCCATCAATGTAGGTGACTTAAACCTTTATGACTCTGGACCCGACAAACAGCCAGAAATTGTCGAGGCACAATTCCACCACCTTATTGATGAAGATGATGAAGATGATGAGATTGAAGATCTTTCTGAGCCTGATAACTATTCTCTGAAAGAAAATCCTCTAACTTATCAAGCAAGGATAAGTTCTATCAGCCAAGAAGTGATCGATTTAAGAAGAGATGAATGGTTCACAAAGCCCGCTATTGAAGAACAGACTCCTTTATTCCAAAACATCTCACAACCGAAGAGGAAAGAGTCTGATCGTCACATCATCAGCTGGAAATTCAATGCTGACATACATGCCTTCATGATTAAAAGAAGAGGGGGCAGAATCTCATATGTGCACAAACGCGATAGCTTCAAAACCTTGCCCAGATGGGATCTGAGAAGGCTGGCAGATCTTCCCTTAATTGACGAAGACAAAAGTACAAGGGCCAGCAATTTGAAGATGATGCTGCAGCAGGCTGTGAAAGACGACTTTAAGTCCTTCGGGTATATGAGAGGAGAAAGGAGGACATCAAAGTCTGAAATCGATGAGAGGACTGGAAAGCCCAAAACTTCCCTGAGGTACAAACCAGCAAAAACAATGAACCGGGTTAGAATTCCTGATCAACAGCTATCCAGGCTGCAATCATTCAAGAAATGGTTCTATGACAATCAGACTGGTGAAGCAGTTATCAGAATGGGCGAAGATGCTGAAATCAGGCTGTTTGATCCTATGGAAGTCTTCTCATTCAGCAATGACGATCTGAAAACCTTGTGCGAAAATCAAATTAGATGTGGGGCAAGAGACGACACAGCTGAAGAAGCAAACCTGTTCATGAGGGTTGCTAACAAGGCCTGGGGGATCATTAAAGAAATTAAAGATTTAGCACAGAAGGTAAGGGCTGGTGAAGAAAGACAGGAAGAAGACAGAGAGCTGGCAAACCTGATGAACACTGCTTGGGGCGGACTTGGTGAATCATCTGAGCAGGTTGTGAAGTTGGCTGATATCCCCGCTGCTGATGAGACTATTATTTTGGGGGAATCAGAGGATATCGTCCCCGTTGCTGATGAGCCAACTGTTTTGGGGGAATCTGATCCAACAGAATTGAACAAAGAGCCGAGCGCAAATGAAGCCGATGCAGAAAAATGAAGATCCAGAGGATGAATCCCTCCCTGGGGGGAATATTGAAGATCAATGTAGGGAGGAATTCATAGTTTTGTTTAGTCGGTTTGTTTAGTTTAGTTTCATTTGTAATGTTGTCTTTTGTTAGTTAGCGAAACTGTTGTTTCGCTCGGTATCTAGATTAGGGTTGTCTCAGTGACAGTTTCGCCTGGCCAGCGAAACTGCCAGCGAAACTGTCTACTGATCTGTATAAATAGTAGCCTTTGTGCTCTCATTTGTAACCTTTGCAACTTCAGCAACCCTAATACAAGTTTTCTGATTATTGGTAAGTTTGGTGACGGCTAGGAGCATTCTATTCAATCTTTGTAGCTATTATTCATCTCTTATCATCTATTTGGTTGTAGTTGTGATTGTTCAATACTAAAAACCCATTTTAGCTATTGGAAATCATCTTTTATTGATATTTGATTGGTTTTCTTCTCAAAACACCTTCATTAGCACTGATTAAGATCAGTGAGGACCAACAGTTACATTTCATCGAGACCCCTGCTGAAATCTGTGATCGTGAAATCAAACGATTGAAGAGAAGCCGTATTCCCATCGTAAAGATTCGTTGGAACTCACGACGAGGTCCAGAATATACATGGGAACGAGAAGACCAAATGCGTGAGAAGTATCCGCACCTATTTGCCAATGCTAACAACCCTGGTGGTCAAGACTAAATCTCGGGACGAAATTTCTCTAACCAGGGGAGTATGTGACAACTCGTACTTTCCAGGTATACTTTAATATTATAATTATGTGCAATTAACTGTGATTCTATGTGCATTAGACTAATTTGTTTAAATTAGATGACCTTACGTGCAAACATAGACAATCTAGGTCTGACAATATTCACCCGTAATGGAAACCTGCCTAGGTTCTGTGTTCATTCAAGATGGAACTTCAATAACAAGGAATTTCGTAAATATTAATTTATGGAACTTTAAATATAAAATGAACATTTTATATTTTCTAACCATTGCGTAATGACAAACGTATTTCAAACACGTCGCTTATTCAAACGACCATTTTAGTCAAACAATAATTTGGTTTTAATTCTAAAACCATTTCAACTTCAAACAATTTATTTTTCCTTCAAACTATTTATTTCCGTCAAACAAATTTCGTGAACATTCCAAACGAAACCCGCTCACGTCGAGCAAACATTTTAATTCAAACTTGGAGTACGTCTAATGTGCACTAAAACAATAAAAGCCAAAATCATGACAAGTGACATCCCAATTATCCAAAAAACGTCCGCGACAAAACAATATTTTTATTGTTACGTTTACTCGTTTCACGTCAAAAATCCAAATTTCATTCCGGACATCGTTTTCGCTCAAACGAAGTTTCATTGGACTCGTAGGACCAAACCGGACTCAACCCGACCCGACTCGAGACCCGGTTCGGCCCACAAAGCCCAATGGGCCTACGGCCCAATTTCTTTTCTTTTTCTTTCCTTCGGCCCGTTTCCTTTCCTCGGCCCAACCGCCCAGCCCGGCCCGCCGGCCCACTTCTTCTCCCTTCTCGGTTTGGGCCGAAGCCCACCGTCCCTCTCTCTTTTCCTCTTAATCCAACCGGCCCACTATCCCCTTCCAACTAAACACCTAACAAAACTTTCCCATGTAATCAACTTACCTAAACACTTGTTAGTTGTAAACCCAAGAATCACATGTCTATATTTTCTTGTCATCTAGTTTCAAAGCAAGACTCAATGGTTAAACTCTATAACCATTTCCATGTCCACTTGATTTGGAACAAAAATGTTCCCCTAGTACACAACCACTTCCAAGATCCATGGGTAATAACCTTTGTGCTAAGTTTTCCCTCCTCTTTTTCCCTCTCTTTTGGCCGGCTCCATCACCCCACAAACACCCACATTTTTCTTCATTTTACTAGCCATAACACAAGAGAAGCTCACTTGGTTCAAGCCACCTTCACCTTCCTCCTCTTTTCTTCTTTGCTCTCGGCTAGGAACCAAACCCGAGCCCCTCTCGGTTCACTAAAAACCGAACCCAAACCCACTTAACCACCTTCTTATAACACCTAACCACTTCATTTCATATCCAACCCATTCAAGAGAAACACACACTTCTCTCTAATCTCTCTCATTCTCTCTCTCTCGGCTCTCTAAAACACCACCGCCAACCACCACTTTCCACCATCAACCACCACTCATTCTAGTTCCTAAACACACCTCTAGTCAAGGTAATCCATCAACAACTTCTATTTCATCATCTTTCTTTCACTTTTCTTTCTAAACTTTCAAGAACAACAAAACTAACCCTTTGTTTTCTTGTCAAAATCTATGACAAATTCTTGATCTTTCATCACCATTTCTTTCACATTCAAGATCAAGGTTGGGTTTGGAGCTAAACCGGAAGCTTAGTTCAACAACCCATTATCGTCATTACCGATCCGGAAAACTCTAAGTGAGGAAACTTACTTTCTTTGTTTATTTTTCTATAAATCTCTCATATCTATATGTCACATGTCATGTTCATGAATAAGTCTTGATTTGGTTGTTGTATGACTTGCTAGCAAACATGTATGTTAGTATGGTTATGTGCTTGTGATGGAAACTAGTTTATGTTAAAGAGATTATTTGACAAAAATATATATATATATAACTTGTATGTTTTGTTAAAAATGCCACTTTAATGACCAAGTTGGATAACTACTAGTTCTTGTATGTTAAAAATAATTTGGAACACTTAACTTGGTGTGAAATGGGTATACAAAATGTCAAAAATCGGATTTCATGAAAAATATAAGTTTTGTGAAACTGGACAGAGATGACACACTTTCTGCGTGTCATAAATCTGCTGTCATCTGTGAAATACATGAAACAAGAACACTGAACAGAGATGACACACATATTTCAGCGTGTCATAAAACTGCTGTCATATAGAAAAATGTATATTTTTCCAAATCTTTCAAACACTTATATTTTGACTCCAAAACCAAAACTAAAGTTACTAAAGGGTGATTTTGAGTCATAAAAGTGTTTACCAAAGATTTAAACATGAAACTTCAAAGAAATATAAACATGGGATTTTTATGACAAAAATACCATTTATTTTTATGAAAATTAAGTTTAAGACCTTTTGACAAATTTGTGACCACTTAGGACTTGTGATGGCAAATATGTTTTCCAAATATGTTTTCCAAATATACAAATTAATTTGAGAAGTTAAACACTTGAAAACGAAACGGTTAAACATCGTAACTACGGCTTTTCGATAAAAATTATAACTTATGATTGGTTAAGAATCGGATCTGGACCAGAACATGAAACATGCTTATTTTGACATATAAAAATGGTTTATAAAGTTCAAAGTTGGAAAAACATGTTTTATAAACAAACCGGACAAAAACTGTAACTTTCGGTTACTCGAAAACGTCGGATTTTACAAGTTAAACTTCCACCGATTGGATTGGCAACACAAGACCCTAAAACACATTAACACAAGTCTACTAACAAATCCTAAGTGTTAGGAAAACCTAAAACGTCATAAGAAAGTCATAACGGTCAAACCGGCGAAATCGGCTAACTACCGGACGAACCATACTCTTAATTTTACCAAAATATAACTTCATATATTTTTGGAAACATTCTAAAGAAAGATTCTATTTAAAAGGTCCAAAACCTTACAAATATTTAGCGAACTAAATATTTATGATTTTTCCTAACGTTTAATTAGAAATAATCCATATTATTCAATATTTATTTTTCAAACGTGAATATGTAATCATTATTCATTTATTCAAATAAATAATAAACTCCATCAACTTCAATATTATTTATTTAACAATAAATAACGTCCTAGGATTTCCATCATTGCCATCGGGTAACAACAGTCGAGACTTAACCTTGAACATTGAGTGACGTATTCACTAACTCAAGATAGCCAAATCCTAATACATCATAACATTACTTTGTAGACGTTTGCTAGGCTAAGTTCAACCAAACATATCTGTCATCCACCTTCAAGCAAGTGAGTCTTCACGGCCCCTTTTACTTTTCTGTTTTCTAACTTGGGGGAGAATTCAATGAATTCCTTTCAAACTTCATTTTGTCTGATATTATGATAACTGTAAGACGTACTGATTGCATGTCCTTTTCGTTTCCCCAATCCGTGTATTCATGTTGATTCATGTTATATGCCTAAGTCCCACTATTAATTGGATTCAATCAGTTCATTCGAAACGATAGCTTGTGAATAGATCTATTTGGGTTGACGACCCTACTCTGACTTGGTCGCTCCAGTCATGACTCCATGGTTATAGTCAAGGGGTACATTTGTTATTCTGGTCATTCGGTGTTCTTGGGGAAGAACATCAGGAGTGGGTAAATAGTTAGTTTTGAATTCAAGGTTCATGCTTGATCTTTACAACAACAGTGTCAACAAACTAATATCAAGACAAGCCAAACATTTTCAAACATATTTTCAAACAGTTCAGTGTCATTAAACCTGTGAAACTCACCAACAATTCTGTTGACTCTTTTTATTCTTGAATTCTCAGGTGATTAAAGACTGCAACTCCATGTTTTTCTGTTCTGATCCTGCTTGTCATATCATGGTCTGCCTGCTGTGTGTTCATGCATTTCATTTTGGAGATTTAGACGTATTACGCCTTAGGGTAGTTATGTTTATAAATCTCATGACTTTGTCTTTTGGAAAACTTTTCATGTAACCACTACTTTATTTTCGCTGCCACGGTTTTAGATGTTTAAATAAATGTTTGAAACTTATATTTTCGAAAGAAAAATGGTTAAATTAAAGGATCATTAGACGTCATCATTCATAACCATGACCATGATGCCAAATCAGTCACATGCCCACATTCAGTCATTTCTCGGGGTGAGACATATTATATATTAGAAATTTAGAATAGAGTGTTCATAGTGAGTAAGCATAAAAAAGTGCAGTTAGTAAGAAAACATGTTTAACTAGAGACACTAAAACATAAGAGAGATGGGGGGGGGGGGTAAAACGAAACATATTAGATAATAGCTCAAATCATTTGTTAAATCAAGAAAGAAGAGACTAATATTACAAAGACATTTCTTTTGATTACATATAAAAATTTAAAAAAATAATTAAACTTTAACATCTAAGATTAGATAATAGCTCAATCATTTGTTAAAGCAAGAAAGAAGAGACTAATATTACAAAGACATTTCTTTTGATTACATATGATAATTTAAAAAATAATTTAACTTTCACATCTAATGTTGAGATCACCAATACAAATGTCTAAGTTTATAACAATTATCATAAGAATGAGTCAGACAAATGACTTTTCCATTAAATTTCTTCAAAAGAAGAGATAACATATTAATAAAGAGACATATGAAAACTGTATAGTTATAATAACACAAAACATGAGGACATAATCTTATGCATATTATTAGAGAAAATGAATCATTTGAGCCAACAAAAGGAAGATTACATGAATTTAATAGGGAAGAATGAGTTAATACATGCAACCTACAAAACAACTATAATAGCGTGCAAGTAAAAAATGAGAATAGATCATAATGAATTAAGAACTCGACCGTATAGATTGATATAAAATTAACAAATAATAATAATAATAATATAAAGCTTAATTAATAAGGGAATTCCCCTTTACAAAAAGATCATAAAACTGAAATCCCTTCAGCCAATTTACTTTATCATCTTTATATTCAAACAAAATGCTAAAATTCAAATAACACTATTAAAAGAACATGAAAGTTGAAAGCTAATGTATATATAGAAAGAGGGATGAACAAACCTCACCTTAGAAACATAATTAGAGCACAAATTTCCCATTTTAGTAATCCTACTTCCTTGACCTGCAATTTCACAACATGCAGAGAAGTCGCAACCCAAAACAAATCCCAAATAAGTAAGAAATATAATAAAAAGCAGCAATTTTTATGATCATCAACCAAACCCATGATCCATATCAACAAACCCACCAACCCCATCAACAAATTCACAATCGTTAAAACATTTCTTGAAAAATTAACAAATGGGTGTGTTGAATTTGAACTCACCGACGGAGATTGGTTTAACCCAACGGAAAACCTTTGGTCGTGCATCTCTTTGCATCTCTGGATGAAAAGGCTTAGTTTTGCCTTCTGCTGCCTACAACTGATTAGTTTAGCCATCGTTTATGATCAACTTTGATCACTCCTTTACCAAATATAGACTTTAAATCTCAAATGCAAGAAAATTAATTCCAAAGAATGGCCTTAGAACCTGGTGTTACAGAATTGGTTTAAAAAACAACCACAACATGAGCAATTTCTTGGTGATAGTTACCTTCATAAGGGATAAGTGAAATTAGATGTTGAATTAATAAGGGTATGTGATCTTGATTAGTGTCGTTAAAATAAACATTACCAATCAATCTTTAGGTGTTAGCACATGACACTAAGAATAGACTTTCTTAATGGGTTAAAGAGGTTACAATGTTTTAGTTTGAGAATTCAATGATATATTTTCCAACAATTCACCATATGTTGTATTATATAAGTAAAATTATAACAATTGGAAAAAGAAATGATGAAAACTTACATCTTCGTGTGTTAATGGGATCGCCTCCTTCACTTATGACATCCTACACCAAAACACAAAATTAGTTATAAAAATTCACTAATGCTTCTGTGTAATTGAGAGTTACACGCCTTAATGCATCTGTGAAATTTAACGTTGTTGACTTGTTGGTGAAGTGATTGCAAGTTGCTACGGGTAGCCAGTAACAAAAGACATCAGTAGCCAATGCAATTTATGAGATCTGACAGGTTTTGATGTTTCATGAACTAAGAGAGCCTCACAAATTTAGAATGCAAAAAGAGGTGTAAAGAGAATCCATGATAGAGCTATAAAACCATTAACCACCTAATTGGTAGGTAAAATTTAGAATGAAAATAAATGATAGTTTCTAGCAACTTCATTAGGGTTTCTTTCCACTAAAATTTGTACCTGACATCAATTATATATATATATACAATAGAAATTGAGGATGAATAGTGATGTTTTCGTTTCTCATAGTTTGGCCACGTGACTTTGGTGCTTTGACGCTTTCTACCCCTAAACTTTTACAATTTGTTTTTTTAATGAAATAGCAAACTTTCGGTTTTCATAGTTTGGCCACATATGTTTCATAATTTTACGTTTTCTACCCTCAAACTTTTAAAGTTTTTTTTTTTTGCTTTTGTTTTAAGTTTTGTTGTCTTCTACTTTGGCCACGAAACTTTTAACTTTTCTACTTTCGTTTTTAGTATACTTTTATATTTTATACTTTTATCACGAGAATTTTACGTTTTATACCCCTTAACTTTTTAACTTTCGTTTTTTATTCGACTAATTTCATTTTTAGTATACTTTTAGAGTTTTTTACTTTGACGATGACTTTTTTCATAGTTTTATACTTCGTCAAAGTTTTTTTTTGTTTTAAGTTTTGTTATATTTTACTTTGGCCACGAAACTTTTAACATTTTATTTTTGTTTTTAGTATACTTATACCACAAGACTTTTAAACTTTTACGTTTTATACCCTTTAACTTTTTAACTCTCTAACTTTTATAACTTTTTTTTTTGTTTTAAGTTTTGTTGTGTTCTTCTTTGACCACGAAACTTTTAACTTTTCTACTTTCGCTTTTAGTATACTTTTATAGTTTATACTTTCATCACGAGACTTTTAGACTTTTACGTTTTATACCCCTAACTTTTTAACTTTCGTTGAGCATATAAATTCAACGCCGTGCACCACGAGACTTTTAGACTTTTACGTTTTATACCCCTTAACTTTTTAACTTTCGTTATAGTTTTATACTTTCACCACGAGACTTTTAGACTTTTACGTTTTATACCACTTAATTTTTTTACTTTCGTTCATTATACAAATTAAACCCCGCAGCAACGCGCGGGGTGGTAACCATCTCGTTAAACAAACAAAAAGAGTTCGATTACTTGCTAAAAAAACAACTCATAAACAAGCTTTGGATACATCAAGGACAAAATGTTATCCACTAATTGATGGAAACGAGGAAGTCACACACCATCTCAAACACAAATTGGAGGGCCTTTTTAGTAGCTTGAATTCATAACACCAACAGAGTTAAGAAAATTGAACAATCCATAAAAAAAAACACATCAAATTAAGATGAAATTTGGGTGTACCTCGAGCAATTGGAAGTAAGAGGTGAAGAATCAACAAAAACTCACAAACGAAAAGTAAGGAATAAAGTTCAAAACTGAAACATTAATCGTAAACATTCAACAACGCCCTATCAATCAAAGTAAAGAAATAGAAGCGTAGAAACCGTACCTTGAGAATTGAAGGCAATAGACATTTTATAAAATCAGAGGACGATTAGGTGAAAAACCGAACATGCATTCCAATCCCTAACTACAAAATCAAAATACGATGCTAAGAACAGCATACCATATAACCAGCGGCGAAGAAACAAACACGCAATTGAAAATCACGAAGGTCAGATCCAGCTCTGATGCCTACACAATTGAAATTCATTTGTTAATAGCAACTCCGGCGATCGTTGTGGACGAATATGCAGAGTTACCTGCGGCCAAAGTCATGCTTAAATGGAGCTTCTATAGAGAAGCTTGACAGCTACTGCTGCCCATGGAGAAGATCGCCAGTTCGCAGAGGATAAGGACGGCTGAGGAAGGGCGGAGGAAGCGATGGTGGAGGTGGAGACGATCGCTGGGGTGTGTGGTTGTTTCACAGAAGATGAGGAGGAGGGCGGATGATACGATCTTGAATTTAGGGTTAAGAAACATATGAGAGAGAGTGGTTACGTGACGTGTTGCGTAACTCAGGGAATTAAGTTACAGATCACGTGTAATGCAAGAGAAACGCCACACAGAAAAATGGTACATGTGTATAAGCTATAACCTAAAAACTAAAAGTAAAAAAAAAATAAAAATATGTCAACGGGAAGGGTTGAACCCGGGTGCTAAGCTAATAGCGCGAGAGAGCCTACCAGTGAACCAAATCTACGATTGTGAAAGCAAACCATCCTAATCATATATAACCATTAACGAAAACCAAAAATTAAAAAAAATTATACAAAAGTATTCTGCCACGTGTCAGCACATGAGATGACGACGTGGCAGACACAGTAACTTCTATGTGAACACGTCAGCATTAACATTTGATAATAAATAAATTTCTATTAATCACTCTTATCCTCATAAATCTTATTGGTTGACTCTAATCAGGCTCAGGCGAACCAGGAAGTTGTCAATGGTACGTTTCTTTTTAATAACCGTTACGCATCTGTATTATTTAATTCTGGTGCTGGTCGTAGCTTTGTATCATTAGACTTTCAGCCCTTACTTGCTTCTCCTCGCATTGCACTCTATCATCCTTTATTTGTTGAAATTGCGAATGGAAAACCGATCGACCCCGATTCTCTAATTCGCGACTGCAATTTGGATTTCAAGGGCCATATTTTCTCTATTGATCTTATTCCTATGCATATCGGGAGCTTTGACATCATCATCGGCATGGATTGGTTATCTCGTCATCGTGCCGAGCTCGTTTGCTTCGACAAAATTATCCGCATTCCTAATCTGGATGGCCAGTATCTTGTTATTCATGGTAATAACCATCCTGTGGGCTCAAGCTTATGTCTTGTATAAAGGCCCAAAAGTACTTACGCAAGGATTATCCGGCATTTCTGGCTCATGTCATGGAGGTTCGAGAAAAAGAAAGGGTAATCGACGACATCCCGATCGTGTGAGACTTCCCTGAAGTTTTTCCCGATGGTATAACGGGTCTTCCTCTCGTTTGCAAAGTTGACTTCCGTATGGACTTAATTCCAGGTGCCACTCCTGTTGCAAAGTCACCGTATTGCCTCGCACCCTCGGAAATGCAGGAGCTGTCTAAACAACTCCAAGAATTATCCGATAAGGGTTTCATTCGACTGAGTTCCTCACCTTGGGGAGCACCTATTCTTTTTGTCAAAAAGAAAGATGGTTCGCTTTGTATGTGCATCGACTATCGTGAGCTTAAAAAACTCACAATAAAAAACCGTTATCCGTTACCCCGTATTGATGGCCTCTTTTATCAGCTTCCTGTCGCTGAGGAAGATGTTCACAAGATTGCTTTTCATACTCGCTATGGCCATTTTGAGTTCACCGTCATGTCTTTCAGGTTGACAAAAGCCCATCCTATATTCATGGATCTCATAAATCGCGTTTGTAAACCCTATCTTGATAATTTGTCATCGTCTTCATTGACGACATTCTGATTTATTGAAAGTCTATATCCGACCATGAATCTCACATGCGTCTGGTGCTTAAGCTTCTGAAGAAAGAGCAGCTTTACGCCAAATTCTCTAAGTGTGAATTTTGGCTAAAAGTGGTTCAGTTTTTAGGGCACATTGTTAATGACAAAGGTATCCTTGTCGATTCTGCTGGAATCGAAGTTGTTAAGAGTTGGTGTACCCCTACTTCACCTACCAAAGTCCGCTCATTTCTTGGGTTAGCGGGCTATTATCAGCGGTTCATTGCTAATTTCACCTAGATTGTAGTGCCTCTTATTGCCTTGACTCGGAAAAATCAACCCTTCGAGTGGGGTCCCGCTCAAGAAAGCGCATTTCAGACACTTAAGCAGATGTTGTGTGAATCCCCCATCTTAACTCTTCCTGATGGGACGGACGATTTTATGGTCTATTGTGACGTTTCTCACCAAGGCTTCAGTTGCGTTCTTGTAATTGCGTGAGCGTCGAACGTCTACTCGATCTAGCTATTCCGGATGAGAAACAAGTAATTAAAGATTGTTTTATTGATCAAACGAACAATTACAACCTTGAAGAACACTCAGAACATACACAGAGAAAACACATTGTAAACACACACTTAGCTCATACTATCTCTCAATCGTTATCAAAATACAATGCAACAAGTCTATATATACCCAGCTACATGAACCCAGGCGAACTGCCAGTTTGCCTTACACCGAACCTATCCGAACATCTAGTTCGGATGACACTAGTTCGTGTCAGTTTCGACTCAGTTCGTGTAACAAAAAAATCGTAGCTTCATCTTGTTCAAATACTTCAGACGACGAACTGATCATGCTTCTACAAACTCCCCCTCGACGTGTGCAGTATTTGTTCATCCAATTGAAACGTATCATCAAACAAACTCCCCCTCAACTTGACGGTAGCTTGATCTTGAATACTTGACAATGCATAGTGTGTTTCCACCTTTATCAACAGCTTCAGAAGAATTGAAGTTGTGACATCCTCTTCACTTCGAAACATGTTCAAACATAAATAATCTTAGTGCAAAACGTCTCTTTGAGACTCCAAGATATTGATTTTGAAAATTTGATTTGTATCACGTGTCGATCAGACCAAAAACAGAGCAGAAACAAAATATTTTTGGCTTTTAGAAAGTTTATATCAAAACAAAACTAAAATCTTTTTGATTTTTCAAACTTTTGCTAAAACACACCGAAAATCTTTTTGAATTTTCTGAAATGAAATGAAATTGCAATACAGAATCAAACTCTATTTTTGCTATGAGAACGATCACTATCTGGGATCATATTGGTTATAACACACTGAACTAAACTTCAATTTCAACTAATTGAAGCTCACAAGCCATGTTGATTGCCAGTATAGTTTGTCCATCTTAAACTCAGTCATACTCACAACATCTGGAAATGTTAAGGTATTGATTAGATTTGCTTTGATCAATGTATCCCACACTATCAGACATATTCAGACATTTTTTTCTTCTTGTGTGATTACACTTGTGATTATCACAAAGCATAATGTTTTCATGATATCGTCAACTGTGTTCCATGCAAAAAGAAATAAGAATTTTAAATCGTCTACCTTAAGGTCGATCTTTCGACACGTAGATAAGGCCTCGGATTTAACAAAATAAGAAATAAAACAAGTTGAAATTGTATAATTCAACAACGATCAGGTCATACTTTCTGTATACGCAGAGAAATTCCGATGAATTATACGAAAAACCAAAGAAAATAAAGCAGAATCTCAAACGAACAACAATCAGGTCGATCTTTCGACACGCAAAGAAAGTCCGATCATTTGAGAAAATAAAGAAAATCAAAGAAGTTTAAATCTTTGCAAAATGAACACATGTATACACAGTGACTTCTCATTTTCTTTTCCACACTTATTTTTATTTTTGTCATGAAGTACGCTTCAAGATGTTGTCAACTTGGTCAAACATGAGTATTTAATGAATATGACATCAGTATACTTTCTGAATTGCCGAGCCTACCAAGCACATCAAACAATAATCTTATGGCTATTTCATCTACTCTATCCATGAGTCAGATACGTAAGCCAATGTACCATCATTTCCCAATTATCAATTTCTAAAATTTTATATATATTACATGTATTCACCCTCTCCATATGCATTTTCTCCCCATAACATGTCTTTTCTCCTCCTAAAATGAAAAACTCTATTTTTGGGTTTTTCATTTTATAAAAACACGACACTATTTTTGGCTTTTTCGATTTTCTTCCCCTGAACTACAAATGCAACTTAAAGAAAGAAAATTGATCAATCGACACGGATACCTGACTGTTTTAAGTTTTAGAAATCTTTTAGGTTAGAAAGATGAATCATGAAATTTAAATTAAGATAAGCAGAATACTCATCCATTAGCAACTTTTCAATCACCAATAGGTCTTCTAGAAGTACCTACACACTGGTCAAACACATTAGTTGTTAAATGACCCGAAGCGAATCACTTCTGGTCGACCAGTGTCCTGGTTTTGCTTCGAAACCATCTTATGTATCCATTGTTGCTATTGTTTTGGTAATTCAGTTTTTTATGAATCAATCACAGGTGACTGTGACGAACAACCTACATTTTGAGCTTTTGAAAAAATTGGAACAAATCGTTCTTTCTTTTTGTAAACTTTAGGTTGAAATTCATGAAAAACTCTGCCATGTTCATCAATGAACTTCAGTTTGGCAGTTTTACAAACAATTAGAACCTTCACTTCAGGAGTAAAAATAGTAGGAAAAGGACAATCATGTGCCATATGTCCTTTCTGATGATAGTTGTAGCACAAGCAACTGGCTTTATCCCATTGTTTATGTACCTGCATAGCTTCACATAAATGATTATCTCCAAAATGATCATAAAACGTATCATATACCTGATGTCGATGATCATGAACCTATTTTGATGTTGGACTCTTTGGAGTAAAACCAAAACTTCCAAAAGAAAATTATGCATTTGGATTCTTCTTGTTCTTTGAAGTAGTATCTTTCACAAAAACTTCAGCAAATTTCTTAGCATCCACGTAGTGAAGTGGAAATTCTTTATCAGAAAATATTGGTTCCGAACCCTTAAGCTTATAGAATCTCTCGGGTTGAACCTTTTCATCCTTGAAAACATCCTTCTTGATTTGCTTTAATTTAACGTTCTTCAAATTTTGTAATTTTGGACCTTGAACACCACCATCTTCAACAATCTTTGTCTTAAAACCTAAACTAACACTTTTACCAGAAACTTTCTCCTCTGAAGTAGATGATTTATGCCCATTCTTTGCCAAATGAGGAAACTCAGCTTGGAATTCATTGACATTCTTCTTTGCATAGAAAATTGTCTCATCGATATCAGTATGAGTACGAATCTTATCCGTAGAAGTAGCTGATTGTGCATTCTCCATGGACGATGAACCAGACACAAATTGAGAAATTTAAGAACCTCAAATTTCTTTTCATTCTTTGTACCAGCCTTCTTGTTTTCTTCATCAAAATTTTTTCAACTTTTGCTTCAAACTTTCATTTTCAACTTCTTGAACTAACTCAACATTCTTTTCAGATAATTGTGTAACTTTCAAATCAGATTCCTTGCATTCTTTCTTAGACACTTCCAGTTTCTCCTTTACCAATTGAAGTACTTCGGTAAGCATTTTGACTTCCTTCAACAAAAAATCATTTTCTTTCAGCAAATTTTCAATCTTAACTCCAGAATTTTCATTCTCAGCTGATTCATAGGAGCTTGAATCCGAATAATAATCATCTTGTTCATGTGTAACAATCAATGCTGATTTATCAAAAACATTACCCCAATCATAAGTTCCATCTTTTTTGAACAGCCAACGCTTTTGAACTTGATGAAGCTTGTGAACCATTGGTAGTTTTAAAACAGATTTATTGGCTTGAAATTGGTGACTTTCTCTTGAAAAATGTCCAAGATTAGAACATTTATAACATTTCACTTTTGATTTTTTGAGTCCTAACTTTCCATCTAAATCAATAGATCTCTTTCCAGTGCTCTTCAGATATCTTCGTGCTCTTTGAGTTAACATAGCCATTTGCCATGCCATATCCAGCATCAAAATCTTTGATTTCCTTATAATCCCTATGATCAGTTGGATGCACATAAAACTTTTGAATTGGAATCCATAAATCGATATCATTCGTGCTAATATACGCAGAAAACCGTTACTTCCAATTTTGATAATCCTTCAACTTTAACAATTTGGGAACTTTCTGACTTGTTACAATCTCGTTATCAAAGTTGATTAGGGTTTGCATTGCGTTTTGTATAACGGAAACGCTTGGAAATCTGACATTTTGAATACTTTCAAAATCTGTTATGTGAACTGAACCGAACAGAAGAAGATTGATCCGAACCTATCCGAACTGAGGTTTGTCCGAACTGAGAATTAATCCGGAGTGGGACCGAACTGAAAAGTAAACGAATTGAAACAATCCGAAGCTAACGGAACTGAAAATATCCAAACTGATATGAACTGGAACCCGAACTTGACGGAACCGAGACTTCGTGTAACCCGAAGTCGACCAAACCGAAAATAACCGAACAGAAGATGAAAGAAGATGTCTGAACAGACACGAACCGTGAGTTTGGTTGACGGTTATTTTCAGATATCAGAATTTCACATGAACTGGAACGAATAGGACATTTTTTGATCAAAAAATCACGATTTTGGACAGATTTGAATGAGATTTTCAGCAGTAGATCAGAAAAAATGATTAGAAATGATTTAGGAGAGGAATCTTCATGAAATTCTAGACTGAAACAATCATAAACTCTCAAAAACACTTTAAAAACTCCCAAAACGACACTTTTTGTTTCAAAAACCCCAAAATAGCAAACACAGATCAATAGAGTGAACCAGAAAGCTCTGATACCACTTGTAATAGCGTGAGCGTCGGATCGTCTACTCAACCTAGCTATTTTGGATAAGAAACAAGTAATTAAAGATTGTTTTATTGATCAAACGAACAATTACAACCTTGAAGAACACTTAGAACATACACAGAGAAAACACCTTGAAAACACACACTTAGCTCAGACTATCTCTCAATCGTTATCGAAATACAATGCAACAAGTCTATAAATACCCAGCTACACAAACCTAGTCGAACTGCCAGTTCGCCTGATACCGAACCCATCCAAACATCCAGTTCAGATGACACCAGTTCGTGTTAGTTTGGACTCAGTTTGTGTAACAGAAAACTTGTAGCTTCGTCTTATTCAGATACTTCACACGACGAACCGATCATGCATCTACAATTCTCATTCAACGAGGGAAGGTAATTGCATATGGATCGAGGCAGTTTAAGAAGCACGGGAAAAATTACACGACACATGATCTCGAGCTTGGTGCGGTCGTGTTTGCTTTAAAAATCTGGAGGCATTACCTTTATGGCACCGAGTGTATGGTCTATACCGATCACAAAAGTCCTTAGCATATCTTCAATCAAAGAGATCTCAATATGCACCAACGTCATTGTGTCGAGCTCTTAAATGACTATGACTGCGAGATTCGCTATCATCTTAGTAAGGCGAATGTCGTGGCTGATGCCTTGAGTTAAAAAGAGCATGCCAAGCTTATCCTTTCTCAGAGTTCTCATCATATGACCAATCTTAAAGCTCGTGTTCTTAAAGTCCAACGCATCTCAGTCAATGAGGGTAATCTGCATAATGAGTTATCTTGTGGCGTTGAACTTTAATTCGTGACCAAGTATGATGGTCTTCTCTATTTCTTGGATAGTCTCTGGATTCCTGACCGAGACGATCTTCGGGCATTTATCATGAACGAGGTTCATAAGTCTCGCTATTCCATTCATCCCGGTTCTGATAAGATGTATCTTGATCTCTATAAGCTCTATTGTGGCCCGACATGAAGAAGGACATTGCGCTTTTCATGGCAAAATGTCTTACTTTCTCCAAAGTCAAGGCTGAGCACTAGCTGTAACAACTGCGAAAGTACCAGTAAAATCAGTGGAAAATTTTTGTGATTATAAATTAGATTCGCTAAGCCCAGTTAGGAGAATTACGAACCAACAGAAGCCCAATCCATATAACCAATGTCCAAATAAGTTATTAAAAGTATTTTAATCAATCGGTATGAAATTTGAGAGGTTGCGGAACGATAAAAGATGAATTCATGTGAAACGGACAAGGTTCGTTGTTTAATCAATTAGCGTATCAGATGATCGGACATTATCATAAATATGATGGATCGATGAGTTAGAGAAATGGAGATATTAACACGGATGTTAATATTCGTTATAAAGAGTATTAGGATGATTACAAGTGAAGCGCGTGTGCGGAAACGATAACCAATGTTTATCATTCGCATGTAACTGACAGTGACAGAGAGATCACTAAAATAAAATTAGAGTGTCTAGTATTGCTAGATACTTAATCATTGATGTTCTGACTATTACAAATGATAACCGTAAGAATCGGAGCGAGAAACGGTGAAATCTGTAAAATCATTCGGTTACTAGGTATTAAGCAAAATTGATTGTTTAATTATTTGAAGTGGTTTTAATAAATCAATGGAGTTATAAATACTTTTCTGAGGGTTTACAAGGAACTACAGTCGTAAAGATATATTCAGGTCGTAAAACGGACATAAACGGTATACGTGTTGGATACGCACTTTATACCGCGCGTTCGACTGAATATTTGTCAAATTATATATAAACCTACATTTTAAGTATTCTGAGAATAATTCGAGGCTCTTATAATATTATAGTATTTTATGTGCTCGAATATCGCGGTATAATACCTGTACAATACTGGTTTAATTGGGTTATACTACATTGGCTATTTGACTAAAGTACAAGTGAAGTACTATTTTCTTCTGCACACACATATCATACACACACAATTGTGTGTAATGGAAACAAAGAAAGAGCCTCACGGCTCTCCCTCCCCCACGTCCGACAAAATTCCGGCGAGCCTGAGCTTCGGATGACCACGGCGGTCGCCTCCGCGATCTCGCGACAGTCCGTCCTCGCAACCCTTAAGTTTCCGACGACCCTTATCTCTCTCTGATTTGGTGAAAACCTAGCCACGATCACCTTCTTTTATCTTATCAACGGCGGCTCGGGTGGGGTTTACTGCTCCGGCGAGCTAGGGTCCGACCCAAACTTTTCCCCTTTCTCCTCTTCTGTTTCTGTTCTCAAATCCACAGCGCCCGGTAGCGGCGACTATGGCCCGAGATGGGGTTGTTAGGCGACGGGTTCGAGTGTACAAAGAGCCTAGTCGTGGAACTCTTCACCGTGAGGTAAGATTTTCAGTTTGGGGGTTCAGTTTTGATAAGATAAATCTTGTTAGGCTTCCAATTCTTTCACTGCATGTTCGAAATTAAGATATTAATGTTGTTTTAGGTGGCTCTCGAACCAAGAATCGAAACTGCTGGCGGCGGCGATGGTCTCCGGCCGCCGGTGAATGGATTTGGATGATGATGATGACCGAAAATTGAGCCTAAAGTGGTTATAGATACTGATTTCTTAAGTTTGAGATTATTTATGTTAATTTTGACCTTGGTCAACTCAAGTCAATGTGGGTAAATTTGGTCAATGTTTTTATATGGTCAAACGAGGTCAAATCTGGAAACCGAGCGTGGATTATTATTCATGGAGAAATTCTAAGCAGAATGGACTATTTGCTCATAAAATTCGGATACTTTTGGATTTACGGTTAATCGAGTTCGACTCGCGTACCGATCGAAAGGTGACCATGTTTTATTACATTATAACAATGATCTTGTACACAAGTAAAACCGTTTTGTAAGAATATGCATCATCTCAAAAGTTAATGGATTATTTAAAAGATGATATGTATATATTATGTAATTATGGAAATATTACAAATCTCAAATCCTGGTGTACAAAGTCTCTAAAGTAAGTATTGCTAATTATGATATGTCGGGTATAGACAAAAGCAATTACATGAATATAACTTTTAATATTGGGACTCTGGAAATTAACATATTAATACCCGACACTCGATTTGGACACAATATATAATCTTAATATAAATCAGTTTTGACTCGCCGGTCCAAACCTATGTATTGTCATTTAGGAACCATGAGTTGTGAGAGTGTTTTTGTATAAACATTCATATTTTAAACTCATAGGATTCCTAGGATTTTAAATGAATAAACCGGTCAAGTTCGGGTAGTCAAGACTTCTCTAGGACCATGCATTATTTATGAATCAGTTAAATAGGAAATTAATGCAATTGTGAATATGCTTTCTAATAGGTTTTGTTGCATCTTTGATGACGTTGCACCTCTTCATGCATCTGTCATAAGATCATCATTATTACCCTGTGAGTTCCGTATACCTTGTCCTGTTTATTTAAATGTTTGGGTTACATGTATTTTGTTAAAAGCAAGCTAAATGTTTTATTGCGCTACTGGCTATATATATTGAAATTCGGCCTGGAATGTGAAAAACACTATGTGACTAGTATGCTAGGAATCATTTGGGTCAATAGGTCGTGTGTTGTACCACGAGGCATGTATGGCAACTACACGGCCGGAGTTAGTTTGACAACTAGGTCTCACATGCCCTATTCCCAAGTGAAGGGTTGATGTGGCGTATATGTTTGGAACAACGAGGGACCATGCGATCTCTTGGCCGCTAGTTGATTACTAGTCATTGCCAGTGCAAATAATATTGTAGCAGTAGCAATATAAAATGTATATAACGGGTACGGCTCACCAACAACATCATTGTTGTTGACATATATTATTTAAACCTTTTTGCAGGTAATCAATGAAAGTCCATGAGTATATAGGATTCTAGGAAGCTTGTGATTATGAATAACCAGCTAGTTTTCTACACCAAAATAGCTGAATACAATAAGCTTCTAGAATTAGGCCCTGTGATCTAGTAGTATAATTAATTACTAGTATAAAACTCTTGAAATGTACTCTTAACTTAATCACGCTGTCTGTTTAATATTAATGGATAGATACTTATATTGTATATGTTTCTTTCGTGTATCTGATATTTATAGCTTTCCCCCACACCTCCCCCGCAGATGACAGGCTGCGGCGGGGGTGTGATAGGTTGGTATCAGAGCCTCGGCTTCCAGCAGATTAGGTGTTCCTTTAGAGCCCCTGAGCTCGAACCTAGATCGGACTTTAAAATCAAGTACTATCTATGCCTTGACTTAGACAAAGATTTGTGCACTAGGCAGCTATCGAAGTTTAGTGTAAGGTCGGTAGCAGTTTCATCCATGCCAACTGTCATTTCTACCCACATGTGCACTAAGATTTGGTGAACCCTAGTTGGCACATCAAAGCTGATAGTCTTCCTCAATATGTGTTAAAGTTCTAAGTTGTGACCATCATTTGTATAATTAGGGTTCGGTACCCTAGGTTTGCATTGGATGTTTGCTATCTTGTTTTTATACTAATACCATTTTAAGCAGGCATCAAACAAAAATATTTGAATTTTACGAGACTCTTCTGAGGCAGCAAAGGCTGCAACATATGTGATATTAGAAGACAACGAGGAGAAGCATGAAAAGGAGGAAGATATCGTACAACCACAACACTCATGAGAGTGAGTTGAGATAATAATGTTAGTCTGGACACATTAGTAGCTACCACTCGGAGCATTATCTACATCACGTCTAGGCGTCACCAGCTTGTACAGTCAACGTTGAAAAACGATCATATGAGTCATATTTTGTGCAACCAGAACCAGTGATCACTTTACCACAGACAAGCAACTTCATGGATGTAACGATCATCGATCAGATCACTGTTTTAACTGGCAACCTCGTAAATCCTTATGTCGCTGCGATACTTTAGGCCGAATATGGATAACAAGTGTCTGATTGTTATAGCTTTCCATATCTGCAGAGATCCAGCAGCCTGCATACTTCATCAGACCCCCTACCCGTTGAACCGTATATGATTGTCTACCCGTATTCTTATCAGCAGAAGTCATCATTATTAGCCACACTAATATATTTTGACCATAATCACTATATATGGAGCTTTATCTCTCATCATTTCCTGGTCCTAGCCACCAAATTCATGCATCCTTTACTAGGAACCGGTAGAATCTAGTATAAGATCGCCAGTTGCAAGCATGCTAATGGAGGAAAACCGCGTGTTGGAAAGGATTGCACAATAAGAAGAAAACAGAGATGGCGAAGGCATATGAGAGGAAGACATCTGCATTTGTGAATTGGTTTAGATTAAAAATAGGCAAGAAGCACTGATGTGGTGATACATTCTTGGTGGAAAAGGAAGGTTCTTGCTATATGTTAGTTGCTTTATGTTTATGACTGATTATCTCATGTTTCAAGTTTGTCTGTTTACATCATATTTGATAATTGTGCTCTGTAGGGCCATATTTGTTCACCCAATATCTGCATTATGTGAAACTATCTCTTTAACTATAGTTAGTTATGACTAAAGTTAATGTGGTTATTGTAACTATGAAGTTGCAAATATGTGTCAACATATGCATTTATGCACTTATTATGTATGCATGATTGATATCTAGACATAGACTATGGCCTTAGAAACCTAAATGATTGCCTAATAATAAGATTCATTTAGAATTTCAAGTGCTTGTGTGTGCATGTGCATGGTAATTGTCTTGTGAAAACCGGTGTAAGATCAGCGTGACAAGTCAATTTCGGAAAATAACACGAAGAACACAGGAGCCTTACAATAGTGATAAGGAGTGTTTAGGTCCACGTTAGATGCATGAGAAAGTTCTCGATCAATATTCCAAATTTTGTTCGTCACTGTGGCAAGTTGCTTAACTCTCTGCTAGATACAGGAAGATATGACAAATGATCATGATTATCAACCAGTCCATTGAGTGGACAATGAGAATTCAACTTATGAACAATTATGCTAGAAGGTGGAGGATGATATGACCTGTAAGTTAATAGCAGCTGGACTAGCTATGACAGTTCTTAGTTTTATGGCTAAAAAGAAAGAAGCAAAGCAAGACTCATGCTGATTTGAGGAATCAAGTTGCATGGATTCAAGTAAATCTTATGATAATGACTCGAAGAAGGTTGCTATGAAGCATTATTCTCGTTCGACTGCTAATACTACCAGCTCTAGAAGCAAGACTGAAAGTTTATCAAGTTGAGACTCTTGACAACGTGATGAGGATTCTGAATGGAAGGAAAATAGCTATTTGAATGAAGAAAAGAGAAGTCGTAAAAAGGAATGTTCGTATAGAGCATTTATGGCTAGCATACCTGGTATTTTAAGGGATGGTGTAACTGAATCTCATTTCAATCAAGTTTAGCCCGACCAGATAATTATTTTCAGGAATGGTGTGAGTGAATCCCAATTCAATCAAGTTTAGCCCGATCAGATAATTATTTTCAGGGATGGTGTGAGTGAATCCCAGTTTAATCAAGTCTAGCTCGATCAAATAATTATTTTCATGGATGCTGTGATAGTTGATTATCTTCAGGCATGGTAAGAGTGCAACTGAAACACTCAATTGGTTGGAAGAGATTGAAGCCAACTAGACTTGTTAATTTACAATTCTTTCTCCGTTGATAAAAAGAGTAAAATTGCCTGATATTAGGACTATACTAGGTAGCATAGATATCATCATTTCGAGAAAATTTGACTCCATATTGTGTAGGCTAGTTTAAAATAAACCATAGAAAAAAAATATGACTTATCAACTACATTTACTGGAAGTATTCAGTGGACTGCATAACGTGTTCCACCCCTCAATTTGAGCAAAGTTTTGATTATTGTCAATTGATTTAATGAGCTTCTTAAATTAGCGCTTCACATGACGGATACTAAGAAGAGACAAATTAGGAGAGTTACTTGAGGCATGAATCCAATAGTTCGATCAGATGTGAGATCGATAAGGCTAAGGACTTTGAAGTTCGCAATGGGCATAGTTTCTATTCTAATTAAGCACTGGATTAAGATTCTTCTTCTGGATAATCTTCTTTATCATCAAATTGTGATCTTCATCTCAACCTATTGAAAGGTCTCTTCATCGTTACTCGTATTCCTTCGTTCGTTTGTGAAATGACCTATTTCTTTGTTCTTTTGGTGAGTTTGCCTAATCATTAAGATGCATGAAGGGAGAACTTATAGAGCATGGTTGTAAGAAAAATTGACCATCACGGTTCTAGAATGTAATCGTGAATTTGTAGGTACATATGTGCGCTTCTGGAATTTTATTATGTTGATTAATATTCCTTGACGTTTTATAAGGTTTCTTTTATAATCCTTTCACAACTTGCTTGATTAGTCAGTCTTGATGTCATGATCCTAAAATTTGGCTATCTCGCCATCGTGTTATGAGTTAATGTCACACTCTTTCCGTGTTATTTGGAAATCTACTCCTCGAACATTTTTTATGTCATCATGACTCATATACTGTAATACCTCGAACTTTTATGTCAGTTAGCTTAAGGCTCTAAAATTTTTATCACATGATTGTGCAAGATTCCAAGATCAGATGAAACCCTCAATTTCTAATCATAGCATGCTCGATTATTGATCCACCTGTGAAATTCCAAGCAATATGAAATGCAAGAATTAAAGATATAACTGCAGGAGCATGGTAGCAAGTATTTTATAAAGCCCAACACATTGCTATGGGAAGCACCCGTATTGATTGGAAAGAAGAATCAATGACATTTTCGATCAGTGGCAGGGAGCCAATTATTTCTTTACATAAATATGAAATTTGGTTATCACTCAGTGAAAGTTAAAGAGGACGATAACCAAAGGACATCATTTTGAACAAGAAAAGTGTTAGAACTACTACGAAAGGAGAGGCTTTATGCTAAATTTTCCAAATGCGACTTTTGACTTCGTGAGGTGTCATTTCTTGGACATGTAGTAAGATGTGCAGGAATTCAAGACTATCCAGCAAAAATAGAAGTTGTGATGAAATGGGAGTAGCCCAAATTCCCATAAGAAATCAGTTATTTCCTGAATTAGTAGGGTATAATAGGAAATTCATCCAGGATTTCTCTAAAATGGCTACACCCTTGATTGTGTTGACATAGAAGAACGCTGTATTTGAATGGAGACAAAAACATATTGATACTTTTGAATTATTGAAACAAAAGCTAAGTACTGCTCTTATTCTCTCACTACCCGATGGATTTGAAGACCTTGTGTTATATTGGGTTACGTTAACAAATGGATTTGGTTGTGCACTAATGCAACGTGATGAGGTAATTACATATGTGTATAGATAGCTTATGGTACACAAAAAGAGTTACACTACACGTGGTCTGGAGTTGAGTGCAGTAGTGTTCGCTTTAAAAATATGGAGACATTAGTAATGCGGAACGAAATTTGTGATGTATTATGATCATGAAAGTTTATAACACAATATTAATCAAACAGAGCTGAATATGTGCTAATTAAGGACACTGGATGGAGATATTAAGCGGCCGAAATTGCAAGATTAAATACCATCTAGGAAAGCTGATGTAGTGGCTGGCGCTCTAAGCAATAAAGAGAGAGAGACCTAAATCGCTCTGAGTAAGAGCAATGATAATTGATGTGAAAGTAATTCCAATTTATGAAATCAAAGAAGTCCTTAAGGAAAACATTGGATGTGACGTGAATCACAAGCATATGGTTACTCTCTGTCTAATTAGGTATCAAGAATATCAGGACGAAATTCTTTTAAGGAGGAAAGAAATGTAATAACCGTGAAAGTACCAGTAAAATCAGTGGGAAATTTTTACGATTGTAAATTGGATTCGCTAAGCCCAGTTAGGCCCGCTAGGAAAATTACGGCCCAACAAAAGCCCAATCCATATAACTGATGTCCAAATAATTTATTTAAAGTATTTTAATCAATCGGTATGAAATTTGAGAGGTTGCGGAATGATAAAAGTTGAATTCATGTGAAACCCGCAAGGTTCGTTGTTTAATCGCTTAACGTATCAGATGATTGGACATTATCATAAATATGATGGATCAATAAGTTAGAGCAATGGACATATTAACACGGATGTTAATATTCGTTATATAGACTATTAGGATGATTACAAGTGAAGCGCGTGTGCGAAAACGATAACCAATGTTTATCATGCGTATGTAACTGACAGTGACAAAGAGATCACTAAAATAAAAATAGAGTGTCTCGTATTGCTAGATACTTGATAATTGATGTTCTGACTATTAAAAATTATAACCGTAAAAATAGAGTGTCTAGTATTGCTAGATACGCGATCTCCTTCTTTTCTCTTGTCAACGGCGGCTCGGGTGAGGGTTCACTGCTCCGGAGAGCTAGGGTCCGATTGAAACTTTTCCCCTTTATCCTCTTTTGTTTTTGTTCTCAAATCCACGGCCCTCGGCAGCGGCGACTGTGGCCTGAGATGGGGTTGTTAGGCGGCGGGTTCGAGTGCACAAAGAGCCTAGCCTTGGAACTCTTCACCATGAGGTAAGATTTTCAATTTGGGGGTTCGGTTTTGGTGAGATAAATCTTGTTGGCTTCCAATTCTTTCACTGCATGTTCGAAATTAAGATATTAATGTTGTTTTAGGTGGCTCCCGAACGAAGAATCAGGACTGCCAGCGGCGGCCATGGCCTCCGGTTGATGGCGAATGGATTTGGATAATGATGATGACCAAAAATTGAGCCTGAAGTGGTTATAGATACCGATTTCTTAAATTTAAGATGATATTTGTTAATTTTGACTTTTGGTCAACTCAAGTCAAAGTGGGTAAATCTGATGAATGTTTTTATATGGTCAAACGAGGTCAAATCTGGAAAACGAGCGCGGATTATTATCCGTTGAGAAATTCTAACCGGAATAGACTATTTGCTCATCAAATTCGGATACTTTTGGATTTACGGTTAACCGGGTTCGAGTCGCGTACAGACCGAAAGGTATACCGTGTTTTATTACATCATAACAATGATCTTGTACACAAGTAAAACCGTTTTGTAAGAATATGCGTCATCTATCAAAAGTTAATGGATTATTTAAAAGATGATATGTATATATTTGGTAATTATGAAAATATTACAAATCTCAAAACCTGGTGTACAAAGTCTCTAAAGTAAGTATTGTTAATTATGATATGTCGGGCACGTATGGACAAAAGCAATTACATGAATAGAACTGTTAATATTGGGATTCTGGAAATTAGCATATTAATACTCGACACTCGTTTTTGACAAAATATATAATCTTAATATTAATCAGTATTGACTCGTCGGGTTAAACCTATGTGTTTACATTTAGGAACCATGAGTTGGGAGAGTGTTTTTGTATAAAAAATCATATTTTAAACTCATTGGATTCCTAGGATTTTAAATGAATAAACCGGTCAAGTTCGGGTAGTCAAGATTTGTCTAGGACCAGGCATTATTTATGAATCAGTGAAATAGGAAATTAATACAAATGTGATAAGTTGAATATGATTTTTATGTTTTTTTATTATAGGTACAAGATGGTTTTTGTTCCTTTCACTATGATAACCATTTTCGTAATGTTTCTTTTGGTGCTGGTCTATTTGTTGGATATTGGATGTCCAGACCCGACAATTCCAAGAACCCGACCCGGTTTGACCCGTAAAGAGTTACACTAAGGGCAACAAGATTAAAATCCGCTTAAATTGTTTAACCGGTAATTCATGGAAATGTGTAATTATTTATTTAATTACAAATAATTATCCATACGATAATAAGCGGAGAAAAACATTTTGATTTATCGATTAGTGTTTTGCGGTGAAAAAAATAAATAGTTATTTGTGTTTCTCATAGTTTACGACATGTGTGTTTATTAATAAAAGTTGTTTTATTAATAAATCGTAAACTTTGGGAGTTGGTTGCAGTTAAAGAAAATCAAGGAGGGAGCTAGATGCAACTATGTTGCCTATATAAGGAGAGCTAGGGATTAGGGTTTTAGTTGCTCATTCCATCCCTCTCCCTCTCTCTGCGCCACCTTTAGTGCCGCCACCCTCCTTCTCCTTCACACAACCAACCTCTTCATCGTAGGAGCCTTTCGGTTGGAGATCGTTTATCGTTTCTTGCAAACGATCATCGGCGGATCATTACCATCATCATCCGAGATCGCCGCCTCCGCCACCTCCTTGGGAGCCGCCGCCGCCGTGAGGACCACCGCTTCCGCCACCTTTTGGCCGCCGCCATCGACGCCCCACCTCTCTTGGGCCGTCGTCATCCAAACCCTAGATCGCCGTCACGATCTAGTGTTTCTACGTTTCGCCACCACAAGTTTTCACCACTCACTGTTATTGTCGTCCTTACGATTTGGTGAGTGCGAGCCCTCGTCATTGAAATCGTAGTAATCGCTCCGGCTAAAGCCCTAGCCGTCGTCACCGTCTCGATTCGAATGGTGCTCGCTTGTCGCCACCATAAACAGAATCATTGCTATTCTCAACGAATTCGCTTGAGACAGTATTTGCGATTTGCAAACGATTTAATCAGCCGGTTCGGATTAGTTTTCGTGAAACCCTAGCGTCATCTTGTTGACCCTCGGTGTCTCTAATGTTTATTAGAATACCGCAAAGGTATACCTAAACTCCGTTTTAGTTTAGATGTTTAATTTCGATTAATGTAATCGTTAGAGTTTTCGCGTTAACCGGTTTAACGCGAAATGGTGTTTGCGTGATCATTTTTGTGATCGTGATCCTGTTGACACGATTTCGACACCAACGGTTTACGCGTCTAAAAATTGGTAAATTTATTAATTTCGATGCGTAAACGGATTACCGGTTTAATCCGTTTTAACTCTTAATTTACTATACCCGGTCGGTAATGTTTTAAATCTAACGGACAAGTTTTTTTTTACGTCACCGGGAACTTGTATACCACTGTTCGAATCCCAACAGTGGTATCAGAGTCTAGATCACCACACGCAAACCCTAACCGGTCGGTTTTAAACCGGTGGATTTCGCGAACTGGGGTTAAAACCCAAAAGTCGCGAAAGTTAAACAAATTGCTTTTTTCACATGTTTGGTCGATTTAATTCCACCAAACATTTTCAATTCGTTAATTGATTGTTTAAACGCGTGTATTCGGCTAGACCCATATTTTGGTTATGATTGCTTGTCGTGTCTTGGTTTGGCCCATTTTTGGCCCACTAGTATTTTGGTTTTGGATTAGCTCACTTGTTTATGGGTTCAAATGTTGTATCTTAGATAGATTAGTTTTTATTCTATTTTTCTCGTAAATACTCTACTTCGCCCTAGACGAACGTGACGAGCATTGATGCGACTATCTCGTCATGGCAAGTGTTTTTGTCTAAAGACACTTCCCAGTATGGCGTGTATCCACAACCAAAAGACGACGAAATTCAATCCATCAAGGAGAGCTTATGAAGCTAGTGGGAGCGTTAGGATCAACCGGATGACCTTTTCCATACTCATCCTTATTTTATTTTTGTTGCAGACCTTCTTCGACATTGTCATTAGGCTCTGACAATGTGAAAACCTCTCAAGCTGAATATGTGTCTGTTTGCATGTGCGTTTTAGTTGCTTGTCTTAAATCGTTTAACGCGCCAACTAAACTCCAAACTAAGTTTTAAACAATTAAAACTGTTTTACAATCAATTGGTTCGAGTCCTAAAATTAATTAAGACTCGAAATTTCATAACCAATTTCATTTCGACTATAAACTCGAATTTTTCGATCTTTAAATATCGAACTTTTAATAATTGGTTATTGTCTCGCGACGCGTAGTCTTTAATAATGAGGTTATAAAATTGACTGTCCCGAGTGAGATAGGGTTCTTGAGTAGCTTAGTCAAACATTTAATTAATTAAAAATTAACTAATTAATCCTATCTGGTAAGCCGCAAACGGATAGATTATGCCATCATAGTCAAGTCTGACTTGGAACATATTTACCGATACATCAGTGTTGGAGTATTTCAACACCGCACTTGGTGTTCAGGGTATCTTCCAAGGTGTGTGCATTGGAGTATTTCAACACCGTGCATGCACACTAACCACTGAGGACATCTATAATTTTCTTTACGAGTACTTTGTGTATTGGAGTATTTCAACACTGTACATTTGGTCATTCGTAGACAAAATTGGCATAGATGACGCTAAACGTACGCGAATTAATTCGCGAAAGCCTCATGAACGGGAGTTGTGACTGGTTTTCACAAGAGACAATCGTTGTCCATCCGATTACTTAGTGTCCGGTGATTGCACTTAACGCTGCCTTTGTGGGTCGACTACTAATTGGGTTCCCATATTCCTATTCAAAATTTGTTTGCCGTGTTTGAATACGAGTATTACATCGAAACACTAAAACGAATTTCCTGTTGTTTCAGATGGCTAATCCTCCTGCAAACAACGAGGTTTTCCAGCTCAAGTCTTTCCTTGAGAAGGAGAAACTTGGCGACACCAACTTCTTCGACTGGCATCGAAATCTGAAAATTTTCATGCAAATGGCCAACAAACAACATGTGTTGGAGGCCGAGGTACCCGAAGCACCCGCAAATAATACTGCGGCTGCTCGCGCTGCAATGAGGCACTGAGAAAGGATGCCAACTCAGTTACGTGCCTCATGCTGGCAAGCATGTCTACTGAAATTCAGAAGAGCATGGTTGACAGGACGGCGTTTCAGATGATCGGGGAACTTAAGGGCATGTTTGAAACCTAGGCCCGGCAGGAACGCTACGAAACCATTGTCAGGCTCATCACCTATCGAATGGCTGAAGGTAAACCTGTCAGCGCCCATGTCCTTAAGATGAAGGGCTACATCGACCGACTTACGAAGCTCGATTACGTCATTTGTCAGGACTGATTTCTTAGCCAAAGATCATCATTTGATTCATCACACGAGTGCGGAAATCACATGTGATGATCATCCTTGGTTGGATCAGCAACATTGCCTTGCCATGGTTTGAAGAAATCTCTAAAACTCAAAAACACACCAAGAACACACACACAAACACACAGTGCTCCTCAGGAGGTTCTCTCAAGGCTTATCTAGGGTTTCCTAAGAATTCCTATTTATACCCTATGAGGAGCACAAGTGTCTATGCACAGAATACAAAGAGAATCACACATCACATCAAGGAATCATTAGATTCATCTAATACTTATTGTCAGATCGTTAGTCACAAGAGGCTGATCGTTAGGTTGCCCAGGTCAGATCGTTAGCCACATGTGAACACATAGCCAGATCGTTAAGAACAATGTGTCTGATCGTTAAGGTTCCTTCAGACTAGCCAGGTCGTTAAGCAAACTATAGGCAAGTCGTTAAGGTTTCACCAGATCGATAGATTGGTTCTTCAGATCGTTAAAGCTAAATGATCAGGGCAAGTCGTTAAGACATGCGAGGCAGGTCGTTAGAAGGCAGATCATTACAGGACATTGAGGAGGCTGGTCGTTAAGATGACAATGTCAGATCGTTAAACATATTCTTCATGCAAGTCGTTATGGCCAATGTACTCAAGTCGTCAAGACCTTTGTCAGGCAGATCGTTAAGCACAACTAGGGTCAAATCGTTAAGAGTAGTTGGGCCTGATCGTTAAGCACAACTCAAGCATGAAGATATCCTAAGTGTTGAACATCCAAACAAACATACAATCACAAGATCAACACAAATGTAAATCAAGCTGAACCAACATAAGATAGTAAACAAGCATTCAAAGTAAATATTCAAAGTTCAACATTAACTAAGTTATTACAAACCAAAATGTTTAAATACATAAATAGCAAAATACATGTTGGTTCTCCAGCTTTACCTTTGATCTTGTTCTTGGGTTCGTGTGTTCGTGTTATCACCAACCTCCAGATTCCAACAATTCCCCCTTTGGTGGTAATGCGAACAACCTCCATTATCATCATCTTAACTGTCCAAAAAGCTTCAATAGGAAACGCCAGTATCTCCTTGCCAACCTGTTATACTTGCGGTCATAGCAGTAGATCTGGGGTTTGCCACAGCATCCAAAGATATTTTCTTGAAAATTTCTTCAGATCTGAGTAGTGCCACATTTCAAGCTTCCTGTCTGGGCCTCTACACAAATGACATATCCCGCGACTGTCTATTTCCCACCTTTCCAAGTTCATCAGACTTTCAGTTTTCATCCTTCCAGCGTTAATACATTCCCAGCTCCACCATTTAAGGAACAATAGTAAGTAATTTTCATCAACAACCTCATAGGGCTTCAGTCTGGGTGGAACAGTTTCAAGGTGACCATAGAAGATCCAACGCAAGTAGCAGATGGGTAACAACCTGAGCTCTATGGCAGCAAAGAGTCTGATTGGTTCTGCATTTTCTCGTTCAATCACTAACTCATGCGTTTGAGCACTGTAGTACCAATCCTTGATTGGATTTTTCTTCAGATTACCCTCAATATTCTTAGTCTTTATGTTCTTGCCTATGTTGGGGTAGATATGCTTGTAAGGGACTTTAGCTCATTTCTTCTCAAACCGTTCATGTTCCTTCTTCTCTTGCTCTCTGGTCTGCTTGTGATACCTGTTAAGGTATGTAGAATGCACTAAACTCTGAGCTATTACAGCAATCTCAGCGTTTGACTGATTGACAATGTCGACCCGTCTCAATTCTTTAAGTTCCCAGGATAAGAGCTTCATGAGGTCTCTGATAGTTGCGAAGAATTGAACGAACCCGTTTCTTCTTTTAACGGTGAAAGCCCCGAACTCGTGATCATACTTCCATCCTAGTATTTTCATTGCATCAGGATGCTCGGAAGTAGAAGGCATCTCCTTTAGCTTACGCGCAGTGAACTGCATCATAGCTTTAGTGTGAGGGAGCATCTCCTTCCATTTGTCTACCAATGTGGGAGCATCATTGACACGATGGCTTTCTACCCTCTCCTGTTCCATCATATTGATTCTTTTGTTCCTGGTCTCAGCGTCATCATCCATGAATTGCTTGACCATCTTTCTTAGTCCGGACATTTGCTTGAAAATGTAGTCTTTTCTTACACCATTCCTGACTGCTAAGAAGTCTCGAAGCTCTCTTTTGGTCATGGAGTTGACCTTGATCTGGATAGACTTGGGACTAGGAGGGCTAGGTAGTTGACAATCTGGGTCGGCCGGAGGTGCCCGATATCTAGTATGTATTTGATGAAGTTTTTCTGACAAGCCGTCATTGAATTGGACGTAGTTTACATCTTGATCTATGTCAGCATACGGATTCACAAATGCCTTCTTCGGGTCTCTCAGACTACATTGAGGGTTCTCTTTCAGTAGCTTTTCCATATCCATTTCATCAGTGTACATCTCATCAATTTGGTAGGTTTTGAAAGTCATGAGATATTGAAAGGATAAGCCACGCTCTACCAGTGCTCTAACGTATCTTGCAGCCTCAGAGTGGTCATCAGGGTGTACAACATCGCCAGTTTCATTGGGAATTACCTAGATCAAGGGGTCAGAGAGATTTGAGTTTGGCTCCATCGGAATTGAGTCGTTTCCCAATATGGTGGTATTCAGGTGTTGGGTTTGATGAAGTATTTCAGCTTCTCTATCACCAATCACCTTCAAAATTTCCTCTGCCCTTGCCTGTTGAGCTAATCTAAACTCTTCTTCTTTAGCTCTCCTCTTATTCTCTGCATCCTCAAACTCCTCTTGTGGTGTCATCTTTTATTTCCCCTTGTCTCTTCGACTCAGTGTTCGAGTGGTACCTGATGGACCGGTTTCTGCTGAAGTTCTCACAGCAGTAGGTTGTTCCAGAAGCTCTGGATCCACCATGTTTACAAGTACGGTATCACCAACCAACGGTGATTCTGGTCGAGGAGGGAGACCCATAGGACTATATCTTAACCGTTCCGGAGCGATTTGCCTTATCCCCGTCTTGTATTAATATTCTTCAAGGGTTAATGGGTAAAAGCCTCTGTTTCGATCAATCCTGTTTCCCATGTTCAACCAATTTCTTCCAGGGTTTGTAGGACTATTATCAGGCTCAGGTCCAAAAATATTCTCGGGATATGGTCTTCTCTGGACAGCTTGAGTAACCATCACAGATGAACCAATGGTAGCTTCAGCAAGTCGGAGGGTAAAGTAGAGGTTTGCTCTTCAGTGACATCGTCTAACGGTTCATTCCGATCTCTTTCAGTGGAAGGTAATGCCAGAGCTAATTGATGTTCCACCATCTCTACCTGTTATCCCACAAATGGCACTGCATTGATTGGAGATATGGGATCAGGGTGGGTCATATCAGCCTCTATTTCTTCTTCAAACTCTTCTTCCTTAACATTGTCTAGGATGTTATCATCATACTCATCACCAACAAACTCCAAATCTATGAAGTTTAGAGGGTTTGACCGGTTTACCAGTAGGTCAAGACGGTCACCCAACTCTTCAGCGTCATTCAAATCATCTAGATTTACTGAGATATCTTCCAATGCTTGCTCTTCTGGATTTTCATCATTGACAATCACAATGCTTCTGTAGCTGGGATCATTAGCAAGAACAGTAGAATAGAAGTCCTTGAAGGTTTCTCTACCAGCATCCAGAAAGGCTGGGTCAACAGACATATGCTGAACATCTTCCATTGCTGGAATGAATGCACTATAAAGGTTTGTCTGTGACGGTTGGACTAAAGGAGCAAGTTGGAGCTGTAATGATACACTCCTAGGAATGTCTAGAGCAACTCCAATTTCACCAGCAGTGATAGCCAGTGGGGCTCCTGAGGAAGAAGCATCAGCAGTTCCTAGTGCAGCCGTAGTAAACCTTGCGAGCTTTGGGTTTTCAGGAGGTGGCACCAGATACCGTAAGTTGTTGTAGATCTGCATTTGCATTTCTTCATCTTCACATGGTTCATTATTCAAGAATGCATCACCATATGAGGCATCCACTTCAGAATCAGAATCATCATCATCAGAGTCGTCATAATCACTATCTTTTGTGGGCCTTTTTCATCAGAACGTGGGAAAATTGATTCTTTGCCAGGAGCGTGTGAACTCGGTTGAACAGATGGTTCAGTTATTGAGGGTTGTTCACCAGCATGTGTGCTTGTACCTGTATTCCCATCTCCGTCTCTACCATCTTTTGGAACATTCTGTTGCCTATCATTATGCACTTTATCGAGTAACTCCTTGAGCTTTCTATCTCAACTGCTTGATCTAAAATTGTCTGATTTTCATCTCTTAATTCGGCCTCAAGGTGAGAGTTTTGGATTGTCAGGATCTCAATTTCTGAGTTCATTTCCTCATAGTCATAGACATCATAAGGGTTTGTGCCTGACTGTCCAGCTTCAGAAGTTCCTGCTTTGGCAACAAGGCTAGTTCTAACCTCAGGTTGGGTAGCAATGACAGCAGTTAGAGTTACTATCATTTGTACCATTTGACCATGTTTAGGTGAAATAGCCGGTTCATTTGGGAGGGTGACAGGTTCTGTAACAGTTTCTGTTTCAGCTTCAACAGTCACAGGTTCAGTCTCTGCAGACTTGTTAACATCAGCCTCAACAGCTTCCACCATCTTTTCAGTTGCAGGTTCAGTTTGAGCAGCAATGTCTGTCATCGACTCGTCTTGAACATTCTGACATTCTAGATCAACAGGTTGTTCAATGTCAGCTCTAGTGGAATGAGTAGTAGCGTCTAACTTAGCTTGTTCTGCTAGACGTTTCTTGTGTTCCACATAGAACATCTTCTTCCTAGCCGGTCTGGGATAAGTAGTGACAATCCAATTCTTCTCTTCATAGACGACCTTGTCTGACTCAACACTTGTGGAATAAGGTTCTACTTGAGATTGTTCGTCTCCCTGTGTTCTGGCACGAGAAGATCCGGCGGTGTCAGCTCCAGTCTTCCGTTTCTTTTTCGGTGGGTCTCGAGCATTAGAAGTCTCCGAATCAGATTGAGAAGGTTCAAACCTAGAACCGCTTGTTTCAGCTTCATGCTGGGATTCTTCAGGTGATAATTGTGCTGAAATATTTCCGGCGTCACCATTTGAATCGCCGTCTGAATCATTGTCAGAATCTCCTTCAGACCCACTAGCATCACTCTCATCTTCACCTTCTTCTGAATCAGTGTGCTCAGAGCCTTGGTGACCAGGTGACTGGTTTTGGCCAACAGCCGCAAGTTCCAAGTGTGCAAGGGATCTGCCTCTGCTGCGGGCTCATTTAAATTTGGCTGATCTTGAGCGGCAACAGCTGCAGTTGCACTCATTGAATTTTGGTAGTACTGGGTGTGGCCTAGATCACCAATAGTATCCACCAAATTTTGAAAGTAAGGTGCATCTGGTCCTTCATTTCTAGGCAACATATATTTTCTGTAAGAATCATGATCTGTCCTTCGGGGAGTAAACTTTTCTCCTGCTTTCACCAAATTTGGGTAGTAGTGGTTCAAGATGGCCTCAGAAACTTGGGATACATAATGACTCTCAGCACGACCTCAGGAGTCAGGTTCCTAATCATACTTCTAAGGAGAAATCTTGACATGTTGTAGCTAGTTCCGATAACAAAACCATGAAGGGCATGAGCCAGCTCATCCTTGAAGTCATCAGTTCCTGTCTTCCTCGGGGAGAAGGTCAGAATGAAAAAACCTAGCATTTTTCTCCAGTTGAGAGGAAACAAAGGTTTCTTAATCATGGGATTTGTATCAATTGGAATTGGACCAGTATAACCCATGTTCCTCATGCTATCATGCCATTGTTGCTTAGTGTAAGAATCAGGGTAATTAGCATCATCTAGGTGAAGGGCCGTTCTGATCATACTTTCAGTCATCACCACATCGGTTTCCTGAATTCTGGAACTCAAGTATTCTGACCCATCTTCATTTACCACCTTTTGAGCATTCATCCAGAAACTCTCCACTACTGATTTGTATATTGGAAGATCTAACAGCATACAATAACCCTAGTTAGAGTATTCCAGAATCTGAAAAGTTTGCTCGAAGGCATCAGCATGTTTCCATTCCCTGTTGAAAATGCTTATTTGATTGTGGGCTACACCATAGCCTAATGGCTCATTCCCCGCTCGTCTAGGAGGCATCGGCACAAGTGAAACAACACAATTACAACCAATTGGTTTTACCTTGAAATGTCATGTCAACACTAAACCGGGATAATGACAGAGCTGTTTAAAGTAAAGTCAAGGTATATTTGGGTTCAACTAAGCAGGTTCCTAGAATGACATAGCACATAGTCAATTAACATTTGCAACAGATATCTGTGGAAACCCACAATTGAACCAGATATACATACTTTCAATTAATCATAAAACATGAATAACTGAGAAAAGAAACATAGACTTTACCTAGAGAGATGCTAATTTGCACCAGATCAATATAATGAACTTGAGGAGTAATTAACAAGATGTCACTTTGAGCATAGAAATTAATATTCGAGATAAATTGAAAAATTTAAACATAATTTTTTTTAAATCATGAGAATATAACAAATAAATGATCATGCTCAAATAATTAAGGTGGACCACATAATGTGTTTGTTCCCCCTAAACATGTGACTATCTGATATACAAATCACCCAAATCACAACACACATTGACATAGCAAAAAGCACTTGTCAGACTGGATCATCATAATGAAATCACATGTTCTATACTCAACATGCTAAAGACTCGACTAGCATGGACCTAAATGAATAGCTGTATAATTACATATAGGCCAGATCAAGTCCTAAGTATGGAATTATGAACCCTATGACATTAATTTGAGGGCAATCCAATATAGATAAAGATGTTGACCTTGCATCATAACAATAAATTAATCAAATACATGAGACAATTCATGACCCAAAGTTAGGAATAATGGATAAATCAATTCTACTAACTAGCATCAATGAGTAACCATCAATCATATCAACGACAGATCGTTATAACACAGCGGTCAGACAACTATTCAAACAATGGTTCATTGCTAATCTTGAAGTAGATCACACAATCAGGTTATGCAGGTTAATTTGAAGAGATGCAATATCAAATTAACACACTTCAACCTTAGCACCTATCAAAACTGAAGCAACTTGAACCTAGAGTTTGATAATATAAAAGACAAATGAGGCAATTGAGACCTCAGCATACTTAAAAAAGTTTACAGAAGCACATACCTTGAAGTAGATCTAAATATTTCTAAGATCTATAAGAGATAAATAAATTCAGAGAGCTACTGCTTCCAAAATAATCTGTGTTTAATCAAGCAAAATTGAATTAATAATATGATAAAATTAGAGATAAATAAAATCAATAAGGTGAGAATATGCCCCTGTTTAGCTCATTACTTGATTATGCATAAGTTCCTGAATAACAGGTAATAACATACCTTTTGATGATCTAACAGTTTGTAAAGATCACACGGGAATGATATCACTCGTAATCACAGAATAATCTGTTTAGGATCAGGAAAATGTGCATTAGAACCAAGTAATTAAGACAAATCAACAGATAGCATGTCAATCACATTATCACTGCATAAATTTAGTAATTTAGACAAGTAAGTGACATCTTGACTTACTACAAAGTTCTACAACAAGTCATGCATATTTGAAGTTTGGATGACCTAATGAGAGTTTATCTAACTTCCTTTTTACAAGTGTTGGAACTTTCTCAGTGAAGTCAAAGTCAACTAAGCAAGTTTATTCTAACAATTTATTTTGAGGCTTATGTATTTCAATTGCTACATGTTAAACCTAATTTACATACATTTAGATAAATCAGGCACATTATAAGCAATTTCCAACACACTCGGACATCATATTAGAAGTAAACTTTCAATTATTTGACCAAAGAATCATGTGTGGAGCAACAACTCAATTCGATCAAATCTACTTTAAGAAAACCAAAATAACAACAGTGTGAACTGAATTTACAAGTTACACATGTAATTGATAGACAAGATGAGCAATCAACTAAACATATTTTATCCAAATAGTCATCTCAAATCAACAAATCCAATGTTTTTAAACTTGCTACACAGTTCACTTTAAAAAAAAAATTAAACAAAGTAAAACACACATTTAAAATTTCTAACCCTACAACCTCCTGATTCTATCAACATTGAAATCTAGGTCACCAATATCAACCAACCGAAATCAAACTTCAAGCAGTCTTATACATAGTCAGGGCTTATCTATCGACTCCTATTGGATTTGACCTAATTTCTACTAAACACTCACAAACCAATCAAAAACCCTAGATTTTCTCTAAAACAGCGGCGGTGTACCTCCCCTGGACCTAAGCCGAACCAAAAATTGCAAAATTGAAGAGAGGGACTCGGATTTACCTTGAACTTTGATGCGATTTTAAGAAAGTCGAACTCAAAGGGTGTAAAATCTGAGATTTTCAAGACAAAGTTGTGATTAATTCGGGTTTAGGTTCAAGCGTGGTTCATCAAGACCGATCGCACACAAAAACCAACAAGAACTAAAAAACCAGGAATGAGACACATACCGAGTACTTCTTTAACCTTTGTGTCTAAAACATTGATCCGAGCTGGAAATTTTAAATGAAAAATATTCAAAATTCCTGAAACACAATTTGAGGCGGTACGCCTAGGATTAGGAAATCCCAGGTGGTACGCAACCCGTTTGATAAACGGGTCAGGTTGCGGCACCCATCGGATCTCCGCATACCCGAGTCTCAAAATCTGAGCGGTACGCCCCAAATGTAATATTTTGGGGCGGTACGCCTCAAATCTCCAGTTCGATAAAAACTAGGATTTTGGCCTTTATAGCCATGTACACTTGTGAATTGCCTCACTTCCGGCCAGAGCACTCTCTTGACAGTCCCAGAGCTCTGCCTCAATCATTTTCAAGCCACAGAAGTCTTGTGGAGGGGTGGATCTTCATGGGTAAGTGTTCTAATCACCATTTTTCATATCATGGTTATGTTAGTTTGATGTAACCCTCACCTATTGCTTGAATTCTCATCAACTCAGTAGTGTGGGCATTTTTGGGAGATGAATGAGGTGTGTGGAAACAAGATTCAAGGTTAATCAAGGTAAGAATTTCTTGATTTTGGTTTAAGAAGGTTATTTAGGGTTTTCTTTAAGATCATACACTCATAAAATGGTTATGGATCATGCATGCAATCAAAAATTTGCTCCTGGAAGTTGGATTGAGGACTTGAGAGAACAAGGAAATCAGAAAAGCTCGGTTGTACAAGGATTCCTCCACAAGGTACAACCCTTCTATGCATGCATGTTGATTTTTCCTATAATTGGAAACATTCAATGAATGGATGAACAAACCCAGACTTGATCAGTGATTCTAATGTGGAAATAAGTCACTGAGTCACAAGAGTTCTGTCCCTAATAATACTTATGTGAATCGGGAGTTGGATTGATTAAATTTACCATTAATGGAAAACTCGGGAACTAAAGTTATGACTTAAATCAAGGATGTAAACTATAAGTAAATCACTGATCAAACCCCATTATGGTATACTACTGATCCCTCAAACAATTCTGGCCCAAAAACGACAAAATGTAAAAATGCACTAAAAGACAAAATAGTCGGGCCAGATTGGGGCGTACCGCCCAAAATCTGTACATACAGAGCGGTACGCCCAGGAATGTAGAACAGGAGCCGGGACCAACAGATTACAGCGTACCGCCCAACTTCTGATTATTCAGGGCGGTACGCCCGGATTTGAAATCAGGAATTCGGATTATCCTTTGACGCGTACTGCCCAGAAATGGTTAATTCCAGGCGGTACACCTTTGAAGGAAAATGACAGAATAATTGTTAAATTCTAAGTTAACCAAAAACTTAGCTTGACTGATCTAGTGACTGTATTTGATGATACTTTGGACTTGAGATTGTTATAGGACACATTAGCATTGTATATGACACGTATATACATGATAATTCTGATAGGTTGCTAGAAACCAAAGATAAGGTATCCTAGTTGAATCCCGGATTTTCCGTCTAGCATACTGTTTCTGACTTCATTGCTGTGAGTCCTCTGACTTCCTTTATTAGTTAACTATTCGAGATCACATTCCTGTTCTGATGTATCTGTTATGCTTATCTTGTCGAACACTGTGAGTCAGAATGCCCTGTGTGGGTCATTAGAGACTTTCTGGTCATTAAGTTTGAGACCACTAGACATATAAGGGATTATAGCGGCCGATATAGTTGAACGATCCATATTCACCCGGATCCTCTAGTATTAAGTTACTAGGGGGAATATGTACTTATATGCTGAACTTAAAAACTCCTCATAGAGGGCGTACGGCTACGCGCAACATGCCCATAGAGTATCTGAGTGTTGACCTTGGGTGCGGCATGATAAATTCATAATCTGTATGTGTTGAAAACTGTTAATGTGATGATGGTAGTTACGACTCACCAACAACGTATGTTGTTGACTTTGTGATTAACTTATGTTGCAGGTAAGCAAGTGTAGGTGTGGACCTAATCTGAACTTGGAATATTCTGATGGTTGTTGTCACTATGGATAGGGCTGTGTATAATAAACGAATGACGTTTGTTTCCAAAGACCTGTTATGACTATGTTTCCCTTGTAATAATGTATCTCTTGTTTGTTCAGTCCTGGGTCATATCCGGTGGCTATCGATTCTATTGGGTCGGCTAAGAGGTGCTCTGTGCATCCTCAGTCAGAGTCGGCCTAGGGTTTCATTGTGAGGACTGGATGTCCGTTTTGTATGCTTGTTTGTTTGTTTGTTTTTAGTTGGTGCCTCGGGAACTGATACGGACAGCCGGTCCCACACCCTCCCCCGCACCTGGCAGGGGGCGGTGGAGGGGGGTGTGACAGGTTGGTATCAGAGCCAAAGGTTCCAGCAAATTAGGCATTCTAGAACCCCTAAGCTTGAACCTAGTTGGACCTCTAAGTATTGCATGAACCAATTTGTGACCTAGGCTAAAAATTTGTATGTTAGAAGTAATCGAGGTTTAGTGTAAGGTCGGTAGAAGTTACAGACACATTGATGCTGATGGTCTTCCGCGATAAGTGTTAACCTAAGTTGAAACTAGTATATTAGATTACTCATACCATGATGTAAGGTCGGTAATATTTACAGAAAGTGCACGCTGTCATTGTTACCCACAGGTTCCTCATGATATGACGAGTCTAACAGACACGTGGATGCCGATGGTTATTTTATGTGTACACTAGTGCATTCAAGGATGAAAGTTAGTATGAAATAAGTTGATAAAAATATAGGAGTGCACGGAAAATATTTGTATAAATATATATATATATATAGAGTCGAGTTAGCCTACATCCAGCAAAAACGCTACATCCATTGCGGATTCATCTGGGGCGTCCATCAAGATCATCTAACAGCCAGGATCTATGGTGTTTCCGCCTATGGTGTTTTCGGTGGCGGAAAAAAACACCATAGGCGGAAACGCCATAGATCCTGGCTGTTGGATGATCTTGATGGACGCCCCAGATGAATCCGCAATGGATGTAGCGTTTTTGCTGGATGTATTTTACCCCAAACCTATATATATATATATATATATATATATATATATTCTATTGTATATTAAAATTATATTCACAGGTACCTCCGTGAAAGATGTAGAACTTTGCAAAATCTTCAAAATCTGGTAGCAAGAACAATGGAAGCAGCAAAAGTAGCAAGAACAAGAAAGAGGAAGGTGGACCAAGTCAACCCATACCACCGATGAGTCCTGACTTTTCAGGGTACTTTACCGCGCCTACTCAAAAGAAGACTCCATCACCGGCAGCGTCGACTACGGACGTACCAAAACCTCCTAAGAAAAGAAGTACCAAACCCAGGATGTCGGTGCGCTCAAGTCATACCATTCATATTGCACCATCGGAATGCATTGCTCGTGATGTAGGGACGGATCAAGAAGACCCCGAGGAGGAACCTAAAGAAGATGCTGACGAGACCATTCCACAGGTAGTAATTGAAGTATCAGCAGGTCACACGGTAAGCTATCACTCAAAACATCACTCCCCAGCTTATGCGGCAGATGTTGAAGAAGGACCCGAGGAATCGGTTCCTATGCAACATGATCCCATTGCAACTTTTCCTCAAATGGGGAATTTTGTGGATGTCCCAATACAGGATCCTATCACAGCTTTGGCAAATGATGTTAGAGACCCGTATGTAGCTGCAATGATGCAGGGCCAGAGCAGTCAACCCGTGTCTGAACGTTACAGTTTTCCCTAATTACTAAGGTCTAACAGTCAACCACCATCTGCATATCAGCAGCCACCTACCTACCATCAGAGTTCTTCATTTCAGCAGCCACCTGGATTTCAGCAGCAATCTATCTATCAACAGCCTATCATGTATCCAACTCCTGTTCAGGAACCTTATGCCACGGGTATGCCGTATTATCCACCACAGCCATCGTTTTATCCGCCACAACCATATCAGTACTCGACTTCTCCACCTATGCAGTAGTCCTATATGCCTTTTTCACCTTCTGCCTACCCATATACTCCGTATGGATCATATCAGGATCTACCAAGATCATCTTTTTCAGGACCAGGCCCCGTTTTTGCCCCAACCCCATATGCGGATCATTCAGGACCTAACTCCCCGGTAATCAACGCTCTCAGAGAAGAAAATAAGGCTTTAGCCAAAAGACTAGAGAAACAGTAGAAGAAGGAAAACAAAATGGCAGAAGAAGCTAAGAAGGTGTCATCCCATATTAAGCATCTGACATCGTTTGGGAGACGCAAGGATTAGAAACAAGGAGATTAGCATGAACTGTGATGGCAGAAGCCTTGTGTGTTGTGTCCAATAAATTAGTATGTTATGTATTGTGTGTCGTTTTGTGAGACTTTGTTCGAATGTGGTTAGAGTAGGTGTGCTTTGTTTTGTAAAGCGGTTGAACCGCTAAGTCGACTATGTTATTGTTATGGAATAAATGTTTGTTTGTTGTTATCTATAACATTTGAGTATTACAGGAATGTTAAGTCGGGATACATAGTGATTTTTAGGAGGTTTGGTTCATTAGACCACCCCTAAGGACTTGTATGTATGTGATTCCACTCTGATCATTGTCATAACATGGTAAAATATGTCGGTAACCACAACATGGTGATCCGGAAAGCCCAAACTAGTGCAACAACTCTGTTAAGAACGCGTTCCTTATGACACTAGAATGTGCAAAGGAATATAAACTCTGATTACAAATACCTGTCAACTAAGTCAAATGTATGTTAATCTGTCAATCTGGTATTGCTTTCAGCAAAATACCAAACGCAGGAACGAGGAAAACTCGTCAAGATGATTATGATGAGGAAGATGATCGTGATGATCACTCCGTTCACAGTAAGGTGGGAGAACCTCTCACATCTGAACAACTAAGACAAAGGGAGCCAGAGGAAAGACTCTAGGAGCTTATAGCTCAAGGAATCTCTAAATCGTTGCCCTCGTTAGTTGCTAAGGAGAAAAGGAAAGGAAAGACGCACGTGGGTTCAGAAAGATCTAGCGAATCACCAAGAAGCAAAACTGCCATCTCTGGATCCAAGGGGACTGCAAGGTTTCGATCACGAACAGTTGAGTCTCGAACTGACTCATCAGCTCACAGTAAGAGTAGGACTCGTCAGAGTCACAGCCATGATCGTGAAAGCCGTCCGAAGGGCGCTAGAAAGAGATCAAGGAGCAAAGAACGTAATTCAGAAAAGGAGGAGAATAGAGGATGTTCTTATAAGACATACATGGCCTGTAAACCCAGTATATTCAGAGGAGATAAGGGGGCTACCGATGCCTTAAATTGGTTAGAAGAAACTGAAGCTGCCTTAGACATCAGTGATTGTGCTACTAAGGATATGGTGAAATTTGCATCCCAATCCTTCAAGGGAGCAGCGTTGAATTGGTGGAAAGTGGAGTTAAGTCGACTTGGGAAGAAGAATGCTTATCGTATGAGTTGGAAAGCTTTTCGCGCAATGGTCATGGAAAAATTCATTCCAGAGAATGAAGCAGAAAGACTAGAGAATGAGAATGAATTTATTAATCTGAGAATGAACGGAGCTGACTACATGACTTACATCAATAAATTTAATGAGTTGCTGAATTTGGTACCCCACATGGCAGGAACAGAGACTTCCAAAATCAGGAGGTTTGTATGGGGATTAAGCCCCAAAATAAGGGCGGATGTAAGATCGGCACGCCCTAGTTCCTTAGCATCTGCTATAAGCTTAACGGGTACCTTGGCCGAGAACAGTGGGAATTAAAGTGGATACTTCTGGGAACAATAGAAAGTTCAGTGACAAAGGGCGGGATAATAGGAGAGGTAAATTTGGAAGAAATGACCAAGGAAGAAGAAATGGTGACAGGGATTTCAGGAGACCACCGGCAGATAATTGTAAAAATTGTGGAAAGGCGGGGCACACGCATCAGCAGTGCAAATCACCAGTGGTCTGCTTCTACTGCAAAGAGAAAGGACATAGATGATTGGAATGTCCGCAAAGGAAGAACGGAAAAGATGATAAGAACAAAGGCACTGGAACTTCGAAAGGTAAACCCCGACTCTATATCATGACAGCCGAAGAGGCATGTATGAATGACGACGTGATCTCCGGTATGTTTTCTGTTAATAATATGATTGTTAGCATTCTATTTGATTCTGGAGTCAATAGAAGTTTTATATCCTCTGCGTGTGTACCTAGACTAAAATGTACGACACATAAATTAGACATACCCTATGTTGTAGAAACTGCTAATGGACAAAAGATTAGTATCTCCAAAGTAATTAGAGATTGTAGTTTGGAACATGAGAACACCACATTCAATTTAGAACTCCTTCCCATGGATCTAAGTGAATTCGACATTGTGCTCGGAATGGACTGGCTCATGCGATATCAGGCAAAGATTCGTTGTGCCGAAAAAGTTTTACAGTTAAAGTCGGCGGATGACAAAATTCATACAATCATTGGAGATAGACAAACAAAACCAATGAGGATAATATCCAGGTTGAAAGTGGGAAAGTGTATTCGCAAAGGAGATCAAGCTTATTTAGCAAATCTGGTCGAAGTGCCTCGAGAAAAGAAATTGGAAGAGGTACCCATAGTCTCGGAATATCCGGATGTGTTCCCGGATGAACTACCTGGATTGCCCCCAAAACGACAAGTGGAATTTCAAATCGAACTTGCACCTGGAATATCTCCGATACCAAAAGCACCGTACGGACTCGCACCTTCAGAATTACAAGAATTAAAGAGTCAACTTCAGGAACTACTCGACAAAGGTTTCATTAGACCCAGCGCTTCACCCTGGGGAGCACCGGTACTCTTTGTGAAAAAGAAGGATGGCACAATGCGAATGTGCATCGATTACCGTGACCTCAATCGTGTAACCATTAAAAATAAATACCCTTTGCCTCGAATCGATGATTTATTCTGTGACGCCCACACCCAGACTTGGCTCCAGGATGGGTCACGTGTTGGATTTACACAAGAACACATGGTATAACAGAGATACAAACGCAGCGGAAATATTAAAAACTTTATTCGTATTGCCAAGTTACAACAGTAAACTAAATATTACATAAACTTTAACTATCTAGGTCTATGCCAGCGGTCCAACAAGCTACCTCTTGATAATTTGCCCATTCATTTCTTTATCACCAAAGTCCTATCCTTACTTCCAGAAGTCTCACCATCACCTGACATATATACTTAAAAAGTCAGCTTGCGCTGGTGAGTTCTAAGTTTCTAAAAACTCTTTCTTGATCTGCAAGACAAATCAAGTTCTCCCGGGTCTTCTTGACCCTATTAGTAAACTTTTAACAAGTATAAAACATAACAGAATTATACAACACATCAGAATTTACACATAACCAGGAATCTATTCAAACAGGAACATCAATCCCATAAACCTTCCTAGTTAATTAAATTCAATATTCCTTGCACTAGCAACGTCTTGCTATGCCTTATTCTTTATCTGCTACCCCGGAGCAGCCTAAAGAATCTCTGGTCACTTGTGGTTCTCAAGTACACCTTAGGGTAGGATAGTATTGTCGACTGTCAAACAGATCCTTCCCATCCAGGCATCCCGATATGGCCAGTCTCACTACCTTACGTAGGCCCTTCCGTACACCGGCTAGAGAAATACTACCCTTTTTGTCTCCCTATTTCATGAGCCCCATCGGTACTATCCACCCCGTGTCCTTACGGATTGCTTTACTTAACATGTTCAACTCATTCAATAACGAGTATCTTACTAGCAATCCACAAACACCCAATACCACTACCTGCCTTTAATCGAATACCCAATAGCCTTAGGTTTATTAGTAGACAGTGATAATGTATTTATATATTGCAACTAATGATCATTTCCCAATTTACCACTAGAGTTTACACACTACTGATATACCGGGTAACTAATATTATTATGCTTATATATAGGAAGTACCACCGGCGTATCCACCACATAATATATAAAGCAAATGTATCATTAGTTCTCGTATATACCTACATACTCACTATACGTCTATTAACAATTCCCTCATCACTTGGACATTTAATATCAAAGCAGAGTATAGCACATAACACATCATACTTAATTCATATGCATAATATCACATAGTCAATCCAAATGAACAATAACACTTAACAACACTTATAAGCATTTGGAAACACTTTTCATAACACAATATTTATGCCAGCCCAAAAACGTTTAAGACATTTAAAACATTTAAAAGTGGGCTTATAGAACTCACCTTAGCTTTGCGAAGCTATTATTCTTGGGTTAAGTCCTCGTGAATCAGTTTCTTAACGACTTTAACGTAATGTCCCTATCAAGACATCCTAAAGGTTACAAGCGGTCATTAAGGCTAACCCCTTTATATTAAACCCAATCCCTTGTTGGTTTAACATCCATTTGTCTAAATAATCGTTTTGCCCCTTATGGGAAAAAGTATTCTTTTAGTGATACTTATGAAGAGGTGCATTCCTATAAGTAAACTCTCACTCCGGGATCGCCCAGTGAAGCGTATGCCATGTCCCAGTTGGGATTTATGCGACAACGTCACTATGCCAGAAACCCCAGTGTACAGGCGCCACCCTTCCAGTTCGCACCAACTTCTAGATATCCGAGTAACTCGGTACATTCAATACTTTATCAAAACCCATGTTTTAACTTGAATATCATTACCCTTGCCCAAGCCTTTATGCCCTTAATGAGTGATTCTCATGACCGACCGTATAGGCGTTATCACGACAGGAGGCGGGATTACTATGAGATATCACCCATATTTGTGTTTTAGTTTGGTGATGATCATGACCGACCGTATAGGCGTTATCACGACCAGGAGGCGGAATTACTATGATCAAAGCACCAATGATTATGTTCTTGTTCTTGGTTTAGTTGTTCTTGATAAACCAACATGGTGAAACCATACCAAACCTTCTTTAAACATGAATTAACTTAAGGCTTTCTTAAACATGTTATTCTAAGGCGTCATACCAAATTTCAACCCATAATTCCCATTAAAACTCCCAATCTCAACAAAACATGTTCAAGAACCTTAATCTTAAATTATTCTTAAAAGGCATATCTAAGTGATATGAATCATAAAACTAATTGAAGGCTTATGTTAAACATACCTTAAGCTGATCTATTCCAGAAGATGGGCTCCTAACTCCCTTTGAATCTTCAAAAATGCAAGCTAGAGTGTTCTTGGTGTTCTTGAGGTTTCTTAGAGGTTTTAGGTTGATTTTAGGTGAATTAGCAAGGAAAAATGGATGGATCCATGGTCTATTTATTGCCAAGAGTGTCTCACATGCTTCTTACGAGTGTCCTAGTGACTAAGCATGAGAATTGACACCTAGCATGAGAATTGACACCTAGCATGGTGACTAATCATTCAAATAACATATATTTAACATATAAACATGTAACTTTTTTTTTCTTAATAATCTAACCCGATATACACTTACCTTATGCATAGTTTATTGTTATAACTTCAAATACGCATTTCTTAACATTTTTACATGTTAATCACATAAACACATATTTATCCGTTTCTCAACTTTGCAACTACGTATTCACGTATATTATCATGCATGTATACATATAACTCATGTATAGCACATATATCATATAAATATGCATTTCCTATTCTTTCAAATACGTAAAATAAGTATAGTTATTATATTAACTATCACTTACGAGTTTGTCTGAATCTTGGAACGTTACAACTCTCCCCCAACCCCCCCCCCCCCCCCTTATATAAGTTTCGTCCTCGAAACTTGCTCAAAGCACAAATAGCTCAGGGTGAGATTCTTTCATTTTATCTTCTCGTTCCCAAGTAGATTCAGAACCTTTTCTGTGCATCCACTGCACCCTAACCATCAGAATGGTCTTGTTTCGGAGCTTCTTTTCACTGTGATCTAAAATCGCAACTGGCCTTTCCACATATGATAACTTTTCATCTACCTCAATTTCATCTAAAGGCACTATTTCTGATTCATCATATACACACTTTCTTAGATAAGAAACATGGAATGTATGGTGAATCCCAGACAATACCTCAGGTAGATCTAACCGATAGGCAACCTCACCTACACGTTCAACAATCTTAAATGTCCTACATACCTTGGGCCTAACTTGCCTCTCTTTCGAAACCGAATAATACCCTTCCAAGGAGAAACTTTTAGCAACACGAAGTCTCCCACTTGGAACTCAATTGGCCTTCTCCTTTTATCTGTATATGACTTTTGTCGATCTTGTGCGGCCTTTAACCTTGCCTTGACCACATCAAGATCACGAGCCATATTTTGAACTACTTCTTTACTTCCTAATTCTCGTTGGCCAACTTCACCCCACCATACTGGAGTTCGACATTTTCTACCGTACAACATCTCATAAGGAGGCATGCCAATACTAGCATGATAACTGTTGTTGTAGGAGAATTCTGCTAGTGGTAGGTGACTATCCCAACTTCCTCCAAAGTCTATTATGCAAGCACGCAACATATCCTCCAGAGTCTGAATCGTTATTTCACTTTGCCCATCCGTTTGGGGATGATATGCCGTACTAATGTGCAATCTCGAACCCATATTCTTATGGAATTTCCTCCAAAATCGCGAAGTAAACCGAGTGTCCCTGTCGGAGACAATAGACACTGGCACCCCATGTTTAGAGATGATCTCATTAATGAACAAACTAGCTAACTCTTCAGAAGAAATCGTCTCACAAATAGGCAAGAAGTGAGCACTCTTGGTTAGCCTGTCCAGAATCACCCAGATGGTGTCATAACCTTTAGCTGTGCGAGGTAGCTTAGTTATGAAGTCCATCGTGATGTGTTCCCACTTCCACTCAGGAATATCTAAAGGCTGAATCCTCCCGTAAGGCTTTTGATGTTCCGCCTTGACTTTTGCACAAGTTAAGCACTTGCTCACGTATTGCATAACGTTAAACTTCATGCTTGGCCACCAATAGTCTCTTTTTAGGTCTTGGTACATCTTGGTCGTACCAGGGTGAATCGAGTAGCGTGACTTATGTGTCTCATCCAATATCTTATCGCGAATCCCACCAGTAAGTGGTATCCACATTCGACCAAACCTGGTCTTCAAACCATACTCATTTTCTTCTAAGCTTCCTGCTTGGCCGACCATTCTTTCTTTCTTGACATTCTCATCCTTAAGGGCTTCATATTGGTCCTTACGAAGTTGGATAAGAAAGTCAGGAGTGATTACTAACTTATATGATTTCACCCGAAAAGAAGGATGATTCTCCTTTCTGCTTAGAGCATCAGCCAATACGTTGGCTTTACCACAATCATAGTATTTAATCAACTCTAACCATCTACGCTGCCTCATGTTAAGATCTTTTTGCTCAAAGAAATATTTTAGGCTCTTATGGTTAGTGTAGATAGTGCACTTAACCCCGTACAAATAGTGCCCCCATATTTTGAGTGCAAACACTACCGCGGCTAACTCTAAATCATGGGTTGGATAGTTTGTCTCATGGGGGTTTAGCTGTCGAGATGCATAGGCAATTACCTTGCCCCGCTGCATCAACACACAACCCAACCCTTGATAAGAAGCATCTGAGTATACTACCAAGTCATCAGGCCCATCCGGTAAGGACAATACCGGAGCCTGTGTCAACTTGGTTTTTAATTCATCGAACGCACTCTGCTGACTAGGACCCCACAAAAACTTGACATCTTTCTTGGTCAACTTAGTCAGTGGCGTTGTGATCTTCGAGAAATTTTGTATGAACCTACGGTAATAACCTGCTAGACCTAAGAAACTACGAATATCTAAGGGTGTCTTAGGAGGTTTCCAACTCATTACCGTTTCTATCTTAGATGGATCCACTAGGATACCATCTGCGTTAATTATGTGACCAAGGAACTGGACCTCCCTTAGCTAAAACGCACATTTTGAAAATTTTGCATACAACTTTTCCTTCCTCAAAGTCTCCAACACTTCTTTTAAGTGCATCGCATGGTCTGTCTCAGTCTTGGAGTAAATTAGAATATCGTCTATGGACACAATCACGAATCGGTCCAACATAGGTCGACACACTCTATTCATGAGATCCATGAATGATGCAGGGGCATTAGTCAACCCAAACGACATTACTAAAAACTCATAGTGACCATAGCGTGTCCGAAAAGCTGTCTTTGGAATATCCTCATCTCTAACCTTAAGGTGATGATAACCTGATTGTAGAACGATCTTAGAGAACCTACTCGCTCCTTGCAGCTGATCGAATAAATCGTCGATCCTACGCAATGGGTACTTGTTCTTTATCGTCAGCTTATTTAATTCCCTATAGTCAATACACATTCTTAAGCTTCCATCCTTCTTCTTCACGAAAAGCACTGGAGCACCCCAGGGCAAGATACTCGGCCTTATGAAGCCTTTGTCAAGTAACTCTTGTAGTTGTGACATTAATTATTTCATCTCCGAATGAGCTAATCGATACAGTGTCTTTGCTACGGGCTTCGCCCCCGGCACCAAATCAATCATGAATGTTATCTCTCTATCAGGAGAAATGCCTGGTAAGTCTTCCGGAAATACATCCGGGAACTGGCACACCACCGGCACGTCCTTTAGTTCCTTCGGCTTCATTCTCGAGTCAATAGCATAAGCTAAGTACGACTTACATCCTTGACTCATAAACTTCCGTGCCTTAATCATGGAAATGATTTTTACTGCAGAGCGGTCATGATCCCCGTATACGGATTTGACTTCTCCAGTTGGCACATGGAGTTGCACCTTCTTCTGAATACAAATAATCTGAGCGTCATTTTTCTGCGAGCCAATCCATTCCTAGTACAATATCGAAACCACCTAAAGTCATACGAAATAACCTTACAGGTAGTTTGATTCCTTCTAACTCTATCAGGAAATTTTCCATTACCTTAATAATCATAACGTGCTTTCCTAGGGCAGTCTCAACCTCAAAAGGTATCTTAGTCCTAATTGTTGGTCTATCAAGTAACACACAAAAACTATGTGATACAAAGCTCCTACTAGCACCAGAGTCAAATAACACAGAAGCAGGTACATCATTAACGAGGAACGTACCTGATACGACATCTGGCGTTGACTTGGCCACAACAGCAGTCAGGGTATATGCTCTACCCCTGGCCTTTGGAGCTTCAATTGTCCTTAAGGGTTTCAGGTTTTGCACCAACTTAGGACAATCAGGTCTAATGTGCCCTGTTTCTCCACATTCATAGCACCTCTTCTGACTTGGGCAACGGCTGGCAAAGTGACCTTCCTGTCCACATGAATAACACTTATTTTCTCCCAGCCTACACTCTCCCCAATGATTCTTACCACACTTAGGACAGTTAGATCGCCTGCCTTTAGAATTATACTTAGGTTTCTTACGGTGATATCTGCCACCCTTCTTCGAATTTCCTTCCTCTTCCAACCACTTCCTCTTTGATTCGCCTAGTCTACCTTCCTCACCGTATTCTTCTTCATAAAGTGTGGCGCTAAGGTCAATTGCCTCTTGGTACGTCTTAGGAGCATGAGACTTCACTATCTTTCTCACTGCTACAGGAAGAGCCTGCACGTACCTTTTCACATTTTCCTCCTCAGGTGTTACCAACCTTGGAACCAATCTTGACATCTTGTCAAACTTACTAGTGATTTATGGTGAGTCAAGTTTCCCGCTTCAAACTTCAGAAAGTTGATTTCCATCTTCTCTAGCTCATTTTTTAGGCAAAACTTACTCATCACTAGATCCTTTAAATCATTCCATCGCATAGCTGCAATGGCTTCCTCAGTTCAAGCCTGCAAGATTGAGTCCCACCAAAACAACGCTTCGCCAACAAAGAAATAAGCTGCATACTTCACAGCTTGATCCGCACGACATTCACTAATGCTAATGACGGCTTCCATTTCTCGAATCCATCGAACAGTCAAACTTGCATCCCTTTTCCTTTAAAGGATGGAGGCCTACATCCACTAAAAGATTTAAAAGAACATCCTCGGCCTCCTGGAACTACATTCCCTTCATCTGCGTTAGCATCACCTTCTCCCCCTGCAGCTCCTCCAGCACCTCCGGCACCTCCACCGACAGCTCCACCGGCAGTTCCTTGGAGTTGAGCTATCAGATTAGGTAATGCCGCTTGAAATACTTGAGTTACCTCGGCAGCTATAGCCGCTCTTTTCTCATCAGTGAATGCATTAGCTCCAACATTATTCTCGGGTTCAGGATTCGCACGCACTCGTCTTCCAGAACCCAGTGGTCTACCGACCCTCCTATCTCCTTGTCCGTTTCTTACTATATTCCTACAGACATGCCAGATATCGTGTGAGTCGAGTACACTACTACAAAAACTGCCTTCCTTGACACGCGAACGATGACACTCGATCATTCTTGACATGCAAAAAAAAAGTGTCAAAATAAAATGTCAAGTATAGATAATTCCTAAGGATTCATGACGCGCATTTTTGCGTGTCATGAATTTATGTCATATTTGAAAAAAAAAACACGGAGGACAGCTAACACCGCGCGTAAGAAAGAAGTGTCGTTTTTTAATTTTTGGCGCCAAATTTCCCCCCAATATTTTGCCCTAGATTTTCCCCTTCCCTCTTCCCCAAAATTGATTCCCGCTTCTGCTTCTCTCTCCAAACTCCCCAAAACTCGATTCTGAAGAAGGAAGTATTTCTAGGGTTTTCTTAACCCTCTTCATCTCTACGCTATGCTACGCTATTCATCCGGTGGAGACTTCGCCACCGCTAAACGCAAGTACGATGACTCCACCACCGCACCTCCGCCCTCAACCGCCCGTAGACAAACCGGATTTTCTGCTCCCATTATCCCTTCACACTCTTCTGATTCCGCCTCAGCCTACAACAGCGTACCTCCACCTGTAGATGAGATCGAGTTGGCTAAGCAGAGGGCTAAGAGATCGCTGCTCGTATCTTCAACAGCGCCGAGGCAAAACGCCCCAAGTTTGAAAACGCCGGAGGATACGATTCTAATGACGGAAAGGGTTTCAGTTCTGCTCCTACAGGTTCGATTCCTTCATTTCTCAGATACTCACTTGCTATTTATTCATCTCTATGGTTTATGGTTGTGATTGTTACATATTATGAGTGGATTCGACTAAATTCAATCGAGATTTAACATTCTAGTTTTGCATTGTATTACATAAGTTTGAACAAATTGATAAGAATTAACAAGATGTGCTTGCTGAGGTATATTCTTGTATGGTTCAACCAGCATGTGTAAGTTATATGTTCAAACTTATTGGTCACGGCAAAACTTGTGGTCACTGCCGACCTATTTGCCGGAATTGAAATTGGCGATTTAAAAAAATTTGACAGGTCCTTACTTGTTTCTGTTAGATCATAATCAATTCTTGAGTTTTTGAAGGCAATTTGATGTTTAGCAATGATTTTAATCAGATTTTAGTAGTCTGCTTCACATGGATCCCTTTTGCAAATTAGGATTGGTACTGTTTTTATAATTGTAGTACTCCTTTGGAGTATAATTTAGGGGACTTTCTTGGAAAGTAAGATTTTGATTTCCAAATAGCTAAATTGTAGTTTGGGATGGCTACTTGGTTAAGAAAAGTAGTTCTGGATTGCTTATTAATTGTGTTTTGAATTTTGATGCAGTGGTAAGCTGCTGTAAGGGTGTTTTAAATTGGTTATTAAGCTGCTTATTTGTTATAAGCAGTTTTAGTAAGCAATCCCAAACACCCTTAGTGTTGAATTTATGTGTTTAACCATGTTTAAACTGTTGTTTTTGGTGCAGTGGATGGATAAAGGGGAAAGACTCCTCTAATGTTGGCCTGTATGAACACACAATTATATGATGTTGGAAAAACATTGATAGTAATGGGTGCAAATGTAAATGCCTATCGTCCAGGTCAGTTGCTTTGTGCCCTGTGGAATCTATATATAATTTCTGAAATACTTATTTGCAATATGATACATGTATAAAATATGTATTTGAGTTGTTAGGAATGTTTTTTCTTATCTCACTTTTTAAAGAATTTTATCAGGTCGTTAGGCTGGAACTCCATTGCATCATGCTGCAAGAAGTGGCCTAGGGGAGATGGTTAATCTACTGCTGTCACATGGTGGTGGGTGATTATTAGTCAAATCGTGCTATGTTGACATTGATTGCTTTTGTTACAGGCCTCTTGATCGTTTGTTATTACTTAATACACCATTTACTGTCATAAATTTCAGCTAATGCGTTGACGTTGAATGATGACTGTCAAACCGCACTTGATGTTGCAAGAGTCAAGGGATATAGTAATATTGTCCGTGCAATCGAGGTACATTGATATTATATCTCACACGTGATTATGGCATATACGATAGCCCTTTGTTTTGGTTTTCCTTAAATAATTTCAAATTTTCATATTCGATGGTGTAATGATTGTAAGTTGGGTTTATAATGCATTTCTTTTAGAAACATATCTGCTTATTCTCTGGTTGGATGCAAGAGCTATATGGGCCAGGCTTTCTTGAACATCTTGCTCCTCACCTACTATCTAAAAAAGTGTAAGTGTTGTTTGATAGAATCTTTGGTTTAGATGCTTATAGGGAGAGGAAAAGGTTCTCTTAATTGCTTGATAGAGAAAGTATTTACTATTGCAAACATATAGGGGGATAAAAACCTTGTACTATTGCAGTCTATTTTGGTAAAATGTATTTGGTTCTTCTTTGCTTATTTCTACAAGTATGATTCATGCAGCTTCGTCCCAATTTTTCGGATGCTTGGTCAAACTTGGGAAGCGCTTACATGCGGAAAGGAAGGCTAACTCAAGCTGCTCAGTGCTGTCGGCAGGCTCTTTCATTGAACCCTCATTTGGTCAGAGTTTTTCTAGTCTTTATTTTCTGGTTTATTTGCTTGATTCTTTTCTAACCATGTAGCTCTTCTATCTGTTTTTGTAGGTTGATGCTCACAGCAACCTTGGGAACTTGATGAAAGCTCAAGGATCGGTTCAACAAGTAAGAAAATTTCACCAGCATGTCATCTAATTATGTATTAAATGTAGTTGTGTTTAATATTCTTGAAACATGTCATCTTTGTATATCACATGTGAGGTTCAGACATGTGGAAAGGGGAATTTCCATCAAGATTATTTCTTCAAGATTTTAATGGGTCATTTTGAGGCTCCTGCTATATGTTGAGAACCTTTTTAAACAGGCATACAATTGCTATGTGGAGGCACTTCGTATTCAACCAACTTTTGCCATTGCTTGGTCTAACCTTGCTGGCCTTTTCATGGAGTCCGGTGATCTTAACAGGGCACTTCAGTATTACAAGGTATATGTGTCCTGTTTCTTTTAATTGCTGGTTCTTGTTAGAATTACACTATGCCAAAAATAACCCGATACTTGGTTTGGCTGTTAAAAATCCCCCAACTTGTACTAAAGGTCATGTATATAATTTGTTTGTTCATCTACGAAGTTTTGTTTTGTTGTTAAATGTCAATGGTATGCAAGTGTATATCATGCATTTTCTGGTTATGTTTATTCACTCTCAATGCGGGCCTTGCACATTGCAGGAGGCGGTCAAGCTTAAACCAACATTTTCTGATGCCTATTTGAACTTAGGAAATGTGTACAAGGTGAAGCTTTTGCTGTTTTTACTAGTATTTCTTGGCAGGTATGAAGCTATTGTATGTTATCAGCATGCTCTTCAGTCTAAGCCTGACTATACTATGGCTTTTGGTGAGTGGTATGATAGTATTTTGTCTCTATGTTTAGACGTCGATATACTACGACTTTTGTTACGTGTAGAGTTTAAAACAATCTTTGTCTTAATTGTATGTGCTTTTGCCCAGTATTACTTTCTGCTCATTGGTATCTTAACTTTTTGTCTTAATAGTGTTTAACAATGTTAGCTGGTTATCCCAGCCCGTTTTAAACCATTGATCCACTGATCTTGCTGGTTCTGATCTTTACATTTTTTTTCGAGAAGCTTGAACTACAATGGGAAAGGATGCAAAGGGTGGAAAAGGCAAAAGAAAACAGGCAGGTGGGAGTGAGGATGGAGGTGCAGAAAGCAAAGGCAAAGGCTGCTGATGGGCTTGGAACCTGCACAAAAGGTTCCCACTTCTTCTTGCTGACTTTTGTATCTTTTTCAAATAATGTTATGCTTGTTTAAGCATAAATGTTCACACAACCAAAATATATTTGGTCTTTGTACAACCAAAATATATTTATGTCATATATAATATATTAGTTCCTTTCTACTTTTAATGATGTTTAAGGTTGGAACATCACAGTGGGATGATTCTGTTTGGTTTGATATATCACAGGAAATCAAAGTTGATGTTCTAACATGTTTTCATCGAGGAAGGAGCTAGAAAGGCAGAATCTTGTTATCAAGTCAAGATATGTGCAAGTACTACTTAAACAAATATGAGTTTTATTGACATTTAAGTGAATAATGTAGATCGATATATATCAATGTATGAAATGTATTGGTTTGCTATATATATGAAATGCATTATTTTGCTATAAGTGTATTTTATTTTGTAATAGCATGTTAATTTTTATTTAATGTAGAAATTAGTGATTCTATTAAAAATATTTTTTTTTATTTTTTATTTTTACATTCTTGACGCGCAAATCTGCGTGTCATAAACAGACGACACAAAAAAATATTATAAATAAAAAATATATTAATCACAGACGACACCCTTTCTTGACGCGCAAAATGGGTGTCAAGAATGGAGTGTCAAGGATAGCGTGTCATTGTTCGCGCGTCAAGAGCTTCTTGACACGCATTTTGCGCGTCAAGAAGCTTCTTGACCCCCGCATCCTTGACGCGTATTTGCGTGTCAAGAAGGCACTTTCTTGACGCGCAATGCACGTCAAGAATGCCAGTTTTTGTAGTAGTGGTATCTGAATTTTGAAGGCATAACAATTAGATAATTGCAGACGTCATACAATTATATAGTTATGATGCGTTCAAAAACCCATTTACTTTTCACACACTCCTTCCTAGTGTCCACACTTTTCTTTTCTACTTTTACCGGTTACTCTAAATCAAAACCGGTTTCTAAATCCTCTTTCAAAGAGTTCTCTCAGGTCATTGACCAAGTATCTTACCATCAAATGACTTACTCCACATTCGGCCACACAATAGATAGTACTTAGGATATATTCATAAGGTCAATATCAAATTGCAGTAGCTAATTGCAATTTGGTACCTTCCATACTCCTATACCCTAAGTCCTACTTATTATGTTCCCAATGCAACCTTATTCATTTGGGCATAACTATCCTGGCTGGCACCTATACCTCTTATCTTAGTTTACTTTGTCTCCCCAGAGTCCTAGTTTAAGTCTAGATACCGTAATAGTACCTAAATCTCTTAAACCAAGGCTCTGATACCAACTTGTGACGCCCACACCCAGACTTGGCTCCAAGAGGGGTCACGTGTCGGATTTACACAAGAACACATGGTATAACAGAGATACTAACGCAACGGAAATATTAAAAACTTTATTCGTATAGCCAAGTTACAACAGTAAACTAAATATTACATAAACTTTAACTATCTAGGTCTATGCCAGCGGTCCAACAAGCTTCCTCTTGATAATTTGCCCATTCATTTCTTTATCACCAAAGTCCTATCCTTACTTCCAGAAGTCTCACCATCACCTGACATACATACTTAAAAAGTCAGCTTACGCTGGTGAGTTCTAAGTTTTTAAAAACTCTTTCTTGATCTGCAAGACAAATCAAGTTCTCCCGGGTCTTCTTGACCCTATTAGTAAACTTTTAACAAGTATAAAACATAACAGAATTATACAACACATCAGAATTTACACATAACCAGGAATCTATTCAAACAGGAACATCAATCCCATAAACCTTCCTAGTTAATTAAATTCAATATTCCTTGCACTAGCAACGTCTTGCTATGCCTTATTCTTTATCTGCTACCCCGGAGCAGCCTAAAGAATCTCTGGTCACTTGTGGTTCTCAAGTACACCTTAGGGTAGGATAGTATTGTCGACTGTCAAACAGATCCTTCCCATCCAGGCATCCCGATATGGCCAGTCTCACTACCTTACGTAGGCCCTTCCGTACACCGGCTAGAGAAATACTACCCTTTTTGTCTCCCTATTTCATGAGCCCCATCGGTACAATCCACCCCATGTCCTTACGGATTGCTTTACTTAACATGTTCAACTCATTCAATAACGAGTATCTTACTAGCAATCCACAAACACCCAATACCACTACCTGCCTTTAATCGAATACCCAATAGCCTTAGGTTTATTAGTAGACAGTGATAATGTATTTATATATTGCAACTAATGATCATTTCCCAATTTACCACTAGAGTTTACACACTACTGATATACCGGGTAACTAATATTATTATGCTTATATATAGGAAGTACCACCGGCGTATCCACCACATAATATATAAAGCAAATGTATCATTAGTTCTCGTATATACCTACATACTCACTATACGTCTATTAACAATTCCCTCATCACTTGGACATTTAATATCAAAGCAGAGTATAGCACATAACACATCATACTTAATTCATATGCATAATATCACATAGTCAATCCAAATGAACAATAACACTTAACAACACTTATAAGCATTTGGAAACACTTTTCATAACACAATATTTATGCCAGCCCAAAAACGTTTAGGACATTTAAAACATTTAAAAGTGGGCTTATAGAACTCACCTTAGCTTAGCGAAGCTATTATTCTTGGGTTAAGTCCTCGTGAATCAGTTTCTTAACGACTTTAACGTAATGTCCCTATCAAGACATCCTAAAGGTTACAAGCGGTCATTAAGGCTAACCCCTTTATATTAAACCCAATCCCTTGTTGGTTTAACATCCATTTGTCTAAATAACCGTTTTTCCCCTTATGGGAAAAAGTATTCTTTTAGTGATACTTATGAAGAGGTGCATTCCTATAAGTAAACGCTCATTCCGGGATCGCCCAGTGAAGCGTATGCCATGTCCCAGTTGGGATTTATGCGACAACGTCACTATGCCAGAAACCCCAGTGTACAGGCGCCACCCTTCCAGTCCGCACCAACTTCTAGATATCCGAGTAACTCGGTACATTCAATACTTTATCAAAACCCATGTTTTAACTTGAATATCATTACCCTTGCCCAAGCCTTTATGCCCTTAATGAGTGATTCTCATGACAGACCGTATAGGCGTTATCACGACAGGAGGCGGGATTACTATGAGATATCACCCATATTTGTGTTTTAGTTTGGTGATGATCATGACCGACCGTATAGGCATTATCACGACCAGGAGGCGGAATTACTATGATCAAAGCACCAATGTTTATGTTCTTGTTCTTGGTTTAGTTGTTCTTGATAAACCAACATGGTGAAACCATACCAAACCTTCTTTAAACATGAATTAACTTAAGGCTTTCTTAAACATGTTATTCTAAGGCGTCATACCAAATTTCAACCCATAATTCCCATTAGAACTCCCAATCTCAACAAAACATGTTCAAGAACCTTAATTTTGAATTATTCTTAAAAGGCATATCTAAGTGTTATGAATCATAAAACTAATTGAAGGCTTATGTTAAACATACCTTAAGCTGATCTATTCCAGAAGATGGGCTCCTTACTCCCTTTGAATCTTCAAAAATGCAAGCTAGAGTGTTCTTGGTGTTCTTGAGGTTTCTTAGAGGTTTTAGGTTGATTTTAGGTGAATTAGCAAGGAAAAATGGATGGATCCATGGTCTATTTATAGCCAAAAGTGTCTCACATGCTTCTTACAAGTGTCCTAGTGACTAAGCATGAGAATTGACACCTAGCATGAGAATTGACACCTAGCATGGTGACTAATCATTCAAATAACATATATTTAACATATAAACATGTAACTTTTTTTTTTCTTAATAATCTAACCCGATAAACACTTACCTTATGCATAGTTTATTGTTATAACTTCAAATATGCATTTCTTAACATTTTAACATGTTAATCACATAAACACATATTTATCCGTTTCTCAACTTTGCAACTACGTATTCACGTATATTATCATGCATGTATACATATAACTCATGTGTAGCACATATATCATATAAATATGTATTTCCTATTCTTTCAAATACGTAAAATAAGTATAGTTATTATATTAACTATCACTTACGAGTTTGTCTGAATCTTGGGACGTTACATATTCGATCAATTGCAAGGGGCTAGTTACTTCTCTAAGATCGATTTGAGATCCGGATATCATCAAGTTAGAGTTCATGAAGAAGACGTTCCGAGAACGGCATTCATAACAAGGTATGGCCATTATGAATTTACAGTCATGCCTTTTGGATTAACTAATGGGCCAGCAATATTCATGGACCTAATGAATCGGGTATGTAAACCATATCTGGACAAGTTTGTGATTATGTTTATCGATGACATTCTGATTTACTCCCGCACTCGAGAAGAGCATGGTGAACATCTGAGAAATATATTAGAGTTATTACGATCCGAGAAGCTCTACGCGAAATTTTCTACGTGCGACTTTTGATTAAGAGAGGTGCAATTTTTGGGTCACATCGTCAGCGAAGCCGGAATTCAAGTAGACCCAGCAAAAGTGGAAGCTATTGCTAAATGGGAGCAACCAAAGAGTCCTACCAAAATTCGACATTTCTTAGGACTAGTTGGGTATTATCGAAGATTTATTCAGGATTTCTCAAAGATAGCCACACCATTGACTTCCATTACCCAGAAGAATGTGAAATTTGACTGGAAACCTAAGCATACCAATGCTTTTGAGTTGCTTAAACAGAAGTTGAGCTCTGCTCCTATACTTTCATTACCAGAGGGTACTGAAGACTTTGTGGTATACTGTGATGCCTCTATCAATGGACTCGGATGTGTTCTGATGCAGAAAGATAAAGTAATCGCATACGCATCTAGACAACTCAAAAAGCATGAAAATAATTACACCACTCACGACTTGGAGTTAGGAGCAATATCAATGGATAGATATTTATATTGTATATGTTTCTTTCGTGTATCTGATATTTATAGCTTGCCCCCACACCTCCCCTGCAGATGACAGGTTGAGGCGGGGGTGTGATAGGTTGGTATCAGAGCCTCGGGTTCCAGCAGATTAGGTGTTCCTTTAGAGCCCCTGAGCTCGAACCTAGATCGGACTTTAAGATCAAGTACTATTGCTATGCCTTGACTTAGACAAAGATTTGTGCATTAGGCAGCTATCGAAGTTTAGTGTAAGGTCGGTAGCAGTTTCAGCCATGCCAACTGTCATTTCTACCCACATGTGCACTAAGATTTCGTGAACCCTAGTGGGCACATCAAAGCTGATAGTCTTCCTTAATATGTGTTAAAGTTCTAAGTTGTGACCATCATTTGTATAATTAGTGTTCGGTACCCTAGGTTTGCATTGGATGTTTGCTATCTTAGTTTTATACTAATACCATTTTAAGCAGGCATCAAACAAAAATATTTGAATTTTACGACACTCTTCTGAGGCAGCAAAGGCTGCAACAAATGTGATATTAGAGAACAACGAGGAGAAGCGTGAAAAGGAGGAATATATCGTTCAACCACAACACTCATGAGAGTGCGTTGAGATAATAATGTTAGTCTGGACACATTAGTAGCTACCACTCGGAGCATTATCTACATCACGTCTATGCGTCACCAACTTGTACAGTCAACGTTGAAAAAGGATCATATGAGTCAGATTTTGTGCAACTAGAACCAGTGATCACTTTACCACAGACAGGCAACTTCATGGATGTAACGATCATCAATCAGATCACTGTTTTAGCTGACAACCTCGTAAATCCTTATATCTCTGCGATACTTTAGTCCGAATATGGATAACAAGTGTCTGATTATTATAGCTTTCCATATCTGCAGAGATCCAGCAGCCTGCATACTTCATCAGACCCCCTACCCGTTGAACCGTATATGATTGTCTACCCGTAGTCTTATCAGCAGAAGTCATCCTTATCAGCCACACTAATATATTTTCACCATAATCACTATAGGAGCTTTATCTCTCATCATTTCCTGGTCCTAGCCACCAAATTCATGCATCCTTTACTAGGAACTGGGTAGAATCTAGTATAAGATCGCCAGTTGCAAGCATGCTAATGGAGGAAAACCGCGTGTTAGAAAGTAATACACAAGAAGAAGAAAACGGAGATAGCGAAGGCATATGAGAGGACGACATCTGCATTTGTGAATTGGTTTAGATTAAAAAGAGGCAAGAAGCACTGATGTGGTGATACATTCTTGCTGGAAAAGGAAGGTTCTTGCTATATGTTAGTTGCTTTATGTTTATGATTGATTATCTCATGTTTCAAGTTTGTCTGTTTGCATCATATTTTATAATTGTGCTCTGTGGGGCCATATTTGTTCACCCAATATCTGCAATATATGAAACTATCTCTTTAACCATAGTTAGTTATGACTAAAGTTAATGTTGTTATCGTAACTATGAAGTTGCAAATATGTGTCAACATATGCATTTATGTACTTATTATGTATGCATGATTGATATCTAGACATAGACTGTGGCCTTAGAAACCTAAATGATTGCCTGATAATAAGATTCATTTATAATTTCAAGTGCTTGTTTGTGCATGTGCATGGTAATTGTCTTGTGAAAACCGGTGTAAGATCAGCGCGACAAGTCAATTTCGGAAAATAACACGAAGAACACAGGAGCCTTACAACAGTGATAAGGAGTGTATAGGTCCACGTTAGATGCATGAGAAAGTTCTCGATCAATATTCCAAATTTTGTTTGTCACTGTGGCAAGTTGCTTAACTCTCTGCTAGATACAGGAAGATATGACAAATGACCATGATTATCAACCAGTCCATTGAGTGGACAATGAAAATTCAACTTATGAACAATTATGCTAGAAGGCGGAGGATGATATGACCTGTAAGTTCATAGCAGCTGTACTAGCTATGACAGTTCTTAGTTTTATGGCTAAAAAGAAAGAAGCAGAGCAAGACTCATGCTGATTTTGAGGAATCAAGTTGCATGGATTCAAGTAAATCTTATGATAATGACTCGAAGAAGGTTGCTATGAAGCATTATTCTCGTTCGACTGCTGATACTACCAGCTCTAGAAGCAAGACTGAAAGTTTATCAAGTTGAGACTCTTGACAACGTGATGAGGATTCCGAATGGAAGGAAAAGAGCTATTTGAATGAAGAAAAGAGAAGCCGTAAAAAGGAATGTTCGTATAGAGCATTTATGGCTAGCATACCCGGTATTTTCAGGGATAGTGTGACTGAATCCCATTTCAATCAAGTTTAGCCCGACCAAATAATTATTTTCAGGAATGGTGTGAGTGAATCCCAATTCAATCAAGTTTAGCCCGATCAGATAATTATTTTCAGGGATGGTGTGAGTGAATCCCAGTTTAATCAATTCTAGCTCAATCAAATAATTATTTTCAGGGATGGTGTGATAGTTGATTATCTTCAGGCATGGTAAGAGTGCAACTGAAACACTCAATTGGTTGGAAGAGATTGAAGCCAACTAGACTTGTTAATTTACAATTCTTTCTCCGTTGATGAAAAGAGTAAAATTGCCTGATATTAGGACTATACTAGGTAGCATAGATATCATCATTTCGAGAAAATTTAACTCCATATTGTGTAGGCTAGTTTAAAATAAACCTTAGAAAAGAAAATATGACTTATCAATTGGATTTACTGGAAGTATTCAGTGGAGTGCATAACGTGTTCCACCCCTCAAATTGAGCAAAGTTTTGATAATTGTCAATTGATTTAATGAGCTTCTTACATTAGCGCTTCACATGATGGATACTAAGAAGAGACAGATTAGGAGAGTTACTTGAGGTATGAATCCAATAGTTCGAGCAGATGTGAGATCGATAAGGCTAAGGACTTTAAAGTTCGCAATGGGCATAGTTTCTATTCTAATTAAGCATTGGATTAAGATTCTTCTTCTGGATAATCTTCTTTATCATGAAATTGTGATCTTCATCTCAACCTATTGAACGGTCTCTTCACCGTTACTCGTATTCCTTCGTTCGTTTGTGAAATGACCTATTTCTTTGTTCTTTTGGTGAGTTGGCCTAATCATTAAGATGCATGAAGGGAGAACTTATAGAGCATGGTTGTAAGAAAAATTGACGATCACGGTTTTAGAATGTAATCGTGAATTTGTAGGTACATATGTGCGCTTCTGGAATCCTATTATGTTGATTAATATTCCTTGAAGTTTTCTAATGTTTCTTTTATAATCCTTTCACAACTTGCTTGATTAGTCAGTCTTGATGTCATGATCCTACAATTTGGATATCTCGCCATCGTGTTATGAGTTAATGTCACACTATTTGCGTCTTATTTGGAAATCTACTCCTCGAACATTTTTTATGTCATCATGACTCATATACTGTAATACCTCGAACTTTTATGTCAGTTAGCTTAAGGCTCTAAAATTTTTATCACATGATTGTGCAAGATTCCAAGATCAGATGAAACCCTCAATTTCTAATCATAGCATGCTCGATTATTGATCCACCTGTGAAATTCCAAGCAATATGAAATGCAAGAATTAAAGATATAGCTGCAGGAGCATGGTAGCAAGTATTTTATAAAGCCCAACACATTGCTATGGGAAGCACCCGTATTGATTGGAAAGAAGAATCAATGACATTTTCGATCAGTGGCAGGGAGCCAATTATTTCTTTACATAAATATGAAATTTGGTTATCATTCGGTGAAAGTTAGAGAGGACGATAACCCAAGGACATCATTCTGAACAAGAAAAGTGTTAGAACTACTACGAAAGGAGAGGCTTTATGCTAAATTTTCCAAATGCGACTTTTGACTTCGTGAGGTGTCATTTCTTGGACATGTAGTAAGATGTGCAGGAATTCAAGACTATCCAAAAAAAATAGAAGTTGTGATGAAATGGGAGTAGCCCAAATTCCCAAAAGAAATCAATTATTTCCTGGATTAGTAGGGTATAATAGGAAATTCATCCAGGATTTCTCTAAAATGGCTACACCCTTGACTGTGTTGATATAGAAGAACGTCGTATTTGAATGGAGACAAAAACATATTGATACTTTTGAATTATTGAAACAAAAGCTAAGTACTGCTCTTATTCTCTCACTACCCGATGGATTTAAAGACCTTGTGTTATATTAGGTTGCGTTAACAAATGGATTTGGTTGTGCACTAATGCAACGTGATGAGGTAATTACGTATGTGTATAGATAGCTTACATCGTTTTTCCAAAGCATCCCATTGACTTTTTGATGTGTAGTTGCCAGCAAATTGATGACGTAACTCTTTAGGAAATGCCATCGTTAAAGTACCATACGCCTTTTTCTCAGCTTGATAAGCTTTCTTTTGTTCAGATGACATTTTTCTTTGAAGAATAGGTTCACCAGTTTCATCTTTAGGGTAATAAAATATTGCTCAGTGAAAGCTAACCACATATCAATGTCATTTGTATCGACAAACGCTTCAAACCGTTTAACCCAACTATAATAATCTTCCAATTTTAGCAATTTGGGAACTTTCTGACTTGTTCCGATTTCATTATCATAATTCATCATTGTTTGCATCGTAGCTTGAACCGAATTTTGAATAGCCGCGAACGCGTGAAAATCGGACATTCCGAAAAGCTGGTTACTGTTCACTCCGAACCTAGTCTGAACCTCCTCCGAATTTAGTCCGAACTTATCTACGCCGAACTCTCCCCGAACCTGACCTTCGGACGAGCAAAAACCAAACAACTCTGAACACTCATCGAACTCTATTTGAACGTCGACCGATCCCTCATCGAACTCTCACCGAATCACGATAATGAGCGAACTCCGTCCGAACTTGGAGTTCGGAGCGGTTACACCGAACGTGTCCGAACCTCAAACGAGACAGATTTCTCTCGACGTCATTTTCTCGATTTTCAACCTTTTTGACTGGAATTTTCGACAGGAATTCAAGTAAACTCGATAGAAACAACTCAGGAATGAATTTTTGATAAAAAGCACACTCGAAACAATCAAACGAACTCAAAAATGATTGACATTTTCGCAAAAACGTAAATTTGAACTCAAAACTCCGAGAAACACTGATTTCCGACTAGTAGAGCAAACCAAATGCTCTGATACCACTTGAAATTGCTTGAGGGTGTGGATCTTCTACTTAGTCGTAATGAAATCAGTGTAAACGTGTAAAACACAAAGAGTAAATACAAATGACTTGTATTAACCATAGAGATGACCACAAAGTACACAAAGAAGATATGACTCAGAACCTTAACAATTCTATACAATATGAACTATTTATACAAGCTAAAATACGATTGGCCGAACCTCAAGTTCGGCCACACATTCGGAGCTGTCCGAACTCCAGGTTCGCTGGGAGTTCGGACCTTAGCTATATTGTGTGATCCGTCTTGTATTCGATACTTCATATGACGATCAAGGACCATGTATCAACACTTTATGAACTTGAACAAAAAGCTTTTGGATATCTTACAATGGCTTTACCAACCGAGTTACTACATCAGTTTAGTACTTGCAAGAAATCTATGGGATGCATTATCTGCAAGATGTGAAGGCAATCATCAATACAAAAAGAGTCGAAGGAAAGTGCTGAATAAAGAATTTGAAAATTTTCAACACTATGATAAAGAAGACATTCCTGCTCTTGTATCTAGATTGTCTCATTTGATAAGCGAGATGAAAGTGGTTAAGATTGAGAAGACCGAGGAAGAATTGAAAGAGAAATTGATGGAGGCAATACCAGCAAAGTGGGAGAATTATGTGTTGTTGCTGACTCATGACAAAGAGTATTCAGAATTATCATTTCATGATCTAACTGGAAAGCTTCATGCTAGACTGATGGAAATAATGACTTCAAACAAATCAACTGCTCAATTGCTGGTCAAAATTTTGCAAGTATCAATGCAAAGTCTAAATTATCTAGTTTTGATTCATCAAATCCAGCACCAACAATGTTTGTTGCTAGTCATGGTTCAAGAAATTCTGCAAATTCATCAAGAGGGTGTAATTTCACAATCCCAAATCATTCAAGTCAGAATTCATTTTCTGCACAAACACATGATGAACATTTGGGATTGATTTTAGCTTTATTATCTTCATATTATGGGTTGCTAAATGGTGGTCTGTCAACAGCTAATCTGAATGAAGAAGATTTTGATCAGATAGATCCAGATAATCTTGAGCAGATGGATATTAATTGGCAACTTGCAATGCTAGCCCAAAGAGCCAAAAGGTTCGGAAAGAAAACTGGATTCAAAAGTTCAAATCTAGATGGTAAAGTTGGATTAGATAATCAAAGGTGAAATGTTTCAATTTTGGACATTTTGCTCGTGAATGTTCACAGTCAAATGCATCTTCATCAAAATCTCCAACAACTTTAGTTTCTCAAGTTGATAAACACTATGATTGGGGAAGAAATTATGATTCTCCTACAATTGCTTTAACTGCTATTACTTCTGAGAAAATGGCACAAGCATCTAATGAAGGTTATGATTGAGCTGCAGATTTTCCTGATGAATCTGCATTTATCATCCAAATTGAACAGAATGATGGAGCAGTATCTGATTCTAAATCTGACACAAGTGGTTTTGAAACTATTGGCTATCAATCAATTTGTGAATTTTGTTCACAAAAAGATAAAAGGATTCAGAGTTTGGTAAAGGACAATGAGTTATTGGTTGCTGATTATGAGAGGAAGATTGAAGAATTGGGGTGATGAAAAGAAAAGGTTGGAAGGTATAATTCAAGAGTTGGTAGCCCAAAAGGAGAAGTATTCAGATTTTCAGGCAGAGATTGTTGAGAAAGAATTGAAATTTCAATGTGTTGAAAAGGAGTTTGAACAAAAATTTACAAAATTATCAGAAGAAAAGGCTGAATTAGTCAAAGAAGTGAAGAAATGGAAGGATGAAGCTGAGGATACTGCAATTGATTTTCAAAATCTATTTGATAAATCCAAATCTAGACTTGATACACCTACCAAAACTTCCGATGAACAAGCTGCTAAAATTGAGTCCTATCAGATTGATATGGAAAAGCTGCTAGACGAGAAGAGGGAGTTAGTAAGAGTGAATAAGTTGCAAAATGCAAATTTGGATATTCTGAAACGATATGAAAGCAAGTTAAAGAAAGAGTTGTTTGTAGAACTTGATAATATGAGGTTGTAGAAATATGAAACTCACAAGGTGGCTAAAAGGTTGATAGCTACAGAAAAAAGAGTTGGCTGAAGCTCATCAAAAGATTTCTGAGTTGAAGATTGAAGTAATTGATTCAAAGCGTCTTTTGAACAATGATACTAACTCACAATCTTTTACTAGTTTCTTAGCTAAAGATAAAAATTTTGAGAAAATGTTTAACAAAACAGTTTCACCACCAGGTTGTCTCAAAAAAGGTGTTAATGATTTGAAGGAAAAGGTAGAAACTGGTGATTATTCTAAATTTGTTGTATTCAGAACCTGATGAAGAAAAGAATGAGAAGAAAGAAAAGATTGCTGAAAGTTCTAAAGTTCCCACGGTTGTGTCTAGTTCTTCACCTTCTGGAAAAGACAAATCAGTAAGTTCAAAAACCAACATTGATGCAACAATTGTTGATGCTCTAAAAGATATCAACAAGGTCAAAGCTGAGTTCTCTCTTCTTGCAAAGAACGGACATAAATCTTCTGGTTCTGAAGAGAAGAGTTCAGGTAAACATGTTGGTTTGAGTTTCAAGACCAAAAATGTTAAAGTTGATGGGACTCAAGGTACAAAACACAAAACTTGAAGAAAGTCAATCTAAAGAAAGTCAAGAAAGATGTTTTCCAAGCTGAAAAAGTTCAACCTGAGAGGTTTTACAAACTCAAAGGTTCGGAACACATATTTTCTGAAAAGGAATTCCCGCTAAATTGCGTGGATGCTCAGAAAATATCAGAAGTTTTTGTGAAGAATGTTGATCCGAAGAACAAAAAGAAGCAAACTAATAAATATTCTTCTGGAGGATCAAATTCTACTCCAAAAACCCCGACATCAAAATGGGTACATGATCATCGTTTTCAGGTATTTGATAATTTTTATGATTATTTTGGAGATGCTATATTTTGTGAAGCTTTTAAGATTCCAAAAAGGCGAAATGTAAACAATCGTTTGTGTTATAATTGCTGACAAAAAGGGCATATGGCACAAGATTGTCCGGTTTCTGCTGCTTCTCCACAAAGAAGAGGAAAGGTTCCACATGTTGGTAAAATTACCAAACAACGATTCATTGATGAATATGGCAGAGTGATTGCTTGATTGAAAAGCCTATGACTGGTCGAAAAGTATACTTTTCGATCACATTGAACAGGGACTAGCCACAGTATCTGATCGAAAAGCTGGGTGGCTGATCGAAAAGCTGGTTGGCTGATCAAAAAGTACACTTTTCGATCAGGTCGGAACAGTACAAAGCTACAGACACTGATCGAAAAGGTGCGATCGAAAATTCAATTAAAAAGTATCAAATTGGATCGAAAAGCTGTAGATTTCGATCAGAACAGGGACAGAGCCACAGTTTCAATCGAATAGCTTATAATTCTCGAGATTCTTGCTTCTGATTTGATCGAAAGCTGCACAAAATCACACAAGCACCTCCTGTTTCGAGCTAAAAATTGAAAATCACACACAAAACTCAAATCGTTAGTCAATAAAACCTTGAATCCGATATCGCGATAGCATAGAAACAATGTTTCTTGGCTCTGATACCAATTATAAGGATCAAAACGATTCCTCACGCGATATCCATTCCTATAATCACTGTGCGGAATCTGGTGATTAGAGGTGATTTAAGTATAATTGAAAAATAGAACTAAATGACTATTAGAACAATGAATACACAAACAGAGATTGGAGACAACACTTCTTATATCATCGATTGCAATACACAAGTTCGAAATTCTCAAAGGAGAATTTCGTAAACACCCTTAGTCCCCTTCACCTTGGATCAACAACAAAACCAGCAACTTATACAAATGATATAAGGGTCCTATTTATAGGAGAGGATATGCTTGGAAAGCAAGCTAACCTATTTTTGGCAACCAAAAACCATAATTACTTAGTCAAATCCCATATTTGACTCTAAAGGTCCACTAAACTCCCTCTAAAGACTTTCTAATTGAACATAAACAAGTCTAAAATGGCTCAATGACCCAATATAACAATAACCTAACTAATTTTCACCTATTTAAACACATAGGCCTCCAAAATAGTCCGCCAATGGATAATTTAATACACAAGCCACAAATTATTCCCTTACAAGCTGCGCGTATTGTCACACCCCCAAAATACCACTAACGGAGTTTATACCGTTAAGGGGCGCGACTAGACCAGGATCCACAACCATAGTTACAAATACTAAACGAATCAGGGTTAGTTCAAGCACAAGTTATAAATCAAAGTCTTAAATTACATACGCAGCGGAAAAAAAATAATTATCCTGGCACTAACCACGTGCCTTACAAATTCATTGTCTTATAAATTCCCAATTTAAGTTAAATCAAAAATAAGAGTCTTCACGTGCCATGCCAACCTCCGGTGGATACTCCTTAGCGATCTGCAAAAGTTTAAACCACGCAAGTGTCAACCTAACGGTTGGTGAGTTCACAGTGGGCTTGTCATGCATTGGCCCAGTCTCATAATCATAAATCGTGTCAAGGTATACTTACAAGTTATTTATTTGTGAAAAACAATGCTCGTAACTAAATCTCAGTTTATAAATGGTTTGTCCGTGACCTACGTCATCGGGTATGTACTAGTTCCGTAAAGTTAAAGGACTCAACCGATATCGCGGGTAGCTAATCCGTTGTTCCATGCTCTAAGGAAGTTTGTACCAAAGCTGACTTATTTTGTGGGGGCCGAGCCATCCCGTTCGGTGCGGACCTACGTCATCGCGGTTTTTGCCTCCCCCGTGTCCTCTCGGGACCACGGTCAAATAGGCCGATATTGTTCCTCCGTGCACTTCCCGTGCCACGGGGCGGAGTTTGTCAAACTCCAGTAGATCTACCCAACATCCCCTCGCTTTACAATTAATGGCACAATTTTAGTTGAGGACTTTTAAGTTATAAGGCATCCTTAGAAAACATGTGATATCATATGGTTTAGACTTTAACCTACACTAGCCATATTAAAACGTTTTCAGTTTTGTTTCAAAAATAGTTTGTTCAGAGTTCACAAGTGTTTCCCATAAAACACTTCAGTTCATCAAGTGGGTGCCAAGCATCCCGTGTTCTCATGTTCATCAGTAGGTGCCTAGCACTCTAGAGTTTGTCAGCATTGCTTTCGTTAAGTTATTCGGTGTGGCCCAAACGGACTCACAGTAAGCGGGTTAGTGACACTCACCTTTGGTTGCACTGCTACACTTCAAGTAATCCAAATATTGTTGTTTAACGAAGACCTAGAACACGTTTAGGTCTTAAGTATTAGTTTCGTGTCTAATCTTTACTTAACGTCACTATGGCCCATAACATAGCACGTTGCAACTATGACTCGACATACCGACACACGGCACCAATGGTTGATCATAAACAAGGGTTCATATGAATCAGACATCAAACATGTTTCATCATGGCATAATCATGTAAGTCGTGGCATAACACTTAAGCAAATTTCACAAGTTTGGTTTTTAGGTCAAGTCTTAGTTTCGCTAGCATAGTTTCGCTAGGCAGTTTCGCTAGGTGCACGGGCAGCACTTTCGCTAGGCAATGCCCGGTGACACAGTTTCGCTAGGCTAGTTTCGCCCGAAACTGCTGACGCAGTTTCGCTAGCCTAGTTTCGCAGGGAAACTGGTTTGAACTTTCGTTCAGGTATTTCGCTCGATAGTTTCGCTTGAGCTGGTCTGGTCAGGTTCCCGGCGACACTATAGTTTCGCTGGTCAGTGTCGCTGGAAGGAGATATAATTTCGCTACTTAGTTTCGCCCAGAGAACACACAGTTTCGCTGGTCGCGAAAAACATACGGATTTGCCTAAAAATCAACCTAACAGCTTCTGATCATACATGCAATTCATTATCTAACATCCATAGGCATTTACCAACATAAATCAAGCAGCTTTATCATGTTTAACATGCATTATAATCATCAAATCTCTAAAAACACTTCTAAACCCTAAAATGACCAAAATTGCATAAATCATCATCATGGTTTGTTTTCACACGTAAAGTTATCAACTTTAGTACAGATCTAGCATTCCTAAACAATATACTGGCAGATCAAGCAGTTACATGAAGATTTGAGCATGCTTTAAGAAGAAAACATATAGAAAAGCATAAAACATAGTTTTTGGGACTCACGGATGATTCTAGGATCGATGAATGAGGTGAGATGATGGTATTGAGGCTGGGGTCTTGGTCCTTAGGTGATCTTCTCGGCTGACCAGGAGAGTGTGTGTGTGTGTTGTTGTGTGGTTTGAGCAAATGAGGCTACTAGGGTTTATAATGTTTATTTATATCAGAGGCTAGTTTCGCTGGCAGTTTCGCTGGCCAGGCGAAACTAGCTCCGGTCTCGGGTACATTGATCAGTCTAGCCTTCTACCGGGCGAATCTGTAATTTCGCTCGGTAGTTTCGCTGACTACCAAATTTGGGCAATTTTCACATAATCAAGTATTTACAATTAATCATGCTATTCACAATAATAAGTCATGTATTTAAATCACTTTGCACATAAAGACAATCAATGATGAACACATAACACATATGGACGGGTTCGGTGATCAACCAGAGGTCGTGGACGTATTCGGCCTAGTTATGCATTAGCTACTAAATTAACACTTATAACGTTACTAACGGGTTTGTCTAACGGAAGTTAACCTTGAAATTCTCGGGTGTCACACGTATTTTCCCAAAACAGTTACCCTCTAATTTCCCTTTAGTATCCTATAGGCGATTTAAACCTAAACCTTACCCTATTCCATTTCTTCCAAAATCCCTCACAAATGGCGCCTAAAGTAACGGGAAAGGCTGCTTCTGTAAGCGAATAATTTAGAGGCTTGTAATATTAAATATAGCTGGGCTGGGTTTAGTGGGTCTACTATGATTAATTATATTAATTTATAGGTTTTGGGCTTGGGCTTGGAAAGCCTTATAGGGTTAGGTGTGTAGTATATAAACACACCTAGGCCTCATTTGTAAAGGTTGGCCATTTGGGGGAAAGAGTTTCGAGAGAGAGAGTAGAGACAAGAGAATTCGAAATTCTCTTGTGTTTGTACAGGACGATTCATAGTTGATCGTGTGCAATCTTTACTATTTTAATTGTTTTATTGTTATTATTGCATTCTATTTCGATCTCTACATCTTTCATCTTGAATCAATTAATCGTCAGGATTCCCCACCTATGATTGATCTTTGATATTATGTTTGTTTAAGGATTCTGGACTTACAGCTTCAAAGTCCACTCAACTGTTTGTCGCTGAATACAATGTTGTGGGGTACTACGAGAAGTCTGAGAAGTCAAAGCCTTTTGATGAAATGATCGATCCTCCTGGAATCCAACATTCATTTTGCTTTAACTGTGGATCCGGTAATATGCAAGCAGAGAATTGCTGAAGACTCAGCATAAAAATCTGTTGATAGCAATGATGTTCATAAAGTGGACGCCAAAGTCAATGGGAATGAGATTAGTGGGACTGAAGAAATGATCAGGAAGCATCTGAAAAATTCAAGGATGAAGGAGGTGATCCGGAGTAGTTCGTTATGGAGGTGACCTTGCTTGCAAGAACATCAAAAAGGGGCAACTGCCCTATTTTTGGCGGAACCTTGCTCATACCATTCTCCACTGCCTATCTCACAAGAAAACTACGTGGGATGAACTTGCTGCACTCCAATCATCTGCTTTTCATGGATTGGTAAATGGGCTAAAGTTTAACTTCTCAAATATGATACTTGATGGAATGGTGGAAAATCTAAGACCTAAAATGATCTTTTACATGTACCACAGATTCACCCAATACATTCTCAATTGTGAATTTCCAAAGCTCTAAATTTCTGATGAACAACTTGAACTTAAATCTTTTACAAGCAAAACATTTTCTAACATGCAAATGCACAAAAACTGTTTTTCTTGGTAAAGACACATCTCACACTATGCCTAAGGCTAGGTCTGCTGAGCAAACTGCTCCTGGTGAGGCCACACCAAAAACCACTTCTAAAAGGAAGAGGCCTAGGTCTCCTTCACCTAGACCCTCCACAACCACCCGAGCCGCAGACTCTTCCTCATGCTCACGAAAGCATAGGAAGAAGAAAACCAAAAGTGGTCTCCACCTAGACAATCCACAGCCATCCAGAGGACTACCTCAGAATGAGGGTAATATACCATCACTTAGGCCATATGAAGTAGAATTCCCCAGGTACCCTCTTTGCAAGGGATGAACTGCTGGACTTGGTTGATTCACCCAACCCATATTCTGCTAAGAAGGTGACTTGCAGTAGTGATGAAGCAAGTCATGTGGAAAGGGCTGACACTACCCATTATGTCCCATTAGACACCAGTTAAAAGTAGCAAGACAATTACTGAATTGACAGTTTGATATACAAAACTTGAAAATGAAGTGGCAGATCTCTGTGCAATTGTCAAAGCTCAAGGAGAAGAAATTGAACGGTGAAAGCCACTGATAGGTAAGGTTGTCAACCGCTGAAATATTGCAATTTGTTGATACCTAATTTGTGCGTCATGTGAAGTATCTGAACAAGACGGTGGGATAATCAAAGACAAGTTCATGCTGCTTGCCGAACCAGGTCCGAACCTGGAGTTCGCACCGGCCGAACCTGGAGTTCGGACAGGGTTTGGCCCAGACGTATATATATAGGAACTTTGTCTTGTAATCTGGAATGGAGAGAGAATAGAGAGAGAGACCAGATCTTAACTGTGTTTTTTGAGAGTGTTTCTCTAGAGAGCTGATTAGAGAGTTTGTAATTGAATCTTTGTTGATTTCAATTAAACACACTTTATTTACATCTCGTTTTCATCTCGTTTTCATCTCGTTCTTACTCTACGATCAAGCAAACCTCTAGTAAGATCCGTCTTACGAATTTTCACAGTTCACATGTCAAACTATATTTAATTCAAAATAGGATCTTGCAGAGGGTCTCTTAATCATATCCAGAGTTAAAAGGCCATGCAGATGTACAAGAACAACTTCATACAGAACAAGAAACTGATATGGAAGAACAACTTCATCCGGAACAACTTATTGATCCGGAAGTAGAACTTCATCCGGAAAAACTAATTGATCCAGAATAAGTGATGGTTGATAATTAAATCACAAGTGTACTAAGGGATCTGCAAAAATCTGATACGGAGATGCAGGAGTAAGTTCTCTTGGAAAAACAAGTTATCCCGGATATGACTATCACTGCTGACTTGGCTGAACCAATGTTCTCTCAGCCAGCCAAATGGATAGCTCCAGAAGCACTATCTTTGATGAGAAATATGATGATTAGGAATACTCTTAACTGAACTTGGTTAAGGAGTGCTCCATCTCTGCCCAACATTCTTGTTTTAAAGCCTAGTACCCCCTGCTAGTCCTGAAGAAGCTAAGAAAGTTAAGCATATAGATGGACTAATAATGGGTCTGGTCGATGAAGCCAAGAGAAAGTCTTTCGAGGAGAAAAAGGCAAAGATGCACTCTGAGAAGAAGAAAAGAAGAATCAGAATGGCCAGAGAAGCTGAAAACAACATCAAAGCTGAACAAGAAAAGATTAGACTGTCAGATAACCTTAACAATGCCACACTCCTTTTGAATTCAGAGATATGATCATAGCCCAGGGGATTGGCAACTGCTAAACAAGTGAAATTGTCATCTGCTAAAGAGGTATGCGATATGATGTTCAGGGTTGTTCAAGAGGATGGTGAAATAAAAGTGAAGGAAGAGATAGATGCTAATGAAAGGCAAGAAGAGATAAAATGGAAGAAGAGAAACAGAAAATCCTAAAAACCCTATGATAAAGGAAGAAGAACTTAAACTTTTCAAAAGCTATTTCATTAACATAATGGGGGAGAATCAAAGCCAGATCAATCCTTCTAGTATTGATACCTTGAGAAACAGATATTCAGATACGCTACATGAACATGAAAGAATCTCAAAGGAAACAGGTGTACCAAGACCACCAGGTGCATTTGCTGATCAGAACAGAGCCCTAACCTCACAGCAACCCAAACGAAACCCTCCTAAACCTGTAAAGCCTAAAGCCAACCCTAAACCTGTAAAGCCTATTCCACTAAAGTCTTCACACCCATTGCACTACCACCTAAAGTTACTCATACCCTTCCATCTCCATATCCTCACCTAAACAAACCACTCACTCCCCAAATACAAAAACCAACCCCTGCAACCTCATCTCCGCCCAAATCATAATAAAAACCACCCACCAAACCTAAATCCCCTGCGTACAAAGGTCTTTCCAAGAGAAGGAAGACACTGGCTAAGAAGGGGAGAAGTATCTTCAAATGATGATGAGGAATACACAGATGTCCATGCTGAGAGGAGAAGAATAATCTCCTGGAAGTATGATTATCAAGCCAAAGTTGACCCGTTCACAACTAGTTCAAATGAGGTACTGAGGTTTACAGCTAAAGAAGCTATGGACAACCACACTGACCATGAGTTGGGTGATGTCGTCAACTTACCTGGTGATCTGAAGCGTACGTGTACACAAGAGCACTCCTTAATGATGAGGATAAAGATGTACTTAAATGACTTATACAGGGAAGTAGATGATGCCACACAACGCAACATTGACAATCCTGATGTGGATAAGAGAAAAGAGGTGACTAAACGGGAGTATAATAAAGAAAAAGACATGTATCACATTTTCACCAATGAACATGGCGAGACAATTAGAAGCTTAAATGATGCTCTAAATGGGCTTTCTGAAGATGAGATACGAGATATTGTCAGGATTGGTGATAGTGATAGCAGAACAATGAAACAAACCTATCATGAAAATCTCCTATGTAACAAGGCCAAATTTTGGTTACAACATATTGCAGAGAAGAAAACAAGATAGGAATCGGATGAACTTGGCTGGAAGAAGAGTTGATCCGGATACGATAGTATTTATTCTGTTCTTTTATTTTATCATAAGTTGTTCCAGTTTTATTCATACAGTTTGTGTATATACTCTATTTTTTCATATTAACATATATTTAATATGAATCATAGCAGACCTCCATTTTACTCATAACTGTGTTCTTACATGAAGTATATATTCTTATGTTATGTTAGTATGTTGGTTAGCAGATATTGCAAACACGAAGAACAAGATGGGAACCAGATAAACTTTAGTGGTGAAGAACAACAGAACCAGATGAACTTGATTTCCTCAGGAAGAAGATTTGATCCGGATTCAGTGACTTGTTCCAGTTTTATTCATACACTTTATGTATATACTATAATTTGTCATTTTAACATACATTTTGAATGAGTTAGTTAATACGATAGTAGAGCTCCATTTTACTCATATTTGTGTTCTTACACGAAGTAATCTTGTGTTATGTTAGTATGTTGACATTATGAGACAAGTGTTTGACTGTCGTTATGAACTGAGATGATTTATAATTAATTAAACAATATAAATTTGAGTTCTTCTGTCGGTAGAAAAAAAGAAGAATAGAACCAGATGAAGTAGAGTTTTTCAGGATGAAGAGTTAATCCGGATTGAAACATAAATTTGGCATTCATATTTAGAATAAAATCTATTTGTGAACTGAAACCCTTTAATCACATTTAGAATAAAATCAAGCAAACACAAAATTAAGATTGAGATAATTAACAAAAACTTCAATATATATATATATATATATATATATATATATATATATGTGTGTGTGTATATATATAGTGATCATATAACCAAAATTTATCATAGTTACAAAACTAAATTGATCAGGTTCCTATACAAAAATTTAATTAGCTATACATAGAAAACTAAGACCTAGCATCAGACATGTAATCTTCATCTTCAGGGTCATAGTCGAAGCTGTTGCTGGTGGTGGTGTCCTCATCAGGAGGAAAGCGACTCATACCCCCAAACAGAGCATCGGAGGTGTACGTGGAGTCCCTATTCCGGATTAAGTAGAATGACAATTTTGTCTCTCCCTATGGTTCCCAGAGATAAAGTTTCATATCCTCGATAGCTTCGTCAGACATGAAATCCATGTAGTTTGTCCCATATCTGAGGCACAAAGGTGGGATCTTCCAATAAATCAAGAAATACCCAATTAATGTGTGGCCCAGGAATCGCACCATGAGATTCAATTGATAGATATCAAAGGTGCGAATGTTGACATAGTCCACCTTGCCATGCCACACATCTTCTCCGGTGGATATTGTCGTTGTGGTGGATCTTCAGTGTGAACCTCCGACCACCTATAAAAAGCCCAAATGCAGAAGCGATAAGTAATTAATAAAAAAAACCCTATAAACCAAATGAAGAGATGAAAATACACTTACGATGACGCGGGCTGTAGTAGGGTTTAGGGTCATTAGCGGCCATAATTCTCCATTTTCGAGCAGCAGCAACCATTATGATTTTTTAGGAGAAGAGTTACGATTCTTGAACAAAGGAAGAAATAGAGTGACGGAATTCGAAACGTCAGGCCACGCTACCGTGTTAATTTATTACCGTGACCATTACTTATCTTTATCCACTCATAAAATGTTTAACAATCACCGTTGATAACTTTTGGTTTCACAAACAAAATTAATATATAGGTAATAGATTTTTATCACTTACAATAAATAAGCAAAGGGCATGAACACTCTACTATTTAGTCACACAACCTAATATAAGTGGCCATATGTACTAGCTTTTAGCTACATAACTAATTAAAAACAGTGGTTGTTGCTCACATTTAGCCACGCATAATATATACTTACTAGTATTCTTTGTTTTTAATTTACTATGTACTAAAATATACTCTTCCGTCACACAACATTATATAAGCATGACCAAAGGTATCATATATATTCATTTTTTGTCACATGAATAAAAAATCATTAAAATTATGTGGTCGTTTGGTGCATTTCGCCACTCTTTTTTAAGTGTGACATACAAATGCCACACTTTTTTGTAAAAAAATGGCTATAGCCTCTGTACCTGATTGTTGTTGTCACTTAACAAAAAAAATATGTGGCTAAAAGGGTCCAAAAGCTATATATTTGGCCACGGGTATAAAATATGTGTGGCTGAAACTAGTGTTTCTTACCTTTAGCCACGTTTTTTTTAAACAGTGGCTAGGCGTTTTCGAAAAAACCGTGGGCAAAGCCACTTTTTGACGTAGTGGAAGAAATGTATGATTATTCAAAGTTTGCAACTCCTGCTCCTGCAAAGAAAAGGAAGTCTAAGTCTAGGAAGAAGAAATTTGAAGCTGGAAATGCTCCAAAGTTTGATGCTGGTTCATTATTCTTGGAAGATGAGCAGATATTTGATAAGAGTGAGAAGTCCGTGAGTACTTTAACTGAAGCTAAAATTGTTAATCTTTGATTCATGAGAACAAACTGAAGGATATTAAGGCAAAATGCACTAAAGAAGCTAATGCAAGAAATGCTTTTGGTTCTCAATTTAAATATTCAAAAATCCCTGGCTACAAACACAAAGGTATTGGTTATGAAGTCAAGAATGTCCCAGTGCACCAGACAAAATAGAAAAAGAAGAAAGTTGTTCTTAAGTCTGTTCAGATTCATCAACCTCAACAACAACCGAAGAAACGGGTTCTTAAACAAGTTCAGAATCAACAAAGGCAAGCACAACAGAAGAAGCCGAATATGTTTACATCAAGAAATGGTCGTTATCATTCTGGAGGTTCTTTAAGTGGTTCATACTATTTACCTCAAAATTTATCTCTGAGGTATGATTTTTACGATAATTTCTTTGATTCATTTTTTTCTGATCATTCTTTTGGTTACTATAATTCTCTTGCTACGAGTCATAGTTGGAAACCAAAGAATTTTTTTGATAATCCTTCTTCTTATAAATACTTAAAGAATTTTTCCAAAGTTTCCCCGAAACTTCGTGAAAGAGTTTGCTATGTATGTCGTTAACCTGGACATGTTGCTGCAAATTGTCCAATGACTGCATACGTCCACAACAATGCAAAATATGTGGATCAAAATGGTAAAAATTTTTATTAACCATGGTCGCCAAAGTTAAAAAAAACTAGTAAGTCGTCTTGGTCAAAGACGCCAGTTGAAACAGTTTCAGGTTCTGATAAAAAATTATCACCCTTAATGATTTGGAAACCAATTTTTTTCCAAGGCCAACAAAGACTATGTGGAAGACACCAGGCGACCCGATGCTGTTGAATCGGGTCGATCCCAAAGAAACTAATGTTTTATTTGGTGTCAGCAGGTATTTTAGGAAGACCTATCGGTAGTTGAAAGATTGATGATAGTGGAATATCTGTTTTAATTTAAACTGAATTGCCAAACTAAATTTCTGTTTTTCAACATGCTAAAACGGAGGTATCCATGTTAATTGATCAATTTTATTTTATTTGCCACTTCATCTCATTCTGAAGGGGAGTTTGTTTGTTTGTTAGAAAATTGAAAATTACAAGAATAGTATGTTGTTTTTCAAATGGTAAAAATAAAAATCTATAAATAGAGTTTGTCATTTTAAGGGGGAGAAAGTTTTATGGAAAAGATAAAAAAAAAATGAAAAATGCAAAAAGTACAAAAACATTAAAAAATGAGAAATTATCTGACATGATTAAGAAATGATGGTACATTGGCTGAAGTTGTTTGAGTCATGGACAGAGTAAATGAAACAGCCATAAGATCATTGTTCGAGGTGCTAGGTAGGCTCGACAAATCAGAAAGTATACAAATGTGATATACACTAAATCTGATGCTTGACCTAATGGACAACATCTTGATGCATATTTAATGATATCAAGAAAATGATATGTGAAAAGAAAAATGAGAAGTAACTGTGTATACATGTGTTTATTTTGCAAAGATTTAAACTTGTTTGATTTTCTTTATTTTCTTAAAATGGTCGGACTATTTCTGCAGGTGTATCGACCTGATAGTGTAAGACCTATCTTAGGTTGGTGGCAACTCAAACATTACACCTTAGGAGTTGGTTTCATCCTTCACTTGGGTTTTGCTAATAACACTAAGTGATTTCATAATAACAACCCTTAGCGATCCCATAATGATTCCTGGAGTTTTGTGATTGTTCTTAGTGATTTCCAGATAGTCTTGGCGATTTGGACACTGGTCTTGGAGATCTGGATTTGTTCTTGGAGATCTCGTTTGTTCTTGGAGATCTCGCTGATAAGCTTTGGAGATCTTGTTTGTTCTTGGAGATCTCGCTGATAAGCCTTGGAGATCTCGTTTTCTATTGGAGATCTCGCTGCTAAGCCTTGGAGACCTCACCAACCTTGGCGACCTCACCAAGCTTTGGTGATCTGGATTTCCTTCTTGGCGACCTCACCAAGACTTGGTGATCTGGGAGTTGCTCTTGGCGACCTCACCAAGATCCTGGTGATCTAGGTTTTGTTCTTGGCGACCTCACCAAGACTTGGTGATCTGGGAGTTGCTCTTGGCGAGCTCACTAAGATCCTGGCGATCTGGGAGTTTCTCTTGGCGACCTCACCAAGACTTGGTGATCTGTGAGTTGCTCTTGGCGACCTCACCAAGATCCTGGTGATCTGGGTTTTGTTCTTGGCGACCTCACCAAGTGTTCTTGGCGATTTCACAGTTGTTCTTGGCGATCTCGTCAGTCTGATGACATAAAATTCACTAACTTCAATAACATTCTCTTGATTTCAGTGCAATCACGACCTGTGCTCTCTCCATTATAAATAGCAACACTAGAATAACCCTAAATAAGCTTCTGTACGGCTGTTTTGAAGAAGGAGAGCACTTGTTTGTGAAAACCCTCGTGTTCTTGAGTTTCAGAGGCAAAATCTAAGGATTTCAACAAGCAAACACTATGATTTGATCATGGATTCATGATTTCCGCACTTGAATCTGTGTATTGGATGAGTAAAGGCTCAAATTTGGTCCTGACAGATAGTTGTTCGTTTAAGGTTCTGCTTTATTTTCTTCGGTGTTTCGTATAATTCATCCGAGTTTCTCCGCGTGTTCACAAGACCGACCTGATTGTTGTTGAATTATACAATTTCAACTTATTTTTATTTTCTTTTTTTGTTAAATCCGAGGTCTTATCTGCGTATTGAAAGATCGACCATAAGGTAGACGATTTAACATTTTTATTTCTTTTAGCATGGAACACAATTGACTATATCATAAATATAATCACTATGTGTTAAATCACAATTGAAATCACAATGTCTGATAAGCAAAAGTATATTTGAGTATGTCTGATAGTGTGGGGTACACTGGTTAAAGCAAATTTAATCAATATTTTAACATATCGAGATCTTATAAGTATGATTCCGCATGAGTTTAAAGTTGGACAAATTATATCTGCAATCGACATGAATTATGTGCTACAATAATTGAAATTGAAGTGTAGTTCAGCACGTTATGACCAATATGATCCCAAGTCGTGATCTTTCTCACTAAAGACAAAAATGGTGTCTGATCCTATATTGCATTTACTTTTCATTTCAATAAATACAAAAAAAAAAGATTTTAGGTGTGTTTTGATATAAAGATTAGAAAAAACAAAAAGATTTTATTTCTAATTTATTTTCGATTGATCAACAATGGATACAAATCAAATTTCAAAATCAAACTATCTTGGAGTCTCAAAGAGACGTATTGCGTTAAGATTATTAATGTTGGCCAGGTTCTAAAGTGAAAGGAAAATATCACAATTTCAATCCTTCTGAAGCTGTTGATAAGGAGAAAACACACATCAAGTTGAGGGGGGGGGGGTTGATTGAAGATACAACACTATGTGGAGAAACAGATACTACACACGTCGATGGGGAGTTTGTTAGAGAATTATATGGTCCGTCATGTGAAGTATCAGGAACAAGACAAAGAGGCTCGGAAGGCTACTCACAACCTAACATGAAGTGACAGTTCGTGACACCACGAATTGGACCCGAAGTCACACTTCGTTCCATTTCGTGTCACTTCGTGTGAGCTTCAGTTCGTGTCAGTAATTTTAGTATAAATAGGTTTATCTTGTATTAGATTGAAACTTCTAGTCAAATCTTCAATGTGTGTTTCTGTGTGTATTCTCTGAAAGCTTAGCAATACAATCTTCATTGTATTTACATCTTGTGTCTTGATTTCATACTCGAATTACATGTTTATCATCATGATCGAGTAGACGATCCACCACTCACGCATGTTTATCACTAAACGTTCAGTTCATTTACAGGCCTAACTGCTACAAAGTCCATATGTTAAATCCTTTGAAACAAAATGTATTTAAGGTGTTTCACACCTACACAAAATATAAAAATCTAAAATTTTAATATTTTTTCCACTTCGCGTATGAGTTTACGGCATAGTCTGTGCTACCCCTGGATCTTATAGAGGTCCACCATTAGTGAAGACATGCAATGCCAAGGAAATATGCAAGGAGACCCACGTGTTCGAGTAGGTATGGCTATAGGAGGTACGCATGTGTGGGAGCATGTATGGGATAATTGAAAGTAATCTTAAGGCTTAAGCCATTGCATAAAGAACATGCAAAGTTTGCTTGGTTAATTGTAGGGTACATTAACTAACTATTCATATAAGTTTTCTTTTATTTAAAGGTTAATAGTAGAGTATGGATAAATTAAATAAGTATAAGGAGAAATTAAATAAAAACTGTTAGAACATGTTATGTTGTCTAATGCTACGTCTAGGTGTTTGGTCTATGTAATTAGTCATTTTGTATAATCTGGTCTCAGCGTACCAGTGGACGGACCAGGTGGTACGCGGCCACGGACCACCTAGTACGTGGGTTAATTGGTACGCCGGGCAGATTGGTATGAATAGTTTAAGCTCTGTGTTTGAGAGTAGTTGCGAGAGTTGAAGTCTTAACTGTGTGTTTTCTATAGTGTTTGCTCTCTGTTTTCTCTCTGTACTCTTGAGCTTGGTTATCAGTAAACGAAACGTTTATTTACATCGTGTTATAGAATTGATCGAGATCATGCATTAGTCTGAACCGTTCCAAATTTGGTACGTAGAGAAAGTGATCCGCTGGTGGTACGCCTTTGTTATTCTGGTCCAAGCGTGGTACGCTGTGAGAAGTGGTACGTTGGATTTGATTCTGGTATGCAGGTCGACATTTTGGTACGTTTGAGCAGCTTTTGAGAAATTCATCATGGATCCGTTCCAAGCCTTTGCTGCAATGTCTACAACCGTTCAAGCCTTACTGAACTGCGATAACGAGATAGGAAGAACGAATAAAGTTCCTAAGTTGATGAAATTTGAAGATTTCCATTATTGGAAGACTCGTTATGAATCGTATATCGGTGTGACGGATGTAACCGTATGGACTCCTATGGTTGATGGGTATGAAGTTCCAAAGTTCACAAGTGGAGTATTTATTGGTCAAGTGAAGCCTTACAATAAAATGAATGATGCTAAGAAAGAAGCATTTAAACTGGAGAAAAAGGCGTATTCTAACTTGTCAATGGCTCTTCCAAAAGAAATCCTACATGAATTTAAAATTCATACAACATCAAAAACATTGTGGGATGCGTTGTGTAATAGATGTGAAGGCAATGCTCAATACAAGAAAAGCAAAAAGAAGGTGTTGTTGAGAGAATATGATAACTTCTGTCACGTCCAAAATGAGACAATCAATGATCTCATATCAAGGTTATCACACTTGGTAAGTGAGCTAGAGTTAGTTGGAGTGAAGAAGGAGGCAGGTGAAATGAAAGAGAAGCTTCTAGATGCTTTACCAGCAAAGTGGGAAGGCTATATCTTGCTGTTAACTCATGATAAAAGTTTTGATGAGATTTCGTATGATGATCTGACAAGGAATTTGTTGGCTCGAGAGCTAGATATGATGCGAGTGAAGACTCTTCCAGCACAAGTTCAGAATCCGGATGTTTATTTTGGGGAGAATGCATCGACAAAGCATGCTAAACCTAAAACTAGCACAAACCCACCAACTACTGCTTTTTATGTTGAAATCGAGTGGTCATGCTAGTGTATCTCGGGGTTCTTCTGGTGAGAGTTATACTCAAAAAGCTGTAGTGACATATCCAGCTTACTCCAATCAATCTGCTTCTGTACCAAATCAGAATGCTTTTTCTGCCAAAACTACAAATGATTTCATGGCGCTGTTTTCAGCAATGGTTTCTTCATATGATGGGGTAGTGGCAGGAAAATTGACTAGTACTGAGTTAACAGATGAAGATTATGAACAAATTGATGCTGACGATCTAGAGATTATGGACATCAATTGGTCCATGGCGATGCTTGTTCAGAGAGGTGAGAAGTATATGCAAAGAACGGGACGCAAAGATTTAAATCCTGAAGGAAAGCTTGGATTCGACAAATCCAAAGTTCATTGCTATAATTGTCAGAATTATGGTCACTTTGCAAAGAAATGCAATAATGCATAGAAGCAAGAAACTTAAAAATTATTTCAAAAGTATGCAGCTCAGAGTTCAAAATCATCAGGAAGCAATTCTACTCCATCAAGTTCAAATGCAAATGCTTCGAATCAAGATTCTAAAGCTTTGGTTTGTCAAACTGGAGAAGGTTATGACTGGGGAGCAGATTATCCTGATGAATCTGTATTTTTGTGTACTGAAGAGAGAGATGTGCAAATTGAATATGATCCTGAACTTCCAGGTGAAGACTTCTTTGCTGAAGGCCATCAAGCTTTCATGGCTAACATTCAGGTTGACTCTAAACCTTGCGAACATTGCATGAGCTCTTCTAACAAATTGAAGGAACTTTCAAATGAGAAAGCTATGTATTATGACAAATACATGTTGGCAGAGGAGAACACAAAAATATACAAACAAAGGTGGGAGGCCGTTAAGGCTGAACTGAAAAGTGAACATGCATCAACTTTGAGCACCAAAATTGAATTAAATAACAAAACTGAAGATTACATCTTTTGTGAAAAGAAGCTTGCAGAAGCAAATGCTAAGATTTCTGAATTGAACATTGAAATTCTAGATCTTAAAAGACAACTTGAAAATTTCAAAAACTCAGCTTCCTTTGCAAGTTTTCTTTGCAAAGATGAAACTCTAAAAGAGGTGTTCAAGGAATTAAAATGCAATTCAGTTCCACCCCCGATTGTGCATGGTTTGGAACCAACAGACACTGAAACCAAACCATTAATTGTGTTTGATTATTCAAAGTTCACTGAGAACTTGGTGGGTAATTCTGACAAACACAAAGGCACTTATAAAAAGAAGCCTGGAAAACATGTGTCTAAGGCAAATCTTGATGCTCCAAAATCAAATGAGTTAAGTAATTCTGTAGGTGACAAACCAATTGGTTTTGTCAAATTGACACCTTTGGAGCAAGCCATTAAGATAAAAGAAACTGAGAAGAAAATGAAAATTTTTGAAAAAGAAAATTTTGTTAAAGGCTAAGATCTCTTTTATGAAAAAGACTTAGTAACAACTAGCAACACAACCACACCGGATGTTAATGCAATTCCGGTTGCTCCTCCAAAGTCTGTCAAGTTTAGTGGTGTTGGTTTTGGATCAGTTTCTGAAAAATCTGAGGTCAATCAAAAGAAATCTCAGGTAGTTCAGAAAAAATGATAAGAAATTGAAAGGGAAAATGGAAACTGGTGAATCATCTCAGAAAATCAGAATATATTGTCTCAAAGGTAGTTACCACATATTTTATGATGAGATGTTCCCGTTATGCTGTGTTGATCCAAAACAGGTTGCTAAGGTGTTTTATGTTGATTCCGAGGAGAATGGTGTGTATGATCATGGTAGTGGGGAAAGTGGATCGTTTCTAAAGCTTAGAACGAGTCTAAATGATCAGGATACTCAAAAGTCATACACTCCAAATGATCAGAAATCTGAATCAAAGTCAAAATCATCCAAATACTCACCAAAGAGTTTTTACAACTCAAATGGTCGGTTTTCTGTTAAAACAAATGATTTTGATTACAAATCTTATGGTTTTTGTGATGATTATGATTTCTATGATGATTTTGGTAAATTTGAACAAAACAAAGCCCAAAGGGTCAAACCAAAATGGTATGCTGATCAATGTGGAGTTGATGAATATGGTTTTTATAACCAATTTAGGTATATTACTCCAAAGCATAAATCTCGAAGATTTAATGCTAAAGCACCAAGGAGAGTTGTTAAGCAAATGTCAGATCATAACACCTCGACTGATTCAGGAAATAGTCTTCCTAGGGTCTTTGTTGATCGTAGGCGGTGTTATCATTGTTATCAACAAGGTCATCTCAGAAATAGATGTCAGATTTTGGCAAAGAAATGAGATTTCGCTGTTAGTAAAGATAAATCTGATTCCGTTTCTAAGCCAAAGGAGATAGATGAAAAGGTGGTAACAAAATAGTTTTTCAAACGAGAAAAAAATTTCAAAAATAAAAATCTTTTGGAAGTTCATCCTCGGGTGACTCTGCTACTGATTCATCTATCCCAGTTTTAAGGCAAAAGTGGCTGCCTAAATTGTCTTGAAAAGCCACTGAAGACTTTTCTGAAGATACCGGTCAACCCAAAGCTGAAAGCTTGGGTCCAGATTCTCACTAATTATTTGCTAATATGTGTAGGATGCTCGCAAGCCAGCTGTCAACAACTTCTGGGTAGTTGATAGTGGAGCATCCAGGCACATGACGGGTAATATTTCTCTGCTTTCTGACGTCAAACCAATTAATGGAGGAAATGTTACCTTTGCTGGCAATAAAGGTGGAAGAATAACCTGAGAAGGAAAGATGGGTAACGAGAAGGTCACGTTTGATAAAGTGCACTTTGTGGAAGAACTGCAACACAACATGCTGAGTGTATGACAGATTTGTATAAGCAGTATACAACTGCTTTCATAAGTTCTGAGTGCCTGATTCTGAAACCTGGAATTCAAATCCCTGATGATTGAATTGTGATGCGTGCGCCAAGATTTCGGATCTGTATGTGTTAAACATGAATCAATCTTTGTATGCTGTAGCTGCTACTTGTTTTATCTCAAAGGCTACTGAAAAAGATTTAAATCTGTGGCATCGTCGTATGGGACACATCAACTACCGCAAGATGAACTACTTAATTAATCATAATCTGGTAGAAGGCGTTTCGAGGAATCGGTTTTCAATCAATGATGTGTGTGTTTCTTGTAAGAAAGGAAAACTAACGGAAGAAGCCTCATCCATCCAAACGACTTAATTCAATTGTAACTCCGTTAGAGCTGCTTCATATGGATCTCTTTGGTCCAATGAATGTTCGAAGTGTTGACGGGAATTTCTATTGTTTGGTGATAACGGATGATTTTCCCCGTTTCTCATGGGTGGCGTCGCTGCATTCAAAGGATGAAACTCCGGATACTATTCAGAAATTGTTATCCAAGTTTGAATCGATGTATAAATACAAAATCTGTCATATTCATACTGATAACGGTACCGAATCCAGGAATGTTAAAATGATAGTTTTTTGTGATTCTCTTGGAATTGTACAAGAATTCAGTGCGCCATACACTCCTCAATAGAATGGAGTTGCTGAAACAAAGAATCGAACATTGAGTGAGACAGCACGAACTATGCTGTCTGATGCACATTTACCGATCACGTTTTGGTCTGAAGCAGTTCACACTGCATGTCATGTGCTCAATCGTGTTCTGATTGTCAAATGATTCAACAAGACGAGTTATCAATTGCTTAAAGGTCGTAAGCCGAATTTGCATTTCTTAGAGCCATTTGGGTGTTTATGCACGGTTCTCAAGGAATGTGGGAAGTTTGAAGCCAAAGTTGTTGAAGGCATCTTTGTCGGGTATCAGTATCCAATGAAACGGGTTTATTTTACTTCTTCTAAGACAATTGAGAATCATTTGAATGTGGATTGTCAAAGACACACTTTTCTGACACCCAAATTGGTTGATATTCCTGCTTTTGATTACAAGACCTTATTTGATTCTTTCTCGGCTACACACAATGATTCTGCTGATGAGCTTGCTGAAGAACTTCTAGGTGTTGCTATGGTACATGCAATACTTACTCCTGGTTCATGGTTCCCAAAGCTTCCAAGTGTTTCTAATGCTGCTTCATCTAGTCAGAATGTTTCTAACTTAGAAACAATGAGTTCGTCTGATGATGATGAGAGTACTTTTCATGAAGCTGAATCAACACCGGTTGATGATCCAATTAGCTTACCGAGTACAAGTTCTTCAGTGTCGGTCTCTTTACCTATTGGTGATCTTTCAAGCTCAGAGGACGCAGATGCAACTTTAAATAATCTTGCAGACAATATTGAGGTTCCTGATTCCACTACGCTTCGGATTTATAACATACATCCTCGGGAGAATATAATTGGAGATCCGAATTCTGGAGTGTGCACACAGCATCAATTGGTTGATTCTGTTGATGCATTAATTGCTGAAATTAGGGATTCCGGTGTTCAGAATGAAGTATTTCACTCATGTTTTCTGTCTCAAGTTGAGCCTACCAATTTTGATCAAGCGTTGGAAGATGCTTCTTGGGTAGAAGCGATGCAGAAAGAATTGCAGCAATTTCAGAAATTAGGAGTTTGGCATCTCGTGGATTTACCCGTAAATTCTAAAGAACCTTGTGGAACGAAATGGGTTTTCAAATGCAAGAAGGACGATCGTGGTATCATCGTCAGAAACAAGGCTCGATTAGTGGTTCAGGGTTTCTCTCAGATTAAAGGCATTGATTTCAATAAAGTATATGCTCCTGTAGCAAGAATTGAGGCTATTAGGATCTTTCTAGCTTTCACGGCACATCATGGTTTCAAAGTATATCAGATGGATGTCAAAAGTGCGTTTTTGAATGGGAAAATTCGTGAAGAAGTGTATGTGAAGCAACCACCCGGTTTTAATGATCCAGAGTTTCCTGAGCGGGTGTATAAGCTAGACAAAGCTTTATATGGTCTTCATCAGGCTCCAAGGGCTTGGTATGAGACTCCTTCTACACACCTACTGGAAAATGGATTTAAACGTGGCAAGGTGGATTGTACTTTGTTTTCAAAGAAGTTTGGGAAGGATTTGCTACTGGTTCAAGTTTATGTAGATGATATTATCTTTGGAAGCACAAATGATAGCTTATGCAAGGAATTTGAGTGTGTCATGCAAACGAAGTTCGAGATGAGCTCGATGGGGGAGATGGGTTTCTTTCTGGGTCTTCAAGTTCATCAATCTGCGAAAGGCATATTTTTGCATCAAACAAAATATGTGTCCGATATTTTGGCTCGTTTTAAAATTAGAGATGTCCGGATCCCAAGTACACCTATCCAGGTTTCACATGGTCTTGTACCAGATGACTCTGGTGACAACTTTGATCCGACTTTGTTTCGTGCAATGATAGGTTCCCTTATGTACTTAACTGCATCTCGTCCTGATAAAATGTTTGTTGTGAGCTTGTGTGCTAGGTATCAGGCAGCTCCTAAGGCTTCACATATGGTAGCAGTAAAACGGATCTTTGCTTATTTGAAGGGCAATCCGGATCTTGGTATCTGGTACCCTAATGATGATAAGTTCGAGTTATCATCTTATCCTGACTCAGATTATGGCGGCTGTAAAATCAATTTCAAGTCAACCACCGTTGGATGTCAGTTTTTGGGGGAGAGATTAGTGTCCTGGCAATGTAAGAAACAAACTTCGGTTGCAACCTCTACTGCTGAGGCGGAGTATGTGACTGCTTCAAGTTGCTGTTCACAAGTTTTGTGGATTCAACAGCAGTTACGCGACTATGGTTTGAATTTTCTCACTACTCCCATTTTCATTGATAACTCGGCTGCTATTTCTATCATGAAAAACCCTATTCAACATTCAAAAACTAAACACATTGACATAAGATATCACTTTATCCGTGATTGCTATGAGAAGAAACTAATTGATTTTGCAGAAAATTCACATGGATTTTCAAAGGGCTGATTTATTCACTAAAGTGTTTGATAAAACTCGCTTTCAATTTTTATTGCGAATCAATGGGGTTACTCGGTTGAATGCCAAGTAAACTGGTTCAGTTGATCATTTTTTACTTTCTTTTGATGTTTTCTTTTATTTCTGCTTTTTAGGGGAGATATGGAAAAATACAAAAATAGTGTGTTTTCTTGTATTCAAATATTAAAAAGCATAAAAAAATGGAAAAATAAAAAATTGAAAAATGTGATCCAACCTTGTGAGAAATGATAGTACATCAGTGAATGTTACTAACCATGGATAAACTAGATTGAAAGGTTGTAGGTTCTTGTTTGTTTCATTGAATGTGTCAATCAATATCTGATACTTGCTAGTATGATATAAACATAACGCTTGCCTGAAATCTGTGGTGTAACAAGATTCTTATGGTTGTGTAATCTTGATATAAGATGAAAAATAGAATAAATAGAATAAATAAGTGTTCTAGTGTATGCATGCTTTCTTTTGAAAGATTTAAACTTGTTTGATTTTCTTTATTTTGTCAAACGATCGGACTTTCTCTACATATCGAAAGATCGACCTGATCGTTGTTCGTTTGACGTTCTCCTTTAATTTTCTTGGTGTTTCCTATAACTCATCGGACTTTCTCTGCATGTACATGAATACCGACCTGATTGTTGTTGAGTTATACAATTTCAACTTGTTTTGCTTTCTTATTTTCCTAAGCAATCGGACATTCTCTGCGTGCTCACAAGGCCGACCTGATTGTTGTTTGTTTAGGGTTCTGATTTCTTTTTGCATGAAACACTATGAACGACTTATATTTGTAAATATTCAGTGATGAATAAGAGAAAAATCAAAAATATCATAAGTCGGATTCTCAATTACTTGAATTTGTGGGTACCATGATTTTTGTGCTTGAAAAATGCTGATTAGGTTGAAATTGAAATGTGTTAAGTGCATCTCACTGGTATGATCTTATGTTGCAATCTTTCTCACAAAAACATAAATTATTGCATTTATATTTCTATTTTGCATTTTATTTCTTATTTCAGAAAAATCAAAAATATTATAGGTGTGTTTTAGCATAAGTTTGAAAATTCAAAAAGATTTTAGTGTGTTTTGATATAAAGTTGCTAAAATTTAAAAAGATTTTATTTCTGCTTTATTTCGATCAACTAAATTCAGGAACGGAAAATTTTTATTAAGTGAACCACAATCGAAGCTTGAATCAGCTCATCATGGTTTATTTTGGAAAAATCTAGATTTTTGAGAGTGAAACGACAAATTTTAGGGTTAAGGGAAAAATTGGAATTTCTCATGAAATGTGGTCTTGACGTACCACATGGTACGCCCGGCGGACCACTTTGCATATATAAGGGGAAAAGATGGTACGTGTTCGGCATAACCCACGTACCACATTCACACAACCTCTGCGAACCCTAAATCTCTCGTTACTGTTTTTTTACTGATTTCTCTGTGGATACCGAACCTTTACTCACGATTTTTGTTGCTATAGACAGGTATGAGGAAGGCGCATTTGTACATAGTCTTGGATTTCATTATCGTTGTCTCTATCGTTTGATTTTGGGTATTGAACATTCGTTTTTTCGCAAACGAATCTAGGGCTGGTTAAGGGTCTTAGATACGATCTTAATGGGTTTTGAGTACACACACTTAGTCGGTTTTTGGTCTAGGATGAACCCTTAGTGATTAATATCATTACAAACACAATTTTGATTGTTAAAATTGCAAAAGACTCTTCGGCTGAACTGTTCTTCCGCCGTACCACATGGTACGCGACGTGCCAAATTTGGTACGTGGCCTAATGTGGTCCATATCTGGTCCGTTTGACCAATCTGGTAAGTGGTCAATCATTGTGGTCCGCCCCGTACTAGAAGTTGTCCGTCTGACCATTTTGGTCTGTGACGTGGTTGTTGGGTTACGACAGTGGCATTCGGGTCTCGGTAATAGCAATTTTTTTTTTATTTGGAAATAATTATTTACAATAAATAATTATTAAACAATTACCGAGTAGATTAAAACAGATAATTAAATTAACTATTAATTTAATAGGCAGCGGAAACGTGTTAATTTACTAACGCGAAAACCAGGTAATTAGCGTAAACCAAAACAACAGGATTCGACAATCACCAAACGCGCAAACACCATAATCGCGTTTAAACAAACGCGAAGTATTTATAAAATAAATAAATAATTTAATCTAAACTAACTACGAGTTTAGATATACCTGAGCGGTGATTCAAACAGACGTTCGAGACACCGGAAGTCAACGGGTGACGCTAGGGTTTCGCAGAAGTGATTCGTCTGACGAATCTGACTTTCCTCGTGAACACGGATTTACTACGCGGTGAATCAAGCACCGAGAAAATCTCGTACGTCGGATTGGGCGCGAACTAGGGTTTGCGGACGACGAGCCGAACACACCAAAAGGTGGTTCACGGCTAGGGTTTGTCGGCGGTGAACCGGCGACGGCGAGGAAGGGCGGCGGCCGGCAAGGTGGCGGCGGTGGCTTAGCGACGGTATGGCGGCGGCGGCAGCGGGGCGCACGGCGGCGGGGCGTGCGGCGGTGGCTGCAGGGCGGCGGCGGTTGTGCGTGCGGCGGCGGCTGAGAGCGGCGGCGGCGTGGAGGGCGCACTGGGAGTGAACGGCGGCAGCGGCTAGCGAAGCGGCGGAGGGCGGCTGTGGCTAGCGGAGCGGCAGACGACGGCGGAGCGACGGGAGGGGTTTAACCGGATCGCGAGACTCGCGACCTTGGTTGTCGGAAACAAGAAGGGCGGCGGCGGCGAGGTTGCCGTCGGCGTCGGATCGCGAGAGGGAAGGGAAAAGGGGGGCCGAAATTCTCACTAAGTGGATTAGGGTTTCGCCTCCCTAATCAGTTATATTTATAACTGACTTTGTTTCCGTTTAACCCCTCGATATTATTAATTCCCAATCGAACCATTTATTTTCAGAAGTTAACCTTTAACCTTTTAAATGTTCGTCGCTAACCAAATATTAGTCATACTAATAATCCGTCGATTTTCGTCCATTACGTTAATAATAATATTTAACGTTTTTGTCGCTTAATTAATCTTAATGATTAATATTGATTTAAGTAATTAATTATGTATCAATTAAACTATTTAATAAACACATAATTAATCTTTCTGCGAATTTGCCGGTTATATAGGTAAGCGGTCTTTAATACCCGTTGCCTCCGGTGTAACTCTTACGGGTCTTGACCGGGTCGGGTACTTGATTTAGTCGGGTCTGGACACCTAAATCCAACAGTCTCCCACTTGGACTGATCGCGACTATTAATCAAGATACAGTCAGAGGTGCTCTAGCTACACGTGGCTGTCCCAACCAGTCATGACACTTCAAGTCAGAACAACCAAGGCATATCAATAAACTTGTGATATAGTTTAGACTTAAGGTATTTGTAAAGTCATCAGATCCTTTCTGTATATGACATCAATCGAACCAGAGACATGGATCTATTCATTCTCTTTGTGTTCGATCATTGTATTTCTCGTATTACTGTTCGAAGTGGTCCAATCAAACACACAGTAAGTTTGGGTAAGGCCTTACACTTAACACTTGGAACCGACGAGAGGGCCCATGATGTCTTGCTGTTGCATTATTATTGCAAGAGTACAGAATTCCATATTGATAACATACAGCTCCCACTAAGCTTCAAATCGATTCCCAAGAGTAACCGTTATGGCTGGCAGTTACGCGACAGCGTTAAGTTACAATCAAAGAATGATCTTAGGCAGACGGGAGGTCGCTCATGTATCTCAGGTCAAAGGATACCGTTGAGTATACCATTAATCAGAACCGTCTTATGATTAGATCCATGAAGACATTCTGATGCGAGTTACGTCCTGACGTCATTCTCCAATGAGGCCTTGTGAGTCTGGAAGTCAACACCTTGAGTCCAGAGTCAGAATAGTCTTGCTTCAGGCTTTGCTCCCGCAATGTCTGATCGACTACGGACCTTTAGAATATTAACCAAATATTCATGGATATCAAAACGTATAAAGTTCGAACGCGTTACGCAGAATTCAGACTCTCGTCTAGCATCTTTAGAGGAGGTCGAATGATATGGTGCAAACGATGGTGTTCGACATCCAACACTAAATCGAGTATCGATGCGATGCAGAATTCACGTACTGTACAGTAATGTGATTTCACTGATCTAACCCGATCCTTGAAATCACGAATTCGCAATCATGCCCTCGTATTTCGTTTTAGGATTGCCCTGTGTCAGTTGTTTCTTAAGATTCAGTGTTTGTCTTGAACAGTGAGTCTTCTTAAGTGAATCGAACTTGTGATAATATAGCGTCCTTGGCGAGCACATTTATGACTGTGTTATCACGTGAGCATGTTAATTGACTGTTTAGAGAGTCAAATTAACCCTTTGAATGTTTTATGGCATTCTTAGTTCAGATTCAATTAAGGTGGCTACCAATGTTCAACGAGTACAATTGATACTCATGTTAATGAACATACATTTTATTTCATCAGTGTTTGGCAGTGATGATGTGATTTTCCATCTATGGTTATGGCGTAACACTTTACGGCAACCTTCCATGCTTTGTCTAAATATTGAATTTTCTTTTCGTATCATATTTAGTATGATTCGAATTGTTTCAAGAGATTGATCGTGTTAATGGTTGCTCAGCCATATCATGATCAATACTTAATTTAATCTTGAAACTTTTGATCAATTGAGGTGTCATTTAAAATTTTAATCCAGTAAATATTAAATGATCTTTAGATCGGCATTAGATCGTTATTCCGGTAAGGATCAGTGGCGATGCTCCCACTTGCTTGAGGCAGATTGACATTCATATCATCATTTTTCTTTCAAACCGTGTGGATACTGATTTTTACGCAGAAATGCGATAATCAATTTCCGTTCTCAAGAACGAAAAAGCTCGACTCCGTAGTTTGCGGTACGGAATTCGAATGCTTAATATCCAGATGTTATGACTTACTCATAAGTTCAAAAACGATTGTCAAAGTCTTTTCAGAGTTTGATAGCATGAAGATGCGTTCGTCTTTGATTGTTTGAAAGTTTCTCGTGATAATCGAGATGATGATCTATTCTATCGGTTTCTTGGGTCCGACATTAGAGGATGTTTCCCTTATTCTGGTAAGGTAAAACATACAAACTCTAATTGGAATGTCAATGTGTTTCGCTAAGCAACAAATCGTTGTTGGTGAAACATTGCCCATCTGGCTCGTCTCGTATAGGTGCGAGAGTTGTTTTACATAGTCCAGCGACTTATCTGAGTCACTTTGCTTCAGATATTTAGAGATCTAGCTTTGGACATGTAATTCCTAAATTCCATTTTCGCAAGATACAGGTCTTGGGATTGGAAGTCAGATATGCAAGTGATGTTTGAAGGGGCATTATGGTTACAAAATGTAAAGGACTTGGTGGTGGCAAGTCATTAGTCTTGTGTTTATTGGTTTCAGGAAGAAACCGTGAATCTACGTACAAAAACTAAGTGTATGTCGGATTCAAACACATGTGAGTACAACTCTTGTAGTCGTAAGACTTTCAAGATGTGTTTTAGGTATGCACACTTAATGGTGATGTCCACCAGAGGTGGTGGGACCATTCTACAATGTTATAATCATCAGGTGATTATTCCTGTAGTAGTTCGGCTGGTGAATCGAACTTATATGAACAAACGTCCGCTTGAAGCAGAGGATTGATAAGTTCACTAGGTTATAGATCGAAAAGGCGATCTACAATTTGTTCATCTTGATTTAATATTCTTGACGTCATATGGTTCAAAGTCGTGAGACTTTATGAACTATTATTGCGTCGTGCGTAGACTCGTAACAATTACGATATACGCTTAAGGCATTATAGCTCTGATGGGATATGATAATTATAGAGTTATCATGTCGCATTTAAGCTAGCCTTGTGTCACACCCCCCCTCCTCCGCACCCTGTCAGGTGCGGGGGAGGGCGTTGGACCGGCTGTCCGTATCATTACCCGAGATGCCAACGCTTCTAACATCACACACATACACATTCAACGGACATCCAGTCCACACATATGAAACTCTTAGACCGACTCATGAGCGAGGATGCATTGCACCTCTTATTCGGTCTAACAGAATCGATAGCCACCGGACATGGCCTGGAACTGAATAACAACGATACAAGATACCAAAGGAAACATAGTCATTATCATGTCTTTATTTACATTCATAATTCATAATTCATAGTTCATACAAAGTCCAAGTTCATAGTAACAACAACCAAGTAGCATTCCAAGTTCATAATAGGTTCATTCCTACACTTGCTTACCTGCAACATAAGTCATTCATAACATAGTCAACAACAATGTTGTTGGTGAGTCTTAACTACTATCATAATGTTAACAGTTTTCAAACGCATGCTGGTTATGAAATTATCAAGTCATACCAAAGGTCAAACTTCATGTACTCTACGGGCACGTCGCAATCAGCCGTAATCCCTCTACGAGTAGTAAATTCATTTCAACATATAATGACATATTCCCCCTAGTTTCTTAATCCTAGAGGATCCGGATGAACATGGATAAATCAACTATAATGGCCGTTATAATCCCTTATATGCCTATTGGTTCAATCATAATGACCAGAAAGTATATAATAACCCACACAGGGCATTTCCAAACTAACAGTGCTTGACAGGATAAGTTCATAACAGATATAACCAATACATCAAACAGAATCGTAATCTTACACAGTTAATTCTATGAGAGAAGTCAGAGGACTCACTCAAAGAAGTCAGAAACGGTGGCTAGACAGAATATCCGAGAAAATATCTTCTCTTTGATTTCTAGCAACCTATCATCGTTATCATGTTCATATTCGTCATATACGAGGCTAACATGTCTCATATCATTCTCAGGTTGAAAATAGCAAAAAAATACAGTTACTGGATCAGTCTCGATAATTTTTGGTTCATCCAAAATTGGCTAAACATTCTGTCATTTTTCTTCATAGGCGTACCGCCTGGAAGTTTACATTTCTGGGCGGTACGCTTCATATGGTCGACTGATTTCCAGATTTCAAATCCGGGCGTACCGCGCTGATTAATAAGTTTCTGGGCGGTACGCTGGAATCTGAGATTCCGGTTTCTGTTTCACTTTCCTGGGCGTACCGCTCTGCATGCAGGGATTATGGGCGGTACGCCCCCATCTGTGAACAGGGGCCCGACTATTTTGTCTTTTAGTGCCATTTTCATATTTTGGCGTTTTGAGTCCAGAATTCTTACTATATTAGTTTCATATTATTCCGAGGGGTCAATTTAAGGTTTATTTGTGGTCTAATACCTTAACCAAAGCATAACCCCAATTCCCGAGCTTTCCATTTATGGTAATTTTCATTGTTTCGACCCCCGATTCGTACAGATTTCATTAGGGACAGAATCCCTATGACCCAATGACTCATTTCTCATTTTGATACACTGATCAACTCTGGATTCAAGTGATCTTAACTTGTAAAGTTTCCATTTATGGAAAGAATCAACATGCATGCATAAAAGGGTTGTACCTTGTGAAGGGATCCTTGTACCACCGAGCTTTTCTGATTTCCTTGTCCTCTCCAGTCTTCAATCCAACTTCCAGTAATGATTCTATGCTTGCATGCATGATCCATAACCATTTATGAGTGTGGATGATCATAAAGAACTCAAAACAACATTCTTACACCAAAATCAAGATATCCTTACCTTGTATAGCCTTGAATCTGGTTTCCCACACTCCTTAGCCTTCCCCAAGTGATCCAATATCACTGATTTGATGAGAACACAAGTAGGGTGTGAGGGTTACATCAACTTAACATAACTTTGGTATGAAATGATGATTAGGAAGCTTACCTATGAAGCTCCAATCTTCCACAAGACTCCAATGGCTTGAAAATGGTGGTGGCAGGAGTCTGAAACAGTGGGGAGAGGACTCTGGCCGGAGTGTGAGAATCTCACAAGTGTATAATGGCTATAAAGGCCAAAAACCTTGTTCTTATCGATCTGACGTTTTGAGGCGTACCGCCCCAAAGTACATGTTCTGGGGCGTACCGCCCGGATTTTGAGGTTCGTACATACCAGAATCCGACGGGTGCCGCAACCCGACCCATTTACCAAATGGGTGGCGTACCGCCTAGGATTTCCCCATCCTAGGCGTACCGCCCCAATTTGTAATTCAGAAACTTTTGAGAGTTTCTCATTGAAAATTCCAACTCGGATAATCGTTTTATACCCAAAGGTTACATTCTCCCCCCCTTAAAGGAATTCCGTCCCGGAATTCGTTAGTCATTAACCGAATAGTTGAGGGTATCTTCTTTTCATGTCTATTTCAGATTCCCACGTATATTCGGGACCACGTCTAGCGTCCCATTTGACTTTCACCATTGGAATCCTTTTCTTGCGAAGCTTCTTCGTGATTCGTTCCATTATCTCGATGGGTTGTTCGGTGAAGTTCAACTTTTTATCAATCTTGATTTCTTTCAACGGAACTGCGAGAGCTTCATCGACCATGCATTTCCGTAGATTCGATACATGAAACACGTCGTGAACTCCGCTAAGCTCCTCAGGCAATTCTAGTTGATAAGCCACCTCTCCGACTCTTGATATTATTTTGAAAGGTCCTATATATCGTGGGCTCAATTTCCCTCTTTTGCCAAATCGGATTATACCTTTCCAGGGTGATATTTTCAACATCACCATGTCTCCTTCTGCGAACTCGAGTGGTCTCCTACGTCGATCTGCGTAGCTCTTTTGTCGGTCTTGAGCAGTTTTAAGTCTGTTGCGAATCTCCCTAACTTTCTCAGTAGTTTCCATTATCAGTTCAGGTCCTGTAAGTTGACCTTCTCCTACTTCAGACCAACACACTGGTGTTCGGCACTTTCTGCCATACAATGCTTCAAACGGTGCCATTTGAATGCTGGTGTGGTAACTGTTATTGTATGAAAATTCAGCTAGTGGAAGATGATCATCCCAGCTACCACCAAATTCTATAACACAAGCTCTCAGCATATCTTCTAATGTTTGAATGGTTCTCTCGCTTTGCCCATCAGTTTGGGGGTGATAGGCTGTACTAAACTTCAGTTTAGTCCCCATTGCTTCTTGAAAGCTTTGCCAAAAATGAGAAGTGAATCTAGTATCTCTATCAGAAATTATAGACTTTGGCACTCCATGCTTTGATATGATTTCATTTACAAAAAGCTTGGCAAGTTGCTTCCCATTGTAAGTTTCTGCCATTGGTAGAAAGTGAGCAGTTTTTGTCAAACGGTCCACTACTACCCAAATGGCATCGTTCCCGCTTCTAGTTTTTGGAAGCTTCGTCACGAAGTCCATGGTAATTTCTTCCCATTTCCACTCAGGAAGTTCTATTTTCTGAAGACATCCGGCGGGTCTCTGATGTTCAGCCTTTACTTGAAGACAAATTGGACATTTTCAACATAGGCAGCAATTGCCTTTTTCATTCCTGGCCACCAATAATTTGCTCTCAAATTCTGGTACATTTTGTCGCCTCCTGGATGGAGCATGTACTTGGATTTGTGAGCCTCCCGGAGAATTACCTCACGTAATCCTCCTTCTTTAGGCACCCATATACGTTTGCCTAGTCTTAGGATACCATCCGTCTCTCTTGTTAGTTTCCTTACAACAGTCATCATCTCATCCTTGTCAACATTTGAGTCAGCCATTTGTTTCTTTTGTGCTTCGATGATTTCTCCAATTAAATCTACACTTACATTCAGTCTCAAGGCTCGAACTCGGAGTGGCTTGATTCTTTCCTTTCTACTTAAAGCGTCTGCCACTACATTGGCCTTGCCTGGGTGATACTTGATCTCGCAATCATAATCACTCAGCACTTCCATCCAGCGTCTTTGTCGCATATTCAACTCTTTTTGACTGAATAAGTGTTGTAAACTTTTGTGGTCGGAGTATACTACAAATTTGGCTCCGTATAGGTAGTGTCTCCAAATCTTAAGGGCAAAAACGATTGCTCCTAACTCTAAATCATGTGTGGTGTAGTTTTTCTCATGCTTTTTGAGTTGTCTGGATGCGTAAGCAATTACCTTATCTTTCTGCATCAGAACACATCCGAGTCCATTGATAGAAGCATCGCAATATACCACAAAGTTTTCAGTTCCTTCTGGTAATGAAAGTATAGGAGCAGAGCTTAGTTTCTGTTTGAGCAATTCGAAGGCATTTGTATGCTTAGGTTTCCAATCAAACTTCACATTCTTTTGAGTAAGGGAAGTTAATGGTGTGGCTATCTTTGAGAAATCCTGAATAAATCTCCGATAGTAACCAGCTAGTCCTAAAAATCGCCGAATTTCGGTAGGACTCTTTGGTTGCTCCCATTCAGCAATCGCTTCTACTTTCGATGGGTCTACTTGAATCCCGGACTCGCTGACCACGTGACCCAGAAATTGTACTTCTCTTAGCCAAAAATCACATTTGGAAAACTTTGCATAAAGTTTCTCAGATCGCAATAATTCCAATATCTTTCTCAAATGTTCACCATGTTCTTCCCGAGTGCGAGAATAAATCAAGATGTCGTCAATAAACACGATTACAAACTTGTCAAGATATGGCTTGCACACCCGATTCATTAGATCCATGAATATTGCTGGCGCATTAGTTAATCCGAAGGGCATAACTGTAAATTCATAATGGCCATATCTTGTTCTGAAAGCTGTTCTTGGGACGTCCTCTTCACGGACTCTGACTTGATGATACCCTGATCTCAAATCGATTTTTGAGAAATAACTAGCTCCTTGTAATTGATCGAACAAGTCATCAATTCTAGGCAAAGGGTACTTGTTTTTGATGGTTACTCGATTGAGATCGCGGTAATCGATGCACATCCGCATTGAGCCATCCTTCTTTTTCACGAAGAGTACCGGCGTTCCCCAGGGTGACGAACTGGGTCTAATGAACCCTTTATCGAGAAGTTCCTGAAGTTGATTCCTTAGTTCTTGCATTTCAGAAGGTGCCAGTCGATATGGTGCCTTTGCTATCGGGGTTGTTCCAGGTGCGAGCTCAATTTGAAATTCTACTTGTCGTGTTGGGGGTAATCCAGGTAACTCGTCGGGAAACACATCTGGGTATTCTGAGACTACAGGTACTTCTTCCAATTTCTTTTCTCGAGGTGTCTCAACTAGGTTTGCTAGGTAAGCTTGATCACCTTTCCGAATACATTTTCCCGCTTTCAATCTGGAGATTATTCTCATTGGTTTTGTTTTCCTATCTCCCATGATCGTGTGAATCTGGTCGTCTGCAGACTTCAATTCTAACATCTTATCGGCACAACGAATCTTCGCCTGATATCGTGTGAGCCAATCCATTCCAAGGACTATATCGAATTCACTTAGTTCCATAGGGAGAAGTTCGAGTTCAAAAGTAGTGTTCTCATGCTCTAAACGACAATCTCTAATTACTTTAGAGATACTAATCTTATGGCCATTAGCAGTTTCTACAACATAAGGTATATCTAACTTATGTGTAGTACATTTTAGTCTAGGGATACAGGCAGAGGATACAAAACTCCTATTAGCACCAGAATCAAATAAAATGCTAACAATCATATTATTGACAGAAAACATACCAGAGATCACGTCATCATTCACACGTGCCTCTTCGGCGGTCATGATATAGAGTCGGGGTGTACCTTTTGAAGTTCCCACGCCTTTGTTCTGTTCATCCCTTTTCTTCTTCCCTTGCGGACACTCCCAACTTCTATGCCCTTTTTCCTTGCAGTAGAAGCAGACTACTGGTGACCTACATTGTTGGTGCGCGTGCCCTGCTCTCCCACAATTTTTACAAGTCTCTGCCCGCGGTCCTTTGAAATCCCTCCCATCATTTCTTCTTCCTTGGTCATTCCTTCCAAATTTACCCCTCTTGGAGTCATGACCTCTTTCACTACTTTTTCTTTTATTTCCGGAGGTGTCTACTTTGATTCCCGCTGTCCGGATCCATTCATCTGCCAATGTACCGGTCAGACTTATAGCGGACGCCAAAGTGTTGGGACGAGCGGATCTCACATTCGCTCTTATCTCGGGGCTTAATCCCCAAATGAACCTCCTGACTTTGGAAGTCTCAGTATCCGCCATGTGAGGTACTAAATTCAACAGTTCATTATACCTATTAATATAGGTCATGTAGTCGGATCCAATCATTCTTAAATCGATAAACTCATTCTCCAACCTCTCAGCCTCATTTTCTGGAATGAACTTTTCCATAACTATTGCCCGAAATTCTCTCCAACTCATACGATAGACTCTTTCCTTCCCAAGTCGATTCAATTCCACCTTCCACCAGTTTAATGCTGCCCCTTTGAAAGATTGGGACGCAAACCTTACCTTGTCCCTGCTAGCACAGTTGCTAATATCCAGGGCTGCCTCAGTTTCTTCTAACCAATTCAGGGCATCAGTAGCCCCTTTGTCTCCCTTGAAAATACCAGGCTTGCAGGCCATGTAAGTCTTATAGGAACACCCTCTCCTTTCCTCCTTTTTGGTCTTATATTCCTTGCTCCTTGACCTTCTTCTGGTCCGTTTTGGACGATCTTCATAATCGGGACTGGGGCTCCGACGGTTTCGAATTCTGCTATGAGCTGATGAGCCAGTTTGAGACTCAGCTATTGGTGATCGGAATCTTTTAGACTCCTTGGATCTAGAAACAGCAGTTCTGCTTCTTGGCGGTTCGCTGGATCTTTCTGAACCAACGTGTGTCTTTCCTTGTCTCTTCTCTTTAGCGACCAATGAAGGAAACGCTTTAGAGATTCCCTGAGCTATAAGCTCCTGAAGTCTTTCTTCCTGTTCTATCTGTCTCAAGTGTTCAGTCGTAAGAGGTTCTTCCCTTTTACTATGAACAGAGCGATCATCATGATCATCATCTCCGTCATGGTCATCCTGACGACTTCTGCTCGTTCCTGCTTTCGACATTTCGCTGAAAGCAATACCAGATTGACAGATTATCATACATTTTGACTTAGTTGACAGGTATTCATAATTCATAGTTTATATTCCTTTGCATATTATATTGCCATAGGAATATGTTCATATCATTGTTGTTGTACTATTTGGACTTTCCGGATCACCACTTTGTGGCTACCGACATAATTACCATGAAATGACTATGTTCCAGAATGAAATCACATACACATGAGTACTTAGGGGTGGTCTAATGATCCAATCCTCCTAGAAGCACTACTTATCAAGACTTATCATATTAATTATAGTACTCCAATCATTATTGAAAACGATAAACGGTTCTTTATTCCATAACGATAAAAGGGTCCACATGGCGGTTCAACCGCTTACAATCACATAACACACATACCAAACAGACTCAAACAAGGTTCATAGAAAAGAAAATACATAACATGATAAAACAACACATAAGATTTCAGTCTTCTCCATTTATGCCGAACATCATGCCGCTAGTCCCTGCGCCTTCCGAAAGATGTCAAGTGTTTGAGATGGGACGACACCTTCTTGGCTTCCTCTGCCAACCTCTTTTCTTTCTTTAACTGTTTTTCCAACCTCTTTGCCAGCGCCTTGTTTTCTTCTCGCAGAGCGTCGATAACCGGGGAAGTAGGTCCGGAGTGATCTGCATATGGGGTTGGGGCGAAAATTGGGCCCGGTCCTGAGTAAGATGACCTAGGTAGGTCCTGATATGGCCCGTAAGGTGCATATGAATAAGCAGATGGTGGATAAGGCATGTAAGACTGCTGCATAGGTGGGGAAGTGGAATACTGATATGATGGTGGCGGGTAAAATGACGACGGTGGGGGATAAAAAGGCATGCCTGTGGCATAGGGGTCCTGAACAGGTGTCTGGTACATTACAGGCTGCTGGTAGGATGATGGCTGCTGATATCCAGGTGGTGGCTGATATGAGGAATTCTGCTGGTATGCAGATGGCTGCTGGTAGGAAGATGGGGGTTGACTGTTGGACCTCAGCAATTGGGGAAAGCTATAACGGTCGGACACTGGTTGGTTACTTTGGCCCTGCATCATAGCAGCTACATATGGGTCCCTAATGTCATGAGCTAGAGCTGCGATAGGATCCTGGATTGGAACATCCACTAGATTTCCCATTTGAGGGAAAGATGCCATAGGATCCTGCTGCATAGGAACCGATTCCTCGGGCCCTTCCTCCACGTCTGCTGCGTAGGCTGGGGAAGCATACACGTGCTGAGAATGATGCTCGGAATGATAACTCACGGTGTGCCCCGCAGACACCGCTATCACCACCTGCTGCACCGGGATAGTCTCGTCTTCTTCTTCTTCGGGTTCCTCTTCAGGGTCTTCTTGATCCGTTCCGGCATCACGAGCGTTCCAGTCGGATGGAGCAATGTGGATGGTGTGGCTCGGACGCACCGACATCCTAGGTTTTGTGCTCCTCTTCTTGGGTGGTTTTGGCACATCCGTAGTCGACGTCGCGGGTGACGGAGTCTTCTTTTGGGTTGGCGCGGTAAAGTATCCCGAAAGATCAGGGCTCATGGGTGGTGCCGGTTGGCTAGGTCCGCCTTCTTCCTTCTTACCCTTACTCCCCTTGCTACCTCCACTGTTTCTGCTGCCGGATTTCGAAGATTTAGTAAAACTCCACATGTTTACGATGGTACCTGTGGACATAGGTTCAATATACAATGATAACATATATACATATATATAATCATATTTCTCAACTTATGTCATGCTAAATTCCATCATTTGAATTCACTAGAGTACACATACAATAACCATCGGTATCCACGTGTCTATCAGACTTGTCATATCATGAAATACCTGTGGGTAACAATGACAGCGTGCACTTTCTGCAATTATTACCGACCTTACATCATGCTATGAGAAATCTAATATACCAATTTCAACTTAGGTTAACATTTTTCATAGGAAATCATTAGCATCAATGTGTCTGTTAGGTTTCACCGAGTCTTAGTGCACCTGTGGGTAGGAATGGCAGTTTGCAAGGCTGTAACTTCTACCGACCTTACACTAATCCTCGATTACACCTAACATACAAATTTCAGCCTAGATCATATTTGGTTCATGCAATATCTTAGGGGTCACACTAGGTTCAAGCTTAGGGCTCTAAGAATGCCTAATTTGCTGGAACCTTTGGCTCTGATACCAACCTGTCACACCCCCCTCCTCCGCACCCTGCCAGGTGCGGGGGAGGGCGTTGGACCGGCTGTCCGTATCATTACCCGAGATGCCAACGCTTCTAACATCACACACATACACATTCAACGGACATCCAGTCCACACATATGAAACTCTTAGACCGACTCATGAGCGAGGATGCATTGCACCTCTTATTCGGTCTAACAGAATCGATAGCCACCGGACATGGCCTGGAACTGAATAACAACGATACAAGATACCAAAGGAAACATAGTCATTATCATGTCTTTATTTACATTCATAATTCATAATTCATAGTTCATACAAAGTCCAAGTTCATAGTAACAACAACCAAGTAGCATTCCAAGTTCATAATAGGTTCATTCCTACACTTGCTTACCTGCAACATAAGTCATTCATAACATAGTCAACAACAATGTTGTTGGTGAGTCTTAACTACTATCATAATGTTAACAGTTTTCAAACGCATGCTGGTTATGAAATTATCAAGTCATACCAAAGGTCAAACTTCATGTACTCTACGGGCACGTCGCAATCAGCCGTAATCCCTCTACGAGTAGTAAATTCATTTCAACATATAATGACATATTCCCCCTAGTTTCTTAATCCTAGAGGATCCGGATGAACATGGATAAATCAACTATAATGGCCGTTATAATCCCTTATATGCCTATTGGTTCAATCATAATGACCAGAAAGTATATAATAACCCACACAGGGCATTTCCAAACTAATAGTGCTTGACAGGATAAGTTCATAACAGATATAACCAATACATCAAACAGAATCGTAATCTTAAACAGTTAATTCTATGAGAGAAGTCAGAGGACTCACTCAAAGAAGTCAGAAACGGTGGCTAGACAGAATATCCGAGAAAATATCTTCTCTTTGATTTCTAGCAACCTATCATCGTTATCATGTTCATATTCGTCATATACGAGGCTAACATGTCTCATATCATTCTCAGGTTGAAAATAGCAAAAAAATACAGTTACTGGATCAGTCTCGATAATTTTTGGTTCATCCAAAATTGGCTAAACATTCTGTCATTTTTCTTCATAGGCGTACCGCCTGGAAGTTTACATTTCTGGGCGGTACGCTTCATATGGTCGACTGATTTCCAGATTTCAAATCCGGGCGTACCGCGCTGATTAATAAGTTTCTGGGCGGTACGCTGGAATCTGAGATTCCGGTTTCTGTTTCACTTTCCTGGGCGTACCGCTCTGCATGCAGGGATTATGGGCGGTACGCCCCCATCTGTGAACAGGGGCCCGACTATTTTGTCTTTTAGTGCCATTTTCATATTTTGGCGTTTTGAGTCCAGAATTCTTACTATATTAGTTTCATATTATTCCGAGGGGTCAATTTAAGGTTTATTTGTGGTCTAATACCTTAACCAAAGCATAACCCCAATTCCCGAGCTTTCCATTTATGGTAATTTTCATTGTTTCGACCCCCGATTCGTACAGATTTCATTAGGGACAGAATCCCTATGACCCAATGACTCATTTCTCATTTTGATACACTGATCAACTCTGGATTCAAGTGATCTTAACTTGTAAAGTTTCCATTTATGGAAAGAATCAACATGCATGCATAAAAGGGTTGTACCTTGTGAAGGGATCCTTGTACCACCGAGCTTTTCTGATTTCCTTGTCCTCTCCAGTCTTCAATCCAACTTCCAGTAATGATTCTATGCTTGCATGCATGATCCATAACCATTTATGAGTGTGGATGATCATAAAGAACTCAAAACAACATTCTTACACCAAAATCAAGATATCCTTACCTTGTATAGCCTTGAATCTGGTTTCCCACACTCCTTAGCCTTCCCCAAGTGATCCAATATCACTGATTTGATGAGAACACAAGTAGGGTGTGAGGGTTACATCAACTTAACATAACTTTGGTATGAAATGATGATTAGGAAGCTTACCTATGAAGCTCCAATCTTCCACAAGACTCCAATGGCTTGAAAATGGTGGTGGCAGGAGTCGAAACAGTGGGGAGAGGACTCTGGCCGGAGTGTGAGAATCTCACAAGTGTATAATGGCTATAAAGGCCAAAAACCTTGTTCTTATCGATCTGACGTTTTGAGGCGTACCGCCCCAAAGTACATGTTCTGGGGCGTACCGCCCGGATTTTGAGGTTCGTACATACCAGAATCCGACGGGTGCCGCAACCCGACCCATTTACCAAATGGGTGGCGTACCGCCTAGGATTTCCCCATCCTAGGCGTACCGCCCCAATTTGTAATTCAGAAACTTTTGAGAGTTTCTCATTGAAAATTCCAACTCGGATAATCGTTTTATACCCAAAGGTTACACCTTGATTAAATCAAGTGCACCAGGCTATAAGATATGTTGTTATGGGATTTTAAATTTAATCTAACAAAAGGTTGAATCAAATTCAAAGTAGATTAAAACAATCATGTATGTTTTGAAAATCAACCATTGTCAAAACATGTCACAATCAAAATCCAAAGAAAGCAATTTGTTCATCCTGGAAAACAGCCAGGGAAACCAAAAAAAAAACAAGTTGTTTCTAAAACACCAAGAATTGTTTTAAACCAAACTCAAAACACGAACTTTATTTAGGTGCGAAAGTCGCAGAGTAGCTCAGTGTCGCCTTGGTTTGCTTCCTTCAGCTTCATGCACCTACAAAATGTAAAGTATTCTGGGAATTGCCCGGTTGGGCTTTTCCGTTCTTCACCTTCACAAGGTATTTTGGGCAGTTTCTTTTCCAGTGCCCCATCTTGTGGCATTCAAAACACTCACGCTGTTCAGGCGGTGGTGCCTTGGTTGCCTTAGACTTGCTTTTCTGGGAGCTTCCAGACGCTCTGGGGACAGCTGCCTTGCCTTTCTTCTTGTTGCCACGCCTACCCTTCTTCACCTCGGGTTTCTTGACGCCACCTGATCGGATGGTGAGGACATCGGGTGCCTTGCCGTTAACAAAATTAACTTCAGCGGTTTTAAGCATACCGTGAAGTTCAGTCACTGACTTTACCATGCTATGCATGTTAAAGTTCACCCGGAAAGGAGTGAAGGCACTGGACAGTGAGTGAAGAATTAGGTCAGTCGCCATTTCGGCGGGTATGACGTAATTCAGCTTTGCTAAACGGTCGATGTAACTCTTCATCTTCAGGACATGAGGGCTGACAGGAGCGCCTTCGGCCATGCGACAACTAATAAGTGTCACAACGGTGTCATAGCGTTCCTGTCGGGCCTGAGTTTCAAACATGCCCCTCAGATCACCGATCATCTGAAAAGCCGTCCTGTCAACCATGTTCTTCTGAATCTCAGATTCCATGGTGGCTAACATAAGACATGCGACATTTTTGGCATTTGTACGCAATGTGTTATGGGCGTTTCGCGCCACTTGCGTATCAGCTTCAGGTTCCTCAGGAACCTCAGCATCTAACACGGTTTCCATGTTAGCCATTTTCAGGACGATTTTCAGATTTCTTTCCCAATCGAGGAAGTTGGCGCCATTAAGTTTCTCCTTCTCAAGGAGAGACTTGAGATGGAAAATCTCTTGGTTTGCGCGGTTAGCCATCTGAAACAACAGGCAAATGTTTTAGTGTTTCGATGTTTGATTCGTATTCAAGGATGGCAAGCTAATCTTGAATAGGAATTGGGAATTCAGTTAGTTAGATAATTTCTCCAGACAGCGTAAAGTGCTTTCAAAACTTCTAAGTAACTGAATGGACAACGATTGTCACTTGTGACTGTTACAACTCCCGTTATGGGGCTTTCGCGAATGGATCAACGAAATACGTTTAGCCCCATCTATGCCCCTTTTGTCTACAAGCCGACCAGAGGTACGGTGTTGAAATACTCCAATACCAAAGGTGCATGTAAAGAAAGTAGTAGTTGTCCTAAGCGGTCAATGTGAGCGTACGGTGTTGAAATACTCCAATACGCTCACCTTGGAAGATACCCTAAACACCACGTGCGGTGTTGAAATACTCCAACACGGATGTATCGGTAAATATGTTCCAAGTTAGACTTGACTTAGGATGGCATAGACTACCGGTTTTAGGCTTACCAGATAGGATTAATTTGTCAAATTTTAATATTTAATGTGACGGCAAATATTATGAATCCTATCTCACTCGGGACGATCAATTAGATAACCTAAGTATTAACGATCTATGTGTCGCGAGACGATAACCAATTTTAATAACGTTCGATTGCATTATCGAAAATTCGAATTTAATGTCGAATTAAATTGGTTATTTAAATTTGTGAAGTCGTAACAAAATTAGGACTTTCATTTAATCGATTGAAAAATTAGTTTCATTTTTGATAAAACTAAGTTTGGGTTTTAAGTTGGCGTGTTAATCTAATTAAGACAAGCAACCAAAAACAAGCAAACACACATGTACATATTCGGCCATGCAGGGCTTTCGATATTTGTCAGAGCCTTTGACAATATCAAATAGGGCAAGGGACATAAAGGTAAATCAACCACGAGAACAGAAAACTCCCTGATCGACTTAGTTGCTCCCACTGGCTTCAACAAGCTCCTGCGAGTCACCCAGAAACGTCGGCCTTGTTTTGACTTCTAGCCATTTTCGAAAATCCCATAAAGGGATAATCCCAAATGGGTCTTTGCATCAAGCTCGTCTCGTTCGTCCAGGCGAAGGTGAGCGATTCCAAATTAAAATAAAACTATTCTATTTTAACTAATTACAACTTTGAACCCAGTAAAAGGTGGGCCACACAAAACAAAACTACTTGGGCCTAAAGGGCCAAACCATAACGAATCCATGACAAAATCAAAAGGGTGGGCCGAATATGCACGAAAGATAATTCAATCAATTATGTTGAATCGGATTATGTTTAGTGGATCCAAATCGACTAGACATATAAGAAAGGCGATTCATTCAATTTCGCGACTTTCGGGTTCAGAACCCCAGTTCGCGAAAGTATGCCGGTTTAAAATAGACCGGCCTGGGTTTGCGTGTGGTGATCAAGGCTCTGATACCACTGTTGGGTTACGACAGTGGCATTCGGGTCTCGGTAATAGCAATTTTTTTTTTATTTTGAAATAATTATTTACAATAAATAATTATTAAACAATTACCGAGTAGATTAAAACAGATAATTAAATTAACTATTAATTTAATAGGCAGCGGAAACGTGTTAATTTACTAACGCGAAAACCAGGTAATTAGCGTAAACCAAAACAACAGGATTCGACAATCACCAAACGCGCAAACACCATAATCGCGTTTAAACAAACGCGAAGTATTTATAAAATAAATAAATAATTTAATCTAAACTAACTACGAGTTTAGATATACCTGAGCGGTGATTCAAACAGACGTTCGAGACACCGGAAGTCAACGGGTGACGCTAGGGTTTCGCAGAAGTGATTCGTCTGACGAATCTGACTTTCCTCGTGAACACGGATTTACTACGCGGTGAATCAAGCACCGAGAAAATCTCGTACGTCGGATTGGGCGCGAACTAGGGTTTGCGGGCGACGAGCCGAACACACCAAAAGATGGTTCACGGCTAGGGTTTGTCGGCGGTGAACCGGCGACGGCGAGGAAGGGCGGCGGCCGGCAAGGTGGCGGCGGTGGCTTAGCGACGGTATGGTGGCGGCGGCAGCGGGGCGCACGGCGGAGGGGCGTGCGGCGGTGGCTGCAGGGCGGCGGCGGTTGTGCGTGCGGCGGCGGCTGAGAGCGGCGGCGGCGTGGAGGGCGCACTGGGAGTGAACGGCGGCAGCGGCTAGCGAAGCGGCGGAGGGCGGCTGTGGCTAGCGGAGCGGCAGACGACGGCGGAGCGACGGGAGGGGTTTGACCGGATCGCGAGACTCGCGACCTTGGTTGTCGGATACAAGAAGGGCGGCGGCGGCGAGGTTGCCGTCGGCGTCGGATCGCGAGAGGGAAGGGAAAAGGGGGGCCGAAATTCTCACTAAGTGGATTAGGGTTTCGCCTCCCTAATCAGTTATATTTATAACTGACTTTGTTTCCGTTTAACCCCTCGATATTATTAATTCCCAATCGAACCATTTATTTTCAGAAGTTAACCTTTAACCTTTTAAATGTTCGTCGCTAACCAAATATTAGTCATACTAATAATCCGTCGATTTTCGTCCATTACGTTAATAATAATATTTAACCTTTTTGTCGCTTAATTAATCTTAATGATTAATATTGATTTAAGTAATTAATTATCTATCAATTAAACTATTTAATAAACACATAATTAATCTTTCTGCGAATTTGCCGGTTATATAGGTAAGCGGTCTTTAATACCCGTTGCCTCCGGTGTAACTCTTACGGGTCTTGACCGGGTCGGGTACTTGATTTAGTCGGGTCTGGACACCTAAATCCAACTGTGGTCTGCTGTCAAATTTTTCACAAAGTTCATCGTTTGAGCGTTTAAAGTCAAACTAGAGTCGGTTGTAAGCGGTTTTGATTATATCTTGTGATTTTAATGATAATTGGTGTTTGTGATTCTTTCAAAAATGGCAGCGTTAAAGTCTAATGACGAACACCATATTTATGCATATCTAGGGGCGCCTGCAAAGTGGAGATCTCACTTCGGAGGCATATTTGATTTTTTGAGACGATCGAGAGTATACTATGCTGCTACACACGAGTGTACACCTTACAAAGACTTACTTAAAATGTTTTAGACATCAGCTCAAGTACATTTTTCGGTGGTACCTGCGGTGATACGTGCGAGGATTCTTCAAACTGATGTTATTGTAACTGAAGAAGATGTTCGGAGGGTTTTACAATTCAATGATCAACCAACATTTCCTAAAGAGTTCGATTAGATTGATATGGTTGCTTTGTTAAGAAGAGTGAAGTATGATGGCAATATCTATGCATCCTGGTTTCTCAAAGCAAATTTATGTCCTCCGTACAAGTATCAGATGCACGTGATAATTAGATGTTTTGGTAACCAGCTGAGGGGTCATGAAGAATTTGATATGAAGGTGTTATATTTCTTTACGGCTTTGATGATGAATCTGGAATTCAACTTCTCAGGTTGGATTTTCGACTACATGAAAGAGAACATCTTGTCCAAACAGAACAAGAGTGTGATGTATCCTCGGTTTCTGCAAATGATTTTAAATGATCTTCATCCTAATCTTCCAAAGAATCCAGATGCTGAATTAGTTTTGAAGCACATGAATGAAGTGGCTGTGGGAAAGCTGCCTGTTTACCAGAAGAGAAAAGGAGCAAATGTGCCTCCTCCAGTTAAAGGTCTGATTGTCCATTTGGCAAAACCTAACTATGTGGCTCCTGCTGCCGGTGCTCCAAGACATCTGGATAGTAGTGATGATGAACTAGAGTATGATGAAAATGGAGATCCAGTTGAAGATGATGATAATGAAGGAGATTATGAAGATGTGCCTGTCCAAGAACCTGTAGAACAGCAAACGGCTTCTTCTGTACCTGTACAACAACAACAACATCAATCTGAGCAAGTTCAACAACAACAAGATCAATCATTCCTGATAGAGAAGATGATGTAGCTGGTTCTAAAGATATTTCTGGAAATGATGATGATGAAAGTTCTTCGGATATAAATTCTGACTCTGGTGATTATATTAAAATTTTGCATAATTTCAGAGGGATTATGGTGAAGAAAGGCTCTAAAGCTCATGTAGCTTATATGGCTTCAATGAATAAAGATGTTTCTGGATTTGAGCAATTATCAAAGAGGTTTGTTGATAGAGAAGACGTTGATTATCCATCTTATACTCCATCTGTGGAGGAATCAGCTAGACAGACAAAGGCTGCTGATAAAGGAAAAGCCCCAATGGTCGTTACTGGCAAACGTGTGAAGCATATGTCAAGGCCTAAAATGATGGTAAAACAGGGTTCGTTCCTTGCTGATGCTCGAAAGGCTGGTAGCAGTCCGCCTAGCAAGAAGCAAAAAGTGGCTCCAAAGTCTTCGATTCTAAGTCAGCCAACCACCAAATCTGCTAATGTTCAAAGTTCAAGTCCGCCACCTGTTAGGAAGTTGATTGTCAGAAATTCATCAACTTCTGCTTCTGCTTCAACTGCTGCTTCTTCTACTACATCAACAATATCATCGACTGATTTTAAGCTTGCTTTGCATCAAACAAGACTTGATGAGTTAGAATCTACCAAAAGTCAACAAGCAAATGAATTCAAGGATTAAAGAATATGGTGAAAGAGTTGGTGTCTCGTGATCAGTCAAAAGATCGTGAGATTGCTCAACTTCAACAAATCTCTCGTTCTCTAGGTGAGCAGCTAAATCATTTGTTAAAAGATTTACCTACTCAGGGGGAGATGAGATTGAATCCTGAAGAGGCTTGTAGAGAATATGACGATGTGTCACGATATTTGAATGATACGGATGACTTGGAGGGAGGTGTCAGTGGAGATGGTTCGGGTGTTTCTGGTGCTGCTAGAACATCATCTGCTGCTGGAACATCATCTGCTGCTGCATCCTAGGGGGAGTTTGGTAAATATGTTTATGATTTGACTCCAATTACAAGAGTTGCAATTGAAGAAGGATAATATCTGCATCAATACTCAAAAGAGCAATTGGCTGCAATATATGCTCTTAATATTGAAGATGTTGATAAGGTTCCTTTCGCTGAACCTCACAGAGCAGAAGATTCTGATGATGAGTTTGTTTATGAAGAGGAGCATGTAGAAGTTGAGGATATGACTACAGAAGAATATCCAGATATCCTAAAGTATATGGGAATTCTACTGATAATGATTAGTCTAGAGGATTCAAAATTTTTTTTTTTGCTAAAGATGATGAAGAAAAAGATGAGAATGAATTAAAGAAGAAAGAAGCTGAAAAACAATCTGAACAACCTGAAACTGCTAAATCTGATAGTTTTTTCTGAAGATCAGGGGAAACGAAGATTGTTTGATGAATGTATGAAGGAGCAAAGATCGAAGAAAATGCCGGTGGTGAAACCTACAAAATCTGTTGATCAGAAGAAATTCTTTGAAAACAGAGGTGTAACCACTGGTAATATTATCAGTTGGATGTTCGACTCACAGCTCAGGTGTTATGCAATCAAGAAAGAATTTGGCATTATCTAGTTGAAGAACGCTAAAAGGTTTGATACTTTACCTATCTGTGATGTGCGGGAATTGTCTAGAAAGCCATTTATGAATTATGGTGAACATCCATCGGGCGAATTCTTCATAAACAAATTGCTTGAAGATTGTCAGAAGCGGTTCAGATTTCTGAATCCTCAAAGGCCAAAGTATACTGATCATCCGACTGATATTCTTCCAAAAACAGGAAGGCCAGTTGTGGTTTTAAAGTACAAAAAGCCGATTCAACTAAAGAAGATACCCCTGAAAAGGCTGGAACATAATTTCATCAAGACATTGAGGTGGTGGTATTATGATGAGTATACAGGAGAAGCGGTAATTGTTGTCAAGGAAGAAAACAAGGTGGTTAGGATTTTTGATCCTATGTGGTTGATAAATCTGTCTGAAGCTGACATCGACACGCTCTATCACAACAAAATTTTGTACAAGGCTAAAGATGTTGATCAAGCATTACAGTTTCAAAGACTGATCAGAGTGTGTTATGCTTTCGGTATTCATGCTGTAAATAACCGAAGACAGTATTGGAACGAATCAAAGACAAAATGTCACACCCCGAGAATGGCTAAATGTGGGCATGTGACTAATTTGGCATCAAGGTCATGGTTATGAATGATTGACATCTAAGTGAACGTTTAGAAAATTCATATGTATTTCGAAAACATAAGTCTTAAACATTTATTTAAATATTTAAAACAGTGGCAGCGGAAAATAGTAGCGGAAATACATGTTAAGTTTCAAAAGACAACGTTATGAGATTTTTAAAACATGACAACCCTAAGGTGTAATGTGACTAAATCTCCAAAAGAATGAATGAACATGCAGCGGGCAGACCATGATATGAGACAAGCAGGATCTACGCAGAAAGTCATTGAATCGCATCCTTAATAACCTGAGAATTCAAGAAATTTAAAAAGTCAACAGAATTGTTGGTGAGTTCACAGGTTTGATGACATATGAAAATGTTTGAACAGTGTTTAAATCAGTGTTTGAAACAATGTTTGAAATGTTTGGCCGTCATGATATTATTTTTGATGACTCTGATGTTGTAAAGATTAAGCATGAACCTTGAATTCAAAACTAACTGTTTACCCACTCCTGGTGTCCAACCCCATGTACACCGAATGATCAGAATAACTAATGTACCCCTTGACTATTTCCGTGGAGTCAGGACTGGAGCGACCAAGTCGGAGCAGGGTCGTCAACCCAAATATATGTATTCACAAGCTATCGTTCTGAATGAACTAATTGAATTCAATTAATAGTGGGACTTAGGCATATAACATGAATCAACATGAATACACATATTTGGGGTTTATGAAAAGAACATGCAATTAGGACGTCTTACAGTAATCATAATATCAGACAAAAAGAAATTTGAAAGGCATTCATTGAATTCTCCCCCATAATTTGAAAACAGAAAAGTAAAAGGGGCTGTGAAACTCACTTGATATGAAGATGAACTGACAGATATGAATTGAGTGAAGTAGCCTAGCAAGCGTCTACAATATAATATTAAGACGTCTTAGGGGTTGGCTAAATTGGGATTAGTGAATACGTCACCCAATGTTCGATGCTAAGTCTTGACAGAAATTACCCGATGACATTGATGGAAATCTTGACATATTATTTGTTGGAAAACAAATAATATAAAGTTATGAAAATAATTATTTATTTGAATAAATAAATAATATATGGTTTTTTTCGCGCTAAGAAAATGTTATATCGAATAATATATTTATTTTCATGAAATGACACGAAAAATATAAATATTTATTGTTATCAAATATTTATAAGGTTTTGAACCCCTTGAAATTATAAATAAATTATTTAATTTATTAAGGTTCGAACACGCGTTTTCTACCGCACGTCATTACACGATAATTGTCGCGTTCAATGAAAATATAATTTGACACATAAAAATATATTTATTTTTATGAAATAATGATTCCAAAATATAAGAATTTATAATTTGCAAAATTTGACCGTCGGGATGTCCGGTAGTAGGTTGATTTCACCAGCTTAACCGTTATGACCCGTTTTATGATGTTTTAAGTTTCCTAAACCCTTAGGAAAATGTCTATGGACCTGTTTTGGTGTGGTTTATAGTTTTAAATTACCAAGTGTGTTGGTAGAAGTTTAATTTGGAAAAATTGGCGTTTTCGCGTTACCGAAAGTCATCGTCTTTGTCCGGTTTGCCTCTAAAACATTATTTTCCATTTCTGAACTTGTAAAACCGAGATACGATCTTACTACTGTGTGTATCAATCAATCATAGTAAACGTGGATGTAAATAAGAGATTTGTATTGAATCACTTGAAGATTACAATAAACTCTCTCTGGTTTCTCTCTCTAGAAAACACACAGTAAAGGTGTAGAAATGACAGTAGTGTTCAACTGGTTACCCTGCACATTCTAACACAAACATATTTATAGTTAGTGACAAAACAACCTGCGTACCAAATGATAAACCATCTGGTACGGGTGTACCATTTGGTACGGCGTACCATTTGGTACGGCACTAATGATATTGCCACTACAACTCACACTTAGACACGCTCATATAGATACAATATACGAGACACATCATAGCATAGGAATATGCTCTAACAAACCCCCCCCCCCCTTAACGTGTAGTGTATCTATTCTCTAACTAACCTTCAGTCTTCAATCTTCAACATTGTTGCATCCGATCTTCGATTTGAAATCTTGTCAGAAATAGAGCTTGCATGGTTAGATCACTCTAGAATCATCTTTGGTCTTCAAGATCCACTTGTGAAAGATATAACAAGCTCCCCTTTTCACCATGCTTGAGTCCTGACACACATAACCTGCAATTTCAGAAGACAGAAACGCGGTTTCCTTTTTCTTTTGAAAACTTAATTTAATCTTGGCGCAAAACTTCTATTTGAGAATCCAAGATAGGTTTTTGAAATTTGATTTCGTATCACATGTCGATTGGTCAAAAACAAATAAAAAAAAAATTGTCTTTTTGAAAATTTATATCAAAACACACCTAAAATCTTTTTGGAAATTTCAGATATGAAACATAAATGCAATACAGAATCAGACACTATTTTTGTCTTTTGCGAGAAAGATAACAACTTGGGATCATATTGAACATGACATGCTGAACTACACTTCAATTTCAATTACTTCAGCACATAAGTCATGTCGATTACTGGTATAATTTGTTCATTTTAAACTCAGGCCCAAACATACTCATAAAATCTAGATATATTGTTGTATCTGATTAGATTTGCTTTGACCAGTGTACCTCACACTATCAGACATACTCATATATGCATTAGCTTATCACACTTTGTGATTTCATTTGTGATTTGATCACATAATGATTGTATTTTAAGGATATAGTCAACTGTGTTCCATGCAAAAAGAAATAAGAACGTTAAATCGTCTACCTTAAGGTCGATCTTTCGATACGCAGATAAGGCCTCGAATTTATCAAAATAAGAAAATAAAAACAAGTTGAAATTGTATAACTCAACAACAATCAGGTCGGTACTCCAGTACACGCAGCGAAAGTCTGATGAGTTATACGAAACACCAAAGAAAATAAAGCAGAACGTCAAACGAACAACAATCAGGTCGGTCTTGTGGACATGCAGAGAAAGTCCGATCGTTTGACAAAATAAAAAAAAATCAAACAAGTTTAAATCTTTGCAAAATGAACACATGTATACACAATGACTTCTCAATTTTCTTTTCCACATATCTTTTTCTTGATATCATGAGATACGCATCAAGATGTTGTCCACTTGGTCAAGCATTAGTATTTAGTGTGTTTATCACATTTGAATACTTTCTGATTTAATGCCGAGCCTACCAAGCACATCGAACAATGATCTTATGGCTTTTTCATCTATTTTATCCATGAGCCAGACACGTAAGCCAATGTACCATCATTTCCCAATTATGTTGGATACCATTTCTCATTTTTTAATGTTTTTGTATTTTTAGATGTTTTTGTATTTTTCTCTTTTTCTCCCCCTTAAAATGAAAACTCTATTTTTGGATTTTCATTTTAACAAAAACACAAACACACTATTTTTGGGTTATCAATTTCTCCCCCTAAACTATTTACAAAATGTATAAAAGAAAGAAAATTGACCTTTCGACATGGATACCTTGCAGTTTTAGCTTTCAGAAAAACTTTAATTTTGAAATTGATATCACAGGTAATTTAACTTAAATCAGCAGAATACTTCTCCATCAACAACTTTTCAATCACCGATAGGTCTTCTAAAAGTACCTACACACTGGTCAAACACGTCAGTTTATAAATGACCCGAAGCGAATCGCCTCTGGTCGACTAGTATCTTGGTTTCCTTTCGAAACCACTTTAGGTTTCCAGATTTGTTGTTTTGGTAAATCAGTATTTGATGAACCAGTCACAGTCGATTGTGACGAACAACCTACATATGAAATATTTTGAAAACGAGGAATAAATCGTCCTTGAGTTTTGAAAAATGTGGGTTGTGAATATTCATCAAATACTTTGCCATATTCGTCAATGAATCGCTGTTTGGCAAATTTACCAACATGTGAAACCTTTCCTGTTTTTGATGTAGAAGCAGCAGAAACCGGACAATCTTGTGCCATATGCCCCTTTTGTCGGCAATTATAACATAAGCGATTGTTTACATTTCGCCTTTTGGGAATCTGCAAAGCTTCACAAACATTAACATCTTCAAAATGATCATAAAAGGAATTAAATACCTGATATCGATGATCATGAACCCATTTGGATGTCGGGCTCTTTGGAGCAGGATTTGAACCTCCAGAAGAATATTTAGCAGTTTATTTCTTCTTGGTCTTTGGAGCATCAGCAGATTTGATAAAAACCTCAGCTATTTTCCGAGAATCCACATAGTGAAGTGGAAACTCCGTATTAGTGAATATTTGATCTGAGCCTTTGAGTTTATAAAATCGCTCCGGTTGAACTTTGTCAGCTTTGAACACATCTTTCTTTACTTGCTTCAAATTGACTTTCTTCAAATGTTGTTGTTGTTGAACCTTAGAAACATTCACTTTAACATGTTTCTTTTGAAATCCCAAACCTGTATGTTTTCCGGAAAACTTCTCTCACGAAACAGATGGTTTATGCCCGTTCTTTGCAAGACGAGAAAACTCTGCTTTGACCTTGTTGATATCTTTTGGAGCATCAACTATTGTTTCAGCAATGTTAGTCGTTGAACTTGCAGATTTCTCTTTGTCATCAGAGAAAGAACTAGACATAACCTTTCGATCTCATAATTTTCAGCACTTTTGCCTTTCTTCTATTTCTTTTCTTCAACCGATTTGGAACCAACAAACTCAAAATAATCACCAGTCCTAACCTTGTTTTTCAAATCATGAATTCCTTCTATGATACTTCCTGGCGGTGACACAGTTTTGTTGAAAATCTTCTCAAAGTTGTCATCTTTGGCCAAGAAACTTGTAAAAGATCGTGAATTAGTAACATTGTTCGAAAGACGTTTTGAATCAATGACTTCTACTTTCAGATCAGAAATCTTTTGTTGAGCTTCAGCCAACTCCTTTTCGGTTCCAATCAGCTTCTTTGCCACTTTATGAGTTTCATACTTTTGCAATCTTAACTCATCTAGTCCAGCCCACAATTCCTTCTGCAGCTTATCTTCATTTCTTTCCTGAATATCTAAATTTGCATTTTGCAACTTGTTCACTCTAACCAACTCCCTCTTCTCATCAAGTAACTTTTCCATATCAAGCTGATAGGATTGAATCTTAGTAGCTTGGGCATCAGAAAGTTTTGTAAGAGTATCAAGTTTGGACTTAGATTTGTCAAAAAGATTTTGAAAATCATTTGCTGTATCTGCAGCATCATCCTTCCATTTGTTCGCTTCTTGAACTAATGCAGCATTTTCTTCAGATAACTATGTAATTTTCTGTTCAAACGCCTGTTTAACACTTTGAAATTTTGATTCTTTCTCAACAACCTCTGCTTAAAAATCTGAAAACTTTTCTTTCTGAGAAAAGAATTCTTCAACTAGAGCTTCTAACTTTTGCTTTTCATTTGTCAACTCTTCTATCTTTCTTTTATTTTCATCAACCAACAACTCATTATCCTTTATTAATCCATGAAGCTTCTTGTCTTTCTGAGAACAGAACTCACAAACCGATTCATAGCCACTATTTTCAGAACCACTTATTTCAGATTCTGAATCAGTTACTTCTTCTTCATCATCACTATGAACAACTTGAGCAATCAAAGCACGGAATGCAAACTCGTCACCTTCCTCAGCAGCCCAATCATAACCTTCATTCAATGCTTTTGTTTTCCAATCAGAAGTAATAGCAGTTAAAGCAAGGGGTTGAGAATCATCAGAAGTTCGTCCCCAGTTATATTGTTTATCAACTTGAGAAACTAAAGCTGTTGGAGGCTTTGATGAAGATACATTTGTTTTTGAACATTCATGAGCAAAATGTCCAAAATTAGAACATTTGAAGCATTTTGGCTTTGATTTATCTATTCCAACCTTGCCATCCGCATTTAAACATTGAAATCCTGTCTTCTTTTTGAATCTTTTAACTCTTTGAGCTAACATCGCCAGTTGCCATTTGATATCCATTTGCTCAAGATTATCAGGATCAATCTGATCAAATCTTCTTCAATCAGATTAGATGTTGTCAAACCACCATTCAGCAATCCATAATAGGAAGATAATAAAGTAGAATTTAATGCCAAATGTTCATCAGGTGTTTTTGCAGAAAATGAAATCGGACTTGAATGATTTGGAATAGTAAAGTTACACCCTCTTGATGAATTTGCAGAATTGCCTGAACCATGACCAGCAACAAAAGCTGTTTGATGTGGATTTGATGAATCAACACCAAATGTTTAGACTTTGCATTGATACTTGCAGAATTTTGACCATGATACAATTCAGGATTTCGGAATTGAGCAGTTGACTTGTTTGAGGTCATCATTTCCATCTCTCTAGCATGAAGCTTTCCAATTAAATCATGAAATGATAATGGAGAATATTCTTTATCATGAGTAAGCAACAACACATACTTCTCCCACTTTTCCGGTAATGCTTCCATCAATTTTTCTTTCAATTCCTCCTCGGTCTTTTCAATTTTAACCACTTTCATCTCACTAATCAGATGTGAAAACCTTGAAACAAGAGCAGAAATAATTTTTTTTCATACAGTTGAAAATTTTCAAATTCCTTGTTTAACACTTTTCGTCTACTCTTCTTATATTGGTCATTGCCTTCACATTGAGCAGATAAAGCATCCCATAACTGTTTAGCTTTCTTGCAAGTGCTAAATTGATGCAACAGCTCAGTAGCTAAAGCCATGGTAAGATAACCATAAACTTTTTGTTCAAGCTCATAACTTTTTCTTTCATCCTTATCAAAATCTTGAATTTCTTTATACTCTCCATCTTTAGTTGGACATACATACAACGTTCGAATCGGAATCCACAAATCAATATCATTTGTGTTGATGTATTCAGAAAAACGTTGCTTCCAATTTTGATAATCTTCCAACTTTAACAGCTTAGGAACTTTCTGACTTGTTCCTATTTCATTATCAAAATTGAGCATAGCTTGTACCGTGCTTTGCATAGCCGCAAACGCTTGAAAATCAGACATTTTTCCACCAAAAATGATACTTCAAAAACTTCGAACTCAAAAACGAAGGTCTTCCAAGTGGATTTTGGGTTTCAAAATGGAGGCTAGTAAAAGTCTATATCTCGTTGAGACGGTCATTTTGGTTGGTATTGGATTTACGTCAGTTTTAGTAACGATAACTTTTTTGCCAGCGGACCAAACTTCTCAACTACCCAAAGCGGACCAACCACATACCACTTCTTCAGCGTACCACCCTACGGACCAAATAAGACCAGCAGACCAGAATGCTCAGCGTACCAGATTGATCAACGTACCAGCAGCGGACCACAATGGTATGGTGTAACTGCCAGCATACCACCGAATAACCGTCGCGTACCAAACTTGAAGATTATCTTCCGTACCAAATTCCAGCGTACAAGTAACTGATGAATATTTCCTTGCGTACCAGCATCGTACCAAAGGCGTACTAGCTATTCTTCGAACGTACCAAACGCGTACCACGCTAAAATCGACGGATTTTTCGAATTTTCGACTTTTGGAACTGGAAATTGATACAGTAAGGTGCAAAAATACACTAGGAACGCTCAGAAATCATTTTTAGCATCAGAAACACTCGGAATGGAGAATAATTGATGAAAAACGTGAGAAACCCAAACTTTCTCTCTCTAAAAATCCTAAAATCGATCAAAAACACAGTAGTAGAGCAACCAAATGCTCTGATACCACTTGTAAAACCGAGATAAGATCTTACTACTGCGTGTATCAATCAATCATAGTAAACAAGGATGTAAATAAGAGATTTGTATTGAATCACTTGAAGATTACAATAAACTCTCTCTGGTTTCTCTCTCTAAAAAACACACAGTAAAGGTGTAGAAACGACAGAAGTGTTCAACTGGTTACCCTGCACATTCTAACACAAACCTAGTTATAGTTAGTGACAAAACAACCTGCGTACCAAATGATGAACCATCTGGTACGGGCGTACCATTTGGTACGGCACCAATGATATTGCCACTACAACTCACACTTAGACACGCTCACATAGATACAATACACGAGACACATCATAAATTAGGAATATGCTCTAACAGAACCTCATGAAACATTTTAATATATGAAAATGATTACGTTTAAGATTCTAGACAAGAATCTTACTTTGTTCAAAAATAATAAATATTTTAGTTTGAAAAGTCAAGTTACGGGTTTCGAATATTCCATTTTTGAACGTTTATCATTTTGGGTCTAAATGTGACTTTGAAAACTGATTTGGTAACTTATAAACACACATCTTATAGGTCTCAAACTCATCATAAAGTTAGTCATATTTATTTTCATTAAAAATCCATAACTTATGATTTTTAAGTCATAAAAATCATTATTTGAATATCTTTTCATGTTTAGTATTTCTTTTATCAAAATAGCATTTTATGTTTTATAAAATGACTATCATTATTTAATTTTGTCAAAATACTAAACAAAAGATACTTTATGAAACTTTATGTGGAACATATTTTATGACACACATTATGAATATCAAGTCTTAGCAATATGCATATATTTTGTAAAAATATATTTCTAAGCTAATTAACATAACCTTTTTTTACTTGAACATACACACTAGCATATTTAGATGTCCATGGTTTTTAGTGATTTTTATAGTATTCTCATAAGATATGTTATTTGTTTTAATACATAACCATAATAACAATCATTTTTCAAATACCACAAGTGTAACCATAATCTAGTTCCATCAAAGTGAACATATAGTAAATAACAACATGGTTTTGTTAGTTAGTCATCTACCATTAACATCAAGAACTTGTATGAACATGGATTATGAGACAAAGTTTATGAAGAAAATCAAAATATAAAACACAAGGAGTGAATGATTCTCACTTAAGCTTTATCCGGATCGATTATAACTTTGATGGGTGTTGAATAAGCTTTTGATTTAGCTCCTAAACCCACCCTTGATCTTGAATTTGGAAGATGATGATGAAAGAATGAAAGGAGGGTCATGAATATAATAAAGGAAATAAGAAATTAGTGAGGTTTGTAATGAAAGATTAGAAGGAAAGATATGTAGATTTAGAAAGAAATGAGTAAGAGGGATGAATTACCTTGAGTTTAGATGGATACTAGAAACAAGGAGAAGCTTGAAATGATGGAGAAAAGTGATGGTGGTGGTGGTTTATGTTTAGGCCGAGAGGGAAAGAGAGACTAGTGAGAAAGAGTGTTTTTGTTTCTTGAAATGTTTAAGTGTGAGATGATGTTAGGTTTAAGTAATGTAGGTGAGTGGTTGTGTGGCTTGGCTCACGGTTCAAAGGAACCGAATAAGGTCCGGTTGGTGTTGGTTCGAACCAAGAAAAGAAGAAGTGAGGAGATGGGCTTGAACCTCTTGAACTTGTGTTGGAAAAATGATCACATGGTGGTGGCTTTGTGGGTGTGGGAGCCGGTTCAAGGAAGAAGGAGAAAGGGGACAAGGAGGCAAATTGGTGGCTAAGGGGACAAGAGTGTCAAGTGTGTAAGTGGTCACAAGGTTTACCCAAAGGATCCTTGATCCATGTCTTGTACTTGAGGGACAATTGTGTTCTGTATCTATGCTACATAATAGGAGATCTAGCCAAACATTAGGGTATTAGGCATGTGGTGTTAAACCACAAAAATCTAGTGCTTTAGTTGGAGCCTTGTTTGGATTCGGACAAGGAAGAAAAGAAGGGAAAGAAAGGAAACTGAGAAGAAAGAAGAGAGGAGACAAAGAAAACGGGCTCGGCGGCCAATAGAAAAAGAGAGGAAAATGGGGGTTGGGCTGAGGCCCAAATCAAAAAAAGAAAAGAAGTTGGGCTGGGCCGGCTGGGCTCATGGGCCGAGAGAGGAAAGAAACGGGCCAAGGGTTGCGGGCAGGCGGGTTGGGCCGCAAGGAAGAAAAGAAAAGAAGAAGAGAAAGAGATTGGGTCGGTAGGCCCACTGGGCTCATTAGGCTGAACCAGGTCTCGGGTCGGGTCGCGTTGAGTCCGGGTTGATCCAAAGAGTCCAACGACACTTCGTTTGAGTCAAAATGATAACCGGGTGAAAAGTTGGCTTTTGGCTCAAAAACGGATAATATATAAAAACCAATAAAATAATAAACGTCACATTTAATTTGAACGGACGTGGATTGTCATAAGTCTTGATGTTTGATGATTTGTGAATGTCACTTTGATGTTTTTGAATTGACTATAAGTTTTGTTCCACACGAACATTGATTGTTATGGATTTTGAAGTTTTAAATCTAAACGAAGATTTAGAGTATTTAAATGTAAACGGAATATTGTTTGGAATGAAATGGCTAAAGTTTACGAATGTAAAATTTTGTTTTGAATGAAATGAATTCGTCGTTTGAAATAATGACTCGTGTTGAACACATTACGACGTAACGTAATGTTATGAAAATATAAAATGAATGTTTTCTATTTTTGTTATTGAAGTTCCACAATTACATTTATGAAATTCTTCTTGTTATTAAAGTTCCAATTTGAACAAACATAGAACTTGGTGAATGATTTCCAGTGCGGGTACAATTATCAGACCTAGTTTGACTATGTTGGCATGCAAGTTCACCTAATTTGAATAAATTAAGCCTAACGCACATAGATAATAGATAATTGCACGTTAATATAATATTAAAGTTAACCTGGAATATACGGGTTGTCACACAAAAGCTTCTGAAGACTAGCATAAGACAAGGGGGAGTTTGTTAGAACATGTTATGTTGTCTAATGCTAGGTCTAGGTGTTTTGTCTATGTAATTAGTCATTTTGTATAATCTGGTCCCAGCGTACCAGGTGGTACGCGGCCACAGACCACCTGGTATGTGGGTTAATTGGTACGCCGGGCAGATTGCTATAAATAGTTTAAGCTCTGTGTTTGAGAGTAGTTGCGAGAGTTGAAGTCTTAACTATGTGTTTTCTATAGTGTTTGCTCTCTGTTTTCTCTTTGTACTCTTGAGCTTGGCTATCAATAAACGAAACGTTTATTTACATCGTGTTATCAAATTGATCGAGATCATGCATTAGTAAGATCCAGTTCCAGTATTATACAATTACAATTTACACTCTATATTCAAATGCAATGTAATATTATCATATGCTTATTATTTAACTTATTTAGTATATCCTAACTTTAAAACAAAATAAGTTTAAATAATCATCATTGTCAAAGAAACTCGCAGCCATAGAATTGTATCATCATCGCGACAGAAACAGTAGGATTCCGACGTTGCTTTAATCGCTAACCTTGCGGTCACAGATTTCAGTAGGAGCCTCAATATAACGAAGATGATCGTCAATCTCAATCTCGTCCATAGGAATGACAGCAGATTCGTCAAACAAACACTTTTTCGAGTTGCTGTCATGAAATGCATCATGAACTTTTCTAAGTTCAGGCGGAAGCTGAAGATGTTATGCTATTGGTCCAATGTCTTCAATGATTTCAAAGAGACCAATGTAGCGAGGGTTTAACTTGTCATACTTTCCAAAATGAATAACACCTTTCAAGGATCGCGTGATCCAAGGATTGTCACGGGTATACGAATGAAGTGGAGTTGATAGGTATCTACAATAGTTCTTCATGAAGATAAATGTCAGTCATTTAGATGCATAGGATTCTGAATTAGAAGTTTTACGCTATGCATAATCACTCACGCAATAAGTTCCACCAGGATTTTCATGCAGTTCAGATTACAATTATGTGTGCACTCACAATTGTGATTTGCCTTGCATGATCAGCCTAGGTTTCACCTATTCTGAGTTTTCAGCTCTTGTTAAAACATGGAATGCGTCGGGGACACTGTTAAGCTCATGAGATAGCTTAGGCCGATTAGCTACCGGTTAGATTCTTACTAGCATCTCGAAAGTTCCAGATCACATTAGTGACAGGAATGCGGCTTTGAATTTTAGTGTGATAGTTGTTGCTATATGAAAGCTCAGCTAAAGGTAGATGGTCATCCAAACCATTACCAAAATCAATCACATAGGCACAAAACGTGTCCTAAAGGGTTTGAATCGTTCTCTCGCTTTTTCTATCCGTTTACGGATGATAGGTTGTACTCAAGTCGATACGAGTACCCAAAGCTTTCTGAAGAGATTTCCAAAATCTTGCGGTAAAACGAATATCTTGATCAGAGATGATAGAAACAGGTACTCCGTGGTGAGATACCATTTATTTCATGTAGCTTTCGGCAAGTTGCTCGGTGGCATAGAATTCCTGGATATGTAGGGAGTGAGCAGACTTAGTGAAGTGGTCTACGATTATCCATATCGCATCATTTTTGGATTGGGTCCTTGGCAATTTGGTAATGAAATCCATGGAGATTTCTTCCCATTTTCATTATGGGGGTTTTAGGTTGAATGTAGTAAACCAGAGGGCTTTTAGTGTTTAGCCTTGACCTTTGCGCAAGTCAGACACTTACCAACGTATGTGGTAATTTCAGCCTTCATGTTAGGCAACCAATACAACTCTTTCAAACCATAATACCTCTTATCAAGACCGGAATGAATAGAATACCTAGACCTATGGGCTTCGTCTAGGACCAATTTCTTTATAGTACCGAAATGTGGCATCCAGAGTCTATCCTTGGAGTAGAATGCAACGTCAGGCTTTTTGACTAAGGAAGATGATGTTAGATTGAATGGTTAGTCCAAAGGCACGAACACGAAGAGGTTTTACTCGATCCTTCTTGCTTATTGTGTTGGCGACTACATTAGCTTTACCGGGATGGTAACGGATTTCACAATCATAATCGTTGTGTAGCTCTATCCAATGACGTTGTCTCATGTTAAGCTCTTATTAGTTGAATATGTGCTGAAGACTTTTGTGGTCAACGTATATCGTACACTTTGTACCATAAAGGTAATGTCTCCAGATCTTTAGAGCAAAAACAACAGCTCCGAGTTCGAGATTGTGAGTCGAGTAATTCCTTTTATGAGGTTTCAATTGACGGGAGACATAGACGATGACTTTATCTTGTTGCATAAGCACACATCCTAAGCCTTATCGGGATGCGTTGTAGTTTACTACGAAATCATTCGTTCCTTTGGGCAAGGGACAGAATTGGTGCATTACGCAACTTCTGCTTTAACCATTGAAAGGCAAACCCAACTTTAGAATCAAAGACAACTTCTTGTCTCTTAGGGTGAGAGCAGTCAACAGTTGAGCTATCATTGAAAAGATTTCGATAAACCTTCGATAGCAACCAGCAAGACCTAAGTATTGACGGATTTTAGATGGAGTGGATCAAGATATCGTCGATGAACACAATAACAAAATTGTCCAAGTATGGCTTGCACACTTAATTCACCAAGTCTATGAATACGGCTGGTGTGTTTGTCAAGCCAAACGACATCTCTAAAAACTCATAGTGACTATAACGGATTTTGAAAGCAGTCTTCGCAATGTCTTCTTCACGAACTCTCAACTGATGCTAACCGGTCGCATATCAATCTTTGAATAATAGAGAGATCCTTGAAGCTGGTCGAACAGGTCATCGATCCTTGTAAGCGGGTAACGGTTCTACATAGTCAACTTGTTTAGCTCACGATAGTCGATACACAAGTAAAAGGTCCATCTTTCTTTTTAACGAAAAGAACAGGGAAACCCTAGGGGAGCAACTGGGTCGAATTAATCCTTTACCCAGCAATTCTTGCAACTGACTGGATAATTCTTGCATTTCAGAAGGGGTAAGGCGATATGAAGAATGGGCTACAGGGGCAGCACCTAGAATAAGATCGATTCGGAACTCTACTTGCCTTGCCGGCGGCAGGCCTGGCATATCTTCAGGGAATACTTCATGAATTTCACGGGCAATGCGAACATCCTTTAGTGACTTCTTTTTTTGATTCCTGCTTGGCGACGTGTACCAAGATGGCATGACATCCCTTACGAAGATATCTATGAGCCTTCATACCAGGTATGATATCCAGCTTGGCTTCATTCCTTTCATCTTGGATGGCTAGAGCTTCATCTCTTTCAAATGGGATTTTGACTTGCATGTGATGACAAACAATTTCCGCACGGTTCTTTGACAACCAATCCATGCCAATTACGATGTCAAAGCTTCCCAAGTCGACGGGTAACAAGTCAATGCTAAACAAGTGATTGGAAAGACGCGAAGAGCAATTTTTGGTAGACCTTGTCGGTTTCGATTAAACTACCATCTTCTAGTTCTACAGAGTACTTATTGTCTAACGCACTTAGGGCGATTTTTTTAAAGGCAAAAATCAGTGGACACAAGGTTTTCTCGGCTCCGGTATAAAACAGAGGCATAATAATCGCTAAGGATGAACGTACCAGTGCAAATGTTTGGATCCTGTCGGGCTTCTCCAGCATTCATCACACTGATTCTTCCACGGGAAGTTCCAACAGTTTGAGTTTTCTTTGAATATTGATTCTTCATGCGTCCAATAGCTCCCTAACCGTAACAGGTTCTGGAAATGGCAGTCTCTGGCCATGTGACCTTTCGTCTTGCAGTTTGCAAACATGGTGAAAGTTACAATTTGAACACAGTGGCAGGTTCCCTGTGTAGCCAGACTTTTTTGTTTCTTGGACAGAAGCAAAGGAAACAAAGCCTTGACTGGTTCAAGGGCTTTTTCAGGTTGCTTCCCTGGTCGCTTCTCATAATTTTTCTTGCTATGATGATCGTGCTTTCGTTTATAGTCGAATTTCTTTCCAGGAGAAGGTGAACAACATTAGCAGTAAGTTTTTGAATCAGAAGTCTTCCTAGCAAAGGATGTACCTTGGCGTGTAGCCTAGTAAGTCAGACTATGTGCCAGACGAACGACGCTTTGCAGAAAGGTTGGGTTGCAAGAAATCACATTCCCTCGGATATTGGGTGTCAATCCCTAAACATAACGCTCGAATTTTCTTGTACAATGGTGTCACTATTGTAGGACAGAGCTGGGCGAGTTCATGAAAACGCTTAGTGTAGCCAGCAAATATCAGATCCGTTCATTGTATGTCCCAAAACTCAACTTCCAGTCGTTGAAGTTCTTTCCATGGGAGATACTCGTCTCTTAAAAATTGCTTAAACTCATCCCATGGTATAGCATAGGTTAGATCAGTTCCAAGAGATTCAGCATGTGAATTCCACCATATGAGAGCATAAATGAAGGTGCATGCGGCAAACTTAACCTTGGAATGATCAGGGCAATTTTTTATGTGAAAAGCGGATTTGGTCTTTTTAAACCAACGAATGAGACCTATGGCACCCTTATTACCCTTGAAGTTGATGTATTTATAGTTCATAAAATCCTTGTTGTACATTCTCGGGCAATTGAAATGTTAGACATAACCTTGAAAACAATTCTTTGTAATCATTTTCTTGAGTTTCCATCATTTATCGGGGTGATCTTCCCACTAGGAGAACCCTTGTCTTCCAGCGGCACGGGCAGCTTCATTAGTGGCTATAACATCAGCGATGCGTTAGGCGACTAGAACCTCGATTTACAGTGTTCAAAGGGGCAGGTGGAGGTGAGGGAGCTCGGTTGTTCAATGGTGAACAACAGAATGGTCTCCTCCACAACTAGCATACATCTCTCAAAAGACTCCATCGTTAGCATAGAGGTAGTGACAGCACTAAAGGCATCAGTCATGTTAGCGTGCAATGAATCCATAGCATAGCCATGAGCAGTAGATTGATCCTCGATCGCATAGAGTCGTAACTCGAGAGTCTAAATAGTATGATATGCCAGCAAAGAACGAAGCTCGGAAAGACACGACGAATGGCGTCATCGTAACCAGACAAGCGATACTGAATCGAAACAAGATCAGGCAGACGAACGGGAATTCCATCCAGAATAGTGAAAGTGCGAGTAGCAACAGAGGCAAAAGACTCTTCGACTTCGTGAATGGAAGGAACAACTGGTGGATTAGATATGCACTGCCCTTTTGGGACAGGCAACAGGGGTTGAAGTCACGGGACGACAACGAATAACAGACTTCCTTGGTGTGAACTTAAGCCTACGACCTACTGGACCGAAATGGTACGAACAGTGAGACGGTTCCGGGTCGGAAGAGGAATGGTCAACAACATGGACAGACGAAATAGGCTCAGGAATGTTAGGAATGGAAACAATGGGGTCAGGAACATGCATATTAGCTAGGAGAGGGAAGTATGTAGCAGGAACAGGTTCAACGGGGTCGTCATTAATCTCGTCGTCAGACGTGATAGGATTCCACTTGCTCCTGGGCAAAGGTAGACGAGATGAGTGCTCCTAAACTAGTGCGGTCTCTAGGACATGAGTCGACAATGTATACTCCGGTGAACCAGGTACGTAGTCAGATGTAGATAACGCGTAATTGGGCTCTGGCTCAGAGTCTGATGGTATCACGATAATCTCCTTGTTTTCCATGATGTGACGATTCCAAGTTATAACAATAATATATAATAATTTATTAGGCAATTATCTTAGACAGTAAGGCATAATAGTTTGTAGGTTAGCACACATACAAGGCAATGCATGAATGCACACACACGAATGAATAATGCAAAGATTAGGTTATAGACTAGGTGCAGACCGATACATCCTAATTCACTATAACCATGGCTCTGATACCACGTCAGTCACACCCCGAGAATGGCTAAATGTGGGCATGTGACTGATTTGGCATCATGGTCATGGTTATGAATGATTGTCATCTAAGTGAACATTTACAAAAGTCATTTGTCTTTCGAAATCATAAGTTTTAAAATTTAAATATTTAAAACAGTGGCAGCAGAAAATAGTAGTGGAAATACATGTTAAGTTTCAAAAGACAACGTTATGAGATTTTTAAAACATGACAACCCTAAGGTGTAATGTGACTAAATCTCCAAAAGAATGAATGAACATGCAGCAGGCAGACCATGATATGAGACAAGCAGGATCTACGCAGAAAGTCATTGAATCGCATCCTTAATAAGCTGAGAATTCAAGAAATGTAAAAAGTCAACAGAATTGTTGATGAGTTCACAGGTTTGATGACACATGAAATTGTTTGAACAGTGTTTGAATTAGTGTTTGAAACAATGTTTGAAATGTTTGGCCGTCATGATATTATTTTTGATGACTCTGATGTTGTAAAGATCAAGCATGAACCTTTCAAAACTAACTGTTTACCCACTCCTGGTGTCCAACCCCATGTACACCGAATGATCAGAATAACTAATGTACCTCTTAACTATTTCCGTGGAGTCAGGACTGGAGCGACCAAGTCGGGGCAGGGTCGTCAACCCAAATATATGTATTCACAAGCTATCGTTTTGAATGAACTAATTGAATTCAATTAATAGTGGGACTTAGACATATAACATGAATCAACATGAATACACAGATTTGGGGTTTATGAAAAGAACATGCAATCAGTACGTCTTACAGTAATCATAATATCAGACAAAAAGAAATTTGAAAGGCATTCATTGAATTCTCCCCCATAATTTGAAAACAGAAAAGTAAAAGGGGCCGTGAAACTCACTTGATATGAAGATGAACTGACATATATGAATTGAGTGAAGTAGCCTAGCAAGCGTCTACAATATAATATTAAGACGTCTTAGGGGTTGGCTAAATTGGGATTAGTGAATACGTCACCCAATGTTCGATGCTAAGTCTTGACAGAAATTACCCGATGACATTGATGGAAATCTTGACATATTATTTGTTGGAAAACAAATAATATAAAGTTATGAATATAATTATTTATTTGAATAAATAAATAATATATGGTTTTTTCGCGTTAAGAAAATGTTATATCGAATATATTTTCATGAAATGACACGAAAAATATAAATATTTATTGTTATCAAATATTTATAAGGTTTTGAACCCCTTGAAATTATAAATAAATTATTTCATTTATTAAGGTTCAAACACGCGTTTTCTACCGCGCGTCAATACACGGTAATTGTCGCGTTCTATGAAAATATAATTTGACACATAAAAATAAATTTATTTTTATGATATAATGATTCCAAAATATAAGAATTTATATTTTGCAAAATTTGACCGTCGGTTTGTCCGGTAGTAGGCCGGTTTCACCAGCTTAATCGTTATGACCCGTTTTATGATGTTTTAAGTTTCCTAAACCCTTAGGAAAAAGTCTATGGACCTGTTTTGGTGTGGTTTATAGTTTTATATTACCAAGTGTGTCGGTAGAAGTTTAATTTGCAAAAATTGGCGTTTTCGCGTTACCGAAAGTCATATTTTTGTCCGGTTGCCTCTAAAACATTATTTTCCATTTTTGAACTTCATGAAACATTTTTATATATGAAAATGATTCCGTTTAAGGTTCTGGACCAGAATCTTACTTTGTTCAAAAATAATAAATATTTTAGTTCGAAAAGTCACGTTACGGGTTTTGAATATTCCACTTTTGAACGTTTATCATTTTGGGTCTAAATGTGACTTTGAAAACTGATTTGTTAACTTATAAACACACATTTTATAGGTCTCAAACTCATCATAAAGTTAGTCATATTTATTTTCATTAAAAATCCATAACTTATGATTTTTAAGTCATAAAAATCATTATTTAAATATCTTTTCATGTTTAGTATTTCTTTTAACAAAATAGCATTTTATGTTTTATAAAATGACTATCATTATTTTATTTTGTCAAAATACTAAACAAGTGATACTTTATGAAACTTTATGTGGAACATATTTTATGACACTCATTATAAATATCAAGTCTTAGCAATATGCATATATTTTGTAAAAATATATTTCTAGGCTAATTAACTTAACCTTTTTTTTACTTGAACATACACACTAGTATATTTAGATGTCCATGGTTTTTAGTGATTTTTATAGTATTCTCATAACATAATGTTATTTGTTTTAAGACATAATCATAATAACAATCATTTTTCAAATACCACAAGTGTAACCATAATCTAATTCCATCAAAGTGAACATATAGTAACTAACAACATGGTTTTGTTAGTTAGTCATCTACCATTAACATCAAGAACTTGTATGAACATGGATTATGTGACAAAGTTTATGAACAAAATCAAAAGATAAAACACAAGGAGTGAATGATTCTCACGTAAGCTTTATCCGGATCGGTTATGACTTTGATGGGTGTTGAATAAGCTTCCGTTTTAGCTCCTAAACCCACCCTTGATCTTGAATTTGGAAGATGATGATGAAAGAATGAAAGGAGGGTCATGAATATGATAAAGGAAATACGAAATTAGTGAGGTTTGTAATGAAAGATTAGAAGAAAGATATGTAGATTTAGAAAGAAATGAGTAAGAGGGATGAATTGCCTAGAGTTTAGATGGATACTAGAAACAAGGAGAAGCTTGAAATAATGGAGAAAAGTGATGGTGGTGGCGGTTTATGTTTAGGCCGAGAGGGAGAGAGAGACTAGTGAGAAAGTGTGTTTTTGTTTCTTGAAATGTTTAAGTGTGAGATGATGTTAGGTTTAAGTAGTGTAGGTGAGTGGTTGTGTGGCTTGGCTCACAGTTCAAAGGACCGAATAAGGTCCGGTTGGTGTTGGTTCGAACCAAGAAAAGAAGAAGTGAGGAGATGGGCTTGAACCTCTTGAACTTGTGTTGGAAAAATGATCACATGGTGGTGGCTTTTGTGGGTGTGGGAGTCGGTTCAAGGAAGAAGGAGAAAGGGGACAAGGTGGCAAATTGGTGGCTAAGGGGACAAGGTGGCAAATTCGTGGCTAAGGGGACAAGGTGGCAAATTGGTGGCTAAGGGGACAAGAGTGTCAAGTGTGTAAGTGGTCACAAGGTTTACCCAAAGGATCCTTGATCCATGTCTTATACTTGAGGGACAATTGTGTTCCGTATCTATGCTACATAATAGGAGATCTAGCCAACATTAGGGTATTAGGCATGTGGTGTTAAACCACAAAAATCTAGTGCTTTAGTTGGAGCCTTGGTTGGATTCGGACAAGGAAGAAAAGAAGGGAAAGAAAGGAAACAGAGAAGAAAGGAGAGAGGAGACAAAGAAAACGGGCTCGGCGGCCCAAAGAAAAAGAGAGGAAAATTGGGTTGGGCTCAGGCCCAAATTGGAAAAAGAAAAGAAGCTGGGCTGGGTCGGCTGGGCTTATGGGCCGAGAGTGGAAAGAAACGGGCCAAGGGTTGGACCGCAAGGAAGAAAAGAAAAGAAAAAGAGAAAGAGATTGGGTCGGTAGGCCCACTGGGCTCATTGGACTGAACCGGGTCTCGGGTCGGGTCGGGTTGAGTCCGGGTTGATCCAACGAGTCCAACGACACTTCGTTTGAGTCAAAATGATAACCGGGTGAAAAGTTGGCTTTTGACTCAAAACAGATAATATATAAAAACCAATAAAATAATAAACGTCACATTTAATTTGAATGGACGTGGATTGTCATAAGTCTTGATGTTTGATGATTTGTGAATGTCACTTTGATGTTTTTGAATTGACTATAAGTTTTGTTTCACACGAACATTAATTGTTGTGAATTTTGAAGTTTTAAATCTAAACGAAGATTTAGAGTATTTAAATGTAAACGGAATATTGTTTGATATGAAATGGCTAAAGTTTACGAATGTAAAATTTTGTTTTGAATGAAATGAATTCGTCGTTTGAAATAATGACTCGTGTTGAACACATTACGGCGTAACGTAATGTTATGAAAATATAAAATGAATGTTTTATATTTTTGTTATTGAAGTTCCACAATTACATTTATGAAATTCTTCTTGTTATTAAAGTTCCAATTTGAACAAACATAGAACTTGGTGAATGATTTCCAGTGCGGGTACGGTTATCAGACCTAGTTTGACTATGTTGGCATGCAAGTTCACCTAATTTGAATAAATTAAGCCTAACGCACATAGATAATAGATAATTGCACGTTAATATAATATTAAAGTTAACCTGGAATATACGGGTTGTCACACAAAAGCTTCTGAAGACTAGCATAAGACAAGGGGGGAGTTTGTTAGAACATGTTATGTTGTCTAATGCTAGGTCTAGGTGTTTTGTCTATGTAATTAGTCATTTTTTATAATCTAGTCCCAGCGTACCAGTGGACGGACCAGGTGGTACGCGGCCATGGACCACCTGGTACGTGGGTTAATTGGTACGCCGGGCAGATTGGTATAAATAGTTTAAGCTCTGTGTTTGAGAGTAGTTGCGAGAGTTGAAGTCTTAACTATGTGTTTTCTATAGTGTTTGCTCTCTGTTTTCTCTCTATACTCTTGAGCTTGGTTATCAATAAACGAAATGTTTATTTACATCGTGTTATCAAATTGATCGAGATCATGCATTAGTAAGATCCAGTTCCAGTATTTTACAATTACAATTTACCAATGGCGCAGCTTCTAAGGGGCGGGAGGGGCGCCTGACCCCCCGAAATTTTTTTTACGATGTAGGGGGTATATAGTTTTCGTGTAGAAAATTTTGATATACTCCGGTTTCGACCCCCCATTATAGTTATGAAAAAAAAATTAGATCCCGACCCCCCACTTAATATTCTCAAGCTTCGCCACTGCAATTTACACTCTATATTCAAATGCAATGTAATATTATCATATGCTTATTATTTAACTTATCTAATAGTATCCTAACTTTAAAACAAAATAAGTTTAAATAATCATTATTGTCAAAGAAACTCGCAGCCATAGAATTGTATCATCATCGCGACAGAAACAGTAAGCAACCATAGAATACCAGATAATAAACCAAGCTACAAAACATGAAATAGATACACACAAATCAGTTCCATATATAACAAAAATAAAATAAAGCAAAATACATGTATATCATCATCGTATGAGAAATGAACAACTCAGTTTAAACGTCAGCTACAATCTTCCAAAAAAAAAACGCATATCCAACTTCCAAAAAATCATACCAAAGCAAAGTGTTAAGGTTAAAACCTTCAAACGAAACCCGAACTTCAAAAATCCATACATTTTACAAAGCCGACATATAGAGATACCAAAGAACGGTTCGATATCAGCTACAATCTTCATAAAAATCGCATATGTAACTTCAAATAATTCAATCCAAATCAAATATTTAAGCTTAAAACCTTCAAAGGAAACATAAACCCAAAAATCACATACATCGTACACTGTCCATATATAGATATCGCAAAACAGCAGATCGATCTTTAAAAAATATAAACCACCAAACATATAATGTAATTGATAAACTGGTCTCAAAAAAAACACAAATTAGGGTAAAAAGAAGGGATTTATCACAAACTAACCCACATAACCGGTTTAGTAGCAGAAGAATAATATTTCAAAAACAAACAATATAATATAGATTGTATAACACGTACCACACAAATCATGTAAGATAGTATAAAAGTCAATTTCACATATTAGTCATGTTCAAAAGAAAAGATAAATATGAAAATAAACAGCAGGACACATAACTTATAGGTAAAACCCTAACAAAGTCTAACCATCAAGACATGAATCTTGCAAACCCATAGGTATATATGGTGGAATATAATTGATAAGTTATGAGAAGCATACACAAAATATAGAGATTATCACTTGCTACAGTGACAACAACCATGAACACAATCCTTTTTATTTATGTTAAGTTTCACCCGTGTAGATAAGAGCAGTTAGAAGAGATAGAGGGTAAAGAAGGAATCAAATGTGAAACATACCGATTGCATCTACATCGAACACACCGGCCGCTGTTAAGTCAAAAAACCGCTGCCTATTCCACGTAACCGCAGTCGCACGTTACAGTCGGAAATGGAGCAATGAAAGAGAGAGGCATATCAGCCCCGCGTTGATTTAAGCTCTCAATTTATAGGCATTTTTTTAGATTGTAAAATGTATGATTTGGGTCTTTTCTTCTGAATGAAGAAATATGGGATTCCATTAGTACTCAAAATTTTCTTCACACCTAACCACCACTGAAACCAAAAAAAGCACAAATGGGTAGAATGAAAGAGAGAGGTACATCAATTTAGGTACCACTAAATTGATGATCAAATCGACAAAGAAAGCAGGTGCAACACACAAAAAATAAAAGAAAGAAGAAGATCGGAGAATGCAATTCACACAAAGATCTGGAGACCGCAAGATTGGCGAAACAACTACACAAAGGACTCAGATTACTAACCACCACCATCACAACCAGGGGCGGACCTGTATAAGTTCCAGGGGTAGCAAGGGTTACCTTAAACTCGTATGCGAAGTGGAAAACTTTTTGAATTTTTCGGTTTTAAGACTTTATGTATGTGTGATACCCCTTAAATACCTATTATTTCACAAGAGTTAATATATTGCAATGTACAGCAGTTGGTAGGCACAACATGTTTTGATTATGTGGTCCTAGGTTCGATTCTTGAGCCAAACATTTTCTAAACTTCTTACCTTTTCAGCTCTTTTTCTGTTAAAGAAAATAATCAATACCCAAGATTCGAACTTTAGTTAAAGAGTAATCAACATTCAAGTTTGAATGTTTCAACCATTTTCTATTTAAGAAAAAAAAATCAATACCCAAGATTAGAACTATGGTAAAAGAGTAATCAACATTGAAGTTTGCATGTTCAAACCACCAAGGTAGACATGCTCTTTGGTTAAATTCTAAGGTTGGGGGTATGGTTTAGGCAAACTTTTTAACCAGAGGGGTGGTGATATTAGGAGAGAGAAAAAAAATTAAACTTTTGGGTGTTATGGTTTGTAGAAAATTTGGTTTAGGCAAACTTTTAAAATAGTTTTATATTTATTATTAGCTAGTAGCCCAGCAGATGTCGCTACATGTTAAAAAAAAGGTCGTATGTCCTCGGCAAGGTTCGGTAAAAATTTACCGAAAAATATTGTTGGTTTACCGAAATGGAAGTCACCGAGAACTAAGGTATGGTCGCTGATTTAGTTTCTGAAAATAAGATGGTTGCCGAAAGGGGTATGCCGAACCCAACCCCCCCCCCCCCCCACCACCCTAAATACCAACTTTAATAATAAATATTGTCTTTATTTTATAAGTGTTCTTCAAAAGTTCATCGAGATGCTCTAAATTCCCACTAACAATTTAATTCACAACTAGTCAGTGACCCGAGTAAATACCCAAGGCTGTGATATAAAAAGAATTATACGAAGTAAAAGATCAAAGCTTCTTTTCTAACTATTAACATGACCTTCAAAAAGTCCACGTTTCTTTTACCATTCTCACAAACTTCACAAGTGAATAAATTATAAGTTTTATACCCCATTAATAAAAAACTCATAAAGAAAAACATACTTTAGAGTTCTAAAATCTACTTTACACAATTGTATCCATATAAATTTTTGGAACTAAGCAATTAGAAAAACAAAAAAAAAACTACAACAAACTCAATGAGGTATTTCATCGAAACACATAATCTACATATTAAACTATGACACACAATATTTTCCTAGTTATAGAAGTCACATCTGTTGGATATTAGATGTCCTGACCCGACCCTAGCGTAACCGACCCGGTTTTGACCCGGAAGAGTTACACCGGAGTTAACGAACTAATAATTAATTAATCGTTAATTAATTAAATCAAACGGTTTAAATAAATAATTGTTGTTTATTTAACGTAACGAAACAATAATTCGTAAAACGTTTACGACAATTGTCGACGAATGATTATCTAGTCATTACCGGTTAATGGACTAGTTAATCATTGGGCTTAGAGGGTTCTAGGTCGCAATGGGCTTTGCTTGCCCAACAAGTCAAACGAAAACTATAAAAGGGAGGGATTAGGAGAACCCTAATCGCTCCTCCTCTCTCTCTCTCCCTCCCTCGCGACCGCCCCCTCTCCCATCTCCCTTTCCGATCGGCGCAACCAACCACCACCACCCCGTCGCCTTTTCCGACGAACACGATGGTGAAACGAGACCCTCATTTGATTGCCGCCGCCTTGGAACTCGAGACCACCGCCGCCGCCGCTAGAGCCGCCGCCGCCGCCGAGAGGGCCGCCGCCACCACCGCCGCCGCCGCGGCCCGTGCCGCCGTAGCCGCCGACATATTCGGCGAGGACCACCGCGAGGTGGTTCTCGCTTTACCCGCGCCACCGAGACCGTTATTTGAACCGTCTCGTGCCGTGACCGTCGAACCGGGTGAAAACCCTAAGTGGCCGGCGCCATTGTATGCCGCCGCCGTCACGCCACTTCCTCCGCCGCCTCCACGCGAGACGAACGAAATCGTCTCTATGACGGATTCGTCGTCAAGCACGGTGGAACCGTTCGACTGGAATGGCATGATCCATTCCATGGTTTCGTTACCACCACCACCGCCCGTTCATGAGATGAACGCGGTCTTCAAAGTCGGTTGAAGACTTGACTCGCAGATTCGAGTCGGGCGTTACCGTTTGCCCTAGCGCCAGTTCGTCGAACCCCGGTGTCTCGAACGGTTGTTCGGACTCCGCCAAGGTATATCTAAATTGTTTAGATTATTCGATTTATTTTTCTGTATTTACGCGTACACGGTGATCAGTTCCTGTCTACGGTTTTTACGTTATTCGCGTTGTAAAACTTTATTTCCGCTGCGCAATTAATTTGATTAATTGACCCGTTAATTTATTCGGTAAAAATTAAAACGGGCAACCCGGATACCCACTGTAAAACCCAACAGTGGTATCAGAGCCACGATCACCGCGCGTAAATCTGAACCGGTCTTTTTGTAACCGGTGGTTCGCAATTTCGATTCATTTCCAAATTGCGAACGGAATTACTTGATTAATTCTAATTAATTAATTGTGTGTTACGGGCGACCCCTTTAATTTTATTAATTGTTTTGGCGTGTTGGATTTCTCTGATTGGCTCAATTGTTGACCCAATTGTATCTTTATTTGGTTTTGGTGGACCCGCCGTTTTTCGGGTTTCAAAGTTGTAAATTAGAGCTAGGTTTACTAAGTTGTTAGTAAATTGTAATTTTATAAAAACCAAGACCGAAGATCGGACGCTCGCCAAAAAGGTGTCTGGAGGCTAGTGGGAGTTGAACCGGATCCACGAACGCACCGAGTTGCCTTCCTTGTGGTTGTTCACCTTTACATTGTCATGTCCCATTGGTCTTGCCAAATGGCTCTAGCAAGACCATGCCATTATGCCGTTAACACACAATTGACCATTCGCGATACTTAGATATTTTAAATAGGGGATTTAAAATAAATTGTCCCGAGTAATGATAGGGTTTATCGTTTGTGTCTAACGATCACTTATATATTAAAATTTGTTTTAATATCCCTATCCGGTAAATAAAAATTGATAGTTCATGCCGTCCAAAATCAAGTCTAACTTGGAACGTATTGACCGGAGCATCAGTGTTGGAGTATTTCAACACCGCACTTGGTGCCGAGGGTACCTTCCAAGGTGGGGGCATTGGAGTATTTCAACACCGTGCCAGCCACATTGACCATTTGGGACTACTATCGCTTTCTTTATGTATGTTTGTAGTGTTGGAGTATTTCAACACCGCACTATGAATGTATATAGACAAGGTGGGCATGGATGAGGCTAAACGTATCGCAAAATATAATTTATTATATTATGCGGCCTCATAAACGAGAGTCGCGACTAAGACTTCGCGATTGACAACCGTTGTCAGTTTGGTTACACGAGTTTGCTCCTGAGGCTCATTTGGCGGTCTCAAGTAAAATCGTCTAATCGAATTCTCAATTTTCTTATTTAATAAATCTTACCAATTTATATAAGAAAATGGTTTACACCGAAAATACTAATTTAAAAATAACTTTGCATTATTTCAGAAGGCTAATGAAAACACAGTTCCTCTAAGTTCAATGGTATCTCTGGACCCATTCACTGAGACGAACTTCTTGTCATGGCAAACCCTCCTGAGGAACATCTTGAAGCTTTTTGGAAAGCTGTATGTTCTTGACCGACCCATCCCGAGCACGCCGTCTTACTTGCTAAACGACCGCTCGCGGATGGAAATCCAGAAGCACAGTGATGACTCTATGGAAGTCACTGAGCTTATGTTATCTAGCATGACACCGGATTCTCGGTATAACTTTACCGACATGGGAGCGTATGAGATCATGAGAAAACTCAAAGATTTGTTTGAGTTAAACCAGAGAGGTGAGCGATGTAGAGCACTTCAACATTTTGTGAACTGCCACATGTCGCCCAATTCCTCTGCCTATGATCATGTCATGATGATGAAGGGGTATCGCGACAGACTGATCGACCTCGGCTACTCCATTCCTGAAGGGATGGCTCTTGATGTAGTCCTCGGATCTTTACCCGAGCATTATCGCTTACATGCGGTAAATTGCTCGGCTCAGACTTTAGATGAGGTTCTAACATTGTTTCCAAATGTCAAGATCAGGACCACACCGGCTGCGCTCAGAGTTGCTGATACAGGTATCACCAAGACCAAGAACAAGGTCAAAGAGACCAAGGGCAAGAAACCATTGGCGCCTCCTCCTCAGGAACGTCAATGCTTTGAATGTAATCAGATGGGCCACTGGAAACGTAACTGCCCCGTCTACCTTGCTAAGATCAGGATGACTAGAAACCCCGGTAAGGGTTGCTCATCAGGTATGTCAATAAATGTTATTGAGCTTTTCACTGTTTCCTCCAATGCATGGGTATTTGATACCGGATGTGGTTTTCACATTGTAAATGTTTTGCAGGAACCTGAGAAGTGGAAGAAGATAGAACAAGGCGGTATGGAGCTCATCGTTGGTGATGGCAAAAGAGTCCCGGTCTTGGCTACCGGCATATATTCTCTTACATGTCCTACCGGTCTTGTAGTTACTCTAGATAACTGTTTATATGCTCCTGGATTGTCCAGAAACATTATTTCTGTCTCTTCCCTGTTTGAACAAGGTTTTAAGTACAAGTTTAATGGAAATTCCATTTTTACCTACTTTAATGATATCTTTTATTTCGAGGCTAAACCTCGACATGGTATATATGAGATAATTGTTCAAACGCAAGATCAACTCTATCATGTTTCTAAACGAAACAAAGTTGATAACGATTCATCGTTATGGCATCATCGACTAGGTCACATAAGCAAAGCTCGCATTAAGAAGCTTCAATCTGCAGGGATTCTCGAATCCACTAATGCAGATACCTTCGGTGAATGCGAATCATGCTTATCTGGAAAACTGACCAAGTCACCCTCACACATGTTGGTGAACGGGCTAATGATCTGTTAGGACTTATACACACTGATGTGTGTGGGCCCTTTCGGACCGAAACGAGAAATCGGGAACGCTATTTCGTATCTTTCATAGATGACTATAGCAGATATGCTTATGTCTATCTGATGAAACATAAGCACGAAACTTTTGACAAGTTCAAAGAGTTTCAACACGAAGTAGAAAATCAACTAGATCGAACTATTAAGATACTTCGATCAGATAGAGGTGGTGAGTATCTTAGCAACGAGTTCCTCGATCATCTAAAGGCTTGTGGAATTATTTCACAACCCACTCCTCCCGGTACACCACAATTAAATGGTGTTAGTGAAAGGAGGAATCGAACCTTGTTGAACATGGTTCGATCGATGATGTGCAGGACTAACTTGTCCCACTCCTTTTGGGGTTTTGCTCTCTTGACCGCCGCTCGCCTAATAAATCTGGCACCGACCAAGAAAGTGGATAAGACCCCATATGAGATATGGCATAATTCTTCTCCTAATCTTTCTTACCTCAGGGTATGGGGATGCGAGGCGTATGTCACTAGCGAATCTGACAACAAGCTCGATCCTCGAGGTGAAAAGGTAATTTTCATCGGATACTATCGTAATACCGGCTATTACTTTTACCATCCTGATGGAAACAATGTTTCTATCAAAAGGAAGGGTAAGTTCTTTGAGAAAGAATTTCTCAACAGAGGAACCAATAGTGATCCAGTGGATCTCGAAGAAGTTCGAGAAACACAAAACCCTGAGACGGTCGCTGCGTCTGACCGACAAGTGGTTGTCGCCCCATCAGACCAAAACACAAGCGTTCGCAGGAGCGAAAGGATACACAAGGCACCTGATAGATACCTCTGGCATCTAGAAGGTCCCGATGTCCTATTAGTAGCTGACTCAGATGACGAACCTACTAATTACAAAGCTGCTGTGTCAGATCCTGAATCTGACAAATGGCTTGAAGCCATGAACGCCGAGATGCAATCCATGCGTGACAATCAAGTATGGGACTTGATTGAGCTACCCCCCGGTTCTCGGGCAGTAGGGAGCAAGTGGATCTTTAAAAGAAAAACTGACATGCATGGAAAGGTGCAAACCTATAAGGCACGGCTTGTTGCGAAAGGTTTCACTCAAACCCAAGGGATTGACTATGACGAAACCTTCTCGCCCGTGGCCATGATCAAATCGATCAGGATATTGCTTGCCATAGCCGCATACCATGACTATGAGATATGGCAAATGGATGTCAAAACCGCATTCCTGAACGGACAACTCACTGAGGATGTCTACATGGTTCAGCCTGATGGTTTTGTCGATCCTAAATATCCAAATAGGGTTTGCAAACTGAATAAGTCCATTTATGGACTTAAATAAGCATCTCGAAGGTGGAACATTCGTTTTGACCAGAAAGTCAAAGAGTTTGGCTTTGCTCAAAATGAAGATGAACCGTGTGTTTACAGAAAGGCAAGTGGGAGCGCTATATCATTCCTTATATTGTATGTGGATGATATACTGATCATAGGAAACAACATCCCCATGCTTAACGAAGTTAAGGTATGGCTATCATCTTGTTTCGCTATGAAGGATCTTGGAGAAGCCGCTTATATCCTGGGAATTAAGATTCACAGAGATCGATCGAAGCGACTTCTAGGTCTCAGTCAAAGTACATACATTGACAAGATTATAGCACGGTTCAACATGAGCAACTCCAAGAAAGGAGTCGTCCCTATGACAAAGGGTGCTATCTTGAACAAATCTCAATCTCCTCAAACGGAGAAGGAGATCAACCAAATGGCTTCGATCCCATTTGCTTCTGCTATAGGCTCAATTATGTATGCCATGCTCTGCACTCGACCAGACGTCTCGTTTGCGTTGAGCCTGACAAGTCGATACCAACAGAGTCCCGGTCTAGCTCACTGGACTGCTGTAAAGAACATCCTGAAATACCTGAGAAACACAAGTGAGATGTTTTTGGTATATGGAGGAACTGATGAGCTCGCTATAAAGTGTTACACCGATGCTAGTTTTCAGACTGATCGAGATGACTCTCGCTCGCAGTCCGGATACGTATTCACCCTCAATGGAGGAGCTGTTTCGTGGTGTAGCACCAAACAGTCAGTAGTGGCTGATTCCACTATTGAATCTGAATACATAGCCGCCTCAGAAGCTGCCAAAGAAGCAGTATGGATGAAGAAGTTCATCACAGATCTCGATGTGGTTCCAAGCGTCAAGCAACCCATCGAGATGATGTGCGATAACACAGGCGCTATTGCTCAAGCCAAAGAGCCAAGGTCTCATAAGAAGGCCAAGCACGTCCTGAGGAAATTTCACTACATAAGAGAAGTAGTTGAAAGAAATGAAATAAAGATATGCAAAGTAGACACAGATCAAAACTTAGCTGATCCCTTTACAAAGCCCATGACTCACGAGACTCATGATCGTCACAGAGAAGCGATAGGGCTTAGATTAGCTAAAGACATGTTTTGATTTAGTATTTTGGGTGTACGAACATATAACAGTTATCTATACTATTCATATTCCATCGACAAATGCAATATGGAATTTCATAACTGTGTTCGATGTTAATACGTTTAATCATCCCTGAACAATTGTTGATATTGTTCTAAATGTCCGTAGTCGATTAGAGACGTGGGAACGGCTCTAAATCAAGACTATTCTGATTTTGAACCTTAAAGGGGTTTAACGTTCAAAGTCACAGACCTCATTAGAGAATGACGTTGGACGTAACTCGCGTCAAGCAATTCAATTATGGAAGTTTTGATTGCTTGATTAATGGTATGCTCTAATGTTTCCTTAGACCTGAGACGCATACTAGAACTCTCGTTTACTGCAGACTGTTCTTTGATTGTAGTTTCTCGATGTCGCGTAACTGCCATCAATAGGGCTACTTTTGGGAATGGATCTAAGGTTCAGTGGGAGTTGTATGCCTCAAGATGGGATTTCGTACTATTGCTTCGGCAATAGATAGACATAAAGGCGCCCTCGTTGATTCCAAGTGTGAAGTGTGAGGCCTCACCCAAACTTACTGTGTGTTTGATTGGTACACTTCGAATCGGATAACGAAAATGTAATCGATGAATCTAATACATGAGAGTCCATGTCTCATTATTCATCTATGTCTAGAACGGAAAGGAACATATGACAACGGTTACCATAAGTCCTCTGTCTGCTTGCTTTACAATCAGATATACTTTGGCTGTCGACTTAAAGTGTCGAAACCTGTTGGTGTAGCCATGCATAGCTAGAGTGCCTCGAGTGCCTCTGACTACAACGCTTAAGTGTCGCGATCAGTCCAAGTGGGAGATTGTTGGATATTAGATGTCCTGACCCGACCCTAGCGTAACCGACCCGGTTTTGACCCGGAAGAGTTACACCGGAGTCAACGAACTAATAATTAATTAATCGTTAATTAATTAAATCAAACGGTTTAAATAAATAATTGTTGTTTATTTAACGTAACGAAACAATAATTCGTAAAACGTTTACGACAATTGTCGGCGAATGATTATCTAGTCATTACCGGTTAATGGACTAGTTAATCATTGGGCTTAGAGGTTTCTAGGTCGCAATGGGCTTTGCTTGCCCAACAAGTCAAACGAAAACTATAAAAGGGAGGGATTAGGAGAACCCTAATCGCTCCTCCTCTCTCTCTCTCCCTCCCTCGCGACCGCCCCCTCTCCCCTCTCCCTTTCCGATCGGCGCAACCAACCACCACCACCCCGTCGCCTTTTCCGACGAACACGATGGTGAAACGAGACCCTCGTTTGATTGCCGCCGCCTTGGAACTCGAGACCACCGCCGCCGCCGCTAGAGCCGCCGCCGCCGCCGAGAGGGCCGCCGCCACCACCGCCGCCGCCGCGGCCCGTGCCGCCGTAGCCGCCGACATATTCGGCGAGGACCACCGCGAGGTGGTTCTCGCTTTACCCGCGCCACCGAGACCGTTATTTGAACCGTCTCGTGCCGTGACCGTCGAACCGGGTGAAAACCCTAAGTGGCCGGCGCCATTGTATGCCGCCGCCGTCACGCCACTTCCTCCGCCGCCTCCACGCGAGACGAACGAAATCGTCTCTATGACGGATTCGTCGTCAAGCACGGTGGAACCGTTCGACTGGAATGGCATGATCCATTCCATGGTTTCGTTACCACCACCACCGCCCGTTCATGAGATGAACGCGCCTGTGGTGCCCGAGATGCCGTCTTCAAAGTCGGTTGAAGACTTGACTCGCAGATTCGAGTCGGGCGTTACCGTTTGCCCTAGCGCCAGTTCGTCGAACCCCGGTGTCTCGAACGGTTGTTCGGACTCCGCCAAGGTATATCTAAATTGTTTAGATTGTTCGATTTATTTTTCTGTATTTACGCGTACACGGTGATCAGTTCCTATCTACGGTTTTTACGTTATTCGCGTTGTAAAACTTTATTTCCGCTGCGCAATTAATTTGATTAATTGACCCGTTAATTTATTCGGTAAAAATTAAAACGGGCAACCCGGATACCCACTGTAAAACCCAACAACATCCACTCAAACAAATGTGATTATTCTCTAATCTAGAACATGATAAAAAAAACGAAACAAACAACAATGCAGACTTCGTGTGTTCAATTCAAATATAATGAGCTTTAATAAATAAATAAAAAATAGAAAGCTATACAAAAAATTAGAAGATCCATCAGATTAAAAACAATACATGCAACTCAAAGAAACACTATCCATTAAAGAAGATCCCCAGTTGACACACTTGTGTATTCAATCTACATTAAACTTGACCAATGGAATATTTCCCCACTGGTTACCTACAAAACATATCTCATCAGTGAGAAGAAAAACCAAATCCAAGTGCAAAAAAATAAACTGAAATTTTTTTATCTTCTACAACATGTCAACATGACTATAGTTTACAAAGCAAAATGCCTTGAAACACATAATGAAATGAAATTTCACACTTACAAGGTCGGGAAATAATCGGACCAGATTAGAGGAAAATGATGCAATCTGCCTTGACCTTGGAGTTGGTAGTAGATTCTCAGCACAATCATAAGTACACGATTCAAATTCAAATTTCAAAAAAGTTATCCAATGGAATGATGCAAAATTATCCAATGGAATGATGCAAAAAACACTAAAAACCTACTTCTGCACACAAATAACACAGATCTAGTGTCAGTTACATTCTGATCTCATCAGTTATGAAACAACTGTTTAGAAGAAATATTATAAAGTATGCCAATTATGAGAGATTTGAATGAATGTTATTACATTTCATTTTTTTATCATGACCTTTGAACAAACCGATCTGCAACTATTTGTGTCATTAATTTCAACATTCCTACCCACATGAAAATCATTCATTTCAGTTCAAGCAACCTCAGAGAAAGAATATAAACCAAGATTATTTAAATACATACACAAGTTTTTGATGTCCAGGTGGCACAATCTAATGTGTGCCACCTAGGACTAGGCTTATGTGTCAAATAATCATATACCTTATTAGAATTGCTTGATTTTATGAAGTTTGACTTTTGAAAAGTCAAACTGTCCTACTTTGGATCACAAATTGGCCACGAATTCAAGTTTTTTTTTTATGTATTTTATTGATTCTGGAAGATTTTATATGTCAATACGAAGCTACAACAAGTTTCAGAATCAAATTTCATGAAGATTTGAGTAGAATTTGAATTTCACAACTTGTGTTCTTCATGGAGGTCCTTTAATGATGAATTTCTCAAATCATTATGGTTTTGATTAATTCTTGTTTCTATACATTTGTTTTGAGCATATGAATCCACTGATACAATATTTTTGAGTATTTTTCAACGAATGATCAAATTGGAGTTCAAGTTTATCAATGGTAGGTTAAGAAAGTCACGACTTTATTTTTTTTATTCGTTCACCATCATTTGTTGATCGAAACCTAAGCAATATGGATCTAGTTTTGTTAGGTTTTCTATCACGAATCGAAAGCAATTTATGGATCGAATTTTCATTGAGAAATGAAGGAGATATGAAGAATCAGAGTTGCGGTATTGTAAAAAAAATATGGATAATTTTTTTATGGAAATAATTTTAATTTTTCTATTTTCAATTATATGATCTTTGACTTTTGTAAATACCATTAAATTTTTTAATTTAAAAATCTGTAATAATGACACATAAGCCTAATCCTATATGACACATCTTAGATTGTGCCACCTGCATATCAAAAACTTGTTTTTATTATATGTATAGATAGATTTCATTTCCCCCATAAACTAGTCAGAGACGATCGGAATTCCCAATTCCATTTCCCCCAAAACTAAAGTATGAAATTAATTCTCAATACTATTATATGATTAATTTCTTAACGAAGGTATGAAATTAGTTCCTAAATTAAGATATGATAGCATTAATGCATTGGTTTTATCTGCCGCAGAAGTCAATATTCAAAACTACTTCAATTGTTTAATTGTTTAATTGCTCATTTGCTTGATTTGAGTTAAATACTTCAAGTCGTCGATTACTCGATTGCCACTTCAAGTCTTAAAAGCATGAAATAACCAAACATGTATGACCGTAAGAATGTATGATTTGTAACATTGATTTATTGAATACTTTTTAATTGTTACTTGTTAATTGATAATTTGTAAGGTAATTGTTAGTTGATAATTTGTATTTTGTAGGGTAAGTAAGATGCGAAGTTGTTAATAAGTTATTAAAATTAACTTTCGTTTTACCCGTCATAACCGGAAGCGTTGCAAGATGTTTTTCCGCAATAAACTTCTTGAAGATCGACTTGCGTAATAAAATAGGTGACAAATTTATGAATGATGCTTTGATTTGTAGAATAGAAAAAAAAACACTTATGGACGTTAAGACCGAACGAGTGATGGAGCGCTTTCGAAAATGGGTAACCGAAGAGGTTAAATTTAAAATGTAATACTTTTGCGTTAGTTTGTACTTATCTAATGAAATCATAGAAAAAAATTATATGTTAACGTTCAAGAATTTTTTTTTTCATGCTACCCTTAAATATTTTTTTAGTTCCGCCCCTGATCACAACACTTAGTACCCTTAGTAACCACCACCATCACAGTGGAAACGCCACCGGCCACCATCAAACAGATAACGCAGCACGAACGTTGTATGCTAACGCATCAAACCGGTGGCCACGATTGAGAAAACAAACGAAGCAACGACGAAACGCCGGGAAAGGGGGAAGAAACAACGACGGTGATCGGAGATGACTAAAGGCGAACTCAAGAGAAGCGATGAGAGATGAGAGAGAAACTGATTTCTCTCTTTAACACATGTAAAGGATGAGGATTTCTCTAAACAATGAGTTGCAGCCATGTATTACGGCTGACATTCTCTTTCTCTTTTTACCTATACAATTTTTGGAACTCTCTCTTTCTTTCTGATGAAGAATAGTTTCTTCTCTTTTTCTCATCAGAGAAATCTGATGTGGTGGTTGTGGCTTCTTGATGTGGCTGTGTGGCGGTGGTTTTTCGCCTTCTTGATGAGGCTATGTAGCGGTGGTTGACTCTCGATTGCTCTAATCTTCAACTTTCTGTCTTATTTCGGACCAAACGATGTTAGATCTGAGCGGTGTTTGGGTATGGTGGACGCCGCCATTGAAGTGACCGGTGATTTGACCTCGACCCCCTCACACGCTCTCATCATTAATATCCTGTCCAATTTTGGCTTTATCGGTATTAGATCTAAGTGGCGTTAGGGTTTGGTGGACGCCGCTGGTGCTTACTGTGATGTTGTTGTTTCCGGTCTTCATTACGGTGATCGGCGATGTGACTCCAATCTTCACACGCTCTCATCTTTGATTCTGTACGATTTTGGCTTGACCGATGTTAGATCTGAACGGCGTTATGCTTGATAAAATAAGGTGTGTTGCTCATTGTTGTACAGTTGCAGGTTTGAAGTTTGTGTCGGAGACATAGATTAGATGGGTTTTTTATTCCAATGGAACTATCTGATTGGGTTTGATTGTTTCTTTGATCTGGCGATGACTGTTTTCTATTTTGCAGATTACTATGTGCGTGTCTAGGGTTTCTGAAAAACCCCCAAATATTTGTGTGGGCTTTGTGGCATCAAGGCTATTATTTCGTTTGCCTCTTTGGTTCTGATCTTCGGGCATGGTACCCTTAATCGTCGGTAACTGTTAGTTTTGAGCAATGATGGTTAACTTTGAGATCTGATGGGATGTTTTATCTTTTGCTGTGATGTTCAGTCTTCTGATCTAACTTTTTTTATGGTTACTATATGGTGCTTTTGGCTATGATGTTCAGTTTTCTGATCTAACTTTCGTTTTTTGTTGGTGGGGCAATAGTTTTTTTTTGCAGCCATCTGAATGGCTGTGATGATGTTCTCTTTGGATTTTGATTGATGGTCTGAGCCTTCAAATGGTAGCATTAATTATCTTTTGAGCTTGAATGGCTGTGATGATGATTTTCTAAGCCTTAATGTTCCAAAACGATATAGAGTCGCTAAAATTTTTATGTTGAGCTTGAATGGCTATGATGATGATTTTCTGAGCCTTTCCAAAATGGTACAGAGCAGCTAAAAACTATATGTTGGGCTTGAAAATCTATGATAATGGTTTTCTGAGCCTAAATGTTCTAATACGAGATCATTTCTCTTTTAGGCTTGAATGGCTATGACGATGATTTTCTGAGCCTAAATGTTACAAGATGAAAAATTATGGTTGATTATGATGATGGTAAATCTGAAGCTGTCTTATCTTATATAGTAACTAGTCGGCAGGCCCGTGCGATGTACGGGCAAGGCCAATGTCAATTCTGAAACTATGGTTAAAGTCTCAAAGGAGCAGGCCTAAAATTTGTTGTCCTATGTTAGGATTTTGCAAGTGGTGTTCAAGTAAAATAAATATGTTTTACTGCATAACCAAACCAAACGGAAGTAGGATCATCCATCTAAATTCACCCGAATGAAGCAAAATGCAAATCTAAAATTGCAGGTTCTATTATAAGCGTAGCAGCAAAATCAGTGATTAATTATCCAAATAACACGACATAATAATGTATGTAGCAGCAACAAACCAAAAAAAGTTAAGTTGTTCAACGGTGCGTAGCAGAAGCAACTTAAAACATGTTTTAACACAAAACAATTTCAAACAAACCAACACAAACACAACCTAACAAACGTCGAACCAAGCAATTTCATCCGGGTGGATCCGGTCTTCGTGAAGCTCGAACCGCAAAATCTTATGTTGCGGTAGTCCCGTTTTATGTAAAAAGGAGAACCAATTGCCTTTCATTCTTAGGCGAGGGTGTATGCCATCTTGACCGGCCCACATAATCTGGACCCAAATTTCAACCAACCCAAACCGTAGAACCGCCTGTTAATAAGGATGGATCTTGTAATTCCAAAACAAAGATTTAGGGATGGACTGTAACATCAAGTTGTTAAGCACAATTAGTTATTATAACATAAGTGAAGTATTAATCACAATTAGTTATTAAAAGATATAAGTAAATATTATTAGCAACAAAAAATACAGCTTCATCCTAGGGTTCAACTTTTACCCAAAAGGTGTGATCATGAACCTCCTGTTTTGAGAGATTATGAAGAAATTGAGCCGGCAAAGCCTGGAGTGAAAACTAAACCTCTGAAATTATTATCGATTCAATTATGTGTTAAAAAATCATGGTAAATCATAGTTAATGGGTAGGCTTCGTATGTATTGTTATGAATAACACTACCTGATTTTGGAATGAGCCATCGGTTGTCTGAACCACGTATGAGTGACAAACTCCTCCCCATTCCTATTTTTCCAGGTCTCCAATCCCTCAGTATTAAACGCAACAACCTTGACCTTGTTCACCTTCTTCCATTTTGAGCATAGCTTGTGTATACCTTGGCCATTAAGCGAATTTAGGAAAGAAGGCCACGTCGCATCGTGTACTTCTCTCACAACATTGCCCAGGTGGTCGATATTGACACTGAGTTTGTTCCTCTTGTAATCGATGTTAGAGCATATTTCTATGCTACAATGTGTCTCGTGTATTATATATAGTTCAGAGCGTGTTTGTGAATCAAGCAGTCAACATACCATGGTGATCGTACCAATGGTCACCCTTACCAATTGGTACGCCCGTACCAATTGGTCCGCCAGTTGGTACGCCGACCAGTATGTTGCTACTATAAATAGTTCGTGTTAGAAAGAGTTCTTATTTCTGTCATTAGTATATAATCTTAACTGTGTGTGTTTTAAGGTGTTCTCTCTCTAGAGCTGTAATCTTTGTGAATCAATAAAGTCAAGCTTTATTTACCTCGTTGTTATCGTTGTGACCGAATCATGCAGTAGTAAGATCCTTCTAGGTACTTACAAGTGGTACTAGCCTAATGGCCAGTACCCTCCGGTTTGACCCCCAAAATCCGCTTCTAAGACCTTCGTTTTTTAGTTCAAAGTTTTGACGTTCGATTTTTAATTTCAAGATGAGTGATTTTCAAGTATTTTCAGCTGTTTAAACATCGATGCAAATCATGATGAATTATGATAACAAGATAGGAACAACTCAGAAGGTTCCTAAGTTGCTACGATTGGAAGATTACCACAATTGGAGAAATCAATTTGAATCTTACATCTTTTCTCAAGATGTCGATTGTTGGATTCCAATTGAAAAGGAATATGAAGTATCCGATGATAGCAGCCAAAGATGATTAGCAGTTTTGATTCGGAGGAAAGAAAATTTTTTGCAAGAGAGAATAAAACGTATAGTTATCTTACAATGGCATTACCAAAGGATCTAATGCATCAATTTAAGAAATATACAATGGCTAAAGAATTGTGGGATGCTATTTTTGAAAGATGCGAGGGTAATGATCAATATAAGAAGACCCGAAAGAAAGTGTCGAAGAAAGAATTTGATAATTTTAGTTATTGTGATAAGGAGAAAGTGTCAGACTTGATTGCAAAGTTTTCACACTTGATAAATGTTGTAGGTGTCAAGAAGGAGAATGATGATGAGAAATTTCTAGAAGCCTTACCTGATAATTGGGAAAATTATGTTATGATGTTGACTAATGATCCGAGTTATACCGGTTGGACATTCAATCAACTGATTACAAGCTCGTGAAATGGAAATGATTGTAAAAAAGTCAGCATATCCGTCTGTTCAACATCCCGAATTATATTTTGGAGAAAATCATGCTACCGTGCATGCTAACTTTACATCACTTCCTAGTTCAAGCTTTAATCCAGCTCCAACAGCATTGCTTGCTAGACATTCTGATAATTCTGGTCATTCTTCAGGTTGCCGGTTCACTATTCCTGAGAAATCAACAAACAATTCTAGTTCTGCTCAAGCAACTGAAGATCTAGTTGCATTGGTATCTGCTTTCATATCATCTTCTCCTGGGTCAGTTTTTAGCCAAATTGGTCAATCCGTGTTATTTGGAGAAGATTTAAATCAGTTGGATGAAGATCAATTGAATAAATTAGAGTTGGAGTGGCACTTTGCTATGGTAGTTGCGAGGGGAAGGAGATTTATGAAGAAACATGGAAAGACATCTATTCTTCAAGGAGGAAAACTTGGTTTGGATAAGAGTACGATTAAATGTTTCAAATGTTCCAACTACGGACATTTTGCTCGAGATTGCACCCAACCGTCATATAAAAGGAGTAATTCTGATAAGAATGTTCACAACAAAGACACAAAAGCTATGATTTCTCAAACTGATGAAGGTTATGATTGGTCTAAAGGTTTCCCGATGAATCTGCTTTTATAGCCACTGTGCAAGTTGAATTAAGTGATTCTGATTCGATTGTTAGTGGTTATGAATCAACTTGTGAATTTTGTCCTCAAAAAGATAAAAAGATTCGGGAATTGGTTCAAGAACTAGAAGGGTTGATTGTTGAAAGGACAAAGAAGGAAGAAGAATTAGAATGTTACAAAAAGAAGTGTGTCATTTCTGATGAGAATTTCAAGGCAAATTAAAAGTTAGTAAAGGAAAAGAGTGTGGTGATGGAAGAGTTTGTAGAGATTAAGAAAAAGTTGGATGAGATGGTTGGTGAAGATAAAGAACAAATTTTGAAGCTACAAAATGAAAAGTTAGTCCAAGATGCTGAAAAATGGGAGAAGGAAGCAAAAGATGTCACTAAAGATTTTAACGCTTTGTTTACTAAATCAAAAGCAAAGTTAGATTTACTTCAAAAACCATATGATGAACTTCAGAAAGTTTATAATGAAGTTATTGCTATGGAAAATGATCGTCAAGTGGAACATTCAAAATTACTAGATAAAGTCACAAATTTGATAAATGATAACAAATTGGTGACAGGGAATGTTGAGATTTATAAAGGGCATGTGGACAAAGTGACACAAGAGGTGTATGATGCCTATGATCAGATGAGACAAGAAAATCTTTTGTTCAACAGAGCTTCAACACAATTAATTGATTCAGAGAAGGCTTTGGGTGAAGCTCATAAAAAGATATCAGATTTGAATGTTGAAGTTTGGATCTTAAACGACAGTTGAATAATCTGAAGAATTCACATTCCTTCACAAGCTACTTGTGCAATGATAAGAATTTCAAGAAAGTATTTGGAAGCAAAGAATATAATCAGATTCCACATCCAGTTATTCAATCTAATCCTCTTGCTGATCTTAATTCTTCTGATGTAACTGGTGATTATTCTGAATTTGTTGTTGAAAATTTTGAATAGAAGAAATCAAAGTCATCTGATAAGAAAGTTGAAAGTGAGAAAGATGAAGTGTAGTTGTCTGAAGAAAAAGCTGCTGCTGACTTGGTAGAAACCAACAACTTGAAGGGTATTAAGGCTAAATTTACTCAAGTTGCTCAAGATGGATCTTCAAAATCTCAAGCTGAATTGTCAAGATTACCCGGTTACTAACGATTAGGTTTGGGTAATAATAATCAGAGATTTGAGAAGAATGTCAAGATGAACATGCCAAAGAAGACTCCAAAGGAGAAGAAAGACATAAGTTTAGAACAAATCTATCATTTGGCCCAGGTATTCATTTCTGCAATGGAGAAAGGATTCGGGGGAAAACAAAAGAAGAAGAATTCATCTGAAAGTTCTCCGAAAGAATTTTCATCGTCTGGATCGAATTCAACACCTCGTAGTCCTACGTCCAAATGGGTGCATGCAAATAGGTTTCAAATCTTTGATAATTCTTCTGATAGTTGTGAATCTGATGATAGATGTCATACATTTCAGGGCAAACGACAATCTAAACGATCATATCGTTTGTGCTATCAATGTCGCCGAAAGGGACACATGACACAGGATTGTCCTGAAACTGTCAAAAAGACATTTTTTAACAAATCTGCCACATTTATTGATGAATCAGGCAAAATTTTTACTAAGTCAACACCTTCCAAAACTAAATCTAAAATGAAACAATTTTTCAAATTTGATTCTAGTGTTGGTGGTTCATCATATGATGATGACTCTGTTAAAAATGAAAAAGCAAAAATGCAGTGGCGACCTAAGGTGGTTCGCACGGCTGCAAATGATTTTGTGGAAGACACTGGTCGACCAGAAGCTATGTGCTTCGGGTCATTTGAATACTAATCATTTAAATCCAGTGTGCATGTACTTTAAGAAGACATGTCGGTGATTGTGAAGTTCAAGCTTCGAGCAGTTGCTGACAGTGGAGTTTCCTGCGAAACTTAAATTCCATGATTCATCTTCTAAAACTGAAAGTTTTTCTAAACGCTAAACACTAAAAGGTATCAGTATCGATTGGTCAATTTTCTTTCTTTTACATTTCATATGTAGTTTAGGGGGAGAAAATTGAAAAATCAAAAATAGTGTCTTTGTGTTTTTGTTAAAATGAAAAATCCAAAAATAGAATTTTCATTTTAAGGGGGAGAAAAACAGAAAAATACAAAAACATTGAAAAATGATAAATTGTATCCGACATATTTGGGAAATGATGGTACATTGGCTTACGTGTCTGGCTCATGGATAAAATAGATGAAAAAGCCATAAGCTCATTGTTCAATATGCTTGGTAGGCTCGACATTAAATCAGAAAGTATTCAGATATGATAGTCATTAAATACTAATGATTGACCAAGTAGACAACATCTTGAAGCGTATCTTAAGATATTGAAAAGATGTGTGAAAAAGAAAATAAGAAGTCACTGTGTATACATGTGTTCATTTTGCAAAGATTTAAACTTGGTTGATTTTCTTTCTTTTGTTAAACGATCAGACCTTCTCTGCGTATCGAATGATCGACCTGATTGTTGTTCGTTTGACGTTTTGCTTTATTTTCTTTGGTGTTTCGTATAACTCATCGGACTTTCTCTGCGTGTACGGGAGTACCGACCTGATTGTTGTTGGGTTATACAATTTCAACTTGTTTTTATTTTCTTATTTTGTTAAATCTGATGCCTTATCTACGTATCGAAAGATCGACCTTAAGGTAGACGATTTAACGATCTTATTTCTTTTTGCATGGAACACAGTTGACGATATCATGAATTCAATCACTATGTGATAAATCAAAAGTGAAGATCACAAAGTGTGATAAGTAAAAGCATATCTGAGTATGTCTGGTAGTGTGGGGTACACTGGTCAAAGCAAATCTAATCAATACAATAACATATCTAGATGTTATGAGTATGATTCTGCCTGAGTTTAAGATGGACAAATTATACTAGTAATCGACATGGCTTGTGTGCTGAAGTAATAAAAATTGAAGTGTAGTTCAGCATGTGATGTTCAATATGATCCCAAGTTGTGATATTTCTCGCAAAAGACATAAATAGTGTCTAATTCAGTATTGCATTTATGTTTCATATCTGGAAAATCCAAAAAGATTTTAGGTGTGTTTTAGCATAAACTTAGAAAAATAAAAAAGATTTTAGGTGTGTTTTGATTTAAAGTTTCAAAAAGCCGAAAAAATTTTGTTTCTTATTTGTTTTCGACCGATCGATACACGATACAACATTTATGATTTCAAAACTATATCTTGGATTCTCGAAGAGAAGTTTTGTCTTCTGAAATTGAGGTTCTATGTGACAAGACTCGAGCATGGTGAAAGGCGGAGTATGAAGTATATTTCACAAGTAGATCTTGAAGTTAAAAGAATGTTCAAGAATGATCCAACCATGCAAGCTCTATTTAAAGTTCAAAGACTGTTCAAGAATGATCCAACCATGCAAGCTCTATTTTCTGACAAGATTTGAAGTTGAAGATCGGATGCAGCAATGCTGAAGATTGAAGACTGAAGTTTAGTTGGAATAAGATAGATAGATAGATACACTACACGTTAAGGGGGAGTTTGTTAGAGCATATTCCTATGCTACAATGCGTCTCGTATATTGTATCTAGTTCAGAGCATGTTTGTGAGTCAAGTAGTCAACATACCATGGTGGTCGTACCAATGGTCCCCGTACCAATTGGTCCACCAGTTGGTACGCCGGCCAGTATGTTGCTACTATAAATAGTTCGTGTTAGAAATAGTTCTTAAATTATGTCATTATTCTTTCATCTTAACTATGTGTGTTCTAAGGTGTTCTCTGTTGAATTTAAGTGTCCAGACACGACTAAATCAAGTACTCGACCCAGTCAAGACCCGTAAGAGTTACACCGGAGGAAACGGGTTTTAAAGTCCGCTTACTTTTATAACCGGCAAATTCGCAGAAGAATTAATTATTTGTTTATTAAATGGTTTAATAGACAAATAATTAATTAGTTAATTATTATTAACCATTAAGTTTAATTAAGCGACATAGGACGTTAAATATTATTTATGTCATGGACGGAAATCGACGAATTATTAGCTTGACTAATATTCTTCAGATCTTGGCAAGCAATAAACATTTAAGGGGTTAAATGTTAATTTCGAGAATTGGATGGTTTGATTAAGGGCTAATAATAAACGAGGGACCTAACGGGAAATTAATCAGATATATATATAATCTGATTAATGGAGGGGGCGAAACCCTAATCCTCTTCAAGAGAATTTTCGGCCCCCTCCCTCTCTCTCCCTCTTGAAGTCGACGCCAACCCACCTCATTGGTCGCCGTCGATCATTGTTCTCCGATTCTGTCATTCAATCGTGAGAACCCTAATCGCTTATCACCATTCTCGATGTGGTTTCCTTCTTCCGGTAGCCGTCACGCATTGAAGCCGAGAAACCCTAGCCGCCGATCGTGTCGTGATGCGTAGCATCATGTACATAAATAAATAAATAAAAATCCCGCATTTAAATAAGCTTTTAAATTAGAATTATCAAAATTGGTGCTTAATTGTTTAATATTTGAATTACTGATATTTGATTTGGTTTTTGATTAATATTTGAGAAATACATAATTTTCACATTTAAATTGTGTTTTTAATTGAGATTATTAGAATGTGATATTTATTAGTGTGTTTATTTGTTGAATTTTAGGTGGTTGGTTGGTGCGTGGTGATTTTAGAAGAATTCTGGAAAAAACGAGAGTTGAATCGGAGCTCGGATCTAAAAGTTATTGAAGAAAAATAAAAAAAAATAATAACAAGTGTAGCAGCAGGCAGCAGCCCAGTCCTTGTTATTCTCGGCCCAACAGGCGAAGCCCAACAGCCCTAGTCCAGAGCCATCCCAGCAGTAGGAGCGCTATTATTAAAAAAAACGGAGGTCACAGGAATCGAACCTGTGACCTCTCTTGCCAGCGCGAGACCTCTTGCCACCAGGCTAGCACCTTATGTTGGTTTAATTCCAGTTAATATTTGATTTATCTTGTTTTGCAGTCTGACCCAGTTTTAGACCTGATGCGACCAGAACGCGACCTGACCCTATTTTTTTCATATAAACTCGTTTCCAGCCGTCATTGATGGATTCTTAAGCCCCGAAAAACCCTAATAAAACCCTCTCAAAGATCTGAAACATTAAAGGAAGGATTGAAGATCAAGTTTTAAGCTTTTGGATGCGATTTTTGAAGATCTACAACCCTTCGGTTTCGCTTTCTCATAGAGGCTCAATTTCTTCCCTTCTTTCCTTCATTTATTTGTTCATGAACTTGTTAAAGATTGGATTTTTATGTGTTTTGATAATGATTGTTGGCTAGATCTTCATTGTCACTTGGATTAGGATGAATTTAGGCCTAGTTTGACCTTCTATTTTGACTTTTCAACATGATTGGATGATTATGCATTTTGATTCTGATTTGGATGTTTAAAATGATCATGTATGCTTGTTTAGCTTCTATTAGTATCATATGATGTGGGAAATTTGATGTGGAGTGTAGAACTACAACCAATTAATTGAATTGCTCATTGTTAATCTTTGACTTTTTGGGTTTTGGGTTAATGCATGTTTAGGAGACCTCCTATATGATTGTATGATGCTAATTTGGGGCTGATCTTGTATCCATTTGTATGAAATTTAGTTGACTGATTCGTTTCGTGCACTAGGTGGTTGTTTGGCATTGTTTGGTTAGTTGGAATTCTTGAGACCTTAAGATTTTAACTTTCCTATTCGTGTTGAGCATTGCTCAGGTTTTAGGCACTTCAATTCAGAATCATTGCATATTTTAGGGCCCATTTAGGAAAGACCTTTCCGGTGTGGTTTCCCTATTTTATATGTGTTTAGTCCGCTTTGACCGAAGTGACTAGGCAATTAGGCATTTTCATTCAGTTTGCTATCTGGACTTTATTTCAGCATCACCTTGGCAATGAAGATGTGTCTATAGTCTTAGTTGCCTTGGTTATCATTAATAGGTGGATAGTCGTTATATTGTTTAAATGATTAAGGGTCAAATTAGGCTTAGAGGATTCCGATCCGAGTGATATCTTTCTCTTATTGAATTACCATAGTTAGTTTTCGTTAGTTGTCTGTTTAGTTTACTTAGCTTCTTTCCAGCTTGTTTTCACAATTAGTCATTCATCAATTATCATCGGTTATATATTAGCAAAGATCCAGTATCGGGAGACTACACACGCGTCCACGGATTGATATCCGGTTCTTACCAACACTGTACTGCATACGACGGGTTCACTGCCCTGGTGTGTAGTTCGGTTACTTGGTGATTACCATTTAAAGCTTGACCGGTTTTATAGACTACATTTTACACATCAAGTTTTTGGCGCCGTTGCCGGGGACGCGTCAGATTCCGAGAAAGATCCGAGTTGGTAGTTTAACCATTTGTTTGCTTATTTGTTTTTTTTTCTTTCTTTTTCTTTAGTGTGTTTATCTTCTTGTTTTCTTTGTTTATTTTTTCTTGTCTAGTTGTTTTAGTTTGGCCTTTTAGGATAGATTTATTTTTCTTTATGTTTGTCTGTTCTCTGCAACAAATCTCATGGAGTGGTACTTTGAGCAAAATTATGAGAGATATCGTGTGCGATGTGATATTTGTGGGGAGCCCCATCATGCACGATTTTGCAATTATTCCGCGGGGCCTCCCACCGGTTATTATAATTATTCACCGTCATCAGCATACAACTTTGGAGTTAGCGAACAAGCCCCAACTGAGGATAATAGCATGAAGAATCTAACAGAGATGATGGAGCAGCTCATACAACAAAGTCAGAAAACAGCTCAACAGAATGAGGCTCGGTTGGCAAAGAACGAACATGATATAACATTACTTGCCAAAGAGTTGAGCAGTTTGGGAGCTCGTGCCCTTAATTTAGGGAGAACTGTTGGCGATCTTTTAGAATTTGTATCTGAGAGCCAGCAAGTTTATGAGGAGAGCGATGATGAGCAGGAGATTTTAATGGACGAAGTGCAATCGAGGCTAAGCCCAGCAAGTACCGCACATGTCCCACCTCCAGATCAGCTCGAGATCAGTTACGATGAGCCACACTCAGATGCGTTGCAGGCAGATCCAGTCCCTCAGCATTTATACCCACACGATGCATTTGATGATCAGATGTTAGAGGAGTTTGGAGACGATTGGTTGGCTGTGCCGCTTGTGGTTGAGGACACAGATACGTTTGATCCAGATAGTGATTTGCAAGAGTTGGAGGCCATGTTGTATGACGAGCAAATTGTGGAAACTAAGGAAGAGTCACAACAAGAGGATGAGTTAGCAGAGAGCATATTTATTGTAAATTCACATATAGAGACACTGGTTTGCCTCCCCGTGAAGGAGCAATGCAGAGACCAAGTGTGGGGATGCCCAAGCATTCCCAATTTTGAGAATCCGCTCCTTCACCATATTCAGTCCATCAAATTTGGACGGGGAAAATTTAAGAGTTGGTGGCTAGATGAAGCTAAATGGAATAACCCCCATACACTGTCTACTGGAAAACCATTTTTGAGAGATGAAACGAGGAGTCCACACAGGCTTGGTGAGAAACAGATTAAAGAGAAACCACCTGATTAAGATACGAGTGTTCGAGTCCGGCTGACGACTCGTTAATAAATTCAGCGCTTGCGGGAGGCAACCCGATTAGTTGGTTACTTTACGTTGCTTGTCTTTATGTTTATTTGATTTCTGGTAGTTTAGTTTGATTTTAGATAGTTTGTTTAAATCAGTTGCATTTTATTTTTCTTGTTCTGTTTATGTGTTTTGTTTCAAGTGTTGCAGGTTTTCATGAAGCATGTCGTAGTTAGAATTGCATGGACTAATCAGTTTGGCGTTGCTTCGCGGGTTTGTAGGTAACACACGGTTTGCGGACCGTCGGATACTCAATCTCCATTTCCGCGGTCCGCAAGCGTGCTTTCATGATTTAGTTATGATTTTGAGGATACGGACCGTCACTTCATAAATGACAATCAACGGTCCGTATCAGGGTTTATCGGGCATGTTGACTTTTGGTCAAAGCGTATCGTTCATTTCATAAATGACAAACAAACGGTCGCTTTTGATTAATTGTTCACTTTTCAAAACGTTTAAAAAAAAATTCTCAAACTTGCCCGATGTCGAGACCCGATCCGCTTATGACTTTCACTTGAGTTTTGTTTTCTTCCAGATTCACCACGGGACCACCAAGTGCCTTGATTCACCGATTTAGTGATTATCCGAGTTTTTGTTCTGGTGAGACGGTTCTGGCATGTTCGTCGAGAGCTGTTTCATGATGCATACTTTGGTTGTGGAGGATTTTTTTTGGCATTTGTGGATTCAGCTCTGACATCTGTTCAGTCAAGAGCTGGTTCGATTCATTTTTCAGCATCCAGACACTGGCACATAACAGTGATAGGGGAGTATTTCAGTTCCATTTCCCCTTTATTTTGTTTTGTTTAGCGTACATTGGGGACAATGTACGAATTAAGTGTGGGAATGGGGGTAAATTGAACTGAAATTGCTTAAAATTGTGAAAAATTTTCAAATTTTATCATCATATCCCCCTGTTTTTGGTTGAAATTGAGATTTTTGCCCGTCTTATTGCACATGGAAGTGGGCCCGTTGATGTAATTCGTGACGTTTTGCTCGCCTATGTATACGATGCTTGTCTCTAGTCAAAACCTTTTCTTCGAGTATCTTGAAAAAGTATTTCCAAGCAAGTGTTTTTCAAATAAAATCAATAAATGGGATGCTTAACTTAGTGAAACTATCGGATGGGGGATTGATAGCTTGCATCATATCGGTAGCCCTTTTCCATCCGTTTCCGTGAGTTATTTGAGCCTAAATTGCATTATTTATTACATGATTGTTCTCACTTTCGTTTGGTTGAGTGTTATGCCATCATGTGCTTTCATTTTAGAACTTGTGTTGTTTATACGTGTCGAGATCATGAACTAAAATTGGGCATAGAAATGATAGAGGCATTAGGATTAACCCCTTTGACTTAGCCTTTTTCTTTGATCTTATCATTTTTCCTACCCTAAAACATCATCCCTTAGAAAAACCCGTTGAGCCTTTTTCCTTCTCGTTTGATTTTCCCACTTTTTGACCCATTTAGCCTTTTGATTAGCCTTTATTTTGTTCTTTAACCCTTGTGTGAAGAATCCGGATTAGTCTAGGGTTTTGTGTATATTTTTTTGGTTAGTTTCATCAAGTCATATTTAGTTAAAAAAAAAAAAAATGAAAACAAAAATGAAATGAAAAAAAAATGAAAAAAAAAGAAAAAGAAGAAAAAAAAAATGAAGAAAAAAAAAATGCAGAAAATTCTAGCTCCTTATTGGAGGTCATAGACCAAAGATAAAGCTAAAAAAAAAAATAGAGTTGTTCTTAGCTTTTGTGTTCGGGTCAAAATTACCCGACTTGGAGTTATTTATGTAAATAGTTTTTCTTTTAGTTTGTTTATTGACTTTTCCGGATTTCTAAACACTTAGCCGCTTTCACATTCCCATTCCATACCCTTAACCCTAGCCTAACATTACAACCCTTAATAAAGTCCTCTTGATTTATGTTCGGTTTTATGTTATTTGATGGAGATGCGATTTCAATACAAGCTTATGACAATGAAGTGCATGTTTGGCCTTGAGTGATCCACTTAAATCGATGATCTTTTTAATCATCTATCCACTAAATTTCACCGAGTTGAGTGATCATTGTGAGGGGTATGTTGCATTGCTTGATTGAACCTTGATGTGTGTGAGCTAGTAGGCATTTCCATGTTTTTAAAATAATTATCATAATTGCTTGTTGGATTATAAATCTTTTGAAAAGTGTAAATCTTGAGATTTGGGGATGCAAGTAGGCTTGAGTAGTTGCATTGGGTTGGGTGGACGTTGCGTCTTCGATTGGCTTGTGGAAGTGTTGCATGAGATTTTGCTTGAGGGCAAGCAAGATTTAAGTGTGGGGATATTTGATGCGTAGCATCATGTACATAAAATAAATAAATAAAAATCCCGCATTTAAATAAGTTTTTAAATTAAAATTATCAAAATTGGTGCTTAATTGTTTAATATTTGAATTATTGATATTTGATTTGGTTTTTGATTAATATTTGAGAAATACATAATTTTCACATTTAAATTGTGTTTTTAATTGAGATTATTAGAATGTGATATTTATTAGTGTGTTTATTTGTTGAATTTTAGGTGGTTGGTTGGTGCGTGGTGATTTTAGAAGAATTCTGGAAAAAACGAGAGTTGAATCGGAGCTCGGATGTAAAAGTTATTAAAGAAAAATAAAAAAAAATAATAACAAGTGTAGCAGCAGGCAGCAGCCCAGTCCTTGTTATTCTCGGCCCAACAGGCGAAGCCCAACAGCCCTAGTCCAGAGCCAGCCCAGCAGTAGGCAGCGCTATTATTAAAAAAAACGGAGGTCACAGGAATCGAACCTGTGACCTCTCTTCCCAGCGCGAGAACTCTTGCCACCAGGCTAGCACCTTATGTTGGTTTAATTCCAGTTTAATATTTGATTTATCTTGTTTTGCAGTCTGACCCATTTTAGACCTGATGCGACCAGAACGCGACCTGACCCTATTTTTTTCATATAAACTCGTTTCCAGCCGTCATTTGATGGATTCTTAAGCCCCGAAAAACCCTAATAAAACCCTCTCAAAGATCTGAAACATTAAAGGAAGGATTGAAGATCAAGTTTTAAGCTTTTGGATGCGATTTTTGAAGATCTACAACCCTTCGGTTTCGCTTTCTCATAGAGGCTCAATTTCTTCACTTCTTTCCTTCATTTATTTGTTCATGAACTTGTTAAAGATTGGATTTTTATGTGTTTTGATAATGATTGTTGGCTAGATCTTCATTGTCACTTGGATTAGGATGAATTTAGGCCTAGTTTGACCTTCTATTTTGACTTTTCAACATGATTGGATGATTATGCATTTTGATTCTGATTTGGATGTTTAAAATGATCATGTATGCTTGTTTAGCTTCTATTAGTATCATATGATGTGGGAAATTTGATGTGGAGTGTAGAACTACAACCAATTAATTGAATTGCTCATTGTTAATCTTTGACTTTTTGGGTTTTGGGTTAATGCATGTTTAGGAGACCTCCTATATGATTGTATGATGCTAATTTGGGGCTGATCTTGTATCCATTTGTATGAAATTTAGTTGACTGATTCGTTTCGTGCACTAGGTGGTTGTTTGGCATTGTTTGGTTAGTTGGAATTCTTGAGACCTTAAGATTTTAACTTTCCTATTCGTGTTGAGCATTGCTCAGGTTTTAGGCACTTCAATTCAGAATCATTGCATATTTTAGGGCCCATTTAGGAAAGACCTTTCCGGTGTGGTTTCCCTATTTTATATGTGTTTAGTCCGCTTTGACCGAAGTGACTAGGCAATTAGGCATTTTCATTCAGTTTGCTATCTGGACTTTATTTCAGCATCACCTTGGCAATGAAGATGTGTCTATAGTCTTAGTTGCCTTGGTTATCATTAATAGGTGGATAGTCGTCATATTGTTTAAATGATTAAGGGTCAAATTAGGCTTAGAGGATTCCGATCCGAGTGATATCTTTCTCTTATTGAATTACCATAGTTAGTTTTCGTTAGTTGTCTGTTTAGTTTACTTAGCTTCTTTCCAGCTTGTTTTCACAATTAGTCATTCATCAATTATCATCGGTTATATATTAGCAAAGATCCAGTATCGGGAGACTACACACGCGTCCACGGATTGATATCCGGTTCTTACCAACACTGTACTGCATACGACGGGTTCACTGCCCTGGTGTGTAGTTTGGTCACTTGGTGATTACCATTTAAAGCTTGACCGGTTTTATAGACTACATTTTACACATCATGTCGCCTCTCCGAGTCGACAGCCGCCGCTGCCCCGTCGCTCTGCCGCCGACCGTCGCCCGCCAAGCCGCCGCCGTTCGGCCTCCTTCTTGCCGCCACCGTTGCCGCACAACCGCCGAAGGCCGTCACCAGGCCCAGCCGTGAGCTGCGACCGCAGTCGCCGCATCCGTCGCACAGCCGCCGCCCAGCCGGCCGCCGCCCCTCGCCATTGCCGGTTCCCACCGCCGACACACCCCTCGTGAACCGCCACCGTAAGGCGTGTTCACTAGTCGTCCGCAAACCCTAGTTCGCGCCCAATCTGACACACGTGTTTTTCCTGGTGCTTGAGTCATCGCGTAGAGAAACCGTGAGTGCGAGGAAATCAGATCCGTTCGACGAATCATTGCCTGCGAAACCCTAGCGTCACCCGTTGACTTCTGGTGTCTCGAACGTTTTTTTGAATCACCGCTCAGGTATATCTAAACTTGTTATTAGTTTAGATTTAATCGTTTATATATTTATGATTGTGTCGCGTTTTGTTTAACGCGTTTTTGGTGTTTGCGCATTTGGTGATTGTTGAATCCTGTTGATTTGGTTACGTTAATTAACTAGTTTTCGCGTTAGTAAATTAAATCGTTCTCCACTGCGTATTAAATTAATTTTTAATTTAATTATCTAATTTGATATACTCAGTAATCGATTAAATAATTATTTATCGTAAATAATTATTTCCAAATAAAAAAAATTGCTATTACCGAGACACGAATGCCACTGTCGTAACCCAACAGTGGTATCAGAGCCTTGATCACCATACGCAAACCCAAACCGGTCGATTTTAAACCTGTGTACTTTCGCGAACTGGGGTTCTAAACCCGAAAGTCGCAAAATTGAATGAATCGCTATTCAAATATGTTTAGTCGACTTAAATCCTCTAAACATAATCCGATTTAATAAAATTGATTGAATTATCTTTCGTACATATTCGGCCCAACCCTATTCTGTTTTGTCATCGATTCGTTATGGTTTGGCCCGTTTTTGGCCCATGTTGTTTTGTTTTGGATTGGCCCACTTTTACTGGGTTCAAAGTTGTATTTGTTTAAAATAAAATAGTTTTTTTTAAATTGTAACTGCTCACCTTCGCTTGGACGAACGAGACGAGTTATGACACAAAGACCCATTTGAGATTATCACTTTTGATTTTCGAAAATTGGCTAGAAGCCCAAACGAGACCGACGTTTCCATATAAAGAGCAGGAGCTTGTTGAAGCCAGTGGGAGCGACTAAATTGATCAGGGAGTTTTTCTGTTCTCATGGTTGATTTACTTTTACGTCCCTTGACCTTCCTCGATATTGTCATAGGCTCTGACAATATTGAAACCCCTGCATGGCCGGATATGTACATGTGTGTTTGCTTGTTTTTGGTTGCTTGTCTTAATTTGATTAACGCGCCAACTAAAATCCAAACTTAGTTTTACCAATATAAAACTAATTTTTCAATCGATTAAATAAAAGTCCTAATTTTAGTACGAATTTATAAAATTTATTAACCAATTTAATTCGACATCAAATTCAGATTTTTCGATTAAGTAATCGAACATTGATAAAATTGGTTATCGTCTCGTGACACATAGATCATTAATACTTAGGTTATTTAAATGATCGTCCCGAGTGAGATAGGATTTGTTAAATCTGTTGTCACATTAAATATTAAAATATGACTAAATAATCATATCTGGTAAGCCTAAAACTGGTAGTCTATGCCATCCTAAGTCAAGTCTAACTTGGAACATATTGGCCGATGCATCCGTGTTGGAGTATTTCAACACCGCACATGGTGTTTAGGGTATCTTCCAAGGTAAGCGTATTGGAGTATTTCAACACCGTACGCGCACGCTGACCACTTAGGACAACTACTATTTTCTTTACACGCACCTTTGTTTGGAGTATTTCAACACCGTACCTCTGGTCGGCGTGTAGACAAAATGGGCATAGATGGGGTTAAACGTATTTCGTTGATATGTTCGCGAAAGCCCCATAACGGGAGTTGTGACTATTACTCACAAGTGACAATCGTTGTCCATTCCGTTACTTAGAAATGTTGAAAGCACTTTACGCTGTCTGGAGAAATCATCTAACTAACTGAATTCCCAATTCCTATTCAAGATTAGCTTGCCATCCTTGAATGCGAATCAAACATCGAAACACTAAAACATTTGCCTATTGTTTCAGATGGCTAACCACGCAAACCAAGAGATTTTCCATCTCAAGTCTCTCCTTGAGAAGGAGAAACTTGATGGCGCCAACTTGCTTGACTGGGAAAGGAATCTGAAAATCGTCCTGAAAATGGCTAACATGGAAAACGTGTTAGAAGCTGAGGTTCCTGAGGAACCTGAAGCTGACACGGCCGCGGCACGAAACGCCCATAACACACTACAAACAAATGCCAAAAATGTCGCGTGTCTTATGCTAGCCACCATGAATTCTGAGATTCAGAAGAACATGGTTGACAGGACGGCTTTTCAGATGATCGGTGATCTGAGGGGCATGTTTGAAACTCAGGCCCGACAGGAGCGCTATGACACCGTTGTGACACTCATTAGCTGTCGCATGGCAGAAGGCGCTCCCATCAGCCCTCATATCCTGAAGATGAAGGGTTACATCGACCGTTTAGCAAAACTGAATTACGTCATCCCCGCCGAAATGGCGTTTGACCTGATTCTTCACTCACTGTCAAGTGCCTTCACCCCTTTCCGGGTAAACTTTAACATGCATAGCATGGTAAAAACAGTGACTGAACTTTACGGTATGCTTAAGACTGCTGAAGTTAACTTTGTTAACGGCAAGGCACCCGATGTACTCCCAATCCGATCAGGAGGCGTCAAGAAGCCCAAGGTCAAAAAGGGTAGGCGTGGGAACAAGAAGAAAGGAAAGGCAACTGTTGCCAGAGGTTCTGGAAGCTCCCAGAAGGGCAAGGCTAAGGTAACCAAAGCACCGCCGCCTGAACAACGCGAGTTTTTGAATGCCACAAGATGGGGCACTGGAAAAGAAACTGCCCAGAATATCTTGCCAAGGTGAAGAGCGGAAAAGCCCAGCCGGGTAATTCCTCAGGTGCATGAAGCTGATAGGAAGCATACCAAGACGAAACTGAACTGCCCTGCGATTATCGCTCTTGAATAAAGTTCATGTGCTTTGAGTTTTCATTTTAAACAATGCTTGGTGTTTGAAACAACTTATTTTGTTTTGGTTTCCCTGGCTGTTTTCCAGGATGAACAAATTGCTTTCCTTGGATTTTGATTATGACATGTTTTGACAATGTTTGATTTTTGAAACATACATGATTGGTTTTAACCTACTTTGAATTTGATTCAACCTTTTGTTAGATTAAGGTTCAAAATCCCATTACAACATACCTTATAGCCTGGTGCATTTGATTTCATCAAAGGCTAGCTTAAATGCGACATGATAACCCTTTGTTATCATATCCCATCAAAGCTGTAATGCCTTATGCGACTATTGTAATTGTTACGAGACAACGCACGATGCAACGGTAGTTCATAAAGTCCGATGACTTTGATCCATCTGACGTCAAGAATATTAAATCAAGTCGAACCGATTGAAGATCGCTGTTTCGATCTACAACTGTATGAACATATCAATCCTCTGTTTCAAACAGACGTTTGTTCATATAAGTTCGAATCACCAGCTGAATCACTACAGGAATAATCACTTGCTGATTATAACATTGTAGAATGGTCACACCAATTCTGGTGCACATTATCATTTTACATTCATGTGCATACCTACACATATCTTGGAAGTCTTAGACTACACTTGTTATACTCACATGTGTTTGAATCCGACACGCACTAAGTGTTTTGTACGACGATTCAAAGTTTCATCTCGAAACCGATAAACACAAGACTGATGACTTGCCACAACAAAAGCCCTTGACATTTTGTAACCATAACGCCCCTTCATACCTCACTTGCATAACTAACTTCCAATCCCAAGACCAGTATCTTGCGAAGATGGAATTTAGTAATTACATGTCCAAAACTAGATCTTTAAATATCTAGAGAAAGGTGATTCTGATAATTCACTGGACCATGTAATGCAACTCTTGCATTTAAACGAGACGAGCAGACCAACAATGTTTCACCAACAATGGATTGTTGCTTAACGAAACATAGTGACATTCTGATTAGAGTTTGTATGTTAACCTTACATGAATAAGGGAAACGTCCTCTAATGTCGGACCTGAGAGTCCGATGGAATAAATCATCGTCTCGATCATCACGAGATACTTTCAAACAATCATAGACGAATGCATCTCCATGTTATCAAACTCAGAAATGACTTTGTCAATCGTTTTTGAACTTATGAGTAAGTCATAACATCTGGATATTAAGCGTTCGATTACCGTACCACATGCTGCGACATCGAACAATTTCGTTCTTGAAAACGAAATTTAATTGCCACGTTTTCTTCGTGCAAATTTAATATCCGAAAGGTTTAAAAAAGAAATGATGATAGGAATGTCAATCTGCCTAAAGCAAGTGGGAGCATTCCCACTGATCCTTACCGGAATAACGATCAAAAATGCCAATTTAAAGTTCATCTAAATTTACTAAGTTAAATTTTAAATGACACCTCAACTGTTTTAAGTTTTAAGATTAGAATTAAATATTGATCATTACATGGCTGAGCAACCACTAAAACGATCAATCTCTTGAAACGATTCGAATCATGCTGAATATGATACGAAAAGAAATCCTATACTTATATATTGCAAGAATGTCGCTGTAAAGTGTTACGCCATGACCATAGATGGAAAATCACATCATCACTACTAGACACTGATGAAAGGAAATATATGTTCATTATCAGAGTACTGATTATACTCGTTGAAAATTAATAGCCACCTTAATTGAATCTGAACTAAGAATGCCATGAAACATTCAAAGGGTTAATTCGACTCTGTAGATAGTCGGTTAACATGCTCAAGTGATAACACAGTCTTACATGTGCTCACTAAGGACACTATATTATCACAAGTTCGATTCACTTAAGAAGACTCACTGTTCAAGATAAACACTAAACCTTAAGAAAAAACTGATATTGGCAATACTAAAACAAAACTCAATGACATGATAGCGAATTCATGATTTCAATGATCAGGCCAGATCAGTGGAATAACACTACTGCATAGTGCGTGAATTCTGCATCACATTGATCTTTGAGTTTTAGTGTTGGATGTCGAACATTAACGTCTTGCACCAAATCATTCGACTTCCTCTAAGGTGTTTGACAAAAGTCTGAATTCTGCATAACGTGTTCAAATTTTATACGTTTTATTATCCATGAATATTCCGTTAATATTCTAAAAGTCCATGGTCGATCAGACATTGCGGGAGCAACGCCTGAAGCAAGACTATTCTGACTTTGGACTCAAGATGTTGACTTCCAGACTCACAAGGCCTCATTAGAGAATGACGTCAGGACGTAACTCGCATCAGATTGTCTTCATGGATTTAATTATAAGACAATTCTGATTGATGGTATACTCAACGGTATCCTTTGACCTGAGATACATGAGCGACCTCCCGTCTGCGAAAGAACATTCTTTTATTGTAGCTTAACGTTGTTGCGTAACTGCCAGCCATAACGGTTACTTTTGGGAATGGATCTGAAGCTTAGTGGGAGCTGTATGTAGTCAATATGGGATTCTGTACTCTTGCATTAATAATGCGACAGTATGACATCGTGGGCCCTCTCGTTAGTTCCAAGTGTTAAGTGTAAGGCCTTACCCAAACTTACTGTGTGTTTGATTGGACCACTTCGAACAATAAGACGAGAAATACAATGATCGAACACTATAGAAAATGCATAAATCCATATCTCTAGTTCGATTGATGTCTCATACAGAAAGGATCTGATGACTTTATAAATACCATAAGTCTAAACTATATCACAAGTTTAATGATATGCCTTGGTTGTTTTGACTTGAAGTGTCGTGACTGGTTGGGATAGCCACGTGTAGCTAGAGCACCTCTGACTGTTTCTTGATTTATAGTTGCGTTCAGTCCAAGTGGGAGACTGTTGGATTTAGGTGTCCAGACCCGACTAAATCAAGTACCCGACCCGGTCAAGATCCGTAAGAGTTACACCGGAGGCAACGGGTTTTAAAGTCCGCTTACTTTTATAACCGGCAAATTCGCAGAAGAATTAATTATTTGTTTATTAAATGGTTTAATAGACAAATAATTAATTAGTTAATTATTATTAATCATTAAGATTAATTAAGCAACATAGGACGTTAAATATTATTTATGTCATGGACGGAAATCGACGAATTATTAGTTTGACTAATATTCATCAGATCTCGACAAGCAATAAACATTTAAGGGGTTAAATGTTAATTTCGAGAATTGGATGGTTCGATTAAGGGCTAATAATAAACGAGGGACCTAATGGGAAATTAATCAGATATATATATATATATATATATATATATCTGATTAATGGAGGGGGCGAAACCCTAATCCTCCTCAAGAGAATTTTCGGCCCCCTCCCTTTCTCTCCCTCTTGAAGTCGACGCCAACCCACCCCATTGGTCGCCGTCGATCGTTGTTCTCCGACTTTGTTATTCAATCGTGAGAACCCTAATCGCTTATCACCATTCTCGACGTGGTTTCCTTCTTCCGGTAGCCGTCACGCATTGAAGCCGAGAAACCCTAGCCGCCGATCGTGTCGCCTCTCCGAGTCGACCGCCGCCGCTGCCCCGTCGCTCCGCCGCTGACCGCCGCTCGCCAAGTCATCGCCGTACGACCTCCTTCTTGCTGTTGCCGTTGCCGCACCACCGCCGAAGGCCGTCACCGAGCCCAGCCGTGAGCCACGACCGCAGCCACCGCATTCGTCGCACAGCTGCCGCCGCCCAGCCGGCCGCCGCCCCTCGCCGTCGCCGGTTCCCACCGCCGACACACCCCTCGTGAACCGCCACCGTAAGGCGTGTTCACTAGTCATCCGCAAACCCTAGTTCGCGCCCAATCCGACACACGTGTTTTTCCCGGTGCTTGAGTCATCGCGTAGAGAAACCGTGAGTGTGAGGAAATCAGATTCGTTCGACGAATCATTGCCTGCGAAACCCTAGCGTCACCTGTTGACTTCCGGTGTCTCGAACGTTTGTTTGAATCACCGCTCAGGTATATCTAAACTTGTTATAGTTTAAATTTAATCGTTTATATATTTATGATTGTGTCGTGTTTTGTTTAACGCGTTTTTGGTGTTTGCACGTTTGGTGATTGTTGAATCTTGTTGATTTGGTTTACGTTAATTAACTGGTTTTCGCGTTAGTAAATTAAATCATTCTCCGCTGCGTATTAAATTAATTGTTAATTTAATTATCTAATTTGATATACTCGGTAATCGATTAAATAATTATTTATCGTAAATAATTATTTCCAAATAAAAAAATTGCTATTACCGAGACCCGAATGCCACTGTTGTAACCACCCAACATTCTCTCTCGAGCTGTAATCTTTGTGAACCAATAAAGTCAAGCTTTATTTACCTCGTTGTTACCGTTGTGACCGAATCATGTAGTAGTAAGATCCTTCTAGATACTTACAATCGACAAACCATATCGACATGAAATTTCTTGGCAAGTCTTGTGTAAATCGCAGCAGGAGAACCTACAAAGAGACCATATTAGTAGGAGGGTGGTATAATGTTAGGTTGGTAGTTAATGTGTTAAAGGGAAAACTTACCACCCCCGGATGTTGTTCGTCATCTCCGCTAACATCAATCAGTGTTTTAAATGACATCTGGACGGAAGTAAAACAAAGGTTAATTGTTTTGGTTATAGGATTTCAAATGCGTGAAAACAAGTTGATACTTCATGATAAATGGAAGCCAAATTAGGTAAGTGTTTTAAGTTGACATATTCATATGCAATCCTGAAGGAAAAATGTGCTAATGACATGTAGAAAGGCACACCTAGGAAACTCGAGAGATAACATGTTAATTAAACTAATAATGCGAGAGGTTCTTTGGTTACTTTCATTATTGCATGGCACATTGATGTGAGTTTGAGGTCGGGATGGCAAGGGGCCGGGTATTAATAATCCCTGTCCCATGTCAGAAATAAAAAATGCACCTCATAGCTGTTCGATTACACTTCGGGTATCCATTGGGTAATTATTTGTCAGGTATCGAGTAAAATATTGGGTATTGGGTGCAGCCAATAGTGTGTTTTCACAAAAAGCTGGGTTGGATTTTAAAGTCGGTAATTACATAAATACACAATAAAAACAATCAAATCTAAAATATATAATGTTTCAGGCATGGAATTCCAAGTTGAATCATTGTCCGCTTTCATATATTCAAAACACATATCAAAGAAATACATTCATTTTTTAAACAGCGACAGTAGTTGCGTCGCCTCTTCATGAATTTACATCTTACGCTGATTTGTCATGTCATTCTTACACTTAGGAAAATATCATTAACACACCATCGTTCAAATATTTAAAAATAATAGCTACGACATGGAATATATATTTACCTGGTAACAATCTTCATAGTCACACATAATCCTTTTGTAGTTGAGCGTATGTTTATGCTTTGTTTGTTTTAGGTTTTTACAGCAATATCGTAGATATTATACAATAGTTTAAGTGGCTGTGTCGGCGGTGTTTATCTGATGTGAGATGACCAATGATTAAAGGAAGTCATATAGAAATAGTAAGTGAACAAAGGTTTGCAAGCGTGTTTGGGCATTTCCAAGTCAAGGGAATAGATGGGTAATAGTGAAACATTAGTCGCTTTGACTTTTTAAGAATTTACATATTACGTTGATTTGTCATGTCATTCTTATAATAAGAAAAATAGGTAAAAAATCATTAATATACCATCGCTAAAATAAAAACATATATATAATATTTAGTAATTGGAATATATTTACATGGTAACAATCTTCATAGTCACGCTGAATCGCTTTATAATATACATGGGTTTCTTTTGAAATTTGGTTAAAACCACCACCACTATTGCATATAACTGTGAGGGCCATGATGCAATTATATAGCTAGTATGGCCATCAAAGCTTATGTGGCAAATAAACATGGCAAATAGTCTAGATTGGTGATTCTCTGTGTAAAAGAAAATCACCTTTGGAAAGGTCTCTAGGGAGCTCTTTTTCTTATAATCCAATTTCATTTGCCTACTTCGAGTACCTTGTCTTTTTCATGTCACTAATTGCCCCACTTAAAAAGACTAAATCATTACATGAGTCAGTATTTAGATTAGTACTCAATCTAATGACATCCTTATTTTTACATAATAATGTGAATTGAGCTTGTTAATTAAAATATAAAACTATTATCCTTGCCAAACCTTGTAAGAAACAAACATACATATTTAATAGAAACAAAAGTTAATAAAAACTATCATTTTCTAGGGAAGTTCGCATAGTCATTATCAATGGAAATTAAGGGCTGAGTTGTGAATCTCCGAGTGTTGTTAAAGCTCCATTTACATTGGACATACAAAGAAAGGTTAATCCAACCCTTGAGCCTCTATACATCTGACCCACTATAAAAAAAGATTCATAGCAAATAAATAATTGGTTGTAGTCACTATCTAACTAACGGTAATTAAAATTAATCATGTGTTTGTGTTGATCGTAGAATGACTAATGCTACAGAAATTTCTTTTATTTCCCAACTTAGGGGCCCTCATGTACAAATAATGGGTAGTACATCTAACCAAAAAATTCTAGTCAATAGGCCAACAAAACTGAAGCAAAACATTGTGAGCATCATTTTAAAAGTTCAACCAAATTCATTAAACATATATGAACCTCAAATTGATTTGTAAAACAGTAAATCGATTTATAAAACAACAACGTACTCAGTAAAATCCCGCCAACCGATTTATAAAATCCTATAGTAATTAGAGAGTGATTGTTGACCTCGAATTTCATCTTCACCTTTAGAGTAGCCCAATGATTGCCCAAGATTATGCATGCCCAAATTGCATTACTGATTCTTCAATCAACAAATATAGACTGCTCTTTGCTTACTTCAAGCTCATGTTGCATCAATGTAAAAAACGGGTTTTGTAGTATTATAAATTATAACTTTAAAAAAAAACTTGCAAATGGGTTCACCTCAGCACGTAGAAGATAAAATAATATGAACCTATGAACAAACCACTAGAAAATCTAACATGAGAAGATGTCAAACCTTTAACAAACCAAAGTAAGAAGTCGGTTTTGTTGCTGTAAAATATAACAAAAGCAGTCTAATCATTCCCCTCGGCATCCTGCAAACAAAATAATACCAGTTTTAGAAAAAACAAAAAACCCAACACAATTTTTTATACAACCATAGATATCTGTACATATCAGTGCTGAGAAACAAAGTAAAGAATGACACGTGTAAACCTGCACTTTTAGGACCTGTTATCTAACCCGTATGTCCGGCCGACCTTGCAACCATTTGTCCATATATGGATATATATAACTCCGGTGCTTTTAGTTCTCGGAAAAACTTCTCTATTTATTTGTGATGACTGATGAGGATCTTGAGTTGGATGACTTTGATGCTGAAAAGTAAAATAACTATCTCTAATACCTTCTTTTTGGAAGTAACACTTTTAGGCCTCTATTTAATAGAGAGTTGATTTAGTCTATGATTTATCTATAACAGATCAAACGGCTAAAATTAATAAATAATTTAGGAAAAACTCTTTAGCCTTGTAAAGAAACAATTTCTTATGAATTACCATCATATTAATTAGTTTATAGCCAATTTTCTAATAATAACTTACAAAACAATAAAAAGTTAGTAATTATAAAATAACAACAAACATATCTAAATTAAGCAACAAAACTTGAGAAACATGTAAAATTACAACAGAAACAATAATGTCCCATTTTATTTTATAGATCTAATTAATTTTCAGTTAGTGGATTTCAAACCATATGAGAAGTGGAAAGACACTATTGGTACGATAATATTGTTAGTAATAGATATACCTTTCATCTAATGTTGTGATTTTTTCAGCATGTTTTTCCACCTCTGTTGATTATGCCAGTTGTTTTCTCATCTTCACCTAGGTAATATGCAATTAGTAGGACAATTTAGCAATTATTTTGGACTTTTAGAGTAGTTTAAATGAAGTGTTATTTAGTAATACCTGTGAGGATGGCATTGGTTCTGATTCTTTTGATAATATGATCAAAGGGAGCAAAGTTGTAGTGGTACTTAGGCTTGTCTGAATCTGGAATAGAGACAAACGTTGTTCTTTCAGTGACTACAATTGATTGGTCACATATATAGTCATCTATGGTGTAGCACTTTTCAATTTCTAGGATGGACTCAACATACTTGTTGTTTATATCAGTCCACGGCTTGATTGTGTCACCCTGTTAAAAAAAGTACATACTATAGTGATTTGGTAGGTAGTGTAGACATAAATAAGGTAACGTATGTTGGGTAATTACATATTTTTCAGTATGAAGAAAATATTGATCGTGTGGTTTCTGCTTCGGTGTAAACGGAACGTATTTTCTTATAACACGTACATCTATTGGAAAGGGACCACCTTATGGTACTATTGCTGCAATTCGTTAATGGCTCATCTTTTAGATGTTCTTGGCTACTTCAAAAAGTCAAATGACATAGGTATTTAACGTAATGTGTACCATATTTTTTTTCCACATAATCGTTACTTGTTTATTTATACTGAAAAGTAGCATATTAAATTTCTATTTCATTTAAGAAGTCTGTAAATACGATATTTCAAGTTATACTAACTATAAATCATGTGAAAGTAAGAAATAATATAAGGCGGGGTAGAGGTTAAAGCAGTACTAACATAAGGGTCAAAATCAAATGAGGTAAAATTAAATGTGAACTACATTGCAGGTTAAACTTGTAAACATAAACTGAATTGAAAAAAAAAGTAATTGAATCCACAAACAATCTTCAATTTAGGTCTACAGTAAACAACCTAAAGATAAAATAACTCGTAAATTAAGCATCTTAACTTCAAATGACCCATAAAATAGTTCAAATGACCCATAAAATAGTTGTGCTCTTAATGTTTACTCATTCTGCATAAGATAGGGAAAGAATTGCATGAAAAGAAGTAATAGAAAGTTAAGAGAAAAGTTCAACATCATATTCTAATTAATGTTTTGTTCCTTTGTTCATCGACGATTATATGATCCTTAATGATTCCCCTCGTTGATGGAGAAATACTGACAATGAGCTTCCCATTGAGCACATTTACATATGGTATTCCAGATCCCTCAAATTTGTGTAGGAGAAAAGTATTCATTGCTTCGTGTACTTCAACCAAGAACTTCTATGCACCATGTCCTTCAATCCTAGAAAAAAACATGTTTTCCACTTTCCATATTCTTCAATTCCAGCTCCTAATCAAAGTCCATTGGGTACCTCACATGGTACTTTGTCAAGGCTAACATAAAATATATGGTATAATGAAAGGAAGACTGCCAGTTTACACATGTTTGTGATATTTAGTATGGTAGAGTGTGTTTAAAGGAGGTTAATGTACCCTTATTAACCTGGATGGGGCCTAGATCGATATGGATTATTAGTAACGGATATTTAGTCCATCTGATTTTCCATCACTTTGTGTCTTTACAATTGCATGTACCACTTTCAAAACCGAGCCTGTATAATTTTTGACATGCTAATTATATATTTTTTAAATGGGGAAAAAGTGTGTGATCAACCCAACCCAATCAAACCAAACCACTCTAGTCGTTCCATTTTGCCACCGTGAAATTTAACAACCGATTGCAATGTCTAAAAATAGACTTAATTTCTTAACTGATGGACCCAAAGAAAGCATCAGAAAAAGAAAACCCTTCAACACCTAAAGGATGAAAACATATACCATCCACTTCAAAATTTTCCATTATCTCTATCTTGTAGGTTGTAGATGTAGTTGCGTGTATCTGATTTAATTTGTCTCCCATCAATCCTAAACGTAGATAAAATATGAAGCCTTTAAAGATAAAAAAAAATGCAGATTTTAAACTCATACAGTGGTAAAAGTTGAGGAATGCTAGAAAATAACTGCAATAGCATCAAAATCTAGGTCACTAAACCAAAGCACGAAACTCACAATTACCAAAGTAAACACTTACAATCTTCACACCCTTGTCACAAAAATAAACATAAAACATCACCACTGTAACATAAATGAATTAGAAAAACAGGAACTTGCAATCCAATATCAACCTTAACAAAATAAGGATTTGATGCTAAAAAAAACAAATATGAAAAGATATTAAAATTTAAGCATATAAATACAATAAGGTATTGCCATAATCCCCAAATACAATAAAATCATTAGAGCGTCTAAACAAATTTTTCTTTAAAAGATATGGAAACAATTGAGCTCATAGCACATTTTATAGTTATAAAACATTCATGAACAACATCCATAACGACAACCTCTTTGACATGAAATTATGCCCGCACGTTGGTGCGTGTTTTTCTACAAATGGATTGGAACATGTTGATGTGCTTTTAGATGGCAGAAAAGTAGATTGGCAACACATTTACAGATTATTTAACATAACATTACATAAGAAATACAACAAAAATAAAAAGTGACATTTTGATAATAGAACATAAGGTGAGGTTATTGTGATAAGTTTAGTTTGGATAAGAAGGAATCATAGTCATTAGAACTTCAATTAAATAAAGATTTATAGCCCAAAATTTTCCTGTGTAGAATTAGAGAAAAAAATAAAGAAAACAATAGATGGAAGGGCATTTTTTACGTTTTATCAAATTCCCCCATTTTTTTTAAAACCTTCATAACTCTTATATACGACATTATTTTTTTTACAAATTACACCATAAAAAACGAGCGTTTTTATCTTTAAAACGCGTACAGTGTTGTTATATATAAAATTAAAAAAATAGTCTTTCGATTGTATCAAAATGTTAAGGTCATTGTGTCATTGTGTCAAAAATTGTTCAGATCATTGTGTCATATTGTGTCATATTGTGTCATATTTTGTCATATTGTGTCAAAATGTTCAAATCATTGTGTCATATGGTGTCAAAAACCGAAAGAGTATTTAATTTTATATATAGCAACACTGTATATACTTTTGACACAATGACACAATAATCTGAACATTTTGACACAATGAGACAATGATCTGAACATTGTGTCAAAAATTAAAAGAGTAATTTTAAAAAAAAAAATTCATATAGCAACACTATGCGCGTCATAAAGATAAAAATGCTCGTTTTTATGGTGTAATTTTTTTATAAAAAATAATCTTGTATGTGAAAGTTATGAATGTTTAAAAAAATATGGGAAGTAGGTAAAAAGTCAACAAACATGGCTAAGACTAAAATACTCCTCCTTCGTTTTTTATTAGATCAAGATCCAATTACTGAAATTTCTTTCTATCCTTCTTAACCAAACCAAACCAAACTTGTCATTTAAACCTCTCCATAGAACATAATTAGATAATAAATCCATGACACATTTTTAGTTACTGTTTTTAATGATTCTTAACATACCCATTGCTTCTTATCATAAAAAATATATAATTTTCACCAACTCCTGTTATGTTATAAGAAACCAGGGAAAAAAATTACTTAAAAACATCAACTTATTAAACTAAATCTCTTCTCCATCTAGTGCGAAATTGAAGAAGGGGTATACGGTTAAGAAACTGCATATATGGCTTGGGGTTTGGGGTGTTTGATGGATAGAAACTAGGTATATATATCCTGAGTATTTAGTTTATTTATATAATAGTATTTAACATAGGGTTGTCGTCAGTATCACCGCCCCTACTTTGGCAAGGATATAATATCATATTAAGATGATTACCTATTAATACAAAATCCTAGTCTTTTGTAGAACATTTCAAATGGGTAACGGTACATTTATCGAATTGCGTCATATAAGGATCAAGATAGATTACTTTTTATTGATCATCAATCAAAGGGGATCAAAGGGGCGGGTTAGGGAGGTAGGCCCAGCCTAGGCTTGTGCGGTGCAAATTACTAATAAAAAGGGGACATATGAAGATGGTCATACGCTTTCATAATATCATGTTGTGAGGTTGGAATTTCTATAAAAGTTTTTATTAACAATTAAACTTTGTGTAGTTGTATTGTGTATTTTCTTTATTCTTGGTGTACTCAGTTGTAACTTTGTGGTTTTATTTATAGATGTATATCCTCTTATTGGAGGATATCAATTGCCAAATCTTCTCATTCATGGTATCACGCTAGGTTTTTTATCTCCCCTCCCCACTGGCGAAGGTTAGTTAGGACCGGGGGGGGGGGGGGGCGACCGCCCCCCCGGTTTTTTTTCGGCCGTAGTGCTAATTTTTGCGATTTTTGAATTTTTTTTTATATTTACTGAGAACCGCCCCCCCGGGATTAGGATCCATGACTCTTCGCCCCTCCAAACTTTTCGCCCAAGCTTCGCTAGTGCCCCTCCCCCTCGTTTCCTTTTCCCCCTCCCTCCGATCAACTTCCTCCTTCTCTTTCCCCCTGCTTCTCTTTTTCTTTCCTCCTTTCTCCCATGGCCTCCTCATCTAATTCTGAATCCAGCCTCTCGAACAACACCTTTCTTCACACTCTGAAACTGTCCGATGACAATTACCTTCTGTGGAAAACCCAGATATGGCCGCTTCTCACTTATCAAGGCCTGATTTCGCACGTGGACGGAACCGGCATTGTCCCTGAAGCCTCCTCCACTGTTGACGGAAAATCCACTGTCAACCCGGAGCGATCTTTGTCGGATTCGGCTGATCAGAAAGCCGTGGTTCTCCTTACAGCCACGTTATCTCCTGAAGCTGTTGCTCAGATCGTCGGCTGTACCACCGCCCGACAGATCTGGGTGACTCTTGAAGAAGCATATAGTTGTGCCTCTGTTGAACGCATTCAAAATCTGCGAGACCAACTGCGGGTTATGGCGAAAGGTGCCGATTCTGTTACTGTGTTCAGTCGGAAGTTCAAGGCTGTTTCTGATCAACTCACAGCCATCGGTCACCCTGTTGCTGCGGATGAGAAGCTACACTGGTATCTCTAGGGCTGGAGTTTTTGGGTATTCTACCAGTATTCGGGGGATGTCTCCTGCCCCATCGTTTCAGAATGTTGTGGCTCGAGCCGAAGGTCACGAAACTTTTTCCCGGGTTGTTCAGGGTCGGGCGACCCCCCCGGTGGCGTTTGCTGCTCAATCCCATCGTGGCAGAGGTAACTCTAATTCCAACAGGAACAATAATTACAATAATCATAACTCTCGTGGCAACAATCGTAACAACATGCGCTTTCGGAACAATCGTGGCGGTCGTGGTTCTGGGTACAATCGTCCCGCTGCTCCCCCTGTGAATGAGCCATGTCAATTATGTAATGTTGAAGGACACAAAGCAAATAGGTGTCCCACTCATGTTTCTTATTCGGCTTCTGAGGCACACCTTTCCCGTGCTTTTCAGGCTCAATGCAACACAAATCCTAATAGTGCCAATTGGTATGTTGATTCGGGAGCCACTGATCATATGGCTAACTCTCCCGGTATTATCTCTAATCCCTTGAATTGTCCCGGTAATGATCGTGTTTATTTTGGGAATGGCAATTCCTTGCCTATTTCTCACAAAGGTCACCATACTATTCTCACTGACATAAAACTTAAAGATATTTTGGTGGTTCCCAATCTCACAAAAAAATTATTATCTGTGGCTAAATTGACAAATGATAATGACATTGATGTTGTTTTTTCTCGGAATCAATTTTTTCTTCAGGATCGCAGCACTAGACAAGTTTTGGCTCAAGGCAAATGTGAAGATGGCCTATATGTTTTGAATCAAGATCATGTTGCTTTTGCCTCTACTTCTTTTGTTTGTACTAAGGCATCTTATGAACTTTGGCATAGCCGTTTGGGGCATGCGTCTGTTGACACTATTAAACTACTTAATAAAGTTGGATTGATAAATGTTACGGCTCTTTTGCCAAAACCGGAGCTATGTTCTCCTTGTCAAATGTCGAAAAGTCATCGACTCCCGTTTGATGAAAACTTAAAGCGTGCCTCTCATCCGCTTGAAATTATTCATTGTGATCTATGGGGACCGGCTCCTGTCATCTCCCACGAAGGATATAGATACTATGTGGCCTTTATTGACGACTTTTCACGATTTGCTTGGGTTTATCCCCTTAAAACAAAGGACCTTTTTTCTAGTATCCTGCTAACGTTCATGAACTTCGTTCAAAACCAACTTGACAGAAAAATAAAAGTTTTCCAAAGCGATGGTACATTTCATCGCCTTTCTTGTCCAATTTAAATCTATTTTTGAGGCCAATGGTACATTTCATCGCCTTTCTTGTCCATACACACCGCAACAAAATGGACGAGTCGAACGGAAGCATCGACATATAATTGAGACGGGTCTTTGTAGATGCTAGATTATGAGGCTTGTAATATTAAATATGTTGGGCTGGGCTTAGAGAGTTTCATTAGTTTAGTAGACTAGTTTGGTTATTGTATGTAGGCTACTTTATGATTGGGCTTGAGTTTACTATTGGGTTTATGACTCAAGAGGCCCAATAGTAAACCCATTGGGGTGCCTATATAAACCCCAATGGTTCTCCTTGTAAAGGTTGTTGCTGATTACGATTTTGAGAGGAGCCTCAAGGTGTTTACGATCGTAATCGTAATCAAGAGAGAGAAGAGTGTTTACGATTTTCTGTTTTGTACCCGACAAGTTTTCTTGTGTGCAAAGATCAGGTTTTTATCATTTATATTAATCGTTTTCTAGTATTCTTCTCATCTCTTATCTTGAATCAATCAATCACTTGGATTCCGCACTCGTGATTCATAGAATATCGTGAACGGTTGTTGTTTTTGGACCTACAATTGGTATCAGAGCCAAGAAACGAGTGTTTCGAGGTTCTCACGATATTAGATTCAAGCATTTTCTGGAAAAGGTTCGAGTTTTTGAAGGTTTGAAGCTGCTTGAGGTGTTTACGATTGGTGTTGCTGCTGTTCCTGAGTTTCCGATAAGTTTTCTGGGTTTTTGAAGTGTTTACGAGTGTTTGTTCTTGAAGATCTTCATCGGAAACGCGTTCACGACTTCAAGACAGGATTTTTAAGTGTTTACGATCAGAAATATCGAGTTTACAACATTTTTCAACCGGAATCAGGAGATTACGATTTTTCTTGATCGGAATCGAGTTTACGACTTTTTCAACCGGAATCAACGTTTACGATTTTCTTCAACCGGAAACGTGTTTACGACTGGAAGTTATCGGAATCAGAGATTACGATTAAGGTTTACGATCAGGGTGCATATTGAAATCGTAAACAGTGTTTACGATCGGGAATGGTGATTACGATCAGAAATAGGGTTTTCAATCGAAAACAGAATTTGCGGCAAAAAGTCACTATTTCACACTTTCACGGAAACGGACGTAACTTTTGACTCGTTTGGAGTTAGAAGCTCAAATTTTTACACGACGTTCATGACACCGAGCCCCAGAATTACCCCGGACTAATGTCCAGGGGAGCTCGTTTGGACCCCCAAATTCCACTCCGAAGGCCTCCGCTTTTCAGTTTTAAGTTTTTGACACTATTCTTTGAATAATACTTTTGCCGTTTTTGCCGATTCTTCAAAATCTTCAAAGGCTGCATATCTAAAGAAAGAAAAGTTCAGTGGTTGAAGAAAAGAATATAGTTGAGGACAAAGATGATTTCACAGATGAAGTTGACAAAACTGAGTTATGCCCCAATCCTACTTGTGCTCGTATAATTCCTGGACTTAGGCAAATTTGTAAAAATTATCAGATAGAATTATTTGAGATAAAATGCGAGAGGAGTTATTTTAAGGGTAGATGGCAAAAGAATGAGGAGAAGGTAAAAGCTCAGAAACGAGACATTGAGAAATATCAGAAGCTAGCAACGGAGAAGACTATCTTATATGATCGGGCTAGGATTAAGATATCTGAGCTTACACAGAAAATAACTGAACCGCAACAAAAATTTGATGAGCTGCAGGTCAAGTATGATTGCAATCAGGAAAGAAATAAGCGAATGCTCGATGCTGGAAAGGAATTGTCACATGCTGTTGTGACTGGTCAAGTTGGGAAAGATAAAACTGGGTTTGGGTCAGAAAAGTCTGATAAGTCTCTGTCTGCAAACAGCATTATTCCTCCACCAGTTCCCAGAGACATTATAGGAATACTTCTTAGTGAGGATCAAGTTGAACGAACCGAGTCTGATTATAAAGAAGCTGCTCCTCCTATTGATAGTGTCTTGGTTGGAACTACACCATTGACTCAAGAAGAAATTGATAATGAAGCAAACATGACTTATGGTGAAGGGAGAGTAAAAGATATATCAGAAAATGATGATGAGTGTCAGAAATATGACAGGTGTCATAACTCTAAGTCTGATGATGTTTGGATAGAGTTGAAACCATACCCTAAAATTGAAACCCCATGCTTCAAAGTAATTGACAAAGTCAAAAGGGAAAAGGTGATCTTGACGACACGGCCAGAGGGGAAGATCTTTATAACATCTGGATCAATGTTTGACCAAGAACCAGATGTAGGATATGAACTACCATCCTTCTCCTCCAAGTTCAAGGGAATAACCGATGGAGTGATAAGTGAACCTAAAGTTGAGAGGCCAAAGATCACCATCAAGCATCCAAGTATGAAACCAACAGCTGGAGTGAAGAATGAAAAACTCAAGGGAGTAGCTGTGTCTCCCATTTCTTTAGTTGGATCATGCAGTTGTTGTTATAATTGCAAGAATGGTGCTTCAACGTCAGAGAATCAAGGAAGCACAAAGACAGTACAGACAGGTTCGACACAGTCTTCGACAAACCAGCAGAAAGTCAAATCTGAAGCTGCAGTCAAACCAAAGAAGCATACACAAGGCAAACCAGCTCCATACCAGCCACCGAAGACAAATGGGTACACATCTGACTTCTATCTAAAGAAGCAGACTTGTTTTAATTGTGGCATCGCTGGTCATATTGCTAGAAATTGTCTTTATCGCCCCTATGAACCCTATATTCCGAAAAGTCAAAGGGTTTCATCTCAGGAGTCTGTAAAGTCTAAGCCAATGATGGTGCAAACACCTAAGGCAAGGAAGATTGTTGCTCCTAAGGTTAAACCCTCTGATCAACATTAGGGCGCTGCCAAAGCTGAAAGAAAATCTATAAATCAAAACAACAGCCTTCCAAGTTACAAAAATTTTCAAAAACAGGTGAAGAAACCAGTTTCAAAACAACCAGAGCTTGAAAAACCCAAGGTAACTAGAACTGTTTTAAAAAAATGATTCTAAAATGCAGAAGGTTGAAATACCTAAAGTCACAACTCAAAAGGTGACTAAAACAAAAACTATTTTGAAAAGTGAATCTAAAACGAAGAAGGTTGAAATACCTAAGGTCACAACTCCAAAGGTGACTAAAACAAATGTTAAATCACCTAGAACTTGGAAACCAAAGGCTAATGCAGCTACAACCGAATCATCCCAACTTCCTGATTTTTCAAAAGGAATGTTTTTAAAAGAAATTTCATTCATTGATTCCTCAGGGGTACCCAGAAAAACAATGGCCTGGGTACTATTAGCTAACTAATCTGTCACTCTGTGCAGGAACGATCAAGGAGGATTATCACTAACGTTCTTATTACTAATTTGTTTGTTGATAAGTGATCGTTCCAGGCACAGTTTAGGAGACGTATCTTCATGTCATGTCAAGTAATCTATAAATGGAAGGTATGTCTCATTGAGAGGTAAAAGGTGAAAATTAGCATGAAAGGTACTGTTCTTAACTTGGTTGTTTGAATGATGTGGCAGCAAAAGGTCTTTTGAGTCAAACCTATTTCATTAAAGTTTCAATTAAGCTGTTGATTGATTATGTGTTTGACTTCAAATGCAATGAAGTGTGCATGTCATGTAACCCAATTTTCTAAAATTTTCAAATCAATACTTTGAAAGTTAGCTTGGCCAGATATCTTCAAAATTTTGTGTTTTCTTCTTTTAAGTGTGTTTATGTGTTTTATTTTTTATTTAAAAAAAAATTTGAAAAATGATGTTCACAAGATTGTGACATTAAAAAATTAAAAAGCAAGGGGAAGAAATGTAAAGATGAAGAAAAAGTTGACCCCTAAAAAATAGTGTGCTTTTCATTTTTTAATTATTTGTGTCTTGTTTTTGAGAAGTTTAGGGGAAGTAAAATGAATGTCCGGGTTGGAGATGGGTGACACGCATAAGGCGGAAGTGAAAGGCAAGCTCCACGGTGATATGCTCGGTAGGCTCGACCTAAACTTATGACCTCCAATGAAAGTGCAGTGAACTTAAAAGATATATATGTTTAGTTTCCCATCCCAGGTTGCATGGTTTAAAAGATTGAGTCCCGGCAAAAATGGGTTGAGAGTGGTAATTACCTAGTATTCACTCTCTCACACGCCATGTCTCTGCTGTCATGACTACACCACATAATAAAAAGAAAAGAAAAAGAAAAGAAAAAGAAATGAAACAGAAAAGAGAATAAATAATCACTCAGTTCGTCTTCTTTGCGTGCTTAGCGTCCGACCTGATCACCAACTGATGGTTAATGAAATACGTGGTAGTCATAACGGTGTTGCATGGTTCCTCAAGCTGGGGGTTTGTGAATCCTCAATAAACTCTGAGGTTGGGTAGATTTTGCTGTGTACGCTTGGGTGTGGGGAAAATTAAACATGATGGTAATATTGTACTATATTAAACATGACGCATTCGGTTGGGATTAAACGGGTTTGAGTTTAAAGCGGACAAACATACCGACAATCACCTGGACTAGTTGAGTAACTGAAGCTAAAAAGGGTTCATCAGTCAGATTCATACGGTTTGATCCCTTGTAAACTTTCTCATGTTTGGTTTGGTAAGTATTTGTTTAGTTATATCTTTCGTGTGTGAGTTGTTAAGTTCTTTTTGGTGTGTTTTCGTCTTGGCCAGGTCGATTTGAGAAGTCAAAATGTGTTTTCATGGGTTTTAATGCATGACAATATGCCCCCAATTCTCCAAACCCACATGATCAAACTCCAAACCCTCCTGATTCTTCTTTTGTGGCCCAAACCGAAAATAGCTGCCCAACCCCTCAAACCCAAACCGATTGTCCTCCTCCTCCTATGCCTAATACGTCCCCATCCACTCCTTTACCCAACCAGCCAACCCCTCCATCAACCCCTGTCTCCTGTCATCCAATGCAAACAAGGGCCAAATCCGGAATCTTTAAGCTGCGACATAGGGCTGACCTCGCTCACGTCCCTAGCCACAAACTCTTTTCGGCGGTTTTCTCTTGCTCCGATCCCAAAACTTTTAAAACTGCCTCTAAATATTAACATTGGTGGACTGCGATGCACAAAGAGATGGATGCACTCAAACAAAACAACACATGGTCCCTTGTTGATCGTCCACCAAATGTTAATATCGTGGGATCTAAGTGGCTTTTCAAAACAAAATTACGAGCGGATGGTTCTGTTGAACGATACAAAGCTCGCTTAGTTGCTCAAGGGTTCTCTCAAGTTCCGGGTTTGGATTTTGATCACACGTTCAGTCCAGTTGTTAAAGCAACAACTATCCGGATCGTCCTTTCATTAGCAGTTATCAATGGATGGAAACTTCATCAAGTTGATGTAAATAATGCGTTCTTGCACGGAAATTTGAATGAGCAAGTTTATATGGAACAACCTTCCGGATTTATTGACCCTCAATATCCCAACCGTGTGTGTCTTTCACACAAAGCTCTTTATGGACTAAAACAAGCACCACGTGCTTGGTTTCAACGCTTGAGCGCTTTCCTTGTTCAGAATGGCTTCACGTGTAGTCGTGCGGATCCATCCTTGTTCGTATTCAAACGGGACACTTGTATTCTATACTTACTTGTTTATGTTGATGACTTGATCTTGACAGGGAACCAAGAGGCCGCTATCAACTCATTTATAGCACGGCTTCATGATGAGTTTGCTATTAAAGATCTCATTGAGCTGAGTTATTTTTTGGTCCTTGAAGTCACATCTCACGACTCAGGAGTGTTTCTCAGCCAATCCAAATATGCCAAAGATATCTTAGAACGTGCTCAAATGCTTGATGCTAAGCCCATGTCCACACCTCTTGCCTCTGATGTAATCTTCACCACCTCTGGTCAACCATTTGAAGATCCTACCTTATATCGATCTCTTGTTGGGGCTCTCAAGTATCTAACCATCACTCGCCCCGATATATCTTATGCAGTGAATCAAGTCAGTCAATTCCTTCAACAACCTACAGTTATACACTACCAACATGTTAAACGCATTCTTAGATACATCAAAGGCACTTTGGATTTTGGCCTCACCTTTTCTCGTTCCAAGTACCCAAATATTCTTGGCTACTCGGATGCTGATTGGGCCCACTGTATCGAAACGCGTCGATCTACCTACAGTTACTCAATCTACCTAGGTGGTAATCTTGTCTCATGGAGTGCCAAGAAACAGCCTATAGTTGCTCATTCTAGTTGTGAGTCTGAGTACCGTGCCATGGCCAACACAGCAGCTGAAATTGTATGGGTCACACATTTACTTCGAGAACTTCACACACTTCCTCCTGACCGGCCTACACTTTTGTGTGACAATCAAAGTGCTATTTTCATGTCCCAAAATCCGGTGGCTCATAAACGTGCAAAACATATTGATATTGATTATCATTTCATTCGAGAGTTAGTTTTATCTGGGCAACTTTACACCAAGTTTGTTCCTACCAAGCTCCAAGTGGCGGATATCTTCACCAAGAGCCTTCCCAGACCTCAATTTGAGCTCTTTTGAACTATGTTACGGCTTGGCTCTCCACCATCTCGCTTGAGGGGGGATATTAACAATTAAACTTTGTGTAGTTGTATTGTGTATTTTCTTTATTCTTGGTGTACTCTGTTGTAACTTTGTGGTTTTATTTATAGATGTCTATCCTCTTATTGGAGGATATCAATTGCCAAATCTTCTCATTCAGTCTTCAAGTATTTGTCTTTTATGTCACTAGAGGTCTTTTATAACATTTGTAGTAATCAATAGTTAGAGAGAAAAAATCACAAAGTCTTCTACAGAAGCTAGTTTCTATATATCGGTATAAGTAATTTAGAGAGCAAGTCAAGGAAAGGAGTGCAAACTGAATCTAAATGTAGTTTAAAAGATTTAAAATAGTGGTCTTTAAAAAGCAATATAATTTGAGCTATAACTATCTCTAATAAAAAAATCTGAACTTTCGTGAGAACTATTGAATTATGAAACATATTTTCTTAGACAGAAATTGGTTGTTCCATTTTTTTGGCATATCTTGAAGAAATATCTATATTGTAGTGGTGAAGTAATCCATATCATAGGAAACTAAAAAGAAGTTATACTTGGTTAAAGTAAACAAAAATTTGTAAAAGAGAGGAGGAAACAATTTTTGTAAGAGTCTTCAAGTATTTGTCTTTTATGTTACCACATGTATTTTTTAACACCTGTAGTAAAATTACTAACATGATTATAATATGGAAATCACAAATTCAGAATGATTAATTTCAATGTCAGTAAAATATTAAACAAACTATACAGAAACTATATAGGAACCAATCGGAATAAAGTATGAATACATGTATGAAACAAATTAAGGATGGAAAGTTGCGAATATGTTTTTTAAGGTGTTGCTTGATGACAACAAATCTGTAAATGAAAAAACAGAGAAATGAATGGAAAAATTAGAAATTGGAAAGATTACAACTTAAAATCTGTATGAAGGGAATCTGATTGGAAAGAAGTAATATAAGAACAAATCTGAGAGAAGATACAAACACATATATAAGAACCGTAGGAGAATTCAGTCTAATTGTCTCACGAGAAATCAGTCTAATTGTCTCGCTTGATGATTGATGATACTATATAGGTATCGGATGTGGTGTCCATTCGATACCATCATGATTAAGTCCCGTTCTAGGGTATTAATTGCAGGTGCTTTGCCGCAAAGTAAAACAGGTGCATTTGCTATAGGCATGCGAATGGCACTTGCGGAGCAAGGGTTGGATGTCCGCGAGTAGATCCGAGGATGCTTGATTCCTATAAATAGGCGATTAGATAGTTGTGTTATGGATGTTGTCATTTTACACCTTAACTATGTGTAATCGCATGTGCGCTTCTCAATAAAATTCTCTTTTTCCTTTACTTCTCATTTTAATCTATAATTCAAGTTAGACTTCGTTTATAATCACTTCTATATCACTCGAGAGAGACTTTTTGTTTCTTCAGTGGCGCCATCCGTAGTGGATTTGTTTTGATTTGGTCATTTGAATGGATTCTGAGCTTGAGAAATCTCATGAGTTAAAGGGCGCCGGTGATACTACTGGTGTGAATGAAGTGTATGATCCTAAGATTAATGCAGGATTCCTGCTAAAGAGTACAGTTCCTTCGTTTTCTGTGGCGGGGTCAAAATATGGCGATTCCTCAACTCCGAATTCTAAGTTTTCGTTTTCAGTCGGTCAATTAGACAAATCTACGTGGTTAATGACGGTGAATAAGGACATTTCTCTTAGTTTCTGTGACGGTGATGAATTTAATCGAGAATTTTTGTTTCGGAATAGAGAATTATTGCAATCGTTGAAGTAACATCAAGATTCTGGTAAAGCAATCGTTGATGGTGCAGTTTAAACTGTGGCAGGACTGACGGGTCAATTGTTCACTAATAGGGACCCAGGTGTATCAATTTTGACGGAGTTGGATAAGTCAAGGTCAGTTGATGCTCCACAGAGTGATAAGGATGGTTTCAAAGACGGTTATATTCCTGTTAAAAAGGTTTCGGGAGGAAATCGGTATCAAGGTATGAAATATGGTACAATTTCATGTTTCTGTAAGATATTAGGATTGCTTCAGTAGGTAATTCTGAAGATATATTCATTTTTTTATGGTTAAACAAAAATGTTATATTATATAATTGGTTGCTCAAGCATAATGTCTTTTAAAAAATAATTTTATTTGAGAATGATTGACATATTTGGTAGTTCAATATAAACCAACCTCCATGACATCGCAATCTAAATTAGTTGCTTGGATCGCCGAGGCTAGTTTTCTGAAAAAGCTGAAAATGTCATCCACGGTTAGTAAATATGGGGGATTGGCAGACCTAGATGACCACATGTTTGAGTTTTATACGGCGGTACAGTTAGAAGGATGGTCGGAGGAAACGTGGTGTCATATGTTCGGAAAAAATATATGAATGCAATTGTGATATGAAAAATTGTAGAAAAGCGAATGCAAGTGCAAGTGATGGGAGTATGATCGGAAAACATGGCAGAGGTTAAAGTTCTAATCAAACTAAACCTAAACTATACATTTAAGTTCAAAAAGGCAGCTAAGTTATAATATACATCCATGCTGGTGCTCAGTTGAGTACAATGCGGGAAATAATATTTTTCCTAAGAAGTTGTTAAGCTTACATGGCGAAGTTGTGAAATACATCTAACCATAAGGAACTCAGGTTATAAACATCCCTAAAAAGGGAAAAAATAAACCAAGTTCCAAAAAACTGTTTAAGCTACAACTCTTGTTAACATGTGTGTTAGAAAAGGTCAAGCTAAAAACAAGGGAATATCAAAATAACGTCAAAAGTGATAGCATAACTAAAGTTCATACCAACAACGGAAGGGCCAACACAAACCCTTCCAAACAAAAAGTGACAAATTGTTAAGGGTATATGCCCTGATTACATCATCAAAAGCAAGATCGTTGTTTTAAAAACAGGAAGACAAATGGAAGATTACTTGCTGGAGGAAGAGTCGGGACATTGTTGAGAGTCACTAGGATGGTGCTTAGGGGGGCTTCGGCCATTTCAGCAAAGGATTCAATGATCGGAAAGGATTATTCGTTAAAAGCTTGGTTGGCTTATGCGAAGGAGTTGTCAGCATCAGGATCAAAGCCTGAAACCTTCTCAGCATCATCCGCATTCCCTGTTAAAAAAGTAGACCGGCCCTTATTCCTTCATTAAAACCACAGGCGTTGGTGGTATTGATCATGTTTCCGATAGCATTATGAAGGGATGAGTTGGAAAGGATGTTTCTTGATAAGCTCCTGATGCCGGAAGTAAGCAACCATACTTTTTCTTGCTTCAAAGCCTTGCATGTGTATTGAAGCACCATCTTCTCATTAGCAATTATTTTCTCTTTTTGAGCAAACTCTTCACAGCTTTAGTTGAGTTTCTCCTGTAAAGCTTTCAGTTGTTCCTAATGGTATGATTCTTTTGCTTTAAGTTGTTTCAACTCTAAAAAATAAAAAGGTAAAATAATTAGTGAAGTATATTATAGGAATGGATGTATGATAAAAATAAAGTTACCATCCAAAGAGTTGTGGATCATTTGGGCTTTGGAAGTATTCTCAGCTTTGAGTTGATCAATGGTGGAATAAGAAATAAGAAGAGGTCTTCAGGTTGGTTAGAGATTTCTGCAAGGTCTGGTTCTCTTCTTGGATGGTCTTCATGGAACACTCAACATCATTTTTCTCTTGAGTAAGCTTTGAAATTTCTGCCTTAAGAGAGGCAACACTTGTTGGAGGGCCTAGAAGGGATAGAGTTCTAACAGATGGGGCAACATGAGGAAGTACCTTTTCAGCTTTTGCTTCGGCAGTAATCCAACAATAATAAAGTTCAGGAATCAAGTTTTGGCTCTCAACATAATTCATGATAACCTTGTTGGCAAAGTCAATGGTGGGTGTTTCCTGAAGAGCTTTGGTGTCAGAAAAGTTGTCTCGGTTGGTTAGAATCCAGGAAGGGATAAACAATTCATCAAGGTGTTCTTGAGAAGTGTTCCTAGAAACCAATTCTTTCATTTCTTTCTTCAGCCAATCAGCAAGGGGGTCGAAAAATGGACGAAAGGATGAGGATGAAAGTGGCAAGGTTGAAATAGGGGTATGTACTTGAGTAGACGATGAAGTCATGAAGGGTGTCTCGCCCAAGTAGGAGACCTGTTTTCCTTTTTCATTAGCAGCGGGGAAGGAAAGAGATTTGGAAGGGTCGAAAGGAGAACTGGTAAAGTAGTCATTCACATTAAAACTATCAGTAACCAAGTGTGAAAAGCTCGGAGGACTGAGAGTGCTGGTGACAGGGGTAACATTATCGGAAAGGCCAGGGTTCTCTGATATTTCTCCTTCTAAGTGGTCGGATAGTACGTCAATGGTAGAGGTAGTAGTGGGTGCCTTTCGAGTTCTGGGAGATTTTCTTGTTCTTTTGTGGCCTTCAATTTCTGGAGCAGGGTTTTGAGTAGGTTTTGCTGCACGCTTCTTTCGCTTGTTACGGAGAGGAGGAGCGAGAGTGCCCTCAGGAGTAACCATTGGAGAAGTGCTTAAGTCAACACAACTTGCGGGGTTGTTGGTGGGGTGGAAGACAGAGCGACTTCGGTCATGGGTGAACTTGCGACGGGAGTAGAAACATTGGGGGCAGAATTAGTGCTTCCCAATTGAACAGAGGAAAACCTTTTCAGCTTAAGAACGTTAGCCAAATTCATCTCTGAAAACAAAACAAGTCACAAGTTAGTATTTTGAGAACTATTATAAAAGGAAAAAAAAGGGGAAGTAGTGAATGGTCCACGAGACTCACCCACTTCATCCACAAGAAGGATGGGAGCAAGTGTGGATGAGGGATGTGTTTACTGATTTGAGCAACAATTAATATTTCTTATGGGTATTTCCTAATCGGATGATAAAACTTGCTAAGAAGGGTAAAGTGGCCTGAATTAATCTCTTCCTTTGGGGGTGGGGGGGTGGGGGGTTTATCGCGAACGGTATCTTCTTTCTTTCTCCACTTAATTTCTCGAGAAAGCAAGTATGATCTAAAAAGATAAAGTTCTGTTTCCAGAATCGGTTTTTGGGCAATTTCTTATCATGCAAAGGGTTTAGGGCTCGCTTCTTTTCAAATGTGTACTAGTCTCCGGACATAGTGATATGGTAAAAAGCACGAAATAACAACAGATTTGGGGTTAAATTCAGAGTGCGGCAAGAAATTTTGAAATGATTTTAAGTTGCTAAACCGAGCGGATTGCACTGAGAAATGTGAACTTCAAGGTATTTTAGGTCTTGAATCCGAAAGGGAGAAAAGGGAATTCGCTAATTGGCCGATCGTATGTTGTCTAAGTATAAGCCGATTTTGCCCTTAGGAAGAGGGTGAATGGCTCTTTTCTTTTCAGGAATAACATGATGAAGCGATAAAAGTATGTGAAAGTCTTTAAGAAATTCAGTTAGGGTTTCGGAAGTAACGCTGGGAAAACATAGATGCACATTGTGATTTGATGATTTAGAATAAGATGACGCCATAAGAACAATAGAGAAGAAGAGAAAAGAACTGACCTGTTGAGAATGGTAAATTGAACTTGAGAATTCGAAGTTATGGCGGAGTAGGTTTTTACGAAGTTTTTTTGGGGAAGAAGGTGTGGTTATGAGGAATAAAGGTGAAATGATTTTATATATGGGAATAAAAATATAAAAAAATATATAAATAGGTAATATTCATGACAGGAAAAACTGACACGATTGACAGAAAATGATTCGTGTAAGTTGTACTGTACAAGTGTTAAAGCACAAAAACGGTTAAGTGATGTGTTGCAAAACACATAGGTTTTCCTTTACCTTTTTGGGTCATTTTCTGAGGCTTTTGAGTTGTTTTTCATAGGTTTTTAGTTGTTTATGAGTATTAGTGTCTTAATGTGTGTTTCGTATTAAATTTGCAGTTTTAGTGCAGTTCCTGATAGAAAACGAGCATTGGACAAGAATCGAAGATCAAAAAGCAATTAAGTGCTAAAGATTAAGCACTAGGGGTATCACCTACTGCATGTGAAGTTCCAGGCGATGTATTAATCGTTGACCCGACTAATCTGTCGCGTAGTGCCCGCAGGCGTATCGCCTACTGGTCAAGGATCCTCCAAGCGATACGCTTGGAGGTTAAAAATCTGGGAAACCCTAAATTCTCAATTATAAATACAATGCGGGGTTTCCAGTCGAATATCTTGCTTGCTGCCGTATCTTAGAGTTCAAGGAGACGAATTCGAAGCTGGTGATCAAGAGAGAAGCATCTGGAAAGGCTGGATTGAAGCATTCGACATCAATTCGACTTTTCGGGTTCTTGTCTACTTTAATTTCGTTCTTGTTTTTCTAGACCAGATTTGTTAATGACCCAAGTTACTGTTCTTAATTATATTCTGGACATGTTTACGTTTCTTGGCTAAGCCATTTGCATTACCTAGGCTATTTAACGAATAATTGATAATTTCGACTTGCTCGGTTTGTGAATTCTTATGTACGGATTGATAATCTAGTAAAAGTTTCTATCTTTCTGATTTGATGCGTATGAATACAGATTTTAGTCTTTATATTGATTGCATTCCTCTTGTTGCCCTTTGAATGTCTTTCAATTTAGGGCTGCATGCTAGATTGCCTACTGTGTGTTTGTCATTTGTAGATGGGTTAGGAGACGTCCAACACCATAGGAATTGCTTTTAATCTATAGGTTGATTTCTGCGTTTTGCTAGACTTAGACAAGCCGAAAGGTGATAGGTCTATTGGGTAGTCGGTTGTGTTAGGGTTTTAGGTCAATTGCCTTGGGAGAGGGATTCCCTAGAAACGTTAGCATCTCTATTATTCCATGTCATTTTGGTAGATAGAAACCACTCCTCTCATCTATTAGGTGTTTGGGATAGGAACAAGTTGGAAGGTGACTTATTCGATCGAGTACTATAGTATCCGTTAGGGACAAGCCGGGAGGTGACCTAACCCAATCAGTGTGCATATTCAGTTCTTAGGGTTGCCTATTGCGTCACACCCGGAGAGTGATTTGGGGTCCATTAGGGTTTTCTTAGAATTAGCATAAAGATCCCGATTCCGTCATAGTTTTCATTAACCGAGTGAAGTCGTGAGTATCAATTAGGATTCCTAGCCTAGGTAGTGTCATTTCTCATATCTGGTTCCATCTTTGAATTCTGAGTTTCAGTAGGTAATTTCCCTTTTTAGCAACTTTCAATTTTTAGTACTTTCCATTTTTAGTAAGTTTTAGTTATTAGTTGATTTTTGTTAATTAATCAATTTTCAATCAAAAATCCGATTTTCACCAATTAATCAGTATTTCTACATTTCTTAGTTAGTTTTGTTTTTCATTAGTGTCTCTAGGGTTCGACCTCGGTTTACCAATGGCTATTCTACATTCGATAGGTTCGCTTTCCTGTTGAGTCGGTCTAGTTTTAGGTTAATTGAGTTTAATTTGGTGTGTCTAGGTCTAGGATAATTTAGTTTATTTTATAGATCGATTTTTGCACATGAAGTTTTTGACGCTGTTTCCGGGGACACTTGGTAATAGCAAAATTAACTTGGATTTTTGAATTAGGATTAATTGTGTGCTTTTTCTTTGCGTGCTTAGTTAATTTAATTTTAGTTTTTGCCTTAGGTTTTAATTTTGTCTTTTATTTGTTTTCTACCTTATTTCGTGTGCCTTAGTAAAATTAGGTTTAATTATTTTTCTTGTGTGCTTTTCTAGTTTATGTCCCATACCCGTTCAAAAGGATCACCTGAATTTTCAGCTACGGCCGAACCCGAGAGAGATTTCCACGAGCGCATACGTGAGAGCAGCTGAGAGTCATTCGCGACAGTAAGGTACACACCCCTAAAACCGCTTCTCGTTTAGTTCCACTCATTCCATTTCCCGATTTGAATATGGCTGCTAGACGTATTGTTCATGAAATACTAGTGACGGAGTCGTAAACGCTAGGTTTTCCATTGCACCAACCACCATTGCTAACACTGCCAACTGGCAAATCCCATCTCATGTTCTGAACATCTTGACTCAATCCATTCAATTCCATGGCCTAGACGAGGAGGACGCAACCGCTCATTTATCTCGATTCGTGCGTATCTGTGCCACTTTTGGTCTCAATGGCGATCAACCAGAAATTGTTTACCTTCGCTTGTTTCCATTTTCGCTCACCGCTCGTGCTGCCCAGTGGCTTGAAACCTTGCTTGCTAACTCGATTGCCACTTGGGATGATCTTCAACAACAATTTCTGAAAAAATATCACTCGCCCGCAAAAGCCGCACGTATTAGGGAGCTAATTCACTCATTTCGCATGGACCCCGACGAGCCATACTACCTCACATACGAGCGTTTCAACACCCTCTTGAGTAAATGTCCACAACATGGTTTGACTGATTGGGCCATAATTGAAAAATTCTATAATGGTCTTACCTACAAAACGCAAAAACAATTCAATATTTTTGCGGGGGGCCACATGATGGAGAAGATGAGTATAGGCGAGTGCAAGAGCCTGTTCGAGAGTTTTGCCTTAGCCGAGCAGCAGAACCCCGGTGATTGTAGGGCCACTTTAGCTCCAACAAAACCTTCACTTTCTACATCCCGGGGGGTTCACCACGTGAGTTCTGACACTGTTGCCCAGGCGCAATTTGATGCCCATGCAGAAACAAATCAACGACCTTAAACTCCAACATTAGGCGAAATGTGAGTTATGTCGTGGAGGTCATGACACCATCGACTGTCCACTTGCCGCCCAGGAGCAGGTGGATTTCATTTCTAACCGAAACCAGTTCGGTAACTCTTTTCAGTCGGGGTGGAAGACCAACCCAAATTCTGGTTGGCGGGGTGGCGCGAACCCTTCGAGTTTTCAATCCCGTCAAAACCAGGATGGAGGGGGTGATGCAGGGTCAAGTATGAAAAAGATTGAGGAGATGATGGCTGCACAAATGCAGTTGCTAAATCAGATCGTGAATCGAGATCAGGAGACGCAGCAGAAGTTGAAGGAACACGACACACTCTTTAGGAACCAACAGTCGGCCTTTCTAGATTTACAGCGTTCCGTAGGAGACATAGGAAAATAGGTTTCTGAATTAGTGAATAAGGGGGGATCATTTTTTGGTAGTACACAAACCAACCCTAGTGCGACCCTTACAGTGACTACACGTAGTGGTAGAGGCGGAGAGCAAGACCCACCAGTGGTGGAGGAAAAGCCGGTGGATGAGGAGATAGAGATGGAGACTCTGGATGGGAGGGTACACCCGAGGCTATTCCCAGCAAGTACAGTGCCAACCTCCAAGTCTCCTGCACCTAAGGCAGTAGAGAAGAAGAAGAAGAAGTTCGAGTCGAGAGAGATTACTACTGAGGATTTGAGGCGAGTCCCTTACCCTGCCCGTCTCATCCAACAGAAGTACACGAGAGAGTACGGACAGTTCCTTGACATGTTCAAACAACTCAAAATTAATCTTCCGTTCGTTGAGGCACTCCAGCAAATGCCCAAATATGCGAAATTTTTGAAGGATCTCCTATCCAACAAAAAGAAGCTGGAGTCGCTTTCTATCGTTTCTCTCGATGAAAGATGCTTTGCGGTGGTCCAGAACAAGTTACCGTAGAAACTGACAGACTCGGGCATCTTCACGATCCCGTGTTTGTTTGGTGGCTCGACTATGAACCACGCGCTGGCGGATCTAGGTGCTAGTATCAACCTGATGCCATACTCCATATATGAAAAGCTAGGCCTAGGCGATCCGACTCCAACGCGCATGAGTATTTCTTTAGCGGACCGATCCGTTAAATATCCACGGGGAGTGGTGGAAAACGTGTTAGTGAAAGTAGATAAGTTTGTTTTCCCCATGGATTTCGTGATATTGGACATGGAGGTAGATGAAAAATGTCCACTCATCCTAGGACGCCCATTTTTGCGCACCGCTAAGGCATTAATCGATTGTCTATGACGGGAAGATCACACTTCGTGTAGGGGATGAGACGATCACATTCAACGTCATGCAGTCCATGAAGCATACTTTAGGCCAAGACGATTCTGTCTATTTCATTGATTCTTTCATTTCTCACATGGACCGTTGCTTGGATTACATTTGTAGGGCTGATTTGGTTAGGAGAGATAGTGAGTCTAGTGTGAGTGATGATCAGGAGTTTGAGGATGAGGTAGTTGAGGAAAGTCATAGGTTTTTGGAGTACGCGTTTTTAGAAGGTGAGTCCCGGTTGCCCGTCATCATTTCTGCTACTTTGATGGAGGAGGAGAAGAGGAAGTTGATACAGGTTCTGCGAGAGCATAAGCAGGCGATTGCGTGGAGATTGACCGATATCAAGTGTATAAGCCCTTTATTTTGCACGCATCGCATACTCATGGAGGATAAGTATAAACCTGTAGTCCAACCTCAGAGGCTCTTAAATCCAAACATGAAGGAGGTAGTGAAGAAGGAAGTTCTCAAACTACTGGATGAGGGTTTGATTTATCCGATCTCCGATTCTACATGGGTCAGCCCGGTTCAGGTAGTTCCTAAGAAAGGAGGTATGACGGTTGTGATGAATGAGAAACATGAGTTGATCCCGAGTAGGAACGTCACAGGTTGGCGTGTGTGTATAGATTACCGTAAGCTTAATGATGCCACTAGGAAAGACCACTTCCCACTATCCTTTATCGATCAGATGTTGGAGCATTTGTCGGGTCAGTAGTACTACTGTTTTCTCGACGGATTTTCCGGTTATTTCCAGATTCCTATTGCACCCGAGGATCAGGAGAAAACCACCTTCACATGCCCGTACGGTACCTTTGCGTATCGCCGTATGCCATTCGGGTTATGTAACGCTCCGACCACATTTCAGAGGTGTATGGTGGGCATCTTTCAGGATATTTTTCTATTTTCGGGAGTTCTTTCGATCAGCGCTTAGGTAATTTAGAGAGGATGTTAGCTTGGTGCATAGAGACCAAATTGATGCTTAATTGGGAGAAATGTCATTTCATGGTCACTGAGGGGATAGTTTTAGGTCATAAGATTTCTCGTGCAGGTATTGAGGTCGATAGAGCTAAGATTGAGACGATTAGTAAACTTCCACCACCCACTAGTGTCAAATCTGTTAGGAGTTTCCTAGGTCATGATGGGTTCTATCGTAGGTTCATTAAGGATTTTTCCAAAATCACTAGACCCATGACCCGTCTCTTAGAGAAGCATGTTGCTTTTGAGTTTGATGAGAGTTGTTTGAAGGCGTTTGAGTTTTTGAAAGACATGTTAGTGAGTCCGCCTATTCTGATAGGCCCCGATTGGAATTTACCGTTTGAGCTTATGTGCGATGCTAGTGACTTTGCGGTAGGGGCAGTTTTAGGACAACGCAGGGACAAACACTTCCATCCCATTTACTACGCAAGTAAGACTTTAGACAACGCTCAGGAAAATTACACGACCACAGAAAAGGAGCTTCTTGCCGTAGTCTACGCATTCGACAAATTCTATTCATACCTCGTTTTATCCAAAACCATTGTTTACACCGATCACGCGGCATTACGATACTTGTTTGCAAAGAAGGACGCGAAACCTCGTTTGATTAGGTGGGTTCTTTTGTTGTCTGAGTTTGATATAGAGATTAGGGATAAGAAGGGGGCGAAGAATGTAGCGGCCGACCACTTGTCGCGCCTTGAGGACCCCGAGACGGAGAAACTGAGAGAGGAAGCCATCGGGGGACACTTTTCCGTTTGAGAGTGCTATGACAGTGAGCGGAGAGTTTATAGGATTGACAAGTGCGAAGGAGCAAGGCATGCCATGGTTTCTGACATGGCGAATTATTTAGCACATGGCATGCTGATGGATGGTATGACATCCCAATAGAGGAAAAAGTTCATTTCTAATTCTAGACATTACATTTGGGATGCTCCTTACCTGTTTCGTGTAGGAATTGATGGAGCGTATAGGAGATGTGTGAGTAGAGAGGAGGGGTTAGATATCCTTAGGCATTGTCATGAGGGTACCAGGTCGGCATTTTGGGCCATCCTATACTGCTAGGAAAGTTTTAGATTCAGGATCTTATTGGCCGACTTTGTTTAAGGATGCTCACGAGTTTGTGAAGAAGTGCGATGCTTGTCAGCGTATAGGTAACATCTCATCCCGGAATGAGATGCCCCAACATCCTATCCAGAGTGTTGAAGTTTTTGACATATGGGGCATTGATTTCATGGGGCGATTTCCTCCATCACGGGGAAATCGGTACATCCTCGTTGCGATAGACTATGTTTCTAAGTGGGTGGAGGCTCAAGCCTTGCCTACTAATGATGCGCGAGTGGTGGTGAAGTTTTTGAAGAAGTTGTTTAGTAGGTTTAGAACCCCTAAGGTGTTGATTACGGAGTGAATCATAGGACATCGACCGCGTATCATCCACAAACGAGTGGTCAAGTAGAGAACGCTAACCGAGGGGTGAAACGGATTTTGGAGAAAACTATCGGGAATAGTCGCAAGGATTGGTCCGATAAGTTAGATGATGCGTTATGGGATTTTCGAACTACTTTCAAAACACCCATTGGAACCACGCCCTTTATGATGGTTTATGGGAAAACGTGTCATCTACCGGTTGAGCTTGAACATAAAGCCTATTGGGCCATTAGAGCGGTTAACATTGATCTAGCTAAAGTTGCGAAAGACCGGTTTCTTCAAATCCACGAGGTAGAAGAGTTTAGGAACGAAGCTTATGAAAGCTCTTGGAATTATAAGGAGAGAACCAAAGCTTTGCATGATAGTCGGTTGAAAGGTAGGAAAGAGTTTAAGTGTGGGGATAGGGTGTTATTGTATGATTCGCGTCTTAGATTGTTTCTAGGTTAGTTAAAGTCCCGCTGGAGTGGATCGTTCATGGTGAATGAAGTGTTCCCGTATGGAACCGTGGAGCTTGAATCTGATGGTAGAACGTGGAAGGTCAATGGTCATCGTCTGAAACATTACATCGGAGGTCCAATAGAAAAAGACGAGGAGATGTTGGCTCTCCCCGAAATTGATGGAGAATGAGTGGAAGAGGTAAGTACTCGGTGAAAATCTGAGTTGTAGAGTTTGTAGAGTAGTTGCATGCTTGTTTTTATTACTTTCGTGTGCTTGTGTTTTTCATCTTTCGTGCTTTTCGGTTTTGCGTTTGTGTGTTTGTTTGATGTTTCAGGAAATTGAAGATTGCTGGAAGCGCGAATTCATGCGGAAATGGAGTCCCAGGTATGGTATGTCTTGGTTAGTGTTAAATTGTAGGACTTGAAAAACCAGGGTGATGAAAAATTTTGAAAACACTGAAAAATTGGCCAAGTATGGGAAATTTCAAAAATTCCCTGGAAATCTGGTTCCAAGCGTATCGCTTGGGTTGAGCTTTTCTCCAGGCGATACGCTTGGGGGAGGGGGTCAAGAATCCAGATTAGGCTGGCAAGCATATCGCTTGCTACTCTTTGCTCTGCAGGCGATACACTTAGGGTTCAGGCGGCGAGAAAAAAAATACCCTCCGCCCCATCTACCCCAAATTTCAAACCCTAATCCTCCATCACCGCATACCGCCGCCATCGCCGACAGTCACCATCCACCTCCGCCGATCTAAACCCTAACCGCCCATCATCACCATCCTCTACCCACCACCTACCGCCGCTACCATCACCACCCTCCACGCCAGTCGTCACCACCCTTCACAACCGCCGGCCATCACCCATCTCCGATTCACGACCACCACCTCCGCCGATTGGCACCTGCACCAGCGCCATCGCTTACACCCTTCCTACACCCCATACCACCGAGCGAAACCCTAATCGCTATCCACTACCCACCATCACCCGCCACCCTCCGTAACCACTCACCGCCGCCTGTTCCACCTCAATCGCCGACGACCACCATTCACAGCCGCACACCACCGCCCCATTTACCCTTGCACCATACAGTAGCTGCCACCATCTTCCACCTACCACCACCACTCGTAGCCACTGCTGCAGCTTGGGGCAAATCGGAGTACCACACCCATTTCTTTTCTAGTTTAGTTTTTATTAATTCATCGACTCGAGGTTAGTTTTCTTTTAATTTTCTGTCTCACTCGAAGTAGTTTGATCACGTGATAATTGCTGATTAGAATGATATTTGGATATTGCATTGCTTGTTGGTTCAAATTTTATCAAAGTTAAAGTTATTATGATGCATTCAAATAGAGGATTTGATCCATTGTTGGGAGGTTTGGGAAGTAGATGTATGCATTGCTTTGTTGTGTTACCAATTTGGATATTTGCTATGCGATTGTGGTTTGAGTTGGGCTAAATTGACATATTTGATTTGAATTTGGTTTGGGATAGCTCATGGTTTGGGTTTGAGATAAATCTGATCGATCTTGATGGAAATTTGAAAGTTTTGGTGAAAACTTGGTTTGGAACACAAACGAACGGGTCATGCCCGATTTTTCTAAAAATTTTTGTTCTTTCTTTTCTTTAAATCAATTTGTTTGTAGATTTAGTTTTTCTCTTATCTCGTTTATGTCTTTAAAAAAAATCCAAAAATAGTTTGTGCTTGTTTATTGCTTGGATATCACTGTTGAATCTGTTTTGCAGGTATGGACGCTTCTGGCAGTGGGTCGAGGAAGAAGCAAAAGATGACCAAGACCATCCATAACAGGCCGAGGATCCGGTATTTGGCACAGGAGGTGTTACCAGACTATGAGGTGGAGTTTCCTCCGGTTGAGGAGCGTCGGATTGAGGACCATACCCTGCTACAGTTTGAGGGTACCTATGAGGGTGAGAGATGTGAGATGTTCGTGTGCCTAGACTTGCTCCAGCACAGGACTTTCGACTGGGATCTGATGGATAGGATTGGAGCGAGGGCTAGGCTGGAGCAGCTGTTAGGTGAGCGATGGAGACAAGTTTTGGCTTGTGATGGACCCCAGTATCGGGAGCTGACCGTGGAGTTCCATTCGACGTGGAGGTTTAATCTGAAGGAGTTTGATTCCCCGGTTTGTGTTTCATTTGCTCTAGGTAGGCGATTGTTTTAGATAAGCGTGCCTCAGTTTGATGTCACTTTAGGATTTTATACACAGGAGGAGGTTGCTACATCTAAGTTTAGGAAGAGTCTGAGGGGTACGGCCAAGAAGGCCAAGGAGTTGTATATGATAGATGGTTAGTTGAGGTCTTTCTGGGAGACGATTTCTGATACGACGTACATGACTGGTTTGGTTTCTCTGCGATTAGGGATCCCGTTTTGAGGTATGTTCATAGGATTTTGGCATGTTCACTGATTGGTAGACAGGCTGGGGCTGATAAGATCAACATGTTAGATCTGTTTTGCTTGAGGTCGTTGGTGGAGAGCCACCCGACCAACCTCGCTCTGGTTTTCATTCAGTCAGTTGCCCGGCCCCGCAAGGGAGGGCCGGAGGCGAGGTTGGATTTGGGCCCGTATATTTGTAGGTTGGCTGATCACTTGGGGGTGTTGGAGAGATATAGGCCTTCGCATTTGACTGTTGGACCACCGACATTGCCATATAGTTTACTAGATATGCGAAAGGCTGGTTTCTGTCCGTTTGATGATCCACCGGGATGGGTTGAGGTTGGAGCTCCTGCGATGAGGAGGATTCCGCAGAGGAGAGAGAGGCCACCAGTTGACAGACCTGTTAGATCGGCGAGAGCTGAGCCGTTGACTTTAGATGTTATTAGGGATGAGATGATTATGAGGATGGATTTGCAGGATCAGGCTATTAGGAGTTTGTTCATTGCTCAGGGGTTCGAGGTACCTGATTTCTTTCGTGAGCCTGAGGCTAGAGATGACGAGCCCGATGATTCTGATGATGATGCTGAGGAGTAGGGAGTTGGTTGGAGTATTTTGACAGCAGCAGCCACTTTGATCGGTTATTTCACATCCTTTTACTTTTTCTTTATTTTTGTTTTCATCATCATGGTCTGTACTGATATTCTGATATTATGATACTTGGGAATTTGTACGGGGTTAACCGGTTGGGTGGTTTGTTTGATATATATATGTTGCTGTGATTTTGGTTTGCCTTGGTTGCTAGAATATGGTTTGTAGTCGCCACTTTCGTCCGTGACAATGTTTTCATGCACTTCTGTAGTTAGAGAGTTTCGATGTCACGTTCGAATTGGAGGGCGAGGAACGATACTCTTTTCATTCATGCCGATTCAATCAGGGGAGTCTGTTCCATTTTTTTGTTGTTCTTTTATTTTTCGTTTTATTTCTTTTGCATTTATTTATTTATTTTCTTTTTATTTTCGGTTATTTGTTTATGTCGTTGTTTCTCGGTTCACATTAGGGACAATGTGAGTTTCAAGTGTGGGGATGGGGAGACTACGTGTCGTGTCTCGTTAGTTGAGTCAGTTTTAGTGTTTTTATGAGTTTTGTTTGAAAAAAAAATACAAAAATTGAAAAAATGTTTCTGATTAAATCTGCAGTGTTTATAATGGAAGATGATAGGTAAAACCGAGAATTGGTTGTCTGATTAAGGGCTTAAATAATAAATATAATTAAGAGTTGAAAGCATTGCCGGTTAGTGATGTATTGATAGGCCCAACTAACTTAGTAAAGCTTAATTATCCCATTGTGTTTATTTGTTGTATAAATATGTAATTAATCAGTCTGTTAGTGGGTTCCCATTTTAGGAGTGATAGGAATACTGAAACTGAGGATTAGGAGGAAAGAGACCCCTTTAGGCTAGATACTTCTATATCCTTAGAATAACCTGGCACACCAATGTGGTGGCGCCCCATTCTTGCATCATGAGCATATTAGGAATAAATTGGTTAATATTTTTAGAGTGAAGGGGCAAAATACTCATGTACGAACTAAGGATAGTATCCCGTGGTAAGTACCTCTGATGATGTCCTGGATCTCGCGGGCAAAATACTCACGTATGATTTTGGGGATAACATCTCGAAAAGAATGCCTCTGATGATGTCCGTTGGTAAATTTAGTTAAAATTGACCAATTAGAGATGATGCATAGCATCTTGTTTATAAATAAATAAATAAATTCCCTCATTTAAATGCCTTTTAAATTTAATAATATCAAATTTGATGCTTAATTGTTTAATATTTGAATTATTGATTTTTTATTGGTTTTTTTATTAATATTTGAGAAATATATAATTTTCACATTTAAATTTGGTATCAATTGAGATTATTAGAATGTGATATTTATTGGTGTGTTTATTTGTGAATTTTAGGTGGTTGGTGGTTTATGATGATTTTGGAAGGAGAAGCCGAGACTTGATGCGGATTCGAAGCGGAAAATAATCTAATATATATATATATATATATATATATATATATATATATATATATATATAAGGTTTAAATATTAAAAAAAACAAACAAATAATACTCAAATGAGTATTACAATGTCAGCCGCCATTTTTAATCAATGGCCCAGTTCCCTTAGTCACTTTTTGGCCCAGATTTGTGATCCAGCGTCAGCCCAACAAGAGCAATGCGCAGCCCAGTCCCAAGCAGCAGCCAGTCTCAGGCCTAGCGAAGTGCTACCCCAGCCCAGTAGCCCAACGAAAAATTAAAACAGAAAAGATTTGCAGGCCAGGGGATACAAGCCACTAGACCAGCAGCTCCTGTTGGTTCAAATCTGGTCTGCATTTCTCGATACACTTCCGCGCCAGGCCCAGTTTCTCGGCCCAGCGACCTGATGCATTCCAGACCCGTTTTTTCAGCATATAAATTCCTTTGAGCCGCATTTTCTTAGGAGGGGAGCCTCGAAAAACCCTAAAAAAACCTCAAAATAAATCTGGAAACAACTTGGAGGATCAAGGAGGTCAAGATTCAAGTTTTGGAGGCTAAAGATTAGAGATTTTGGAGACTTTTTCGGTTTGGAAAGCATCTAACTCTCTATTTTCTCCATTTGTTCTTGTTTATTGAAGATGAATGCTTCCAAGATCGAAACTTTACTATTTATAATCATGGTTCTTGGTTGATTTCATCTTGTATTGCCTAGATTAGATGAATTTAGGCCTAGTTTGACTTTCTACTTTGACTTTTTGACATGATCTTATGAAATTGCTCTTTGATTCTGATTTGGATGCCTTGGATGACTTTGTATGCATGTTTAGTTTCTGCTTATATCATGTTATGTGGGTTAATTGATGTGGATTGTAGAACTACGACCATTATTGATTAGCTTATTGTTAATCGGTTGATTTTTTGGAGTTTATTGATTAATGCATGATCCGGAGAACTCCTACATGATAATATGATATGGATTTGGGGCTGATTTTGTGTGCATCTATATGGGATAGAGTTGACCGATTCGTTTCATGTACTAGGAAATAGCTACACATTGTTTAGTGAGTTAGGGTGCTTATGACCATAATATTCGAGCTCGCTTATTCGTGTTTAGAGTTTTCTATATCCTAGGCTATCCATTTCAGAATCATTGCATGTGATAGGTGCCATTTAGAGGGACCTTTCTTGTGGTTTCCTTTTACGTGTGCGTTTAGTCCGCTTTGACCGAAGCGATTAGACCATTGGGCATTTTTACATAGTTTTTCTATCCGAGCTTCATTTAGGATACCTTAGTGATTAGGATGTGTCTATAGTCCTATTTCATTTTGGTTTTCACCGTTAGTGGATAGTGATCGTGTTGATTAGTTAAACTAGGGGTCTTATTGGGTTTGGAGGATTCTTATCTAGGTGATACTTTTCTCCGACTGATTTTTCCATCGTGTTATCCTGTTCTTATCTGTTTTAGTTTTTCTGCTTAGTTTTTAGTGTTAGTTCTCAAAATCATTTTCATCGGTTAGATATTAGCAAAGATCCAGTATCGGGAGTCTACATATGCGTCCACAGATTGATATTCGGTTCTTACCAATACTTTATTGCATACGACGGGTTCACTGCCCTGGTGTGTAGTTTGGTCACTTGGTATTAACCATTTAAAACTTGACAACATTTTTATATATCCAAATCCTGCGCATCAAGAGAAAAAAAAATGAGAAAAATAGAAAAAAAAAGAAAAAAGAAAAAATATATAGTAGATTAGAGAATAAATGCTCAAAAGCTCGCATTCCATTAAATTCTATTATTCTTCAGACATCTTTGTATCTGATTTAAGGGGGGGGGGGGTGAGAAAAATCAAAAAGTTATATCTTTATTACCCTTTATTTGGACCGAATATGATTCAGGATTAGGTTGAACTTGATCTTCCTAGAGTGGGACACGTAGGCAAAATGAAATATATTCGGTAAAGTATAAACACCTTGGGGGCTCAAAAGTTGGTGGTTGGGTTTAATCGGATCGAAATACCGATAATCGCTACCGGAATGTAAGTAGGCTAATTGAATTAAAATTGATGAAATTGAAGAGATTGTGTAACACCTGTAACTTAAAATCACCCTATTGGGCTAGACTTTGTAGCGGAAAAGTATGTCCCATTTCTTTTTTTTCTTTTTTTTACCACAACATCATTCACGAAATACCGCTATTAACTTAAATCAATATGGACATACGTGACTTCTCAACAACTAAGTACAACTTCACTTTAAAAAAAACAAATTTGTTTCAAAAGTGATCCTATTGACGAAAGGATCTAACAACTAATTGAAACCAATGCACACACACTCTTGGTGTACTCCTTTTAATTAATACAACTTTTCTTTAATTTTATTAGATTTAATCACATCAAGTGATCCGCCCACCCATTTTCCTTACGTACAATCCAAATTGACAAACTCGATGTTTATTCCGCCAGCTCATACGCAAGACCCTACAATAAGGCCCCGTGAGAAGAATCCCCAGCATAGTCTCCTCCTTGTGCCCGGTTCTTCCTCACCACCCACTTTCTCGATAATTTCCAACTTGAGAATTACCTAGCATAAACACCACAACAATTAGTGATTATGTTATTAACAACTGAAATATCAACAATGAACTATATTCACTAATAATAATCCTAGTGGTGGACTTGGATGATTGGTTCCGCTAATCACATCTTAATTCTCATGATCCGACTTTGCTTTCTTTTTCCTAACCACAACACCAGTAATGCGTTAGATGTTATGGCAACATGTCTGTGGCGACCCTAAAACTTTTGCTTTCTTTCCCAGCAACTACAGCGACAACGACAGCCGAGGCTGCGAACGCTACAACGCAAGAATAATTTTCGGGACGAAAATTCCATTTACAAGGGGATGATGTGACATCCGATAATTCCGAGGTTAACTTCCGTTAGACAATCTCCGTTAGTTACATTATAAGTGTTAACTTAGTAACTAATGCTTAACTAGACCGAATACGTCCACGACCTTTGGTTGATCACCGAACCCGTCCATATGTGTTTATTTATTTAATTGCCACTATGTGGAATTATGTGCAACATGTTTATTTAATTAATTGTGTGATTAATCGAGTAATTAGGGAGTATGCATTTGTTCTAATCATGGGCTAATGAAATTAAAGATCAATGTAGGGAGAAAATTCATGAATCGTGCTTAGAATGTAAATTAGCCCCTTTTGGTTGCCAGCGACACTACTGAGCGAGACTGCAGATTCGCTCGGTAGCTAAACTTTTGATTTACGTGTATTCAGAGCCAGTTTCGCTTGGCCAGCGAAACTAGCACCTGATCTATATGATATATAAAGCCAACCTAAACCCTAATCCTCATTACTTACATCATTTCTCAAAAACACACACACACTCTCCTGAATTCTGGCCAGCCGAGAACCACCACGAGCCGCCGTCATCTCAGTTGGTGAACTCATCCATTCGGATCCTAGATCGAACCGTGAGTCTCCAAAACCATTTTTCTTGCATTTCTATGTGTTTTCTTAAAAAGCATGCTTAAACCTCCATGTAATCGTTTGATCTTCTGATATGATGCTTAGGAATGCTAGATCTATCATAAAGTCTGCAACTTTACGTGTAAAATCATGCCATAATGAAGATTTATGCTAGTTAGGTCATTTTGTGCTTAAAAAGTGTTCTTGGTGATTTGATGGTGAAAACTCATGTTTAGGGTGTTAGATTTGCTTGTTTAATGTTGGTAAATGTTTATGCATGCTAGATAATGAATTTCATGAAGTATGGAAGCTGTTAGATTGATTTTTGGTCTTAAAAACGAGTTTTCTGCGTTTAGCGAAACTGTGTGTTCTCTGGGCGAAACTATTCAGTGAAACTGTGTTAATATTCATCCAGCGAATCTATACAGCGAAACTATAGTGTCGCCGTGAAAACTAAATGTATTGCTCGAACGAAACTACCGAGCGAAATAATACCTTTTCCCTGAACGAAAGTTTAAATCAGTTTCGAGCAAAACTAGATAGCGAAACTGTGTCATCAGTTTCGAGCGAAACTATCTAGCGAAACTGTGCCAGTTTCGAGCGAAGCTAGGCTAGCGAAACTGTGTCATCAGTTTCGAGCGAATCTAGCTAGCGAAACTGTATCATCGGGTATTCCCTAGCGAAAGTGCTGTCCGTGCACTTAGCGAAACTGTGTAGCGAAACTGTGCCAAGACCAAAACCCAAACTTGTGCAACTTATTTGAATGTTATGCCATGACTTACATGATTATGCAATAATGAGACATGCTTTGATTTCTGAGTTATGTGAACCCTCGTTTATGATCAACCATCGGTGTCGTGTGTCGGTATGTCGTGTCATAGTTCCAACGTGCTATGTTATGGGCCATAGTGACGTAAGTTAAAGATTAGACACAAAACTAATACTTAAGACCTAAACGTGTTCTTAGGTCTTCGTTAAGCAAACAATACTTGGATTATTTAGCAAGTGTGGCAGTGCAACCAAAGGTGAGTGCCACTAACCCGTTTACTGTGAGCCCGTTTGGGACACACCGAATAACTTAATGAAAAACAATGCTGACAACCTTATGAGTGCTATGCACCTCTTTTATGAACTTGAAACCTTATGATCAGTGCCACGCACCTCTTGGATAAACTTGAAGTGTTTTATGGGAAACACTTGTGGAACTTAAACAAACTATTTCTGAAACAAAACTGAAAACATTTTGGGATTCATGAGAATCCGGTAAACTGTTTTAATATGGCTAGTGTAGGTTAAAGTCTAAACCACATGATATCACATGATCTCTAAGGATTGCCTTTTAACTGAAAAAGTCCTCAACTTAATTGTGCCATTAATTGTAAAGCGAGGGGATGTTGGGTAGATCTACTGGAGTTTGACAAACTCCCGCCTCGTGACACTGGAGGTGCACGGAGGTACAATATCAGCCTATCTGACCGTGATCCCGAGAGGACACGGGGGAGGCAAAGCCGCGATGACGTATGTCCGCAAAACAAAATAGATGATGGCGATGCCACTACAATACTTAATAGTCAGCTTTGGTACAAACTTCCTTAGTGCATGGAACAACGGATTAGCTACCCGCGATATCGGTTGAGCACTTTAATTTACAAAACTAGTACATACCCGATAACGCATGTTACGGACATTACTTTACTAAATCACCCTACTATGTTTATGAACTGATGTACATCACTGAGCATTGCTTTTCACAAATAAATATTACATAAGTATATGTTGACATGATTATGATTATGAGACCGGGCCACTTCGTGACAAGCCCACTGTGAACTCACCAACCGTTAGGTTGACACTTGCGTGGTTTAAACTTTTGCAGATCGCTGAGGAGTATCCGGAGCGGGTTGGCATGGCGCATGAAGACATTTTACTTTTGTTTAAACCAAAATGGGAATTTAAAACAATGATTTTGTAAAGCACGTGGTTAGTGCTAAGACAATATTTTCCGCTGCGTATTTTGAGACTTTTATTTATGACATATATTTGGACTAACTCTGATTCGTTTAGTATTTGTAACTAATGGTTGTGGTCCTGGTTTGCTCGCACCCCTTAACGGTATAAACTCCGTTAGTGGTTATTTGGGGGTGTGACAATGTCAATATCAAACAATAACATTTTAAGAGGCAACGCTCATGGTTACTCTTTACCTACCTCATCATTAATAGTACCTTAAAGGTGGCGAAATAACAAAATGTACTTACCATAACGAAATACAATCGGTTGGACAAGAAAAGGAACCAAAACAAGCCCTCAGACCCGCTCGCGTATCGCGACGCCTGGTCGCATCCCCCTCGCGTATCGCGAGGGCCTGAGGCGTATCGCCTCCTGCTTACTCACTTCCAAGAGATACGCATGGAGCAAGATTTCCAGGGATCTTGGCTATTTTTCCTAGTTTTTGGAACTTAGCCAATTTTATTAGTGGTTTTCACAACAAGTTTCCATCCCTATGAAACTTCCTCCTCGTTTACACCTGCAATAACACTTATTGTTCTTGTTATAATAATTTTCCGTGTTTTCAACATAAATCTACGATTCTCATAGATTACAAATCTCCTTTCACCCCACAACCCGTTTGACCCGTTAGCAGTATGGTAAATAGAAAACATACCTTCTACTCAATATCAACATCTTCTCACAAGTAGCCAACTAGTGTCATTATGTTAACATGTAAGACCACCAAGGCAGAAATTTTAATCAACAATTACATCAAAAATCATAAATTTCTTTATTTTTCTATAACTAGTAAATGTTACATCTTATCAACTATTATTATCCATCTTTCTAACATCCACTCATCCCATTCGGATGTCCAACTAGTAAAGCAACTACCTTCAACTTGTGCTAGTTATAATAATTATAGAAAGCTTTAAAAGCTACAAAAATCCACACGTACTTTGGTTTACTCCATTTGTAAGTCCGCATGTCAACATAAAAGCTACATTTACCACCCCAACAATTTCCACACCTCAACGTCATTAAATCATACTATGTAACCGATATGGGACCTAATAAAACGGTGTAAGATATACTTACCTGGATTCATCCACGATTGCTTTGCCACGGCATATGGTTGGTTCATTTACTTCCAAGCTCGTTACCTAGCTTTTCAATGATCAACTTTAATCACGTTAGTACTTCATAACATGACTAACTTAGCCATTTAGTACTAACATCATATCATCATACATAACCGTTATCAACATCGTTGCTCAAATTGCACATAAACACATTTCCTTTTATGCATAAAACTCTAAATTTTAGTGCTGCCTTATCTGGACAGCCGCTGTTCGAGCCATTTTTCGGCACCCATAACAGCTGAACTAACTCGACACATTCAAATATGAAACGTAGTAGATTCGTAGAGCTTTCCGAGCATATAAGATACACATTTTTCGGAGTCTCGGTTGATTTTATACGATTTTTATAAAAACGGATCAGCAACATATTTACTAACCCATCAGCATTGCTGAATTTTTATATAGCTACTAAACTCGTTCCTTTTGACCCATCTATGATCAAAATCAGTTTCCCAAACTTTAAGATAAAATATAGTATATCAAAAGGGCTCTCCATCCATATATAATATGCCCTTATCGGATTAACATTTGATGTTTTATGAATTAAACAAAACACCGTGGTAACATAACTCCTCTCCACATAAGCTAGTTATGTTCTCTCAATTGAGACATTATAACAACCAACTTATATGCATCAAACATACATGCAAATCCATACTTAAGTTCATTCCATTTTCATGCTTCTTTATAGTGTTTACACAACATTTAGCCATGAATTCAAGTATTGAAATCCACCTAGGCATTTCATCGAACACTTGGTGTGCTTACAACTTTCTACACCAAATTCACAACTTATTAATCCAAGGGTGTAACCCATTTAAGCATAATTTCATCTAAACATTCAAAATAAGTCACAACAATTCACAACATCATTTAATCTAGTAAACTTCATCTTTCTTATCAACATTTAAGCATTATAGTCACATACTTCCACAAGTATTTCACAACTTCACCAACATGCTAAAATTTCACATACAACATCATAATCATGGAATTTCATCACAACTATCATTAATATAGCTATAGTCATGATCAAATAACACTACAAAACCACCAATTTGATGTTTTAATCGACTTTTCTCATAACCCCAAAAGTGGGTTACGAATTTGATAGAGAGAGAGAAGAGTTAGGTGACTTACCATGAAGCATCTTTTGCAAATCCTAGCTCAATATCATCCAACTAATCCGATTTTGAGTCATGCAGGAGACCAATTTCGGATTTCATCACTGATTTGGCTTAGATCTTGGGGGTTTTGGTCGATATATCTCAAGAACACTTGGTGTTCTTGATTTCTCCTCTCTGCCATCGTGACCTCCCCCATTTCCTATGTATATTTTGACATTTGTCATATTTAGCCCCTTCACTTAAACAACTTTCACTAATTATCAACATAAACCCCTCCACTTTGAGTTCTATTTATTTTAAGTCAAAGTTTTATTTATTCCTTTGCCTTTGACCAAGTTAACCCCGAAAACTGCTTTGGGGAAAAACATAACCGACCCAACATAAAAATTAACTTACATTTTACGTTAATTACCCAATGCTTTTAAATCCTCCAACTAAATGAAAATTTAATAATTCAACCGTCAGAATTTCCGATTAAAATATTCAACTTGGATTTGGGGTGTTACAGATTGGAAGCCAATTACTCAGGTTATGATTCCATTTGCAGGTTTTTTCGGGGACGAAAAAAGGCTAAGTGGGGGGATATTTGATGTGTTGTAAAACACATAGGTTTTCCTTTACGTTTTTGGGTCATTTTGTGAGTCTTTTGAGTTGTTTTTCATAGGTTTTTAGTTGTTTATGAGTATTAGTGCCTTAATGTGTGTTACGTGTTATATTTGCAGTTTTAGTGAAGTTCCTGATAGAAAACGAGCATTGGAGAAGAATCGAAGATCAAAAAGCAATTAAGTGCTGAAGATTAAGCACTAGGCGTATCGCCTACTTCATGTGAAGTTCCAGGCGATACGCTTGTCCCTAGAAAGTCAAAGGCGGTGTATTAATCGTTGACCCGACTAATCTATCGCGTAGTGCCTTAGGCGTATCGCCTGCTGGTCAAGGATCCTCCAAGCGATATGCTTGGAGGTTAAAAATCCGAGAAACCCTAAGTTCTCAATTATAAATACAATGCGAGGTTTCCAGTCGAATATCTTGCTTGCTGCCGTATCTTAGAGTTCAAGGAGACGAATTCAAAACTGGTGATCAAGAGAGAAGCATCTGGAGAGGCTGGATTGAAGCATTCGACATCAATCCGACTTTCCGGGTTCTTGTCTACTTTAATTTTGTTCTTGTTTTTCTAGACCAGATTTGTTAATGACCCAAGTTACTGTTCTTAATTATATTCTGGACATGTTTACGTTTCTTGGCTAAGCCATTTGCATTACCTAGGCTATTTGATGAATAATTGATAATTTTGACTTGCTCGGTTTGTGAATTCTTATGTACGGATTGATAATCTAGTAAAAGTTTCTATCTTTCTGATTTGATGCGAAGAATACAGATTTTAGTCTTTGAATTGATTGCATATTCCTCTTGTTGCCCTTTGAATGTCTTTCAATTTTGGGTTGCATGCTAGATTGCCTACTGTGTGTTTGTGATTTGTAGATGGGTTAGGAGACGTCCAAGACCATAGGAATTGCTTTTAATCTATAGGTTGATTTCTGCGTTTTGCTAGACTTAGACAAGCCGGAAGGTGATAGGTCTATTGGGTAGTCAGTTGTGTTAGGGTTTTAGGTCAAATTGCCTCGGGAGAGGAATTCCCTAGAAACGTTAGCATCTCTGTTATTCCATGCCATTTTGGTAGATACAAACCACTCCTCTCATCTATTAGGTGTTTGGGATAGGAACAAGCTGGAAGGTGACTTATTCGATCGAGTACTAGAGTATCCGTTAGGGACAAGCCGGGAGGTGACCTAACCCAATCAGTGTGCGTATTCAGTTCTTAGCATTGCCTATTGCGTCACACCCGGAGAATGATTTGGGGTCCATTAGGGTTTTCTTAGAATTAGCATAAAGATCCTGATTCCGTCATAGTTTTCATTAACCGAGTGAAGTCGTGAGTATCAATTAGGATTCCCAGTCTAGGTAGTGTCATTTCTCATATCTGGTTCCATCTTTGAATTCTGAGTTTCAGTAGGTAATTTCTCTTTTTAGCAGCTTTCTATTTTTAGTACTTTCCATTTTTAGTAAGTTTTAATTACTAGTTAATTTTAGTTAATTAAACAATTTTCAATCAAAAATCCGATTTTCACCAATTAATCAGTATTTCTACATTTCTTAGTTAGTTTTGTTTTTCATTAGTGTCTCTAGGGTTCGACCTCGGTTTACCAATAGCTATTCTACATTCGCTTGCCTGTTAAGTCGGTCTAGTTTTAGGTTAATTGAGTTTAATTTACTGTGTCTAGGTCTAGGATAATTTAGTTTATTTTTATAGATTGATTTTTGCACATGAAGTTTTTGGCGCCGTTGCCGGGGACACTTAGTAATAGCGAAATTAACTTTGATTTTGAATTAGGATTAATTGTGTGCTTTTTCTTTGCGTGCTTAGTTAATTTAATTTTAGTTTTTGCCTTAGGTTTTAATTTTGTCTTTTATTTGTTTTCTGCCTTATTTCGTGTGCCTTAGTAAAATTAGGTTTAATTATTTTTCTTGTGTGCTTTTCTAGTTTATGTCCCATACCCGTTCAAAAGGATCACCTGAATTTTCAGCTACGGCCGAACCCGAGAGAGATATCCACGAGCGCATACGTGAGAGCAGCTGAGAGTCATTCGCGACAGTAAGGTACACACCCCTAAAACCGCTTCTCGTTTAGTTCCACTCATTCCATTTCCCGATTTGAATATGGCTACTAGACGTACTGTTCATGAAATAGCTAGTGACGGAGTCATAAACGCTAGGTTTTCCATTGCACCAACCACCATTGCTAACACTGCCAACTGGCAAATCCCATCTCATGTTCTGAACACCTTGACTCAAACCATTCAATTCCATGGCCTAGACGAGGAGGATGCACCCGCTCATTTTTCTCGATTCGTGCATATCTGTGCCACTTTTGGTCTCAATGGCTTTCAACCAGAAATTGTTTACCTTCGCTTGTTTCCATTTTCGCTCACCGCCCGTGCTGCCCAGTGGCTTGAAACCTTGCCTGCTAACTCAATTGCCACTTGGCTTGAAACCTTGCCTGCTACCTTCGCTTGTTTCCATTTTCGCTCATCTGATACCATCATAATTAAGTCCCGTTCTAGCTGATTAATTGTAGGTGCTTTGCCGCAAAGTAAAACAGGGAATGGCACTTGCGAAGCAAGGGTTGGATGTCCCGTGCATTTGCTATGGACATGGGAATGGCACTTGCGAAGCAAGGGTTGGATGTCCGCGAGTAGATCTGAGGATGCTTGATTCCTATAAATAGGCGGTTAGATAGTTGTGTTATGGATGTTGTCATTTTACACCTTAACTATATGTAATCGCATGTGCGTTTCTCAATAAAATTCTCTTTTTCTTTTACTTCTCATTTCAATCTATAATTCAAGTTAGACTTCGTTTATAATCACCTTCATATCACTCGAGCGAGACTTTTTGTTTCTTCAATGATTAGACTTGTTCGTATGTAAAAATAACAATTAATTAAAAAAATTTCAAATCGTAAACGAATGAAAATTTAATTGTAATCCCTCGCCATAGTGGAAAATTTAATAATCGTTAAGATGAGAACTAAAAATCAGCATAAAAGACTACATATCGGAATGTCACACCCAACCCGCACCACCACCTGTCGGGTGTGAGGTAGGTGTTGTGGAAAACAGGTTGTCAAGATCAGATACGCGGAAGAAACAGAATGAACATATTTTATTTATAACACAATGTACAGATAGCCTAATATGCTTAATTTCACTTGACAAGAGTTACACATTGTTAAATGTTACAACATTATCACTTAGGGCCCAAGTGTCCTGAAAGCTTAACCCGTATTTCTACTTCGTTTGATGGAGACTAGCTTAATGCTTATGATCAATGGTTTCTGAAATTATGTTCACCTATTCTTGGTAATCAAATGGTCTACCTGCAAAATGGTTAAATCAACTTTGTCAATAACAATAATGTTGTTGGTGAGCTGCACCGTACCTGTTATTCAACTTTTAAAGCTACTGGAACTACACATTATTGTAATATTGCAACTCTTTGTGCAAAACTTTGTGGCAATGGAATGACTAGAATACAACCAGTAAAATATATATATGTCACGGGGTACAACACATGCACCAAATGATTCTAACATACTAGTTACGTAGTAATTTTTCACATTCCATGCTAAGTTTTCCAACATGTAGCCAGTAAGCAATCAATTGTAGCAGCACTAGTTCATAGTGGCTCAAACTTTTAATATAACAAGGCAAGGTAAACAGACTCACAGTGTATATATGATAATCTTATGATAAGTGCACGAAGAGGCACCTCGTTGTCAAAGATGTATCAGCTCGAAGAATCTGATAACCTAAACAAGTATAGGTTTAATTTATTTAACACAGTAATAATACTGGTTAGGCTCGGTTGTGCTCCGCGCCTTAAATAATATAATACGTTCGTAGATTGAGGTACTGATACGATTGGATGACCAAATACAATCGTATGGCCTACAACCGGATACGGTCGTATTTATCTTATAATTATCTATCAAAACAGATCGTGCCCGATACGGTGGTATTCCTACCTATCTTAATACAACTGTATGGCATGTTTTAATAAATAAACTTTATATAACACTCGAGTCTCGAACGGTTATTGTTTAATGAATTCTTAAATTATTACATAAAATCATAATACATAAATATATAAATTTTAATATTTGCTTACTAATCTAATACAGCAATACTTTGGTTTTCAATAACCATTCCTCATATGTCGAGTATACGATATAAATACATTTATACAAAAAAAAGGAACACAGTATACCTCCGGTCGGTACGCGGACTCGAATCTGGTTAACCGAAATTGCAAAACATATCCGGGTTTGACGTATAGGTAGTCCATTCCATGTAGAATTTTGCCACGAGTAAAAATATGATACCAGTTTCCAGATTTGACCATGTTTGACCCTCAAAAATCGTTGACCAGAATGTGTCGGGTTTGAACACTTCCCGAATATCACAACAATGTTTCTAGTCTAAAAAGAAGCCATCCCCGACCGTTATCACCACCGCTCACGGCTGTCCGGCGGCGGAGAGCCGCCACAACCCCGATTTTGATTCACTAAACCCACCAATTTCCTCCTTTATGAACAAATAGACGACACCCAACATCAAAAACAACCATCCCGTTCCATACTAGTCCATAGACAACATCAAAACCCTCAAAATAATTAATCAAGCTTATCCATCTTATTACCATCAAATCTGTCATATGCATGTTGCAATCGAGGGTTAGGAGTTGGAGTATACTAGGAATCGAAATAAATATGTAGGATTTACTAACCAATTCGTGTCTAGACTCGTCGGAAATGTGATCTCATCACCGGATTCGTGACTAGGTCGAAGCCCACCTGAAACCTTCTGATCGGGAGTTAGATTCACCAGAATCACAGACCAGGGATGTCGTCAGGACCGCAGAACCACGACAGAGCCGCCCCCGCTGTTGCTGAGCTAGACCCTAGTCGTCGCCACCGCCGGAAGAGAGGCAGCAGCCCACTGCTGTTCGCGTCAGAGAGAGAGAGAGAGAGAGAGTCGACAGGGAGAGAGAGAGACTGGATGGAGGGTGGTCGCGGCCGCCGGCCATGGTCGGAGACCAGCCGGGAAAGGTCGCCGCTAACTTCGCCAGACGAGAGGGAGGGAGAGCCGTGGGGCTCTTTCTTTCTTTCTCTGGTTCCTTTTTCACCCAATTTGTGTGTGTATGAACTAGTGTACTAACAAAATAAAACAGTACTTCACTTTAGTACTTAGGTCAACTAGTTAATTGTAGTACAACTTTTTAAATAAACTAATATTATCTCATGATCTCCGAACACGTTAAATACCGATAGTCACGAGAACGATTCATGACAACTCTCAACATACCTGAAATATTATAAGAGCCTCATAATTATTCTCGGAATAGTCAATGCGTCAGATTAAGTATAATCTGGTGAATATTTAGTAAATCACACGGTATAAAGCGCGGATCCGACGCGAGTCTCGTTTAACTCTGTTTTGCGAACCGAACACATCTCTACGACTGTAATTCTCTGTGAACCTTTAGAAAAATATTTATAACTTCACAGGGTTGGTAAAACCACCTCAAATAATTAAATGAGTCCTTTTCGGTTTATGTCACGTAACAGTTTCGTTTACCGATTTCACCGTTTCTTGATTCCTACGGCTTTCATTTCTAACAGTCAGATCATCAATGATCAAGTATTTGGCATCTCCAGATACCCTAATCTTGTCTTAGTGACCTCTTTGTCACTGCCGATGACATGCGCGCATTAAGCGTCATTTAACGTTTCCATATACGCATGTAACATCCCAAAATTCATAGATACATGATATATATATTAAATACGTGTTTATATTATAAATACGTAAGCTTGATTGATAAATATGGTAAGACTATACATTGGATAGGTTGCATGTGTTAGAAATATGCATTTGATAGCCAATGTGATGAATTGCGCATAAATGAATGTGTTAAACATGAGAGAAAGTAAAATAAGATGAATAATGTGTTTATATGAATAACATGTTGATACATGAATCATTTGATGGATGTATACATGTAGATACGTGTGATAATAGCTAACAGAAAAGTAAAAGGGCTAAAAGCATAATTATTGTAAAGATATAAACATATACAAGTATTATACGTATTTATATTCATTATAAGTATTTTGAAGATTAGAATATAGTAAAGATATATCCTAATATGATTCGTAACATGAAATGATAAGTATTGTAAAGTTTGAGGGGCTAAAACGTAATTTAGCAATTAATAAAGAAAATATATATAACTATATATATATATGTTATCGTACGAATCCCGAGCCTTAGAAACCTTAGAAAATATTAGAAATATGTCCCCTAATGTTTTGGTACATAAAATGATAAAAGGTTAGAAGTTTAGGGGCCTAGAGTGCACCAAACCAAACCACAAGGGCTGAAATTGCCAAAAACCAAAATCTGGCCAGAAACCATGTCCGTCGCGTATCGCCTAGACCTGTCCTCCCTTTGGCGCGATACGCGAAGCAACCAGTTACAGCAGAATTGTTCCAGGTCGTTTTTGAGCCACGTTTCAGCCTTGTTTCACACGATTAGCATCTCCAGACGTCAAATTACTTCGGCTAGTCACTCCCTTACGTGTTGCTAGACCCAGACGCCCCTTTCCCCTATAAATACCGGATCAAACAACCTCTCAAACTTGCCAATTTCGTGATAAATCAACCCAAAAACCCCATTTCGCACCAGAAACTTCGACGGAGCAATTCGAGCACACCGGAAGGAATTAGGAGCTGAATTTCTGCAGTCACCCCTTATTTGGTATGCTTATCAATAACCTCTTTCAGTTTTTTCTAATTCGATGTCTAAGTATGGTTTCTAGAATTGATCCAAAATTAGGGTTCTTGAGCTTGTTTTGACGAAATCGGGTGATCGGGTGGGAATTAGGGTCTGAATTTTTGTAGGTAATCATAAAATGATGTATTTTAAGAAAGCCCTAAGTTTATTTCACAATTGGAAAAGGTTTGGTAAAGGTTTTATTAACGGGTCAAAATTAGGGTTTTCATAACGTTACTCTGCCCAAATTGACTAAACAATGTTGAACTAAGCTTAGATCTTTTAAAGGATATTATAAAATGTTATAATGGATAACACCCTAAGTTGGTTTGAATTAAAAATGAGTTTTGATTATAAAACGAGAAATTCATGAAATTAGGGTTTCTAAATATGAATAATTAATCTAAAATAATCCGGAGGGTATGGGGACTTAGTTTTTGGTCTTATAACATGTTTATATATATAATGAGTATATATGAGTTTAAGATGAATAAATGATAAAGTATTAAAGATACCGAGTTAATCGGATATTAGAGGTTCGCGCGGACCGGAAGGGTAGGCACCTGTACACTGGGGTTTCTGGCAATAGCGGGGGTGTCGCCATCCCATCTGGGCAATGGCATCCCAACACTGGGCGATCCCGGAGTGAGTGTCTACTTATAGGAATGCGCGTCTTCATAATTATCAATAAAAAAGGTTATTATGCCTATAAGGGCGTTTTGGTCATTTTGACCTTAAAAGAGATGAACCCTAATAAAGTATTATTAGGATAATAGGATATAGGTATTATTTATAATGACTTTGCATTAACGCAATCCGATACGCGATTAGGTTAATTGTGGACCATAACGGAGATTCTGTCTGAATAACTGATTAAAGATGTCAGGTGAGTTCTATGAGCCCACTTTTAAATGTTTTAAATATTTTAAATGTTTTCGGGCTAGTATACATACAATACTTGTGAACATATATTCAAGATAATTGTGACTTGATATATACGTGTTATATGATGAAATTGTTATTAAATTGCTTATACGTGTTATGCAATTATGTTGATTATAATGTGATGTGTATATACTTGCTTTGAAATTAAGTAGCCAAGTGACTAGGGAGTTGTTAGTAAACATTTAGTGAATATGTATGATTATATGAGAACAAGTGATGCATTTGCTTATATTAATATGTGGTGGATACGCCGCTGGTACATCCTATATATATACATAGTAGTATAAGTTACCCGGTATATTGGAAGTGTGGAGGATACGCCGCTGGTACATCCTGTATACATACACTAACGGTAAATTGGGGGATGTCCATTTGTTGCAGTATATGAATGCATTATCACTGTTTAATAACAAACCTAAAGCATCTGGTTATTTAACTAGGGGTGGGTAGTATACGTGATCGGAAATTAAGTCATTAAGACGAGAAAATGACCTAATATAGTTAAGTATAAAGTTGGTAGATAAAGTTGAGGAATCGCTGTTGCTCCAATGGGGGTGCCCTAGAGTACCGTGTACGGACGGCGCTGCTTCTCCAATAGGGGTGCCCTAGAGAATGTAGTGTCAGGTTTTCTCATAGGAAGAGTCGGTAACCCAGATGATAAGCCTAGGGTTACTGGTAAGAATGAGGAGTCGCTGCTGCTCCAATGGGGGTGCCCTAGAGTACCGTGTACGGACGGCGCTGCTTCTCCAATGGGGGTGCCCTAGAGAATGCAGTGGCAGGTCTGCTCATAATAAAAGAGTCAGATAAATATAGTGACCTAGAAGTTTAGCCTAGGGTCATGGTTAAGATAATAAGATATATTATCATAATAAATACGTGCTAGAATTTATATGTGATTTATAAATGTGTGTTGTAAAAACCAGGTAAACACTTTAACGGTTTTGAACTAAACGGTAGAACTCACCAGCGTAAGCTGACTTTTTAAAAGTATGTATGCTAGGTTCTACAGAGACGTTTAGAAGTAAAGGCACGGATCTTGTGAGGACGGGATAATCGGGAAAGCTATCAAGGAAGGATTTCTGGCAAGCTGGCTTAGTTATAGATTTCGTATTCATAATTAGTTATAATTATGTACAATATCTCTCTTACTGTAGTACTTGGCTTATATAAATAAAAGTTTTAAATTTCCGCTGCTTAATATCTCTATTGATACCTTGTGTTCATGAGTAAATCCGATTCGTGACCCCTCCTAGTGCCAAGTTTGGGAGCGGGCGTCACAAGTTGGTATCAGAGCCTTGGTTTAAGAGATTTAGGTACAAGCACGGTACCTAGACTTAAACTAGGACTCTGGGTAAAGTAAGTTGAGATAGGAAATATAGATGCCAGCCAGGATAGCTTGTGCCAGTAAGGATAAACGCATAAGGAACATAATAGGTAGGACTTATGATATTTGAATATGGAAAATACACGATTGCAATTAGCTACTGCAATCG
>JBCNJP010000025.1:44503725-44521127 GCA_039602395.1 Deinandra increscens subsp. villosa
CATGTGATATCTGCGAGCTTCATCCTTCTTATCTAGCACTGCAATATCCGCTTCTTTTCCCATTCGGTGAAGACTGTTACCGCATAGACATTCTTCATAGGGATGTTATTCTTGATCAGGCTATTCAGAGGAATAGGAAATGTACAATGAGGGAGTATTTCTGTTATCTTATCCAAGATCGTGTCAACCAATTTTCTTTAATCCTAAACGCGAGGAGGTTGTTTCAATAGTTTTTGGTTGACGCTTACACAATGATTGAAGCGCAAAGGTTATGGTTTATTCGAAACAAACAGAGCACTCTCAGGTGTACGAGTTACAGTGACATCAGTGATGCTCAGACTTCAGGTGATACAGACCTTTCGAATAAAGGTCAGCGGGTAATACTTCCGTCCTCTTTTACCAGTGGGGCCAGATATATGTTGTAGAATTATCTTGATGCAATGTCGATTTGCAAGTGGTATGGTTATCCAGATTTTTTCATCACCATCACATGCAATCCGAATTGGCTAGAGATGAGAAGATATTTAGCCGATACGACTTTACTTCCCGAGGATAAGCCGAATAACGTTTGCAGACTTTTCAAGATGAAGCTCGACTCATTAATTACCGATTTAAAGAAGAACTATATTCTTGGAAGAGTCCAAGCAGGTATTATAATTTTAAGTTCTTATCACTAATTTAAATTTATATTTATTTATGCATCTTATTATAGTTTAGAAATGATTCTGTTTGAAAAGTGTAGTTTTAATTCTTATTTTTGTTATCTTCTACTTCTGCCGTTGTTTATACCATTGAGTTTCAGAAGCGTGGATTGCCTCATGCTCATATTTGTCTTTTCATGCATCCGGATCACAAAATTCCTTGCGTTGAGAATGTCGATCCTTATATTTCAGCTAAATACCGGATAAAGATGAAGATCCCGAGTTGTATGAACTTGTGTCTGAGTTTATGATACATGGACCCTGTGGAGCTCATAACTCGCGATCTCCTTGCATGAACTGTAAAGATTGTACCAAACGCTTCCCGAAGGCTTACCGTGATTATACCTCTGTCGATACGGATGGCTACCCTTTATATTGGAGACGTGAGGGTGGACCCAAGGTTATCAAGTCTGGTCATGAGTTGGATTGCAGATATATTGTTCCATACAACAAAGTTCTTTTGAAAAGATACCAGTCTCATATTAACATTGAGTGGTGCAACAAAGGAGAATCAATTAAGTATCTTTTCAAGTACATAAATAAAGGGCCTGACAGAGCAAGTGTAAAGTTTGTTACGAATACAGAGGAAGATAGTAACGTGCAACCTGTCGATGAAATAAAGGCTCATTTTGACTGTAGGTATGTATCAGCATGTGAAGCAGTGTGGCGTATTCAGAAGTTTGATGTACACTATAGATATCCTTCGGTCGTTAGACTTCCTTTTCATCTTCGAGGCCAAAAACAAGTTGTGTTCCATGAAGACGATGATATGGATGAGGTTATGAACAAACCCTCTGCTGCTTCTTCCAAGTTTGAATCGTGGATGAAATGCAATCAGGTATACGAAGATGTAGCAGAGTTGCCTAATGTTGAATTCCCTACGAAGTTTGTGTGGGTTTTAGATAAAAGGAAATGGCAACCAAGAAAAAATGGATTTTCCCTTGGAAGAATCCATTCGGTGTCTCCTTCGCTTGGTGAGCTCTATTTTTTAAGAATACTTTTAAATAAAGTGAAAGGGCCCAAGTCGTTCGAGGATATTCGCACCGTTAATGGATTGGTTCATCCTACCTTCAGGGACGCCTGTTACGCCAGGGGGATCTTAGACGACGACAAAGAATACATAGAAGCCATTCGGGAAGCAAGTTTCTATGGTACTGGTCCTTATCTGAGGAATCTTTCTGTTACCATGTTTTTGTTCGAAAGCCTTTCAAGACCAGAATTTGTTTGGGAAAATTGTTGGACCCATCTATCCGATGGAATCCTTCAAACACAGAGAGTTCTCTTAGAGTCTCCAGGTTAGTTACTTATATTATGTTATTAAATTCTTCGGTTTGGTTCTTAATCTTTATTTTTTATTACTATTAATATCTTTATAATTTTTACATTTATTACAATTCACGTTATTTACATTAATTTTTTTAAGGTTTATCGTACAAAGAAGATCAGATGAAGAATCTGACACTTGGTGAAATAGAGAAACTGTTACACCATCACAACTCATGCCTCACCAATTTTTCTACAATGCCGTTTCCCGATAACTTTGTCATAGATTCCGCCAATAACGTCATTATCAATGAGCAGCTCGATTATGACACGGTAGTTCAGGAAAGCGAGTATGAGCGTCTTCAGTCTTCTTTAACGGATGAGCAAAGATCAATATTTAAGGAGATAATGGATGTCGTTGATAAAGATGGAGGTGTGTTTTTTATTTACGGATATGGTGGTACTGGAATGACATTTTTGTGGAATACTCTGTCAACTTCAATTAGATCAAGAAATCAGATTCTTTTAACTGTTGCATCAAGTGGTATTGCTTCGCTTTTGTTACCTGGAGGTCGAACAACTCATTCTAGGTTCCACATACCACTAAATTTGACTGAGGACTCGCTTTGTACCATGTCACGTGATAGTGACATTTCAGAATTATTGAAGCAAACAAAGTTGATTATATGGGACGAGGCTCCTATGATACACAAACATGCCTTCGAGGCTCTAGATAAGAGCCTGAAGGATGTTCTATGTACCGATACTAACATGGAGGATCCACCTTTGTGTGGTGGTAAAGTTGTTGTTTTCGGTGGAGATTTCAGACAGATTCTTCCCGTTATGCAGGGCGCTTCAACTCAAGATGTTGTCACTTCCTGTCTTACTTCATCTTACATTTGGAGAGAGTGCAAGGTTCTAAAGTTTACCAAAAACAGGCGTCTTCTTCAAGGTAACAACCCATCAAATATACAAGAAACAGGTGATTTTGCTCAATGGCTTTTGGATATTGGTGAGGGAAAAGCCGGTGGAGATAATGACGGTGAGTCAGAATAGTTATTCCTCCTGATCTTCTTATTCATGATTCTTCGGATCCGGTTAGCGATCTTATCGATTTTGTTTATCCATCGTTTCTGGACAACTTTGGTGAACAAGATTTCTTGTCTGAAAGAGCTATTCTCGCACCAACTAATGAGGTTGTCGATGATATCAATGGTCGTCTGCTTTCTTTGGTTCCCAGTGAAGAACATGAGTATTTAAGCTCAAATTCTGTATGTGAAGATGAGATTGTAGGTGACGGCGTTGATCATAACTTATACTCACCAGACGTCTTGAATTGTTTACATATATCTGGCATTCCAAATCATCGTCTTGTGCTTAAAGTTGGTGTTCCTGTTATGTTGCTTAGAAACATTGATCAGAGGAATGGCTTATGTAATGGAACACGTCTTCAGATCGTATCTCTAGGGATGCATGTTATTGAAGCAGTGGTTATCTTCGGAAGCAATATCGGATTCAGGACATTCATTCCTAGACTTTCATTGGCTCCAACAGATAAAAGAGTTGTTTTTCGGTTTAAGAGAAGACAGTTTCCGATCTCGGTTTGTTTTGCTATGACTATACACAAAAGCCAGGGTCAGTCTCTTTCGAGAGTTGGATTGTACTTGAAAGATCCCGTCTTCTCTCATGGTCAATTATACGTTGTGTTATCAAGGGTGAAGAGCAAGAAGGGCCTGAAGATCTTGATTTTGGATGAAGACGGTCGTCCAACCAATGTAACAAGAAATATAGTGTATAAATCTATCTTCTCGAATTTGTAATTGTTATTGACTTTTTTTACAATTATTGAATCTTCTTTTCCCGACAAGATTTTTTTGCATTTTATATATATATCTATATATATATATATATATTTACGTTCTAGGGGTTAGGATCCTGCGAAAACACATCTTTTTGTGAAAAATGCGAAAACACATATTAAAACTCACATAACTTTTTCATACGTTAACTATTTTTCATAAAATTTGCGCCAAAAGTCTTAGAATTACGTTATCTTTAAATCTGGAGCAAAATATTAAAAAAAAACTTAACGTTTTTTTCCCGTGTGATGCACATGTGCATCATATAATTAAAAAAAAGTTATAAAATGCTATTTTTTCTTTAAATTTAAAGATAACACAACTATAAGGTTTAGGTGCAATTTATTTTTAAACTATTAATGTATATCACATGTATGAGCGTTTTTTTTGGTATGATGCACATGTGCATCATTCAATAAAAACACAAAAAAATGATGAAAATATATGACATATGGTGCGACTAAGAAAAAAAATATTAACACATACTAAAAGTATGAGTTTTTTTTTGTGATGCACATGTGCACCACACAAAAAAAAATTTAAAAAAAATAAAAAAAACGTTAAGTTTTTTAAAACTTTTATAGGATTAAAGATAATATAATTTTAAGACTTTTGGTGCAATTTTTTTTTAAAAAATATTAACGTATGAAAAAGTTATGTAGGTTTTAAGATTTGTTTACGCAGTTCTCACAAAAAAGGGTGTTTTCGCAGGATCCTTCCCCTACGTTCTAGACCCGGGTATTTACCCGGGTAAGTGGCTAGTAAGATATTATATATGTGGTTACTGTGGTTGCGCCTTGATTTCAAAGACTAACTGATTTACCCACCAAATGGTAACTTCCCCTAAGAAATACCACTGACATAGAATAACTGACATGTACCCCGTGACTTGTACGTATTCGCGTAGTCAGAACTGGAGTGACCAGCTAAGGCAGGGGCGTCAACCCAAATAGATCTATTCACTAGTTATCGTTCAGGACAGAATTAATCAAAATCAATTGATAGTGGGATTTGTAGCAACATGTTATATAACAAGATTACCATGACAGGGATACAGAAAGAAAAGATAATCAAGCGTGGCATGACACTAGTACCATAATATCAAGTAAAGATTTGTTTGATCATGATTTCTCCCCCATAGTATTTAGACAGTTTTAAAAGAAAGGGGTCGTGAAACTCACCTGTTCAAGGTGAATGATCGTGATAGCTGATACGAGCCGTAAGTAACCGATGTCCTAATATTGATAATAAAAATAGACATGATTTAGTTCCTTGGTTCAGTTTGAATAACGTTGAGTTACCCAATGATCCTGGTCATGTCTTGACAACTTATTCTCATTTGTATGTTTGGAAAACCTGTTCGTAACGTTTATTAGCTGTATAAATATTTAGACTTGCTATGATATTTAAAACAACTAAACATATGGTTCGAAGTAAATAAATATTAGTCGAATAATCATTCCAAGTTTTCTAAGAATATATATGGACATATATATTTATTTTAGCTTTGAAACCTTACGATAAATAATATGTATTATTTATCTCGTTGATTGATTTATATTTGGTCGTACGCTCGTAGTCATTAAAAAGTAACTACACGTATAAGTTATAAATTATTGTACAAATAATTGTTATAACCCGTGTAAGAAAGTTCGTTCGTTTTAAGCTTATTAATTACCTTAATAACTTTACGATGGAATTTTGATGAAAATAAAGTTAGTTTATTATTTTCGTACTTGAGAGTATAGATATACTTTGGTGAAAAAAAGGTTTTATTTTCTATGATTTGTGTCGTTGGTTTGAGACGTTTTAATAATAGTAGGTGCCATTATTTTCGTGGCTTTAAGGATTCGTATGACGAGGTTTTCTAACGGTTTGACTCATATATTTTTCCTTGAAATCAAATAATAAATGTAAAGCTTTTAATGTTTAATCGAACTTATAAGTTTTCAAGGTTTTTGAGAAAATATGAACATAACTCGATTTTTAAATCTTTTTCGATGACTAACCTCGTCCGAACCGTTATAATCCATATTAGTTGTTTTTAACAAAAAGATTGTTTGTTTATCAGTTAACAAAACATATCATACCTTTAATCAACCTTTTTAATCCATTTTTATTTTGTAAAAACGATTAATATTTTTAAAAAATATTCGTTAGGTTCTGCCTATAAATAGGCTTCAAACCATACCAAGTCATATAATGTCGTTAAAGCTCGGTTTTACGATTAATAGCAACTATAGGATTAAATAACTTAGTTGCCATCGTTAACTTGTTTGGTTTGTCAACACTTAGTATAATATAATTATAGTTTCGTTTATCATTTGAAATCATTTATTTATTTCACTTAGTGTTTAAGAAATCGAGTGATTTCTTTAACTTTGTAAAAACTCTCGGTTCTCGGATGATTATCTCGGTTACATAAAATCATATAATTATAAAACCATGAACCGTATTCATGAATTAATTTCGAGCTTAGATACTCTCGAGTATACCCTTCGGCTCATCACTCGGTTTCTCTATTACGAGACCCACAATGTGACAATATTAAGCTCTCCAAGCATCACACGTAGTTTTAATCACTTAGAGGTGAAAGAAAGCAAGATAAGTTTATCATTTTATGTGGGTTTCTAACCCAAAATATAAACAAGATCATCAAGACTCAAATGGATCTTTTGGGTGCACTTTTAAAACAAATGAAAGTAAATGAAATGGGTTTTAGAAGCTTATGACAAGCAAACTAGGAGAAATGGAGGTGGTGATCAAAGGTGGCGGTGGTGGTAATCGGTGTTGGTGGCGGTGGTTAATTGCTGGTGATGATGGTGGTGGAGTTTGATGATGATGATGGTGGTGGGTGATGATGGTCGACGATGATGGGGATGGTGGTGGTGGCGATGGACGATGATGGTGGTGGCGGTTCAAGGTTGGCGATGGGAGAGGAGGCGGCGTAACATGGCAGCGGCGATGGCCTAGGGTTGGGACGGCGCTGAATCAGCGACAGAAGACGGGGGTTGGCGGTGGTTGGTTGATCGGCGGCAAGGGAGGAGGCTGCGGTGGTGGCCGGTTGTTGTGAGGAAGAAGGTGTGAGGTGGTGGTTTTGTAGAGTGGTTTTGAGGGAATGAGTTTTTGTACTTTTGACACGTGGTAATATCTCTTGGAAGATTTGCTAGCAAATTAACTAACCATGGTTTGGTTAGATGTTAACCTCGGTTAGGATATGAGTTAAGAGATATTTTGTGGGGTTTAAGTAATTAGGTAGTATTAGTTTTATAAAAACTAACAACTTTACCCAAATATTTTATAAAAATACAAAATATAAAATATAGTGTTTCCATAAAATAACCACTAAAAAGTTGACGGAAACTTTTGAATGGCCAAAAATTGTAAAAACGGTTGTTGGTCCGGTGTAGTTCATGTCGGGCCGGTATGCGAGACTTTTTCCGATTTTCACGTGGTCTGTTTCGTTATTCACTAAAATTAGTCGGGTCGATATGTTTGAGTTTTAAATTGTCGGTTGACTCGTTGGGTCATGTTTTTGGGCTGAGTTCGTTCGTTTTGCGTTATTGGGCCCCGTCGGGCCCAATTCGGTATACGGGCGATTCATACCGAAGCGTTCTACCATTTTGGTCAAGGCAGGTTTCTAAATAAATTATGAGGCTTCAATATTGATAAACAGTTATTATTTTGGTTGTAAATAGAAAAATGAGAAATTTTAGTTTTTATTTACTTTATTTGCTCGCGTACCGCGTTCAGAAAATAAATAACTCTTTTGATCCGCTTCGAGCTCGAATAATTATACTATTAAAACTAACTAAAGTTTTAAATAAAATGTTCGACCAAAGACCTTGTCGAGTGTCGGTGTGATTTCTCACGACACTGTTTCAGTATAATATAAAAGTCATTTTATATTTTTATATTTTTCTTGTTATTAAAGTTCCACGATCTCGTGGTGAACTTTTCCTTTTGTTATGGGTTTCTTTTTTTCCAATATGAACGTGGGAATTTGTCAAGGGTGGACGTTTACGTGCATAATATTTTTCTAATATTACTACTAGTTCAAGTTAGGCACATCTATATACGTATATATATAGTCGAAATATAGGTTGGACCCCGTATTTTTGGACGGGTTGTCACACTTTCACCCTAACACCCTTCGTCTGATCTAACCCTCACCTTCCAAACCCTAAATTTTTCCTTCCTCCGCTTGACCCCCCCCCCCCCAATTCAGCTGTCCTACAAACCGTCTTCTCTAATTCCAAATTTCAGTTACCCGGTGTTTCATTCGCCAAATGCTACCTCCGTCATTCACAAAGGTAATTTTCTTCTCTTCCATTGCTTTCCGTGTAACACCTTGTCAATTACGATAAAATTTAAGGGAAATTTTTCCGTTTATAAACTGAACTTGGTAAGCCCATTGGGCTTAATAGGCCCATTAAGAGAAGTAAGGCTCGTCAAAGGCCCAATATGTATACCCGATGTTCAGGTGAGTTGTTAAAAGTATTTTAAACATTTATTATGTGATCCAAAGTGTTACAGATCGATAAAAGCTGAGATCAAGTGGAACTGACGATTTACGTCGTTTAATTGTTTAACGTGCCGAATAACCGGGCCTTATCATAAATATGTTGATTCGATGAGTTATGACAATAAATATATTAACAAGGATGTTAACATTTGTTAGAAAGTTTGTTCAGACGTTTATAAGTGAAATGCGTATATGGAAACGCTAATGACGCTTAATGCGCGTATGTCATCGGCAGTGACAAAGAGGTCACTAAGACAAGATTAGGGTATCCAGAGATGCCAAATACTTGATCATTGATGATTTGACTATTAGAAAGGAAAGCCGTAGGAATCGGTAAAAGAAACAGTGAAATCGGTAAAGGAAACTGTTACGCGACATAAACCGAAAAGGACTCATTTAATTATTTGAGGTGGTTTTACCGACCCTGTGAAGTTATAAATATTTTTCTAAAGGTTCACAGAGAATTACAGTCGTAGAGATGTGTTCGGTTCGCAAAACAGAGTTAAACGAGACTTGCGTCGGATACGCGCTTTATACCGTGTGATTTACTAAATATTCACCAGATTATATTTAATCTGACACATTGACTATTCCGAGAATAATTATGAAGCTCTTATAATATTTCAGGCATGTCGAGAGTTGTCATGAATCGTTCTCGTGACTATCAGTATTTAACGTGTTCGGAGATCACGGGATAATATTAGTTTATTTAAAAAGTTGTACTACAATTGACTAGTTGACCTAAGTACTAAAGTGAAGTGTTGTTTTATTTCTTTAGTACACTAATTCATACACACACAAATTGGGTGAAAAAGAAACCAGAGAAAGAAAGAAAGAGCCCCACGGCTCTCTCCCTCCCTCTCATCCGACGAAGTCAGCGGCGACCTTTCCCGGCCGGTCTCCGACCATGGCCGGCGGCCGCGACCACCCTCCATCCAGTCTCTCCCTCTCCCTGTCGACTCTCTCTCTCTCTGATGCGAACATCAGCGGGGCTACAGCCTCTTTTCCGGCGGTGACGACGGCTAGGGTCTAGCCTAACGACAACGACGGCAGCTCTATCGTGGTTCTGCGGTCCCCGACGACCTCCCTGGTCTGTGATTCTGGTGAATCCGACTCCCGATCAGAAGGTTTCAGGTGGGCTTCGACCTAGTCACGAATCCGTTGATGAGATCACATTTCCGACGAGTCTAGACACGAATTGGTTAGTAAATCCTACATATGTATTTCGATTCCTAGTATACTCCAACTCCTAACCTCGATTGCAACATGCATATGACAGATTTGATGGTAATGAGATGGATAAGCTTGATTAATTATTTTGAGGGTTCTGATGTTGTCTATGGACTAGTATGGAACGGGATGGGTGTTTTTGATGTTGGGTGTTGTCTATTTGTTCATAAAGGAGGAAATTGGTGGGTTTAGTGAACCAAAATCGGGGCTGTGGCGGCTCTCCACCGCCGGACAGCCGTGAGCGGTGGTGATAACTGTCGGGGATGGCTTCTGTTTAGACTAGAAACATTGTTGTGATATTCGGGAAGTGTTTTGGGACTGATTTGTTGTTGTTTTTGGAGAAAGTTAACAAAAGTCAACCGGATCAAACCCGTTTTGAATCTGGTCAACGATTTGATGAGTCAAACGCGGTTAAACCAGAAAACCGAGCTTACAGTATTGTTCGTGATGAAAAATCTTGCGGAATAGACTACTTATTCATTAATTTTGGTGTCGGGTCAAATAAGGTCAAAGGAAATCAACCGGGTCAAACCCGACACATTCTGGTCAACGATTTTCGAGAGTCAAACATGGTCAAATCTGGAAACTGATATCATATTATTACTCGTGGCAAAATTCTACATGGAATGGACTACCTATACGTCAAATCCAGATATGTTTTGCAATTTCGGTTAACCAGATTCGAGTCCGCGTACCGACCGGAGGTATACCGTGTTCCTTGTTTTGTATAAATGTATTTATATCGTATATTCGACATATGAGGAACGGTTATTGAAAACCAAAGTATTGTTGTATTAGATTAGTAAGCAAATATTAATATTTATATATTTATGTATTATGATTTTATGTAATAATTTAAGGATTCATTAAACAATAACCGTTCGAGACTCGAGTGTTATATAATATTCGTTTATCTATTAAAACATGCCATACAGTTGTATTAAGATAGGTAGGCATACCACCGTATCGGGCACGATCTGTTTTGATAGATAATTATAAGATAAATACGATCGTATCCGGTTATAGGCCATACGATTGTATTTGGACATCCAATCGTATCAGTACCTCAATATACGAACGTATTATATTATTTAAGGCGCGGAGGACAACCGAGCCTAACCAGTATTATTACTGTGTTAAATAAATTAAACCTATACTTGTTTAGGTTATCAGATTCTTCGAGCTGATACATCTTTGACAACGAGGTGCCTCTTCGTGCACTTATCATAAGATTATCATATATACACTGTGAGTCTGTTTACCTTGCCTTGTTATATTAAAAGTTTGAGCCACTATGAACTAGTGCTGCTACAATTGATTGCTTACTAGCTACATGTTGGAAAACTTAGCATGGAATGTGAAAAATTACTACGTAACTAGTATGTTAGAATCATTTGGTGCATGTGTTGTACCCCGTGACATATATATATTTTACTGGTTGTATTCTAGTCATTCCATTGCCACAAAGTTTTGCACAAAGAGTTGCAATATTACAATAATGTGTAGTTCCAGTAGCTTTAAAAGTTGAATAACAGGTACGGTGTAGCTCACCAACAACATTATTGTTATTGACAAAGTTGATTTAACCATTTTGCAGGTAGACCATTTGATTACCAAGAATAGGTGAACATAATTTCAGAAACCATTGATCATAAGCATTAAGCTAGTCTCCATCAAACGAAGTAGAAATACGGGTTAAGCTTTCAGGACACTTGGGCCCTAAGTGATAATGTTGTAACATTTAACAATGTGTAACTCTTATCAAGTGAAATTAAGCATATTAGGCTATCTGTACATTGTGTTATAAATAAAATATGTTCATTTTGTTGCTTCCGCGTATCTGATATTGACAACCTGTTTTCCACAAAACCTCCCTCGCACCCGACAGGTGGTGGTGGGGGTTGGGTGTGACAGGTTGGTATCAGAGCCAAAGGTTTCAGCAGATTAGGAAGACACATAGATCACCTAAGCTCGAACCTGTAACGGCTCTGGGACTAGTTTGTAGGGAATTCTGACGCATAGGCACATGTGTGAGTTGGACTGTGTAATAGTGGTTTCATTCCTTGATAATACTAAAGGCATTTTTAGGTCATGAAGGCGGCTACCATGGATTCACACAAGGTCGGCATGGGTTAGACCTGATCAACCTAACTACTGAGCCCACTGGTGTGCGAATACGCTGGTGAACCCTACTAAATCGATTAATGCTAAGAGTATTGTCATCTAGGCTAATGTTCCCTTAGGACTTAAGGTTCTTTCAGTGTATACCCGTATGGTCAATTAGCCTGGACGGTTATGTAAGACCTGCGACAGGGGGGGCATATCAAGCTTCAGGAACTACGACCAGGGTTAGGAAAACACTTGTATAGTTAATAGTTAAAAAAAACAAACTGTGTGGATATTAGGGCACATATTTTGAAAAATTTGATTATTTTATGCTAATAATAATTGTCTTATGTGTGCTTACATGTTCTAAATTGTATTATATGACTGCTTGCATGCTGCTGTTTATAATTGCAATTAGTACTAGAGTTAGTACTTAGAGTGGTCTTATGTGATTACTTGCGCACTATAGTATGATTCAGTAGGAATTGATTTGTTATGAATATGTGTTATGCCTCGTGGTGACATAAATCACTTCTCGAGGTATCTTTGTTTGTTATTAGTTGAGTCGGACGTCTGAAGGATGACCGTAATTGGAATAGGGTGCTTGGTCTGACTGAAATGGAACTGGCAGTGCGAATGGAGATGATGCCTTTAGAAATAAATGATTGTTTATGAAACAAAAATGTGTGTGCCCACGCGAATTCAAAGACATACGACATAATCAGATAAGGACTCGTGTTGTCAGATGGACACATGGTGATGTTCAAATATGCAAGAGTTATGCTGTCAGTTTCGACACGCAAATAGTGGGTCACAAGGATGCATAGTGATTGGGTTATATCGAAGCTACTTTTCTGAATGCATTTAAATTTCTTCTTTCACGTTTCAAGTCAAAAAAGGCTAAACAGACCCTTATCAGACCAAATGCACCGCAGCAAGCAGTATGGTTTAACTAGAGACTCTTAGCAGATTTGCTACGAATAATTAGACAATATGGGTTGCAAATAAAGATCAAGACAAGAAAGACGGATATTAAGAAGACTTCTGAAGACATATCATAGCTTAACGGATGACATCTGCAACAACGATATAACGGTGATACTCATTCTACTCAACAAGGTGGAGGACCGTGGAGCAAAGGAGTCAACGAATCACTCCAACTGCAGCAAGACATGGAGCAACATCGGACGATGATAACAGATTGTTCTGCTTGTTCTTATTCTTCTTCTCCTCGATTCGATCGATCTTATGTAATACTGATCATTTTGAAATCTGTCTTGTGTAAAGTTGTTACTTTCAGATCATATCCGACTCGTGATCTGATCACCTTGTACTATCAGCTTTGTGTAGCCGATGCAAAATTCCAGTTTTTCGCACAACCATTCATGGTTGGTCCTGCTAATTTATCTTAACAGAGTTGGCACCATTTGTGAGAGTACTCTGCTTTTATCATAATGTACGCTATTTTGATTCATACCGTCTCCTTACTTGTGCGAGTAACATTTAAAATGCTGAAGTCTGGAAGCTGAGACAAGTAAGAGTCTTGATTATCGTGGAGAAACTTCACACAAGTAATAGTCACGTGACCTCAGGCATTGAGATGTGGCATTAACTTCGTGCATTTTTCTAATATGGAGCTTGTATTCTAAATCTAAATGATAATCCTTGAACTAAGTGGTTAGCAAGAACCATATAGATAGTCTTCACGACGGAGACATGGATTGCCATGATAGATTTAATTTTTGTGAGACCTCTTGAGGTCGATTTGGTGAATGATTCCGAGAATGATTTGTGGTACAGGATAGCAAGGTATAGTAGTAAAATTTCTACAGATCATGACCTAAGGATGGAAAATATTTTGGAACATTACCAGAAATAGTGAAGAACTGTTTATGATGCAACCTTAAGTTGAATACTAGAAATGCAAAGAGTTGTGCAATGCCAGGTAAGGAAGATGAATGTACTGAAGTACTTGGGTGTAAGTATGAGTTTGAAGCGTGTGTATTATTAATACACTACCAAAGGGCAGTGACCCAAAGGTTAAAATACATATATAAAACATACATGAACTGGGTAATGGTGCATTTATCATTTTGTCCGAGGTGTGGTGGGATAGCTGCGGTAAGCCCTGTATATAAACACCTTTGGCATAATGGTTTATGGTGCCAGAATCATGTAAGTGTGGAAGGTAGGCATGGAGACCACATATTTGTAATGATTGACATGCTCTCAATAAATGCCAAATTTGAGATATGATGAAGGAATTAAACTACTAAGTAAAGGTGAAAGAGTTGCCTCTAGAATGGCAAGGATACATCATCGAGATCAATGCCATTAGATATAACGGTGATGGTTATAAATTTGATCTAAAGGTAAATCGATGGATTTGTTTAATGAGAGAATTTGATTGAATTTAGTTATGACGAAGTGGTCATCTGTCTAAGCGCGTGGTTGAACTCCCTGAAAGGTTGGGATATCCTAGAATGGATTGAACTTAGCAACAAAGTGAAGACTCACTGACTTGGATTCTGATATATGGAATATCGAAACTCCTAGTCATTATAAATTCCAGTATGAAAATGTGTGAGCTAATGGTGTCGACTAAGATATAAGTCTATTATAGGAAATGGTTGGCTATAAGTTGTGGAAATGATTAAAAGTAATGTGATACTATATTCGGATGACTACCCATAACTTTTGACGTATGACAAAAGATTATTAGGGACGACACTCTAAGAGTATGGAGTAAAGGTTTGTCGGCCCGAGTTGATCAGAGTGATCTTACGAGTTTGTAAGATTAATAGACTTATCAAGTACCACAGAAGTATATTTTGACCCCTCGCAGAACGCAAAGGAGGGGAGAAACATAAAAATTTATCTGGGTTTATGCATTCATATACTGCCCAATCAATCGGACAAAAACCTGTGATAATTTGTGAGTAAGAGATGTTTGACATATAGTGACGTTGTGATCCACAAATTACCCTGATAATCTCTTCTGATTTCATGTGGTTGTGATCGCGTATTTTGAGCAAGGCATTTTGTCTTTATGAACTAAACCTTGTACATGTTTGTACAGGTAAAGATTTGTACAAGTATATCAATCATGAGAATAGAGATATTGTGTTTCCAGAAAGAGGCACTCAGAGGTATCTATGAGTAGCTTTGAAAGTTATGTAATTGGCAAGTTAGTTGATACGTTTAGGGCCAACTACGAGGCCTCTATGTTTAATGTTATGTTATATATTCGTAATGCACGATTCGTTGTGATTGAACCCTTCAAACTGGGGATGACTGATCGTTCATAACGATCCAGTCTTACAAAGTGTATAAAGCTTTTGGCTAGTGTAGCCGGTTAACTTGAAAAAGAAAGATTGAAATTGTAGAAGGCATCTTCGATCTCCATTAATGGTGAAGACATATTACATAATTCACCTAAAGTTGAATATCTTGATAACCTAGCAAACAGATTCCATGATGGGACCTGAGTAAGGGCATATTAATTACAAATAAATGATATATATAGATATATATCACTTGGTGAAGCCCGATAATCTCACATGATTATGACAATGATACAGTTGGTTATCTCTAAATATTAAGATTATCATCATGGTGAGGACCCTTGCCAAGCACTTTTAGTATCCTTGGGAAATAATGACCTTGACAGAACATATTGAATTTGGTGAGTCCATGTGATTGACTTTTGGTCAAGAGGACTCTTGTGTGTTCCCACTAATGGAACTATAAAATAGCTATGAATAGCTTGGTGTGACCGAGATACTGTGAAGTTGGCATGCCGGTTCTTACAGTATGGACCCAAGTGTAATGCCTTGGCGAGTTAAAAGTTATATGTGCTTTGTTGTGTAATTGTGCTACACAACTTATGTGTTAGACCTAAGTTAGGTCCCTCTAAATATATAGAACTGACTTTTGCGTTAGGACGCATATAGGTTGATGTGACAGGACCAATGGCTAATTATTGGATGTGTTCCAATAGGGCCACAACATTCCCTGTGATAGGGCATATGTTTTGAGGCGGTTCCTTAACATGAAATCCTGCAAACTTCCTTCGAAGAATCTGATAATGAGAATGACTCGTCCAATTTGTGACTTGTCGCAACTATAGGAATCAGTTACTCGATCATATTATCAGTAAACCTACGGAGGTGAGGCTGATTAATTCTGCATGTTTCACCAAGTAGGAGTGATGGGAACATAATGCTGATCGGGAAGTAACAGATGATTCCTATGGTTTGATGTTAGAGAGATGCCTTTTGGTAACACTACAGAGTGGTGAGTAAGTCCGTGTGGTAGTGAAATCACTTACAAGTATATAGGACATTCGTGGTAGCGGAGCCAGTAGGAAGAAGACATACGATATTTATACTATGTGGTGGCATCATCACTATAATGGTAATCGTATTGCCTTGTTGCAATTATAATATGATATACGGGACGCTGTATCAAGACCGAGTGATAATAGCCAATACCCCATGGTAAAATATTAAGATGAATTGTCAAGTATGAAGTGATAGTAAGTCCACGCTAACGACATGTAAGTCCACTAGGTAGTAACATCATAGGAAGACATCACGGGCCACGTGGTGGCATTAATAAGATAGATGTCCTTTGGAAAACATCTTGCATGATGTGATCCTCAAGCGTTAGGGTTACTCCCCGTCCTGGTAGATAGGGCGAATTTCGGGACGAAATTCATTTAAGGAGGGGAGAGTTGTAACACCTTGTCAATTACGATAAAATTTGAGGGAAATTTTCCGTTTATAAATTGGACTTGGTAAGCCCGTTGGGCTCAATAGGCCCATTAAAAGAAGTAAGGCCCATCAAAGGCCCAATATGTATACCCGATGTTCGGTGAGTTGTTAAAAGTATTTTAAGCATTTATTATGTGATCCAAAGTGTTACAGATCGATAAAAGCTGAGATCAAGTGGAACTGACGAATTACGTCGTTTAATTGTTTAACGTGCCGAATAACCGGACATTATCATAAATATGTTGATTCGATGAGTTATGACAATAAATATATTAACAAGGATGTTAACATTTGTTAGAAAGTTTGTTCAGACGATTATAAGTGAAATGCGTTATGACGCCCGCTCCCAGACTTGGCACTAGGAGGGGTCACGAATCGGATTTACTCATGAACACAAGGTATCAAACAGAGATATTAAGCAGCGGAAATTTAAAACTTTTATTTATATAAGCCAAGTACTACAGTAAGAGAGATATTGTACATAATTATAACTAATTATGAATACGAAATCTATAACTAAGCCAGCTTGCCAGAAATCCTTCCTTGATAGCTTTCCCGATTATCCCGTCCTCACAAGATCCGTGCCTTTACTTCTAAACGTCTCTGCAGAACCTAGCATACATACTTTTAAAAAGTCAGCTTACGCTGGTGAGTTCTACCGTTTAGTTCAAAACCGTTAAAGTGTTTACCTGGTTTTTACAACACACATTTATAAATCACATATAAATTCTAGCACGTATTTATTATGATAATATATCTTATTATCTTAACCATGACCCTAGGCTAAACTTCTAGGTCACTATATTTATCTGACTCTTTTATTATGAGCAGACCTGCCACTGCATTCTCTAGGGCACCCCCATTGGAGAAGCAGCGCCGTCCGTACACGGTACTCTAGGGCACCCCCATTTGTGACATCGGGAATTTCAAGGTTTACTTCCGT
>JBCNJP010000025.1:44521627-44579306 GCA_039602395.1 Deinandra increscens subsp. villosa
CCTCCGCCGTCCTCTCACCGGAAAAACTGTTTCCGACCATCTCCGACCTCCGCTGAACAATCCGAGCACACCATCATCCTCGCAATCGAATTCCGACCGTGAAACCCCCTTTAATCGCTTGTTCCCCTAGTTTTTCATCGACCTTTTCACGGTTTTTGTGTCTCACGCCCTAAATCGCAATTGTTCTCTGTTTCTACTGTTTCCGAGACGATTTCACGAGTATTGAAGTCGGTTTTGTGCTAAAAACTCATAAAGGTAGTTGCAGATGGTTTTTGGTGAATATTTGTGGTGTTTAACTTGTTTACGAGATGTTGCAGGTATGAAAATGGAGGATTTTGGGCGTTTACGATCGTCTCAATGAAGAAGACGACTGTTGATTGTTTACGATTTTCGTTTACGATCATCGTTTACGACTCTGTGTTCCCAATTCAATGTTTACGATCCTAGTATACGACAACAGAAGATTACGATCGGGCTTTGGTTTAATTTGGCTGATTACGATTGGGCCTCTCTATTTACGATTGGACCAGTCATGAACCCGATTAGCGGGTCGTAAACTCATTTTTGTGATCGTAAACCTATTCGTTGAATCGTAAACCTACTTAAAATTAAATTAAATTCATAAACACCTAATTATTTTTTAACTCTTGTTAAACTTAATCTTTTTTAAGATGAAATTAATAGTGTTTGTTAACTTGTGCTTCAAAATCAGATATTTCACTTGAGCGTTTAAATTGAGAATTTTCTGAACTTAAAGAAATTTAACGTGATAATCAATTGAACTTCAAGAAGAGGTTGACAAACATAACTGTATTTTTAATGAATATGTCTGATGCATGTGTCTTGTCTTTCTCAGATGGCAGAAGAGATGCTGGACGAAAAGATAAAGTTTGAACAGGATCACTGCATCCCAGCGTATCTTGAAGACCCGCCGGAAAAGCATATGGTGTTATTCTATTCTCTGGTGGCCGGGATGAATACTTGCAAAATAAATCATGCCCTGAGGACGAATGTGCTTATTGACGAGATGCTGGTGAGGGAGTTCTGGGGTACTGCAAGAGCAAATGCTGACAAGACAATTATCACCGCAACTGTGCAGAACAGACAAGTAGTGATTGAGGAAGATGATATCAGAAAGGGGCTGAACATTACTGATAAAGCCACTGATCCAATCAAGTATCCGAAGGAGGTTGTTCTTGCTGGTGCTCAATCTATGGGGTACGAGGGGAAGTTTCCGCCTATCTTCAAGAAGCTTCTGCCTCATTACTGGAGGTGTCTGGCACATTATATGCAGAAGTCTTTTCTAGGCAAGAGAACCAGTTTTGATCAGCTGAATCAACTTCATGGAACTGCTTTCATCGCTTTGGCCTTAGATTGGGATTTCAACTTCTCAAAGATGATGATGTCTGACTGGGTAGGCAATGCTGATCTGAGTGCCAGAGAACAATTTTTGATGACACCAAGGTTTGTGCAAATGGTGGTCATGAAGAAATACCCGATGATTGAAGAAAGGATAGAGAAGTTGGACATCAAAGTGATGGATTGTGGGGTTTTTGGTCTTCAAACCCAAGATAGAAAGGGTAAAAACAGCTTTCAGGGAAGACTTGAATGGGTAAAGAGGGGTGCGTTCCCAGAGGTGGCAAGGGAACAGGAGTTTGATGAAGATGAACCTGAAGCTGCTGTGCCTAATGTCAATGCATCCGTTGCTGAAGAACAAGACATAACAGCAACTCCGGTTGTTAATGTACAAGAAGAAGATGTAATAATACCCTCTGATGAAGAGAATGTAATGGATGATATACTTGCTGGCCAGGAGATTACTGATGATGATATCTATGGGAATCTGGGGCCCCTTAACCTTAAAAGGTCAAGGGATGACATGATCGGATCATCAGGCAGTGATACAACCCCTCCTGAGCTGAATCTGGATGCTGAAGATGTTCTTGAAGAACCAATTCCAGCACGTGAACCTTCACCTAGAAAGAGGTCAGATCCAAGAAGCATCAGATTCAAGCTTTCAAAGACCAGCTCAAGCATTTTGTTAGTACATCCAGCTGGGCCCAGTTCTGAGGGTCCCAGTACACAAGTAGAAACAGCTGCTGAAGATGTACAAGATCAACCTACTTCTGTACAAACTGAAACTCCAGTTCTAACCGAGCGTAGCCCAGTTCGGGAAGAAACTCAATTTCTGGAGGTTGATCATACCTTTGTTGCTCCAAGCCCTGTGAGAGTAAGTGCAGCTCCTGCGATATCTCAGCCAACAACTATTCCTAGCTTTAGGCCTTTTCAAGCTGCTGAGCTACCAATCGATCTAAGATTAAGCACAGATCCACATATCAACTTCCTGATATCTCAGAATCGGGTCAGAGAAAGTGAGATAAAAGCACTGCAAGCTGAAAACAGAAGATTACGACAAAAGGAAGTGGCAGACAAGAATCAAATGAAGTGGATGTATGAAAATTTGATGGACCTGAAAAAGAGGTTTAATGTCTTGAAGGGTGAAGTAGAGTCAAACACTACTAGTGCGTCTGGTCAAAGCACATCACAGGGTCTGCAAGGTGCTGATGCGTTGAATGAAGACGATGGTGATGAAAACATTGAGATGTCTGACTATGCTAGAGGAGGACGAGTGATCTCCAAAGCTCCCGAGGGTCATGACAACTGGTTCCGAGAATTCTTTCAAGGACCAGCCCCCACTAAATATGCTCTTGATCTTGGAAAGAGTTCTATTGACAAAAAGGGGAGTTGTGAACCCATCTTGTGCTGGCATTACGACGCTGAGAAGAAATTATTTGCTGTGATCCGTGAAGGCTATAGTCCTGTTGAATGCTATAGAACTCGTGCACAATTCCATTCTTGGACTGAGCCTGAGATCAGAAATTTGCTTCGAGCTCCTTACATAAACAGATGGAACAGCCCTGACGGAGACCTTGTTAGAAACAACCTGCTGAGTCATCGTGAAGATAACTTTGAAAATTTTGAGCTCAAGCATGCAAGATGGGTCCAGACTGAAACTGACCCAGTAACTGGAGAAGCAATTGGTGAAGCAAGGAGACCACCTACCAAGCGTACAAGAGTGATAAACATGTTGGATGAGATTGAAGATGCTACCTTGGTCAAGAACTTTGACTGCTGGTGTTACGATCCAACGACACACGAGGTGGTGGTTCTCTGTAAGGATATGAGGCAGTTTCGCTTTTACGATCCAGTTGATCTGCTAAGGTTTGGAGAAAGGGATATCAAGCTGCTCGCCTCACAGCCTATTCTTGGAGATGAAAATGACATGGAAAACGCTGTGAGGGTGGGGATTTTCCATGGGACAGCAAACCGGATTGTGGAGTGTGAATTGTGGTCCAGCAAAATGCCAAATGCTTTCAGATTTGATTTGCTGCTACCATAGACGGTCTAATGGTTCATGCCTAGGGGAAGATTGTTGGGCTATATTTATTGAGGCATGAACATTAGTTATTGGCTTGCTTTAACTTTGTTTTGGGCTTATTATTTAATGGGTTATTGGGCTTAATGTTGTTTACTATTGGGCCATGTGGGCTTCATTAATGTTTATGATTTTTGTAATAGGTTTACATGAGGCACTATATAAGCCTCATGTGTTAATGATTTTAGCAAGCTTTTCTACACAAATTACAAGTTTACGATTTCTTCTTGGTGCTTCTAGTTTACGATCAGCTTCCAAGTGGTGTTTCTCATTCAAGATTCAATCTTTATCTTAGATTGAATCTATTTTATCTACTTGTTTCTTGAATCAATTGTATTTGAGGATTCCGCACTCATTTACGATCATATATCGTGTAGGTGGTTTGATCTCGGACCTACAAGTGTTTTATGGGAGACACTTGTGAAATACTTAAAACAACTGTTTCTAAAACAAAACTGAAAATGTTTTCGGGATTCATGAGAACCCAAAGTAAACCGTTTTAATATGGCTAGTGTAGGTTAAAGTCTAAACCACATGATATCACATGATTTCTAAGGATTGCCTTATAACTGAAAAAGTCCTCAACTAAATTGTACCATTAATTGTAAAGCGAGGGGATGTTGGGTAGATCTACTGGAGTTTGACAAACTCCGCCTCGTGACACGGGAAGTGCACGGAGGTACAATATCAGCCTATCTGACCGTGGTCCCGAGAGGACACGGGGGAGGCAAAGCCGCGATGACGTAGGTCCGCAAAACAAAATAGATGATGGCGCTGCCACTACGAAATTATCAGTCAGCTTTGGTACAAACTTCCTTAGTGCATGGAACAACGGATTAGCTACCCGCGATATCGGTTGAGCACTTTAACTATACAAAACTAGTACATACCCGATAACGTATGTTACGGACATTACTTTTACTAAACCACAATACTATGATTATGGATATCACTAAGCATTGCTTTTAACAAATAAACATTTCATAAGTATATGTTGACACGATTATGATTATGAGACCGGGCCACTGCATGACAAGCCCCCGTGAACTCACCAACCGTTAGGTTGACACTTGCGTGGTTTAAACTTTTGCAGATCGCTAAGGAGTATCCGGAGCGGGTTGGCATGGCACATGAAGATATTTTTCTTTTGTTTAAATTTAGTTGGGAATTTTAAAACAATGAATTTGTAAAGCACGTGGTTAGTGCTAAGATAATATTTTTCCGCTGCGTATTTTGAAACTTTATTTATGACATATACTTGGACTAACTCTGATTCGTTTAGTATTTGTAACTAATGGTTGTGGTCCTGGTTTGCTCGTACCCCTTAACGGTATAAACTCCGTTAGTGGTTATTTGGGGGTGTGACACTGAGATACGACTCATGGGGTTGTTTGAATTCTGGAAGATCTACCTTTCCATATCTGCAGCAAAATGAATAGCTCGTACCCAATCTGTCTGTCCTCTTGTGAGTAGCCTCGTCCTTCCATTACTTTGAGTGACATACATCGCATATAACACACTGATCACCATGATTAAGGTATTCTGTTCCAAATTATGCAAAACATAAAAAAAATATCATAATACTATTAGATCTATTAAAAAATGGAAATTTGAGACTATTTTCGTTTTTTTAAACTATTATGTTAAATTCGAATTTTAAAACTATTTTGATAAATTCGAAATTTTATTGAACTAATTCAGGAAATGAAGTTACAAAATTTGAAAACGGTTTTTTTAAAACAAATGGAGGCATTTTTTTTATTATAAAACTATTTTGATCCATTTTGTTAAATGTTTCACTAAGGATTTTATGGAACTAATTAAGGAAAGTATATTAGAAGTTTGACAACGATTTTTAAATAACCTATTATCAACGTCACAAATATTGAAAGGGATAAAATATTTCTAATCAATTCAGATATGTTACGATTTATTTGTTTAACACACATGAACAAAAAAATCATTATTTAAAGCAGGAGATAATAATTCATTAGGAAATTGTATGCCAAATATGTATTTTCTACTTCACAATAACGATATGATTAACACGTTTTACTTTACAATGAGTGAAACACAAACAAAAATATGTTAATGAACAATTAGTGAAACATAAACACGATCAAAAAATCTTCAATATATATAACATCTACACCATTATATTGCTATTTGGATGTATTAGTCTAATCTTAAAGTGTATTACGTAAATGCTTATGGGAGTTTAACAGAAGTAAATAGTCATTACAATAGGCTTAATGTAAAACATACCTGTGCAAAGATGATTTTAGCTGAAAATATTGAAAGCAGACTTCAATTAAAACCGAAGATGAGTGATTGCGAGATGAAAAAGATTTTGAAGACTAAATTTGTAGAATGTATAAATAGGATTTTAGATACCTAAATTATGGAAAGACTATAATTAATAATGTAGACAATCTACAAATAGATGATAATTTCGGAATATAAAGAAAGTTTTGAAAATGAAGATATAATTTCGGAATTTTAAAATTTTGAAATTTTGAAATTTAAAAAGTATTATGGAAGGATATAAACAAAATTAATGAGAAAATCTTGTTAAAAAGTTGAAAACGTTTAAATTTTTTAAAAAATATGGCGGAATAAAATTTTAAATAAATTGGGATATATTATACGTTTAAATTTGAAAACGTATATATTTTTAAAATAAAATTTGAAATAAATCCGGATATATTTTTTTTTTAAATGGCGGATTCAAATTTGAAAACGTTTACATTTTTGAGAATGTTGAAAATTGACTTTTTTGCTTTTTTTTTACAAAATAGCGCCAATTTTGATTAAACATGTTATTTAAAACCTTTTTAGAGGTTTTAAAAGGTGAATGTATTTTCAAACAGAAACATAAAACATGTAATTTGAAAAAAAAATATACCTGTTGAATGGTAACTTAATCCAAAAAAAAACTGAAAGGAGATACGAATCAAGAAAAGAAGATTAGTAATATGAGAGGATGATGAATAATGGTACTAAAAATTATGCACTCTATATAGGAGATTGAAGTGTAAAGTTTATGGAAGGATATAAACGAAATTAATGAGGATATCTTGTTTAAAAGTAGAAAACTTTTAAAAAAAATTTTAAAAATGGCGAAATAAAATTTGAAATAAATCCGGATATATTTTATAAAAAAATTTGACGGAATCAAATTTGAAAACGTTTAAATTTTTTAGAATGTTGAAATTTGACTTTATTTTTTTTTACAAAAATAGCGCCAATTTTGATTAAGTATGTTATTTAAAACTTTTTTAAAGGTTTTAAATTTTGAAATAAACTCGGATATATTATACAAATTTTAAAAAATATAGGCGGTATTTAATGATAGTTACGATTTTTTTCAACTTAAAATTTTAAAAAATTAATCAGCAACAATTAAATTTAAAATATACAAATAATAAATCAAAAAATTTTAAAATATATAAAACACTATAATTACATATAAGTTATTTATGTTAACTTGAGGAAAAAACTTATATGTTTTAAAAAATATATATATGTTTTCAAAAAAAATATTTGAAGTTTTAAATACATATGAATCACTACAACAAATTTTTAAAACAAAAATAACACCAAGAGTTAAATAATAAATAAAAATAATAAAATCAAACCATGCTTATAAGTTAACAAAATAACCACTATCCATCTAAAAACAACCAAACCAATGTCATCAACCAAAGCCAATCAGGAAAGACAAATAAATAAGAATTGTTCACCAAACTTTAAAAATAACCAAACCAATGAAATCAACCACCAAACATCCTTCGATCCAAGCTACTTCTTGACTTTAAGCACCAACAACTCCTGATCAAAAGAAGATTGCCTTCCAATAGCAGCATCAGGAGCAGCATTAACTGGAGATGAACCTGCTCCATCTTCAACATCATAGATATCATTAAGCTTCTGTTTCAACTCATCATGTTGAAGTTTTCCTTTGCCTTTCTGATCTTTTTGGTTCTGACTCTTCATGTCACTGATATCTATCACATCCTGTAATTAACAGTATAAAAGTATTATTAAAGAATTAAATCTAATATAAATAGGTTTTGAAAATGATAATAAGAAATTTATGAGTTTATGTTTAAATATAGTTACATACCTTATTCACACAACTTTCATTATCTCCAGGTCCTTGCGAGGAAAAGTCGAGAGATTAAGAGACAACATTCTAAGTAAAAAATAGACATTATAACGTGAGATTATGTAATATGGGTGATGATATAAAGCAGAGAAAATAGAATACAATAAAAAAACCACCTCATCTTTGTTGTGCCTCTCATATAGGACAGATATAACTGATTTACTATCAGTGAGTGATTCAATTGTAAAAAATCTATAATCATGATCGATGTTGAAATCACTAATATCGACCTTGATAGCCAATCTTCTCTCGAAAATACCTTCTAGCTCAACGGGATATTTCCCGACCTAAAAAATCATACAAAAAAAGAGTACCATCACCGAAATAATAAATCTAACACACCTAACAAAAATCTAAAATTGAATTCATATGTATTACCTCGAAATCTTTGCTCAACAATTCAGCTGTTGTAACCTTTAATATCTTCCTGAGCTCTTTATCGAAAAGGGTCAATATAACTGACCCAGTAGCGTCCTGGACCTTGATAAAAAACTTAATCCTGCAAAAAAAAATATAAACAATCTAAGTATGCAATATAATAATTAATAAATAATTAAAATTAAGTTTTTAAAAATACAAAACCTTGTGCTAGGAACGATATTTTCATCTTGACATTTTCCTGCTGTTTTATGTTTGTAGTACCAGATGTCTCCACTTGTCGTAGTTGCACATCTTTCAGGAACCGCTCAACAATTCTGTTGCCCAGTTTACAATAGTGATAGAACCAGTTGGAACCTTCTAACAAACACCTGATAGTCCCCATAACGATAACTTTTTTTGCCTAAAATTTAGAAAAGATTCAGTTCATATATAGATAGGATATATGGTTACAGAAACGTACTATCTTACATAAAAAATTGAGTATAAGCTACCTCACTAATCACATTGAGCTCCACAATATGATTAAACTCCGTATCTACCAAAAAATCATCCTCCAGATTGTATGAAATAGTTGATGACAATCTGCTAACACTTGATGAAGGGGTATCTTTACGCTTCTCATTATAACTGTAAACAGAAAACACAAAAATTGACATTTAATTAAAATGTTTATAAATAATTAACAAAATAAATAAAATTATAATAATAATTATATACGAATAATATTACCTGTTCTTAAACTGAACAATAGCATCGATATCATCATTTATGAATAACTTCGATACCTCAAAATAATTATTTATAGAATAGTTGTCAGTGAACATAAAAAAAAGTAAATAAAAAGTTAATTGTTTAAAATATTCAATAGTAAATGAACGAAAATATTAAATGTTTATGGAGGTTATAAAACTTACTTCTGTAAATATCAAACTGAGCAAACTGCAATAGAATCACAACTTGTATTGACTGTTCTTTATGAGCTTTATAATAGGCAATGAACTTTTGCGCATATTCACCAAAAATTGTCAGCCAGATTGTACGACCCCTTAAAAAAATAACAGATTAACATACTATTTAATTTTAATAAAATTAAAATATAATATTAAATATAAATATTAAATCAACTTACTGAACGTCCTGGATGGAGAAGTTAATTCTGATATTTTCTTATTTATCACCAAAAATAATCGGAGGATTAGAACCAGTAACAACACCAATGATATCTGAAACGATTAGAACGTGAGAAAAAATCAGTAACAAATAAATAAAGAAATAAAAAAATAATTAAAACACGACAATCTTACCAATAATTACACTCTTATCGATCTCCATGTCAATTATATTCTGAAAGTCGGCGAACTCAAAAACATCCAGTGGTCCGCTCCAACTGTCACAACGCTGAATCTCAGTGTTGTTGTTCATACAGACCTTGATGGGATTACGAATAATCTTCACCTTTCCATTATTCTCTCCCAATGTTGGTTTCCTGATCACCAGAACCTCACCCTCATTCAAGAACCTTTCAAAACGACCATACCATTTGGCCAAACAATTAGACTGGACTCTTTCACCCTGTAACAAAATTATGAACAAAACAATTTTATATATATATAAAATATATTCGACTTATGATGATTAAAAATAAAAAAAATTAATTGCTACCTCTTCATCCGACATAACCATCTCAATCGAGTACGATTTTGTTTTATCTCTATTATCGTTTCTTCTCCAAACCCTCAGAACACGCAGTTTGAGAACAAAATTCTCACGCCTCACGTTCAAATCTTTGATGAGGTGATAAGTCTGAGTTGCCATTGAAACTGAAAAAATCAAAAAACAATCTTAAAAACTTGATGTACGATCAATGATCAAAGAATTAACAGTGTAAAATAGAACTAATGGGAGAAAGGAACTTACAGTGTTATTTGATTAGAAAACCTGAGCTCGAATGGTGAATTGTGTCTTCCAATGTAAAATTTCGATAGTATATATAAAGGGATAGAACTTATATTTGGAATAAATCATGATTTATAATTGGAACAAATCACATAAATTAATATTAATAATTTAAAACAAATTTGAAAACATAACAAATCGGATAATTGAATATCCGTAATCTAGTAATTTAAAACAAATAATTTAGAACAAATCACGGAAAATTGACTTTTCGTCAATAGTTTTAAAACAAATCGGTTTTTATTTTGATAAGATAACTTTCCGTAATTAGTTTTAAAAAATATCTGATTTTATTTTGAATTAGAAAATTGAGATGACTTATTCCTAAAGTTTTTATATCTTCCAAAAATAAAAAATAAAGCAATCCGTTACATTCCTAAAGTTTTTCAAATTCCAAAAATAAAAAATAAAGCAATCTGTTACAATGATATATAAAATCGTATTTTTTAAATTTTAAATTAGAAATTTGAATGTTATTAATCGATAACTTATTTCTAAACATTAGCTAAAATCCATATATAGAAAAACTTATTTTCTATAGATGGAGAGAAATTATTTTCGGAAAAAATCAGAATTTTAAATTTGAAGTTATAATCAAAATTAATATTTTTAAAAATCATCATTTAAAAAAGGGTTTCCAACTTTGATATTGATTTGATGATTGATATTATACAAATATTTGAATTAATATACATCAAAAAATACTAAGGATATTAACGATAATAAAATTGATTCTAAAAATTCGTAAATAAATTAATTGTTTTTTCAAATTTTAAATTAATAGTTTAAATAGTTTTTTAGTTAATTTAGGTATGATCTAATTTTTAAAATAAAGTATATCAACTTAGAGACATAATTAAGATTTTTACATTTGACTCGTGAACATATTTATGGTATGATTTAATATTAACTGGATATTTCAAAAATAAATTTATATTTACCTTTTTGGAGCTATTATCTATATACGTCTCAAGCTATTTTTTTTTTAGGAAATTTAAACAATTACAAAAAATTCAATATATTCAATTTTAATGATAACTTAAACCAATCACTTGTTTTGGAAAGTTAAACAATTAAAATACTATTTGAATATCCGTAATCTAGTAATTTAAAACAAATAATTTAGAACAAATCACGGAAAATTGACTTTTCGTCAATAGTTTTAAAACAAATCGGTTTTTATTTTGATAAGATAACTTTCCGTAATTAGTTTTAAAAAATATCTGATTTTATTTTGAATTAGAAAATTGAGATGACTTATTCCTAAAGTTTTTATATCTTCCAAAAATAAAAAATAAAGCAATCCGTTACATTCCTAAAGTTTTTCAAATTCCAAAAATAAAAAATAAAGCAATCTGTTACAATGATACATAAAATCGTATTTTTTAAATGTTAAATTAGAAATTTGAATGTTATTAATCGATAACTTATTTCTAAACATTAGCTAAAATCCAAATATAGAAAAACTTATTTTCTATAGATGGAGAGAAATTATTTTCGGAAAAAATCAGAATTTTAAATTTGAAGTTATAATCAAAATTAATATTTTTAAAAATCATCATTTAAAAAAGGGTTTCCAACTTTGATATTGATTTGATGATTGATATTATACAAATATATGAATTAATATACATCAAAAAATACTAAGGATATTAACGATAATAAAATTGATTCTAAAAATTCGTAAATAAATTAATTGTTTTTTCAAATTTTAAATTAATAGTTTAAATAGTTTTTTAGTTAATTTAGGTATGATCTAATTTTTAAAATAAAGTATATCAACTTAGAGACATAATTAAGATTTTTACATTTGACTCGTGAACATATTTATGGTATGATTTAATATTAACTGGATATTTCAAAAATAAATTTATATTTACCTTTTTGGAGCTATTATCTATATACGTCTCAAGCTGTTTTTTTTTCAGGAAATTTAAACAATTACAAAAAATTCAATATATTCAATTTTAATGATAACTTAAACCAATCACTTGTTTTGGAAAGTTAAACAATTAAAATACTATTTGAATATTCAAATCTAATGATAAATAATTTTTTTTATGAATATTCAAATTTAATGATAAGTTAAAAAAAATATACATATCGATCAAACTTAAACATAGCATACTTGCCAAAATACAAGTACCATTTTAAACATACAGATCTTATAAAGTTAAAAATTTTCCTATGTGGATGCGTATATACTTTGGTGGTCAATCTAACACATTACCAAACAATTGCATCAAACAAAACATTAAAAAAATGCTAAATGTGATTAAATGAATACTAAGACAAAATTTCCATAAAGAAACCATATATATATATATATATATATATATATATATATATATATATATATATATATATATATATATAGGGTGAGGTTCATTGTAGACACTTTCGCATGTGAAATAGCTCTTTTTCACATGTGAAAGTTTATAATTAATGAGAAAAAAGAAAAAAAGAAAAAAGAAAATTAATCACAACCATTAGATCAAGAGATCTAATGGTGAAAAAGGGTGTCTACCTGTCTACACTTATGGGGGTGTCTACAATGAACTTTTCACTATATATATATATATAGGATAATCTAAATTTCCCCAAAATGAAGCTGCTTAAAAACCACATACCAAAAAAAAGCAGCATAAACCATTGTTCAGCGTGAAACATACTTCGATGCAAAAAAAAAGTTATTGGAAAAAAAAACAGTCATCATCAACAACTTCAAAACAACCAAGTTTTGTCTTCACACTTTCAAAGACCTCAATCAATCAAGCAAAAGAGATCTACGCTTAAAATCGTACCTCACACGTAGATTCTGTCCAACCTGAATACCATGACGCTGAGCAAAAGAGTTCCATTCATATATATTGTACCTAAATATATATAAAAGCTTTATGTATTAATATAAAAACTTAAAAAATAAATAATTAATAAATGAAGATTATTTGGTTTTATTGATTATACCTTATATATCCGCTATTCCACTCAGACCTCAACTCCATGATCTCAATCGGAGAGTCTCGATATATGACATTAAGGTTCATGTTATGATAAAACCAAGCCATGTTTGACAGTGGCATAGGAATACACTTCAAGAAAAATATGATTTTTTTAAATGTTCAAATATAGACACCAAAGCACAATAAATGAGATGTGAAAGCGTAACAATACTTACAAATCGGTCCCGGACAACAAAAACCGCATCAAAGATCACATCATCAAAAGGCTGAACAGGAACATCTAACATCTTCTGATCCGGAACAGCCACACCTTGCTCATCTTCAACTTGAAGGTCTACAGCTTCATTGCCTTCATCTTGAGCTATCACTTCAGGTTCCTCTGCAACAACAGGATCAGCTACAACTTCATCACCTTCATCTCCATCATCATCATTTTCATCTTCGTGATCTGAACTAATGTCAAGGACATTAGTGCCATCTGGGCAAAACACTTCCAGTTCATAATTTGCCTCGTCACGTATTGTAAAAAGTAGAAAATAGTTCTCTAATATGGGAATCTGCTCAACCATATTAGACCACCCATCGGCAATACAAAGCTCATCTCGTATCTTTCTGATACGGACAGTGAATTGTTTACGATCAGTAAACAACACAGTGATGTCATGAGTGGAGGGGGGATATCATTAAAATTTTGACAACCTTGATCGGGTGGCAAAGGCTGGTTACAAAAAACGAAACACAAAATTAGTAAACTTAATACCATACACAATAAAAATAAATTAATTAAACTGAACGTATGATAATGTTTTAATGAAAGAAAACTAACCATATAGGGCATATCGGGAAATAGAACCACTTTGTAAAAACAACGAACCATTCTTGCAGATCTAAAAAAAATAAATCAGTTCTTCATCCACAATTACTTCCCAAAATGAACAATTCAAGAAACCATAATACAGGATCATTAAACCAAAAAATAAATCCAATACTTGCTAATGTGTAGGTGTAAACTATTAGTTTATGCAATTATGAGTAAACTAATTAACAATCTGGAAGATCACCTAGATTTGTATAATCTTATAATTGATCAAAATAGCAGAAACTATAATAGCTTCAACATGTTATCCAACACGTCAACCAAAAATGACCCATTAACTTCTTTGTGTTTCCTGTTTTTTAATAATAGCAACTTAGTTTTAACTTGGTTTTATATGATTTTCTTTTTCCTCTAATTGATCAACAAAAAATATAGTAACCTATCAAATGTAAAGAAAAAATCAATGACTTGGAATAAAAATACACAAATTCAAATACAAAGAAAACCAAACCTAAACTAATACAAAGTCATTTTAACTGATTTACACATGGAGTGGTCTGAAACAAAAATACACAAATCCAAGTAGAAGTTAAAGTGATAAACCAAGTTCTAAACAAAATACAGTGAATCCTAAAAATAGAAACTGAATATAATACAAACTGATTTGCACATGCACTGAATTGGAACAAAGATATACAAATTAAAATAGCAAGAGCAAGCAAACGAAAGTTAACCTAATACATGCAATGACTTGAGAGTAAACAAATTGATTTGAAAGAAAACTATAGAGTAAATTGACCTATACAAAATAATCTATGTGCATTCAATGATTATAAACAAACATACCCAAATTAAATTAGAAGAGAAACAAAACCTAACCAAATAAAACGACAATTGGATAACACAAAGAATTATCACAGTTCAGTGAAATCAACTACAAAGAAACTGGTCAATGTTTTAAAAAACCGGCTTTTTAGTTGAACCTGATCAATATTTAAGGAACTGCCATTACCTCGGATGGAATTGATATCTAACCAATATACCTTGCATAAATTGATATCTAACCAATATACCTTGCATAACTATGAACTTTTCAAAACTATGAACTAATCATAAATTGATATCTAACCGAGAATAAGAACACATTGAATACAATTTGTGATATCTAACCAATATACCTTGCATAACTATGAACTAATCAAATCTATTCAAGAATAAGAACACCAAAATACCAAACTAATCATTTATATAAAATCAAGTAATAAATAGCATAACAATCCCTCAATCAGAACCATTAACAAACAGATTATAACCATCTATTTAAAACACATTGAGAAAATCAAAACCCTAATTTAGGGTTGTGCATCCAAATAACTGATATGATACATGAGAGTGAACGGTGACGAATGAAAGGATACATACCTGATAAGATTTCAGATTCGGCGGAGTGACGACAGATATCGAATCGCAGCGAAAGTAGCGAGACCGGAAACAAACAAAAATCGTATCAGAAAACATGATTTCAGTTACATGAACAGTCGTTTTGAATCACTTAAACAGTTTTAAATTAAAACAATCATCAGTTAAGATTCAATATGAAGAATCGATTAAAAACCCTACAAAATAGAATCGATATCAAAACCCTAAAAAAGTAACGATTGATAAAAATTCAACAATGACTGTTACCAGAATATGAAAATAAGACAGATTTGTACATTGATTTGGAGTAAGATACTTACGATGTTGAAGATCCGATCGAAGTATGGTAGGTGATGCTCCTGAGGCGAGAGAAGCAGAGATGAAACCCTAATCGATTGTGCGACAAATGAAGCGACACCGGAAACTAACAACAATCGTATCATTAAACATGATATCTAAGCGTAAACATAACATCTACGTATAAGATCGGAGGAAACTCACCGGAAATCACTAAAATCGTTGGCGGAGCTCTCGATCGCCGGCGGAGATCGAGAGAGAAATCGACTTCAAACCCTAATTTTTTTGAAACAAATGAACCGAGAATGCGTGGAGTATGGCTTTATACTCGGGTCAAAATTTCAACCGGATCTTACCCGGATCCGCGAGACACATTCATTAAACCGTAAATTTAAAAAAAAAATCTAAATAACTAACAAAATTACACCTAGGATTTTAGTGTGATTAGAGGGTGCCACATCACCAATTGATGATGTGGACACACTTATTATGTGCCAACTCAACCCAATATGTTTTGTTTAATATATAGGTAGATATGCTATCGATACTGTTTACAAATACATTTTGTAGAGTCCTAAACCTGTAAACTCACCAACATTACGTTAACCCTTTCAAACTGATGTATTTCTCAGGTAACTAAGATCACTCTCGGTGTGCAAATGGGAAGTCTGTTAAACAACAGGGCCTACATTAGGAATGGAGTCATGGTCACCTTTTACTATCTAAATAAATCATGAACAATCGTATTTCTTATCGTAACATTCTCGTTCCAGTATTGTAAGACAATGTTATCTTATATATAATCCGCTGCAAACTTTGATAACATACTTGTTTTCAAATGTAAACGAAACTGTTATAGGTCGTTCTTTATACCCACGACTATGACCCCATGACGTCACACGCCCACGTAATCGGGAACATCGGGGTGTGACAGATTGGTATCAGAGTCGTGGTTATAGCAAACTAGGTAAGAAAAACAAGAAAACCTAGACTATAGCCAGCTCTCTGAGACTTCCATTTGCATACAAGACTCGCTACCAACATCATGAGGTACACATGTTCAAAATGCGTGTCACAAACCTATGTGTAGTCTTACTATACTTATGTGTATAATCACTGCTTTGCTTATATATATATGACTGTTACTGACATTATGTTGCCTTGGAACATGTATTGCAGAGATGACTTCAGAGCAAGTTGTTTGCATATCTCCCGGGACAGAGCATAGTGCATCTACACCAGACTACACACCTTCTACATCGCACGACATTCCACTTACCGCCACAGACGTCCTACCCACCGAGCCCGCTAGCGGCGCGATTCACCACTGGACATCATAAGACACTGCTAAGGAGCCTACCAAGGTTGCCTCTGGAGCCATTTCTGCACCTCTCTCTAACAACGCTATCGCCATAGCCGAGGCCGACGCCGTTATAGCAGCCGCCACTGAACTTCTTGCCTCCACCGAGGTTCCTCACGTGCATGAGTACCCGGATATCTCACCTGGGCGTACCCGAGCACACGGGGTCTATCGTCGTATCCCTGATGAAGGTAGACGGGGTTACACGACACGGAAAACCGTGGGACTTCCCAAGAAACACCCCGCCTTTTCTGGACACTCTGACCAGCACGCTTCAAAGCGAAAGCTGTTGACCGATGCCCGAGACTTCGGATATCTCCTGGACGCCCTACAAGAGTGGCGTATCAGTGAGGGTATCCCTAGCATTCACGAGGCCGGAGAGTCGTCCACTACGGCCCCCTCACGCCTGAGTATCCCACTTCTGACCAGGCAGCCTGTCAGCGAGATAGTCCCGCTCCTCGTAGCCCGCATCCGACGCCACGAGGATAGGTTAGATGCAATGGAGATCGACGTCGCCGAGGCCCCGTCCTCTGAGGATCTGATGGAGATTGAGATGCGAGTGACCTTAGTAGAAGAGGTCCTAACCTCTACCATTGCCGATATGGACATAATGATGGCCCGGTTTACTGCACTTTGTTTTGTAGCTTAGACGCCGACATCTTTATCCTAAACGACCATCTGGAACATCGAGCCTTCTCTTTGGAGAACTACATCGCCGCCAACCAGGCCTACCTCATGACCATCTTCCAGACCCTAGCACTTCTAGCACCACCAGGACCCCCCAGCAGGACCTTTTTAGGTATTACATCACTGTGGACGTACATCCACAAATTTTGACATTTTGGGAAACAATTCAGATATGTATATTTTGACGGGTCAGAGCACCCCTAACACTATTTATATTAGATATAAATGATGTTGTCAGACTAACTCGAATATTTTGTTTCTTATATGTAAAAATTCGTATGTAATGCTAATAGGTAATGCTTATGGTTATGTTATGGTTGTTTGGTTGTTTGGTTGTTTGGTTGTGTGATATTATACTGATATATACGACCCTATTTATTCTATATATGTATATATATACCATCTAATTTATCCTATATCTCATCGCTTAGAAAGCCAAGAGTAGAACATGCCTCCCAGACGCAGTGCCAGAACCAACACGCCCCCACCAGTGATGAATGCCGCTGACGTTGAGGCGCTAATCACTCAACGAGTCGCTGAATCAGTCGCCGCTAGTGAAATACAATGAGAACATGATAGACAACACAACAACTAACCCCGCGGTCCACGTGAGTGTTCCTATAAGGACTTCATAAAATGCAAACCCACAAACTTTAAGGGCACGAAAGGTGACGTGGGCTTGATTCGATGGTTCGAGAAGGCCTAGTATGTGTTTCGCATCAGCAATTGTCCCGATGGCTACAAGGTCAAGTACGCCACCTATACGTTCATCGATGGCACATTAATGTGGTGGAACTCCCATGCCGATGCCCTGGGAACATACCTAGCCTATGCCATGACATGGGATGAACTCAAGCAACTTCTGCGAGACGGATACTATCCTCGCGAAGAACTGCAATAGCTCAAAGCAGAGTTTTGGGGACTAACCATGAACGGTTCTGACCTCGCTGGATACTCCAAACGATTTCGTGAACTCGCACATCTTTGCTCGACCATGGTGACGCCACCATACAAGAAGATCGAAAGATACATCGGAGGAATTACGCCACACATTCAAGGAAATGTCCTTGCATCTAAACCAACTACTTTCCAAGAAGCCGTACGTCTAACACATAGCCTAGTATACCAAGCCACCCGCCAGGGTGTAGCCGTCGCTAAGAAGAATCTCGAAACCAAAGCCGCGGAGGTCAATGCGACCACCTCATAAGAAAAGAAGCAAGACAACAAAAGGAAACGAGGTTTCTTGGAAGGACAGAAACGATAAGAACTCTGAGAAGGTTCCAGATAAGAGCCTGGAACTGGTGAAGATCTATGCTACTACTGCCCTCGTGCAGGAGCATAGACAATCAAGTTACACCGGTTGTCACACCCCCAATTTTCACTAACGGAGTTTTACCGTGTGGGGTGTGAGCTAGACCAGGACCCGAGTCATTAGTTACATCAAACATAAGTTAAGGGTTCAAAATGTAAATATATCTCCAAACGGGGAATATCAAAACCAGAGTTTAAAGTTTAGCGGAAGCACATAAAAGTCAAGTGGCGCGAACAAGCGCCCGATAGGTAAATACCAGTTCAAGTTGAAAAGATTTGAAAAAAAAATCCCAAAATAAAAGGTTTTAGCCAACGTACGTGCCCAAAAACCAGATTCTCCTAGCGTCCTGCAAAGCATGCATAAGAGCGAGTGTCAACTAATGTTGGTGAGTTCACATAAGCACATAAGTATATCTAGTATAATCATGTAGTACAAATACAATAGTCTTTATTCGTATGTAAGTATGTATATTACAAGTACAATCCATATCGTAGGTAGCGAGCCTAAGTTCATGTCACTAAAACGTTCGCAACCGAAGCTGACCAATTAGTTATGGGAATAATTCCTTACGTATTTTGCCTTCCCCGTGTCTACTCGATCACGGTAAGTTAGGCTGACATTGTCCTCAGTCCGACCGCCAGTCGGGTGGTACATCTCGTGCCCGCTGAGTGGGGTTTGTCAGACCCCAGTAGTACTACCCAATATCCCCTCGCTATATGCTATTAACGGTTCGATAAGTAAGGACTTGAAAGATAAAGCATTTTACGTGAACATGTGATATATACTGGATTTCTACTTTAATCATACATAATAGTTGTCGTGTTATCACCCTAACCCGGGTATAACGTGTTTGTGTATGTTATCGTCCAAAACCGGACGTAACATAAAAGGTTGTGTAACTCACCTTAGGGTGCGCTGCTACAAATTAGTAAGACTCCGAGTCTTGCGTAGTTACCGAGCACCTATCGATTTTATATACGTAAGTGTGTATCCGCACATGAGTAACATAGCCTAGACGATGGTACTATAACAGGTAATTCCAAATATGATGTAGGTGACAATTTCAATACGTGATATAAATCGTTTGTTCGAAATAAATCAAAGGATGACATTAAATCGAGGATACAAAGATTTACGAAATCAATGTACGTATCCTATTCCAAATAATAAATGTAGGGATCATCTGGTGTGTGTGTGTATATATATATATATATATATATATATATATATATATATATATATATATATATTAGACGTAAGACATTAAATGTTGAAGCGTAGTCAAAACAATGTGAAAAATAAACGTCCGATATATATATTAATATGTCGTGCCAAAACTCTCAAGGGTTTAAAGAAAATATTTAAAACGTTCGTATGTACATAGGTACATGGCAATAAATCAAATATATATGTTTCCCCATGTTTAAAACTAATTTTTATTTAAAATAATGAGACTATAAAATTTCGATCCATTTAAATCGTAATGTTGTTTTATAAAATAAAAATTCAACGAGTATCCTAACGAGTTTATGGAAGCTTCACGAGTCAAGGTTTAATAGACATGTAATAGTAGTTTTGAGTTTTGGACTGAGGAGCATTTCAAATCATTAAAAGAATAATAATAAATAAAAACAGCAACAAAATTCATGGTCACGGGACTCGAACCCGTGACCTCTCGTAGGGAACCAGAGACAGTGGATTGTTTGGTAAACTGTCTAGAAGATAGAGGTTTTGTACACATAGCCTTATAATAACTGGTTGAGGATAATAATCATGAAAAAAAACAAATGCGGCTGGGGGGATTCGAACCAGAGACCTCTCGGTCTCCAGCTACAGCGGCAACCAACTACGCTACCGACCCAACTGTGCCAAGAACCAGTCTGTTTAGTCCCATCCTGTCCTGTTACCACTTTCTTCCCCAAAACTCTGGTGGCCGGAGTTTTATTCCAGTCACCGGAAAATCGCGAAACCAGACATAGAATGAAGGAATATGTGCGATTAACATAGGAGAATAGTTACCTTGAATCGTGGATGAGTTTTGATGCGTTTTAGGTGCTGAAACAAAACAAAAAAATCTTGACTCCGACGTTGGAAATTGCTCCGTTCCCGAATCCAATGCTTCGGGGTTACTCAGTGGTGGACAACGATCTCAATGATGTGCAGAAAGGGTGGTGAAAAGTGGTGTTTGGCCGGAATTTCTTGAGTTCACCGAAAGACAAAAAAACAAGAGGAAAGCAAAGTAGAGAACGGTCGAGAGAGTTGTCAAATGATTGAAAGAAAGTGATCTGGTCTCCAAAATTAGCACATCAATTGTAACCGTAAGGAGTTAAGTCGAGAATTCAATTCGGAAGGGTTACCGGCAGCGACGATCGTACTCTACCAGTTACTACGTTTTCTTAATTTCCAAGTTTGCCTTCTTGGCAAAATCAGCCCCTCCTTTATTTACCAAGGTGGCACAAAGTTTAGAATAATTACATAAATGATCACTCAAGTTTTTAACAAAGAAAAAGGATTTGATAATTTGCAGAAATGGTCCCTCAGGTTTTCAAAAGGATAACGAGACTAACGGAGGGTAATGGAAAACGTAAACGATGGCCAAACGAGTGTATGCAACTCATATCGTGTAATGTTTATAAGAAGTATTAAATTTAAACGACCACATAAAATCATAGATTTCAACCTCTAATTATCAGTTTAAATTCACAAAAAATCATAGTTATAGCCCCATAACTATCTGTTTTTAAATTCCTATAAAATTATAGAAACACTTCGTATGATTACATGACACACCGTCACATAAAATCATAAAATTACACGCGTATATATGAACATATATCACATAAAAAATATAATTGTCACATAAAATAACAAAATGTATTCACGAAAACATAAAATATAATTTATATAAAATGATAAATTATATACAATTCAAGTTGGTCAACCGACGTCTAGACTCATGTGCAGTGCTAGTGTAACTATTCTAGTTACTGAGGTAACGGACGTTATCAAAATATAACACAAGTTATTAACGGGGTTAACCTGGGAAATTGCCGGTTGTCACATCATCCCCTTGTTAAGGAATTTTCGTCCCAAAAATTTCCTTAAGTTGCTACGGTTTCTGCGGAAGTAAAAGAAAAATTTTAAGGTTGCCACATCATCCCCTTTTTAAGGAAATTTTGTCCCAAAATTTAACTCATACCTTGATTAGATGTTGACGCTTGATCAAATAGGTGAGGATATTTCTTTCTCATCTGATCTTCTCGTTCCCACGTGAACTCCGGTCCACACTTAGATTGCCATCTCACTTTGACGATGGGAATTACCTTCGTTTCAATGTTTTCTCCTCACGTCCCATTATTTCCACGGGTTGTTCGATGAATCGTAGTTTTTTATCGATTTGCAGTTTTTCTAATGGAACTATGAGAGTGTCATCAGCTAAACACTTCCTTAGGTTCGAAACATGAAACACGTTGTGCACTCCATTCAACTCAGGAGGTAAGTTTAAACGGTAAGCCATTGGACCAATGCTTTGGATGATCTCGAATGGTCCTACATAGCGGGGATTCAACTTCCCGCGCTTTCCAAAGCGTACGACGCCTTTCCAAGGCGAGACTTTCAGTAATACTTTGTCGTCAACTTCAAATTCCAATGGCCTTCGGCGTTTATCTGCATAACTCTTTTGTCTATCTCTTGCCGCTTTCATGCGGTTTCTAATCTGCACGATTCTCTCAGTGATCTTGTGCACCAGTTCAGGTCCAGTGAGTTGGCTCTCACCGACCTCGGCCCAGCAGATAGGCGATATCCATTTTCGTCCGTAGAGAGCCTCAAATGGAGCGGCTCCAATACTGGTATGGTAGATGTTGTTATAGGAGAATTCTACCAGTGGTAAATGAGTCTCCTAATTTTTCTCGAAGTCGAGCACACATGCTCTAAGCATATCCTCGAGAGTTTGGATGGTACGTATAGTCTGCCCATCAGTTTGAGGATGATACGCGGTACTCATATCTAAGCGAGTGCCCATCGCCGTTTACAAGGATCCCCAAAACTTTGAAGCAAATCTAGGGTCTCGGTCAGAGATAATAGATAAAGGCACTCTGTGAAGCTTGACAATCTCCTTGAGGTATATCTTTGCAAGTTTGTCTATTTGTCACTTTCCTTGATAGCTAGGAAGTGGGCGGATTTTGTTAACCAGTCAATGATAACCCAAATCATATCGCAACCGCCAGAAGAACGGGGAAATCCCGTGATGAAATCCATCGAGATTTCTTCCCATTTCCATTCGGGAATTTTTGGTTGTTGCAGTATTCCTGCTGGCTTTTGATGTTCCGTTTTGACCATTACGCACGTCAAGCACTTGCTAACATACCTAGCGATGTCAGCTTTCATATTGGGGCCACCAATATAACCCCTTTAGGTCTTGGTACATTTTGTTAGAACCAGGATGGATCGAATAACGAGACTTGTGGGCCTCGTCCATCACCAGTTCTCTAAGATTTCCATGGAAAGGTACCCATATACGGTCATTATAATAACGAAGTCCGTCTGACTTAACTTCAGAAGTTCCATATATGTCACGTAATGATTCAGACCCAAATTTTTCCTCCTTTAGGGCCCTCTTTCTGAGCATCCCGGAGTCTATCCGGTAGCCCCGTATGGATCGTTAATTGGAAAGCTCGAACCCTTCTAGGTTTAACATGTTCCTTTCTACTCAAGGAATTGGCCACCACGTTGGCCTTGCCTGGATGATACTTTATCGCTAGATCATAGTCGTTTAGCAATTCGACCCACCTACGTTGCCTCATGTTGAGTTCCTTATGTTCGAATATGTGCTGGAGGCTCTTGCGATCAGTGAATATCATACACTTGGTACCGTATAAGTAGTGCCTCTAAAATTTTAAGGAAAATACCACAGTGCCCAACTCTAAGTCGTGAGTTGTGTAATTCCTCTCATGGGACTTTAGTTGCCTTGACTCGTATGCGATGACCTTACCTCTTTGCATCAGAACATATTCAAGTCCCTGGATTGACGCGTCACAATAAACCTTGAAGTCGTCAATCCTATTAGGTAGAGATAATATAGGTGTAGTACAAAATTTCTCTTTCAAAGTTTGGAAGGTTGCCTCTTCCTTGTCACCCCATTTGTACTGAACCCCTTTGTCCGTAAGAGCGGTCAATGGTTGAGTTAACTGAGAAAATCCCTTTATAAAATGATGGTAGTAACCCGCTAACCCTAGGAATTGGCAGATTTCCGCAGGAGCTCTAGGGGTGGGCCAACTTTTAATGGCTTTGTTCTTGGCTGGGTCGACATGGATACCTTGCTCGTTGACGATGTGACCCAGAAATTGAACCTATCGGATCCAGAAATCGCACTTACAGAATTTTGCGTAGAGTTGTTCTTTCTTTAACAATTCTAAGATTAACCGTAGATGTTCCTCGTGTTCTTATTTTGTTTTCGAGTAGATGAGGATGTCGTCAATAAACACTATGATGAATTTATCCAGGTAGGGCTTGCACACACGGTTCATGATCCATGAACACGGCTGGTGCGTTCGTTATGCTGAAAGGCATGACCAAGAATTCATAATGGCCGTATCGTGTTCTGAAGGCTGTCTTTTCTATATCCTCATCGTGGACTCTGAGTTGATGGTAGTCAGACCTTAAATCAATCTTGGAATAGTAATTGGATCCTTGAAGCTGGTCAAAAAGATCGTCTATTCGTGGAAGATGGTATCGATTCTTGATAGTGACTTTGTTGAGTTCGCGGTAATCAATACACATTCTGAAGGTGTCATCCTTCTTTTTGACAAATAACGCAGGTGCTCCCCATGGTGACGAGCTAGGTCTGATAAAACCTTTATCTAGCAGTTCCTGTAATTCTGTGGATAGCTCATTCAATTCATTCACCGCTAGACGATACAGTGCACGTGCGATCGGAGCTGCTCCCGGAGCGAGGTCAATCCCAAATTCTACTTGTCGAAGCGGAAGAAGGCCAGGTAGTTCCTCAAGAAATACCTCCGGGTAATTGCGTACGATCGAGAAGTCTTCGATTTTTCTCTCGACCCTAGTTTGGTCTGTAACCTTTTCCAGGATTGCCACGTGTCCTTTCCGAAGACACTTCTATGCTTTAATATATGATATGATTCCAAAGACAGCACCTCCCTTTTCACCCTGAATCGAGAGTACTTCTCCTCATGCTACGGGTATCCGTATGACTTTTTCTTGACAGACACTTTTCGCATGTTTGGATAGCCAAACCATGCCCACTATCACGTCGAAACTACCGATGGTAAAAGGCATAAGGTCTATACTTAGTTTATGACCAGATAGTTCTAATGTGCAGTCCTCAACTAAGTGAGTGGTGTCAATGAGCTTACCATTTGCTAATTCAACAGTATACCTAGCTTTTAGTGGATTTTGGGTAGCCTTAATCAACTTACAGAATTTAGTAGAGATAAAACTTTTCTCGGCACCAGTATCAAACAAGACATTTGCAAAGTAGTTGTTTAGAAGAAACTTACTAGTAATGACGTTGGCATCGTTTCTCGCTTCACCCGAATCCATAACGAAAGCTCGCCCTTTGGCTCCATCTCCATCGTTTCTACCACCATCACCGCCGTTGTTATTGTTGTTACGGGGTTGTTGTTGTTGTTATTGCCAACATTGTTGTTATTCTTTTGGAGCTGTGGGCAGTCCCTCTTTAAGTGTCCTGGCTTTCCACACTCATAACACCCCCTAGGGCCTTTATTATTCTGTCTCTGGTTCTGATTCTGATTCTGATTGGGACAGTTTTGTAGCTCACCCAAACAGTTCTTAGCCTCGTGGCCCCCTTTTCTACAACGCTCACAGGTGAGTTTCTTGCATACCCCATTGTGGTGTTGGTTGCACCGATTGCAGAAAGGTGCTCGTCCCTTGTACCCATTGTGATTTTGATTACAACCACCCATACATTACTGACAAATTATATCTTTGCTACTGATACAGTATCAAGACGAGGGAAGAGCAGCTACAAAGCCAGCTTAGAGAGGGCGCGCTGATGCCTACCATCACCAAATCTCAGCCACTAATTTCAAGGGGGTCAATTATAATTCATGGAGATGGGTTTTCTTTAAAGCATTCACAGTAGGTTCCTTATAAATATGTGAGTGTAAACCTTCAAATTTGAGGTTTGGTTGTGAGTTGTTGTGAGTATGAAAGAGAGAAAAAGTTACTGTTCATCTGTATATTTGACAAAAAAAGTTGTTAATTTCTTAAAATTTGAGGTTTAGTTATGATGAAAGAGAGAAAAAAGGTAATGATAAAGGTTTATAAAAAGTATTATTTAATTGTGGTTGTGAGTGAAAGAGAGAGAAAAAGTAATAATAAATGTATAAATTATAAGGATAAAGATAAAAAAAACTTGCCTTGAATGCTCTTATATATAACTAGTGGCTCAGAATGGTTCTCAAAATTCTCAAAACCAATTGGTTTTATTCAAATCAAATCAAATCATTCAAACGTAATCGATTAAGTTTTATTTCAAAAATTAACATGGTCGTTTTGGTCAAAACAACCCACCCACACAATGTTTGGCACCCAACGACCTATCCAAAAAACATTTATTTGACCGCGTTTCAGCCATTGATGTCAACGGAAATTCCATTAGGTCGTTTTGCCCAAAATGATACATTTGAACAATCGTTTTGAACCAAACAATCGTTCAAAGATATCAGTGATGTGAGTGGCTTACAGCCTTTGATGACGATCGTTCAAAGATATTAGTGATGTGAGTGGCTTACAGCCTTTGATGTCGACCAAAATTCATTTGGGTCGTTTTGCGCAAAACGATCGTATCATGTGTATGAATAGAATAACAAATCCTTATATAAAATTATAACAACCCTAAAATATGTACTTTTATTTACCATTGAATATAATATTTACTATTATTCAAACAAACTTAAACTTTTTAAAAAAAAATATTTACTTTTATTTACTTTCTATATAACTTTTATTCGATCAAACTTGTACTTTGTTTATACAAAAATAAAAATAGAACCAGATTAGTAGTGTTTATGTATAAAATTTATTAAAAACAAAACGGTTAAAAAGAAAACAAATTATTTCTGGTGAAGTAGTATGCGACACCCTTACTTTCAAGTTTCACATTCGCATAATGATACCCTTAGAGCAATGTTTTTGATGTTTAAACATGGTACAGAAAATTTTGTGACAACGCAAGTCTAAACTTGATCTTAATCGGGTCATTTCCTTTTGTTGTATCACCTTTTGACGAACAGAACAAAGTTTGAACCATAATTTACAGAATCCTTTCTTTTGATCAAACTGCATACATATTTACAAGTATCTAACAACAAAAGCACAGGTAACCTTACAAAACCATCTTGACGACATTTCGACGAGTAACTGGAAATAACATCAGGACATCACCATCTCCAGGTTCTTACCACTGTCACAAAAGGGTGCAAAAATGTCGATCTTTCTTTAAAACTTCAAAGAAAAATTCAAGTTTTTTTCTGTAAAGACGAATGAGGAAGCATGGAGTTGATGAGTTCCTCATTTAGCTTCACGGGAAGTGGTGGCATCTGCTTCATTATCTCAGGCATGTCATTTAAGCTGCAATTAGTAAATGCATTTTATAAATATTCGCAAAAATCAATCAATTAAAAATAAAAATGTTATCTGAAAACACTGCAATCAGCAAATTAAGTGTTGGTGTGTAGGAAAGATGACATACTCGTTCAAGACTGCGATGATGTTGTTTCGCGCTTGACAGAAGAGATTGATGTTCTCATGACCCTGCTACAAAAGAGAGTAGATCATCCATCGTACTCTACTATATGAGGGGTAAAGTAAAATAGAGTTTTTGCTACACTACAAGTAACCATGGCTCCTGCTTAGAGAGGATGATACGTCAAAACAGGTGCTTTTTGCACAGGGTGAAAATGGGATGATTCCAAAAACTATAATAATAGTTACAATAGTAAATTTAACATGTTTGATAAAAACTTATGACCCGTTTAACCATTTCCTTTTTTGCTATACTTTTTGACATTACCCATTTCACCGGCTAGAGATCAAAGATACTCGAATTGACCCGTTGATAACTCAGCTGGTCAATGCTGCCACCTCTACTCCCACCTGCTGACCCCAGTCAGCTAAATTCTCTATGAAGATAGCCCGAATTGACCATCTTGATTTCTCGGAAATGGGACCCATGTTAAATTCCTTATCAGTGGAAGGTCCTACCAACTATATATTTGATCATCAAGAATATGCAGACTTACCTTGAAAGTAGCAAAATTTGCAGAAATTTGATCTAATGCCTGGGCATTATGTTGAAGAAGTTGCCCTGCTGTACCACCGATTGCTGCAGATGTCAGTCAAACAAACATCAGTGAAAGAAAAAAAGAGCGCTACAGATCAAGATTACACATTTTATAGAATATCATTCTTTTTTTTATTTTATTTTAATAAATACATTTTATGCAAGTTATACTTGAAATACACCAACCTTTGTAAGAGATACCATCATCACTGTCCATAGACACTGCTGATTGAGCGTATGGGGGACCATTGGCACAGTTTGTAGTATGAGAAGACGACTTTGCCAAGGGTTCAGTTACCTTTTCCTATAGTTTAAAGGGGAAAAAAGTATGGTTAGACTTCCTTTACCGTTATGTATTTCATGCAAAATACCTTTTTGTCTTTGCTTTTCCTTGATGAATTATTATCCTCCTTCCTTCGCTTACCGTTTTCCTTTCTCTGGAAATGCAGAGAAGATGATAAGCAAGAGCCAAAGCAAAATCAAGCACTATATAATAACCTGTCTATAGCTTAGTCTTGTTTCCTTTATAGCATACCAAACTAATATTGACCAAGAAACAGTCAAAAAAGTGGTTTGACTCATAACTTGACATGGTAACTTCAAGGAGGTGGCACAATGGTAAGCATTTGAGCCACTCTAGCACAGGTCACGGGTTCAAATCCAACGGAAGGCCACCTGTCCAACGGAAGCGTTGTTCTACCCAATCCTGTTTGTTAGCAGGGTATTGACAGGTCTTGTGAACTTTCTGGTAACGGCCCTCACATTTACCAAAAAAAAACATTACTATGGCCGTGTTTTTTATAATCTAAAGTATATTAATTGGATATTATTAACTAAATTTTTAATGTACATATTGACATATTGTTCATGTCTTGATATAATCTAAAGTGTCTACTTAAGCTAAGATAGAACATAGAGTTCTCAAGTGTTACAATGTCAATAAGTTGGTTCACTAAATCAAAATAAAAATCACTTATATAAGTATGACTTTATTCTCTACGCTTATAAAACAAATTAGAAAAACAAGATATTTAAAAGAGGAATATAAATTATACCGTCATCCATCTACAACGAAGTGCCACATCCCGAACCGTTTTATCTTGCAATTTCTTTGCAATCTTCGCATAACGAACTACATTACTATCCGAAGCATATCTACATATTGTTAAAAGAATTAAGTGAGAATAAAAGAATCATATGGACTATGAGTGTGATTCAACATATAACGAATTTAAGGTATAGAACTATAAGAATTATATAATATATTTGTACGTAGTGCTTTTAACTATAATACATAGGGCAATTATATCCACCAATCCATTCTCTTTCTCTCAAGTTTTATATCAGCAAAGCACTACATACTAAGTGAATTATGTGCTTTTAACAAAGAGCATTCACAGCTTATTCTCTATCCTCATCCTATAATTTATATATTTATCATTACTTTTTCTCTCTTTTTCCACTCACAACCACAATTAAATAATACTTTTTTATACCTTTATCATTACATTTTCTCTATCTTCAAACCTCAAATTTTACAGATTCACTAAATTTTTACTCAAATATAGGGATTCACCAAATTTTTTCTCTCATCTACTCACAACTACACCTCAAATTTTAAGATTTACACACACGCCGATTATAGGGAATGGGCTGTGAATGCTAGTGGGCAAACTAGGTATAAAGGTGTTAAACAGAAACACAACCTATGTAACTTAGTGTTTCAATTACACAAACATGAACATAGGCCAATTAGTAACCTGGTTACATGAACATGACATGTTTAACATCATGTTAATAAACAACAGATAAAACACAAATCATTAAAAACCATAATCCATAATATCCTTAAACAACAATGCACAAGGCCTATTGACCTGAATATATATATATGTTTATTTATTTACTTTAACAACTAACCGGTTTAATCCAAACCCAAAACATGTTTAACTTTGTATCATGTGGTGCTAAGATGTTTCATGTCAAGCACTCCTCACAGTTCATTACTTAAAACTAGTTATGTATAGAAGGTGTCACTAAGGACTATATAAACAGAAATTAACCCTAAGAACACAATTCTTAAGATGTCAAATTTGAAGCAATCATAAACAGAAACTAACCCTGACAACACAATTCTAACACAGAAAGATGATGAATTATTATTAGTACGTACTTTGTGAGCAGATCTTCCAAAACGGACTGCTCATCAGGAGCCCATTCAACCGATAAACCAGGGTTATGCCTCAAAACAGACTGTGCCGAATTCTCCGGCACGGCGTTCTTATTAGCGGTGGTAGTGGCGCCATTCCCGTTGGCGGAAGGGTTTGCACTCGCTGCCATCGATGATAAAAGAGCAGATTTTTTACCGGCTTCGTTTGAATCCAAGTAGTTGTGGATTGTACGGAACTGAGTATAAAATTGAGATTTGAGTGGGAGAGTCAATTTGAAGGTTCGTTCGATTGGGGGCGGATGATGAGAAAGAGAGAATCGGTACGGATATTTAAGTGTTGAAGACCGAAGAAGATTCATAAGCTAGCTATATGACCCGTTAAGCTTGCCCAATCGGATCGAAAATTAAACTTGTCCGTCGTTATATCGGTTTATTGTTTTGCTCGGTTGGATTTATGGACTAATTTAATATTTGTGTCTTGTTGTGTACAGATAATATGAGCATATAAAATAATTGTGTTCAATTTTTAAATTTGATTCGAAAAAATTAAAATTAGACTCGATTCAATATATATATACATAGATTCTATATTTATTTTGTATATCCACACCCAGCCCCCTTCCTGCGCTCCTCCGCCCTCCTCCTCCTCCCGCTGCCTGCCTCCGCCCTCCTCCTCTCCCCCTCCTGCCTCCCCCCCTCGCTTCTCCTCCTCCCTCCGCCGCCGCCCCCAGCCCCCCCGCCTGAGCTCCCCCCGGCCAACGGTCCGCCGGACCAGTTTGAACTGGTCCGGGTCTGGTCCGCCATTTCTGGTCCGCCGGTCGCTGTCCACCTCTTCTGGTCCGCCTGACCTGCCTGCCCGCCTCTGGTCCGCCGGTCGCCGGATCTGGTCCGCCGGTCGCCGGATCTGGTCCGCCGGTCGCCGGATTTGGTCCGCCGGATCTGGTTTACGGGTTCTGGTCCGCCGGATTTGGTCCGGACCTGGTCCGCCAGTCCGCTAGTCGGCTGTCTCGGGTCCGGGTCTGGTCCGTCTCTTCTGGTGCCGGTATCTGGTACGCTGGCATCTGGTACGCCAGCGGGTGATACGCCGGCTTCTGGTGGTCCGTCCCCGCCGGTGCGGGGGTTGATGTAATTTTGCCTTTCGGGAAACGGGATTTGCCAACCCTCTGTTGGTTCTTCCGGTGGTGTTTTCTTAACACTTTTTCCTCCTCGCGTTTCTTCTTGAACCGCGTGTTCCTATGGCTTCCTCCTCGGAGCCGTCTAGGGGTTCCGTTCCGTGCCCCTTACGTTCCTTCCACTGCTGCCCCGATAGTGTTATCTGCTCCAGGGGGATTTCCCGCCTCATCTCGCATCTCAAGACCTTTCACCTTTCGTCGGATGAGCGTCGAGACACCATCCGGGACGCGCTGGCATCTGATGCCGGGGCCTTCTCTGCTATGGAGGACGCCTTAAAAGGTTGCGGTTACTGGATGTGTGGGCGGTGCATGAAAATTTATGCCTTAAGCCGTGGCTGCCACCACCCTGACGAGGTTGTCCGGTTGACTGCCTCTAGTGATGGTATCAATTGCCATATTTTGGGGATCCCAAGGCCGTCCCCCCTGCCCATGTGCCTAATGATCCTTGTTCGTTTCCGTTGGATATGGGGCTGCTCGACCGGGTCTTTAAGGCTCGTGTTTCTACTGTCAAAAGCATTCCCCTCAGTTGCCGTTTAGCCTTCTCCCAGGCCCTCAAATTTGCCCTCCTTCGAGTGGCAGCTCGCCCTTGTTCTGATGACGCCTGGGTTCGGCTGCTTCTCCTCCCTCGGTGCACCTTGCAGGTTTTCCGACCCCAGAATCGGCAGGATTGCCGCTCCGGGAACCGGAAGGCTCTGCAGTGCAGGGCCATCATGGCTTCCTTGGCCACTTGGGGGCGTGAGGGTGGTTTTGAACAGTTGGTTAAGGGTATCCTTGACATTCCTGGGGGGGAGGGGGCTAAGAGGTCTTCCGGCGCTGTTTCCGACGATAAGGGGGACCATGTGCCGCCCAACGTCAAGCGCTGCATCCGGAAAATCGCTGACGGTCACTTCACTGCTGCCGTGAAGGTGCTTTCTTCTTCTGGGGTGGCGCCGTACAACGACGAGACCACGCGTGCCCTAGAAGCCAAGCACCCGCACCTCCCGTCGCCGTCCATGCCCTCGGCTCCCTTTTCCGAGCCTCCGCTTGTCACGAGTGGGGCGCGGGTCCTTGAATGTATAAAATCCTTCCCTAAGGGGACGTCGTGTGGTAGGGATGGATTGCGTGCCCAGCACCTTATGGACAGCTTGTGCGGGGAAGGGTCTGCCACTGCTAGGGATCTCCTTGACGCTATTACCACGGTCGTTAACTTGTGGCTTGCGGGGCGGTGTCCGGTCGGCTTAGCAGAATTTGTTGCTTCGGCCCCCCTAACGCCGCTCCTTAAGCCTGATAATGGGATTCGCCCTATTGCTGTTGGCACTATTTGGAGGCGGCTGGTCTCCAAGGTCGCGATGCAGGGGGTTTGTAAAGAAATGGCTAAATACCTCGGGGATTTCCAGTTTGGGGTTGGGGTTTCGGGTGGCGCTGAAGCTATTCTCCATAGCGTTAACCGCCTCGTGGAGGAACGACATCTTGATGGAGGGCTCGCTATGCTTACGGTCGATTTCTCCAATGCCTTCAACCTGGTTGATCGGTCGTCCCTTCTTCGTGAGGTCAGGCTTAGGTGCCCGTCCATTTCGCCTTGGGTTGACTTCTTATACGGGCAGCCAGCTCGTTTATACCTAGGGGATGATCATATATGGGCCACTACTGGGGTTCAGCAGGGTGACCCTTTGGGGCCCCTCCTGTTTGCCCTCGTCCTTCACCCGCTTGTGCATCACATCCGTGACCAATGTCATCTGCTGCTCCACGCGTGGTACCTTGATGATGGAACGATTATTGGCGATACTAGGGAGGTTGCTAAGGCCCTCGGGATTATTAACGAGAGGGGGCCGTCGTTGGGATTGACCCTTAATATTCGGAAGACGGAACTCTTTTGGCCTTCCTGCGATGGTGAGAAAGTTCGGCCGGGCCTCTTCCCTGCTGACATTAGCAGACCCACCAAGGGGGTGAAGCTCCTTGGGGGGGCTGTTAGTCGGGATGGCCCGTTTATTCAGGGGCTGGCTGCAAGGAGGGCCCTTAATGCTGCTAATCTTATGCGCCTCCTCCCTGCCCTTGACGACCCACAATGCGAACTCCTCCTGCTTCGTTCGTGCATGGGGCTCGCCAAGCTTCTCTTTGGCCTTCGAACTTGCCCCCCCACTCATATGATGGTTGCTGCGGTTGGCTTCGATAAGGATTTGCGGACGGCCGTCGAGGACATTGTCGTGTGCGGGGGTCCCTTCTTTGGGGACCTGCAATGGCGACTTGCCTCTTTGCCGACTCGGCATGGGGGTCTTGGGGTTTATTCTGCGGTAGAGGCGACGTCGTACGCCTTTGTGGCTTCGCGTGCCCAAACTTGGACTCTTCAAGACCATATTCTGCGGGAGTGCGGGGGTTGCGGTATGAGCCCCGACTACGAGAATGCTCTGGCTGGTCTTCATGACATTTTACCGGGCTTTGATCTGAGCGGTTTCACCAATAAGGACACCGCCCCACCAAAAGCCCAACACATTTTGGCGAATGCCCTCTTTGGTAAAACCACGCTTGAGATGGAAGTAACTTTTGAGATGACAGTCAGGCAAAAGGCCGTTTGGGAATGCCTCCGACAACCACATGCGCAAGACTTCCTCCACGCTCTCCCTATTGACGGGCTGGGGCAGCACATGTCGCCTGTCGAATACCGGGCCATTCTCAAGTATCGCCTCATGGTTCCCCTGTTCCCCGTGGATGAGAAATGTCCCGTCTGCAACAAGGCATGTTTGGATTCGTTCGGGGAGCACGCCGTCCATTGCAAAGAGCTCCCGGGTTTTAAATATCGACATGATGTGGTTCGGGACGTTTTGTTTGACATCTTCAGGCGGGCTGGGATCTCGGCCAGGAAGGAAGCTCCTGTTAACTTCCTGTCTGACCCCCTGGATGGGCGTTCAACTCTCCGGCCGGCCGACATACTCGTCTTTGGGTGGCAGAACGGGAAACACGCTTGTGTTGATTTAACAGGGGTTTCCCCTCTTGTGGGTCTGAGGGCCAGCTCCTTCTCAGCGGGTCAGGCGGCGTCCAGGGCAGCGACTGGAAAGGTCAACAAACATGAGAAAGCTTGCATTGAAAACCAACATGTGTTTGTTCCTTTCGCCTTCGATACATTTGGGCATCTTGAGTCGGAAGCAGTGGCCATGTTGAACCGGATACAAAAAGTCATGCGCGGGAATAGTGCAACTTCTAGAATGAAGAATGTTGTTTTTATACGGTTGGGTTTTGCTATTCAAAAAGGGTTGGCGGCGCAGCTTGTTGCCCGTCTTCCCTGCGTGTTGACTTAGGTCATGTTTGTTACCTTGCGGTTTAATTAATTTGGAATTCAAGGGCTAAAAAAAAAAATTATATAAATATATTAAGTTAGTTTTCAGCCACAACTCCTCATTTTCATCTATGTAAAATTTTAAAATAAACAAATATAAATAATTATATAAATATATTAAGTTAGTTTTCAGCCACAACTCCTCATTTTCATCTATGTAAAATTTTAAAACTTTAGCTATTGAAAATATTTAATTTGAAAACACGTCTTCTCTAATTCACTCTCAAAAATTTGATATTATGTGTATTCACCCAATCATTATTATTTTTCCGAATGAATATTATGTTCAATAATTCTTTTGTTGTTAAGATGTATAATAAAACTAAGTTAGTAACACATGTATTACAAGGGTTGAGTTCATTATATATGATACATACAAAAAAAATGGTTAAAATAATCAAATTTATTATGTTTGACAAATTGTTGATTAGTTTTTTTAAAATAATCAAATTATTGAGTAAATTTATCAAATTCACATTAACTTTGTAAAATAAAAAAAATTAATGGAAATTTAGTTTTGACAAAATTGGTAATTATACTTAATTGATAACCTAATAAATTGATACTTGAATGTGATTTTGTGTGACGCCTACACCCAGACTTGGCTCCAGGAGGGGTCACGTGTCGGATTTACACAAGAACACATGGTATAACAGATATACTAACACAGCGGAAATATTAAAAACTTTATTCGTATTGTCAAGTTACATCAGTAAATTAAATATTACATAAACTTTAACTATCTAGGTCTATGCCAGCGGTCCAACAAGCTTCCTCTTGATAATTTGCCCATTCATTTCTTTATCACCAAAGTCCTATTGTGACGCCCACACCCAGACTTGGCTCCAGGAGGGGTCACGTGTCGGATTTACACAAGAACACATGGTATAACAGAGATACTAACGCAACAGAAATAGTAAAAACTTTATTCGTATTGCCAAGTTACAACAGTAAACTAAATATTACATAAACTTTAACTATCAAGATCTATGCCAGTGGTCCAACAAGCTTCCTCTTGATAATTTGCCCATTCATTTCTTTATCACCAAAGCCCTATCCTTACTTCCAGAAGTCTCACCATCACCTGACATACATACTTAAAAAGTCAGCTTACGCTGGTGAGTTCTAAGTTTCTAAAAACTCTTTCTTCATCTGCAAGACAAATCAAGTTCTCCCGGGTCTTCTTGACCCCATTAGTAAACTTTTAACAAGCATAAAACGTAACAGAATTATACAACACATCAGAATTTACACATAACCAGGAATCTATTCAAACAGGAACATCAAACTCATAAACCTTCCTAGTTAATTAAATTCAATATTCCTTGCACTAGCAACGTCTTGCTATGCCTTATTCTTTATCTGCTACCCCGGAGCAGCCTAAAGAATCTCTGGCCACTTGTGGTTATCAAGTACACCTTAGGGTAGGATAGTATTGTCGACTGTCAAACAGATCCTTCCCATCCAGGCATCCCGATATGGCCAGTCTCACTACCTTACGTAGGCCCTTCCGTACACCGGCTAGAGAAATACTACCCTTTTTGTCTCCCTATTTCATGAGCCCCATCTGTACTATCCACTCCATGACCTTACGGATTGCTTTACTTAACATGTTCAACTCATTTAATAACGAGTATCTTACTAGCAATCCCCAACCCTCACAATACCACTACCTGCCTTTAATCAAATACCTAAGAGCCTTAGGTTTATTAGTAGACAGTGATAATGTATTCATATATTGCAACTAATGATCATTTCCCAATTTACCACTAGAGTTTATACACTACTGATATACCGGGTAACTAATATTATTATGCTTATATATAGGAAGTACCAGTGGCATATCCACCACATAATATATAAAGCAAATGTATTATTAGTTCTCGTATATACCTACATACTCACTATACGTCTATTAACAATTCCCTCATCACTTGGACATTTAATATCAAAGTAGAGTATAGCACATAACATCATACTTAATTCACATGCATAATATCACATAGTCAATCCAAATGAATGATAACACTTAACAACACTTATAAGCTTTTGGAAACACTTTTCTTAACACAGTATGTATGCCAGCCCAAAAACGTTTAAGACATTTAAAACATTTAAAAGTGGGCTCATAGAACTCATCTTAGCTTTGCGAAGCTATTATTCTTGGGTTAAGTCCTCGTGAATTAGTTTCTTAACGGCTTTAACGTGATGTCCCTATCAAGACATCCTAAAGGTTACAAATCACATTTAAGACCTACCCCATTATCCAAAACCCAACTCTTTATTGGTTAATACCCTTAATAGTAAAAATGACCATTTTGCCCCCTTTACATATTTTGTTATATCTTTTTCAAGTCTTTGCTCCTTAAGTTTACCGCTCGTGTTTCCTCATGACCGATCATTTTGGCGGAATTACTATGAGGAATAGTCACGGGGTTTGGAATTTGGTGACGATCGTTACCGGCCGTGTAGGCGTCATTGACGACCATGAGGCGGAATTACTACAATCGTTGCACCGAGTAGCTTAATTATTTATTATCAAAATTTGAACTCATATATATTTAATATATATGTAAACATGCTCTAATACCAAAAATCAACATCCAATACTTTATGGTCCTCCCAATACTTGACAATTATCTTCCAAAACCTTAATTTTGACGTAATTCCCAAATTAACATCAAAACTCCTTTTCTCATCAAATAAACTTAGGGGTTCTGTTATAATATCATTTTATGATATCCTTCAAAAGATGAATCCTTAAATCAAGCCCGATCATTCAATTTTATCAAAATGTGCTCCCCACGCCGAACTCGTCATTTTCTGGTTGAAATTGGGCGGAGGTACGCGAGGGTTTCCCCCTCTCCCTTCGCGTACCGCGAGGTACTTTCAGCATTTGGCAATTTTGGTCCCTGAGGTTCTATAATGTGTTTAACTAGCCCAGAACTACCCCAAATGCTACTTTTAACCCCCGAACTATTATAAATCATACTTAATGAAGCTTCTAAGGCTCGGGACACTCTCAATAACATACGTATACATACGTATTTATTTTTAAAATTATATATATATATATATATATAACTTTCATTATTTACACCTTTGGTCCCTCTAACTTTATAATACCTATCGATTTATGTACCGAATCACTTTAGGGTATGTTTATAATAGTTTATAAGCCTCGGGGAACTTATAATAGTTACAGATACGTACAACACCCGTAAGTATTCTTAACTTTACATAAATTACACTTTTGACCCTCTTACTTTTATTTTTACTTACCATTAAGCATTCTCTTGATGAAAGCTACTCAAACATGTACTATCACATATATATTCATCAAATGAATATTTCTCATGCATTTATACTATCCTAATCACATATATTATCTCATAATTATTCATTTCTTATCTTTGCAACTACGTATTCACTTATATTATCATGCATATACACATATAACTTATATCTAGCACATATATCATATAAATATGCATTCACTAAGATTCCAAATACATATGATAAGCATAGTTATTATATTATCTACCACTTACGAGTTTATCTGAATCTTGGGATGTTACATTTTGACATGTGGCAATGCTGATGTGGATATCCTAGAAATGAGACATGCGGCACCCATCTTAGTGCTTTATTAGGATTAAAGATTGTAAATCTTGTGTTTTTTGAGATGCTTAAGTTGAATTTTTGAATGATAATAGTTTAGATGTATAAAATTGTATATCTTGTGTTTTTTAGCAATGATTAAGTTAAATTTTTGAATGGTAAGTTGTCTGTCATGATAATTGTTAAGGGCTCATTCATGCGCTTAGCATTCTGAAGTTGACTCGACACGCTGAATATTTGAACACGCTGAACTACTCTAGCATGTTGATTACTAACGGTCATATTTGTCTATTTTTTCTCGTGTTTAATGACTACAGGACTTTTCTCCAACATTTAAGAGACTAAGGTGCTGTTTGTGTTTTAAGAGGTAAAATGTCTACAATCTGCGGACCATATCTGTATACATCTGTAGAAGAAGAGGTGAACCAAACATCTGCAGTCTATAAGAAGAAGACTGTTTGTTTTTTAACTTCTGCTAACTGCTAAAATAAACTAGAATTTTAATAAACCTTTTTTTTAACTTATTAATGATTACTATTCAAACCTTTTGATTTTATTACTTTATATTTTAACTAATGATTTTTTTAAATAGTTTTCTTCTAAATAAAATTACAAAAATGTTTTATAAAACGTTTATAAAAAACTATTTAAAAACGTTTTTTAAATAACTGTTTAAGAAATGATTTTTAGAAATTGAATAAAGAAGTTTTTTAAAAACTGTTTAAAATATATATATTTTTTAAAATAACGATTTTAAAAAAACTATTTAAAAAACGTTTTTAAAAAAAACTTTTGTAAAAAACATTTTTTGTTTAAAAACTGTTTACAAAGGTTTTAAAAAAACTATTTAAAAACGTTAGAAAAAGTTGTTTAAAATTGTTTTTAAATTTTTTTAAAAGCGTTTTTTTAATTTGTTTAAAAAAAAGTTTTCTAAACACTGTTTAAAATATATTTCTTATTAAGTTACTTTTTAAAAAACAAATTTTAAAAAAAAAATATTTTTAAAAACGATTTAAAAAATAACTTTTTAAAACTATTTAAAAATGTTTTTTTAAAGAAAGGTTAGAAGATGTTAGAAGATGTTAGAAGTGGTTGGACCACATCTGCACCAAGAAGAGGCTGCACATACATTTTTTTAGTGAAACGTCTTCGAAAAAACAAACAGTCTACGGACCTAAATGTTTGCGCGTAGCCTGCGCGGCGCAGACATAAGAGATCAGGAAGAGCTTTTTTTTTAAAAAAACAAACACAACCTAAGTCAAACTTGTAAATCATGGAGAAGACGTTAGAGGCGGAAGAACCATTCCACAACGGCCACAAGAGAAGGGAACATACGATTCCGCTAAATCGAGGATGTTAGTTAGCTTTCAACATGTATAAATAACATATGGCATTAAGTTTAGAGACACACAACAATCACAACGAACACTTGTACTCACTGAATACTTAGAAGAGCCATTTTCATTCACTTGTAATAAGACTTTGAAAGCAATAAAATATCTAAGGCAGTGAGACGATTGTCCACTCTCGAGGTTTTTTATCTGCGATTTAGTACGATCAAGGGCTTTTCCACATACATCCTGCGACATTTACTTTTAGCATTCTTATCCTAGTTTGCTTACATTTTTGAAGCACCAATTCTCACAAAGTAATTTGGCTACAAAATTTACCTTGTTAAATTTTGGTTAAAACAATTTGGCGCCCACCGTGGGACGAGCGGCGCTGTTCATTTTATAATCCTTAGCCAGATTCATCCTAAATCTCTTTATTTCCAAACTTTACCAAAAATGTCTTCTCAGCCGAAATCTTCCTCTATCTCTAACCCTTCTATTGTTTCTCTTAACTTTCCTCATCATCCTCCTCCTCTATTCTCAACATCTCAGAATAAAAATGTTAGTCATGGCAAGAAGGCGACATCGACTAGCTTTGGCATCTCAGGATCTGGAGTAAACTCTGAGATGCCAGTTTTAGTTTCTAATGATAAAGTCATGTACATGTTCATGAAGATGAAGCAATTAATGGAACAGCTGTAACAACTCGGTCAATCCATATTCATTTTAACCCGACCCGATTTCAAAATTTCATGAATTAAATCTCTAAAACATGAAATTTCAACTTTTAGCATGATTTCGGTATTAATTGGGAGTTTCGTATATTATCAAAGTCTAATATTTTATATTTCAAGGTTGGAAATTAAGTATTGTCATATTTTAGGTTAAAAGTGTCATTTCATCAAAGTTTGGGGCCCAAACCTGCATATTATAGAACTTCAGGGACCAAAATTATAGACATGTAAAGGCTGGTCGCATCAGGGGTCTCGTAGACCGTCAAATCCTTCCCCATTTTTCGCGATCCGTGACGTAGACCAGAACGTGGCAGCTAGGTTTGCTTCATGTTTCAGCCATGTTTTACCCTTAAATTCGTGGCAATTTTGATGAGGAGTCACCATACAACGTATCTTAACATAATTCACACCTCATACTATAAATATAGAACCAGATTCATCCATTTCCATCATCAATTTCATGAATTTCATCATAGAAAACCCTTAAATCCACTCTAATGTTCACTACTCAAATTTGGATGATCTAGAGGTGCTCTTGAGCTTATTTTCTGCTAATTTCCATTATTTGGTATGATAAACAAAACTTCTCATTCAATTTCATGATTTGTTGCAGTTTCATTAGACTTTTTGAAATAGCCTAAAACTGGGGTTCTTCAACATGTTTTGATCAATTAGAGCAATCTGCTTTGAATTAGAGTCCGAATTTTTGAAAGGTGTTGCAAAATATCATATAAAAAGAAAGCCCTAAGTTAATCTCACACTTTTCAAAAGTTTGGTATTAATTGAGACACGAGCCAAAATAGGGTTTTCTTAACATTGTTTTGTCAAAATTGGGCATTTGAAATTAAATTGAGGCTTCATACTTTGGAATACATCATAATAAATATCATAAACAAAAGCCCAAAGTTTATTTCATATAAAAAACAAGATTTGGTATTTATTTGAGAAATACGTCAAATTATGGTTTTCAAAATACAATAATTCAATGTTAAATAATCCATAAAGACTTGAGACTTAATATTCTAGATTAAAATCATATAAATATATATATTAATTATATATGATATTAAAATTTGATAATTAATCAAATATTAAAACTATTTAGAACTCGTGCGGACCGGAAGGGTAAACGCATGTACACTGGATTTTCTAGCATAGGTAAGGATGTCGCATAAAGTCCTTGTTTGACCTGGCAGACTTACCTGGGGATCCCGGAGTGAGTGTTTACTTATAGGAAAGCACGTTTCATAATATCACTAATCATTATTCTAAATCATAAATCGTAAATACAGTCTTTTAAAACAATATATTCTATCACTATCCATTTTTCTTGTATACTTAAGTCTTTAAAATCCTTGTATTCATGTTAGCCTACTCGTGTCATTACGATAATCTCAAGGCTTATCACATATCATTCTCGATGTTATCTCTCACTCTCAATCCATCTATCATGTGAGTATACATTCCCCTCTCTCTTTTAATATTGTAGGATGTGATGCAATAATCAACTCTTATATCATTAGAATGGAGATTCCTTCGAATGATGATTCAAGTAGTGAGCATTCATAGCCCCTCTTTTCTTGTTATTTGGGGTGCAACATGTATTTAACATCAAAATCCTTATTCTTTATCCTTATTCGAAAACGATGCGATTGTATGAGTATTTGTCTGATTCTTAATATGCTTACTTGGGTGTGAGACTTGATACGTGAACTTGAGACTTGTGAAAATTGAAACTCTAATCTTGCGTAAACATTAAGGCACCAAGCCTTTGGTTCATTAATAGCTATTTGTTGACAACCCACCTATTTAAAACAAGACGTGTGTTCGCTAATCGTATAGCACCCTATGATTGAGTTAGTTGAGAGATTGGGAGGGTACGAGTATTGTTAGCAGCCTTATTGCATCGAATACGGTGTTCGATTCTGTCTGCTAATCCTTAATCAATTTCTTGTGCGATTAGGGTTTGGTCTTCGTTTCCAGATTCACTTTTTGCTCACCTTGTGTATAACTGTCGGTTCTATCATCTACATTGAGTTAAGCTGCATCTGTTATAGATCCTTGGCTTGATTTGGGTGTGGAACGAACGTGTTAGCACTGTCGGTGTGTGATTAGGGTTTCAACGGGTTTACGATCGGCATCTCGTGTTTACGATTGGCATCTCGTGCATGGCTACCAAAAACCAGCCACCTGACAAGAAAAATTCCACATCCAAGTTTACGAATCTGAAACAAGTGGATGGTAAACCAATACCTTCCCGGGGGTTAATGAAGAATATTAGTGAAAGGACGAAATCGGGAACGCATGTGATTACGTCTAAGGATGACAATGGGGTGAAGGTAGGGCTGATGTCATCCGCAAAAGAGGGGACTGATTTTAATGGCTCGCTGGAAAATCTGTCTCCTGCTTTGGATCCAAATACGGAAGTACAGCCTCAACAGGCTTTAAATTCTCCTAAAACCAATAGCGAGGACAACATTGGTGATAATGATGGAAAATTGAATGATGAGAACATGACTGATTTAAACAAACAACCGTCGGCTACTGTGGGTGAACTTTCTTTCGCGGCTAAGGTTGTGGGTTTGTCTGCGTCACGCACAATAAACTTTTGGGCTTTAAAGTCACAAACTCAGGATGGTATCGATGTTGTGCTGCCGAAGGAGTCCGTTAGAAGTGTGCAACAAAATCTCTCTTATACACTGTTTGGTTATTTCTTGGGGGATAGGATTGCTTTTCCTATGGTCGAGTACTATGCTAAGCAGAATTGGAAGAAATATGGCCTTCAGAAAACGATGATGAATGCAAATGGGTATTTTTTCTTTAAATTTGGTGATGAACAAGGAATGATTAAGGTCTTGGAAGGAGGCCCGTGGCAGATTCGAAACAAGCCCATGTTTCTTAACTTATGGAGCCCTACTACTCAACTCAAAAAAGAGGACATTAAGAAGGTTTCGGTTTGGGTCAAATTTCACGATGTTCCCCTTGCTGCTTTTACTGTAGATGGATTGAGTATGATAGCCACTAAAGTAGGAGAGCCAAGAAGATTGGATGCCTTAACTAGTTCCATGTGTTATGATTCATGGGGAAGAAGTAGTTTTGCTAGAGCTTTAATTGAAATATCTGCTGATCATGAATACATGGAGACTATAAAGGTTAGTGTTCCAGATCCAGATGGTGAGGATTTTCTTTTGGAAACGTTACATGTTGAGTACGATTGGCAACCCCCAAGGTGCAACAAGTGTTGTGTGTTTAGTCATGATACGGATCATTGCCCTCATAGAGTTAAGGAACATCAAAAGTATCCTGTGAATCAGGTGGACGAGGAAGGTTTTGTGGAGCCAAATAAGAAGAAGGTAGCTAAAAAGGGTGTACCGATGAAGAACCAGAAGGCTAAGCTTGTCTATAGACCTGTGAACATAAAAAATTCGGATCAAGGGGCATCTTCGAGTAGTAAACCGATAATAGAGAATAAGGAAACCCGTAAGGAACCGATGGCTAATGTATCAACACATAATCCGTTTGACATATTGGAAGGGGGAGAGGACCGTGTTATTCAGATGGAGGAGCTCCAGCACTTGGCTAGGAAGATAAGGGATGGAAATAATAACAAGATGAGCTACGCGGATGTTGAAGTTCTGGATGAGACCAATGAAACGGCTGGCTTTATGGCCTCGGGGCTAAATCTCATCAAAGTAGGGGCAAGCACTCCTTCAGGACAGGTTCCTCATGATTAGTCTTGGTACTTGGAATATTAGGGGGGTGAACCGCCCTCTGAAACAAAAGGAGGTTCGTTTTTTAGTTCGGGAACTTTCTTTAAATTTTTGTGCTGTGTTGGAGTCACATGTGAGTGTTAAAAAGCTGTTGAAGGTGTGTGGTGATATTTTCAAATCGTGGGACTAGACTTCTAATGGTGGGGTTTCGCCAAAGGGAGCTCGTATTATTGTGGGGTGGGATACAACTTCCATGGATATCATGGTCCTTTTCTAGTCGGATCAAGTTATGCATCTCCAATTGATTTTCAAACATGATAGAAAAGTAGTCTTCTGCTCGATTGTTTATGCGGAAAATTATTATATAACAAGACGTCAGCTATGGGATGATCTTGTCAAGTTCAAAGGTGTTGCGAATTTAAGCCCTTGGGTTGTGATGGGGGATTTCAGTTCGACTCTTTTCCTTGAGGATAAGGTTACGGGCTCCCCATCTCTGGATATTAGCATGCGTGAGTTCAGAGATTGTGTCACTCGGTGTGAATTAACGGATCTTAAAGGTATGGGAATGCACTATACGTGGACTCAAAAACCAAAAAAAGGGATAGGGACGCTTAAAAAACTGGATAGAGTCTTGACGAACGATAAATTCGTGGAGGAGTTCCTTACTGCCTTTGCTATGTTTCAGCCATATAGAGTGTCTGACCATTGCCCTAGTGTTGTTATATTTACTTGTAACAGGCCTCCAAAACCGAGGACGTTCAAATTTGCGAACTTCCTAACTTCCAAACCTGGTTTCATGGAAACGGTTCAAAAAGTTTGGGATATTAACGTCACTGGAGTTCCTCAATTTTGTGTTGTTAAAAAGCTTAGACACTTGAAATCCCCTTTTCGGTCTATGCTTTTTAAACAAGGGAACCTGCATGAAAAAGTTAGTAAGTTAAGGGAGGAGTTGGACGAGATTCAAAGGGCTAGGGATGAGGACCCGTTTAACCTGATCCTAAAAGAGAAGGAGGCTACACTTCTGGATGACTTCCAAACTGCTAGTCTTGATGAGGAGAGTTTCTTAAAACAGAAATCCAAGGTGCATTGGCTTGCCGTGGGCGATCGAAACACCTCTTATTTTCACAAATCCTTAAAGATAAGGAACCACAGGGGTCAGATTGATGTTATAAAGGACACTTCTGGTGTTCTTCATGAAGGTACTGAGGTTCCTACCATTTTTGTGGCGCACTATACCAAATTTTTTGGTGCCCATGGTACGAGCTCTATTATGCCGCCTACCTCTTTGTTTACTAAAAAAATTGATGACGGGGCTGCTACACACATGATTCGTCCAGTTAAGGACTGTGAGATCCGGGATGCGATGTTTGGGATTGATAATGACAAAGCTCCGGGCCCGGATGGCTTTACTTCGGCGTTCTTTAAGAGTGCGTGGCCGATTGTGGGGAAGGATGTTATGCAGGCCATTCGTGATTTTTTCCAGTATGGTAAGCTTCTGCAAGAACTCAATCATACTATCATTGCCTTGGTGCCTAAGGTGACTACCCCTGTTAATATTACTGATTATCTTCCTATTGCTTGCTGCAATGTATTGTATAAGTGCATAAGCAGAATCATAGCGGATCGGATTAAGGGTTTTTTGGGTGACATTGTGAGTGCTAATCAATCTGCTTTTGTTCCCGGACGGCTCATTACGGATAATATTTTGTTGTCTCAAGAACTTATGCATAACTACCACCGGAATGTGGGCGAGCCAAAGTGTGCTTTAAAGGTTGATATTCAAAAAGCCTATGATACTGTTGACTGGGATTTCTTAAATCACATCCTTTGCTACTTTGGATTTCCGGATTTGATGGTGAATTGGATTATGAAATGTATTTCTACAGTGTCTTACTCGATATGCCTAAATGGTGAGCTCCATGGTTACTTTAGAGGCAAGCGGGGGTTAAGGCAGGGTGATCCAATGTCCCTCTATCTATTTACCTTGGTTATGGAGGTCTTAACTCTCATGCTTAAACGTGATGTGGAAAGGGATCCTTTATTTAAGTATCATAAGAAGTGTAAGGATCATAAGATTGTTAACCTCTGTTTTGCAGATGATTTGTTTCTTTTTGCCCATGGCGATACCAGGTCTACTACCTGTTTGATGCGGTCTATGGATGAATTCTCAAAGATGTCTGGCTTAGTTCCCAGTCTCCCGAAAAGCACTATATTTTTATGTAATGTGGGGAATGATACTAAAACTGCTATCCTAAGCCGTTTACCCTTTACTGGGGGAAATCTTCTGGTTAAGTACCTTGGGGTGCCTTTACTGTCGTCTGGTTTACGTTATCGGGATTGCCTTCGTTATTAGAAGCGGCTGATAACCGCATTTCTAGCTGGAGAAACAAAAATCTTTCTTTTGCTGGTCGTCTCCAACTCATCCTTTATGTTCTTTCCTCTATGCATATATACTGGGCCTCGGTGTTTCTTCTTCCTGCTAGAGTTGTAAATGAGTTAGAGGCTAAGATGAGGGGCTTTTGTGGTCCCAAGGAAAACGTGTGAAGGGGGCTGCTAAAGTTTCATGGAATGTGGTCTGTCGGTGTAAAAGTGAGGGAGGGCTTGGAATCCGATGTATTACAGATATGAATCTGGCTCTCCTCGCTAAGCATGTGTGGAGTATTCTCACTAGAAGGAATTCGCTTTGGGTTGAATGGATTTATACTTACAGATTGAAAAACCGCACTTTCTGGAATTGTAAGAAAGATGTATCTAGTAGTTGGTGTTGGAGAAACCTCGTGAAAATTAGGCCTCTTATTCAGAGTTACATCTATATCACTGTTGGGAATGGCCTTGATACGTCTGCTTGGTATGACACTTGGAGTGATATTGGTCCCTTGGCTAATATTCTCTCCTCTAGACAAATTCATAATGCTGGTTTTAATATCTACTCTTGTCTTGCTGATGTTATTGTGAGCCCCAGTTGGAATTGGCCTTTGGATTGGGTCTCTCGCTTTCCGATTTTAAGCAATGTTCAGATCCCGGAGCTCAATGATGTTGCTGATAAACATTGGTGGAAAGTGGAAGATACTCTTGTTGAGTTCTCCACGAATACAGCCTGGAACTCTCTGAGGCAGTCCCACGATGAAGTCCCTTGAAAATATCTTGTTTGGTTCACGACTTGCATTCCTAAACATGCTTTTTGTCTTTGGTTGGTTATTAATGGTAAACTTCGAACCGAGGATAAGCTAGTACGCTGGAATTGGAAGAAGGGGTGTATGAACATGATGTGTTGTCATCTATGTTACTCTGATATAGATTCTCTTAACCATCTTTTTTTCGAGTGTCCTTTCTCCAAGAAGGTTTGGGAGATGGTAAGGAGAAGCTTTCCGATTCAGATGCCGAGTAACTGGTCTATTATTGTCAATTGCTATGAGTCGAATTCGCAGTCCAAGGCTCTGTCTAGTGTTGTTTTTAAGCTCTCTGTGGCGGCTGCTGTTTATCACGTTTGGAGGGAACGAAATAATCGGCTGCATGGTAACAAAAATCGGCAGCCTGAGAAGGTTGTTGGGGATATTCTTTCTGATGTCCGCTACAAATTACTGGGGTTAAAGAGCAAGTTTGGTGATCGGGGTAGAAACGTCTTTCCAATCTGGAGATCTTTTGGAAGCTTGGTTTTTGATGATGGAGGCTAATTTGTTTAGTGTTGAGTCTAGTTCCTTTGTTGTTCTTACCAGTATTTAGCTGGGTGTGCTGTGTTTTTTTATTTGTGTTATTACTCTTTGGGGTATGCCCCTTAGAGAACTAGTAGAGATTTCACTCTACTACTTGTGCTTTGAACGTTTCTGTTAATATATAAAATCACCGGGGTAACCCTTTACCCAAAAAAAAAAAAAACAAGAGGTGTTCATGTTGATGGATGATTGGAACCTAAACTGTCAAGGTTTGTTTTACGCATATATATCTCATCTCTAATACTTATATGTAATACTCTTAATCATACACTTAACACATTGATCACATGCTTTACACTTATACTATATACATAACCTATGGTGTACTCATCTACTCTTCGTAGTTGACCGTTTATGTTATACATGTTGCAGGAAACACTACTTGAGACTTTTGTTGAGTTATCACGATAGGAACTGCTGGACCTAGTTAAACATAAATCATGTTTTGTTTGTATCATGTTTTGTAAGACTACTTCATTTATGAAATAAAATGGGATGATTAAGTATATCGCAACTCTATTTTTAGTGGTTGTGTGCATCTGGACAATCATTGCCCCCCGACATATTCCGTCGTCGATCAGGGTGTGATAACAGCAGCAAACGATCAATCAAACGAGGATGAGGGAAATGGAGAAGCTAAGATCAAAAGTAAGGAAACCGGTGGAGACAGTTAGTGTTATGGGCTAAAATCCTAGTCCAACATTTTGATAACTCCTCCGCATCCTGAACTGTTCTAGCATCCTAAACTATTCTGGCATCTTGGACAGTCTGTTATCCTGAACTATCTTGGTATTATGAACGATTAACACTAACGATTTTCTTTATTTTGTCACGTGTTATTTGACTCAGGCAACCTCATTAACGAAGGTAAGACTTGGTCAAGTTAGTTAGAAGCATGAAAGAGACGTTGGAAGCTAAGGACTCGGACTCTAATGGCTATTATTGACTGAGGATCCTCTCCTTGATTTTCAAATATTAGTTAGCTTACCCTATGTATAAATATTAGTGGCATAGGGTATTGATCAGGACTTTTTCCCAATTTTCACTAGTAATCAGAGCACATAGCAAGCCACTCCAACGAACTTGTATACTCAAAGTTTACATATCAATAAAATTGATTCGGTGGGGACTTCCATCATCAACTGAGAGTTTTATGCCATCGGTCCTTAGAGACATGTAAGGATTATATAAGGGCTTTCACTCATATAAATCATGATGTTCAACATCTAAATTTAAGCACAGGAGTTTATTCTTAGCATTCACAAATTCATCATCAGAATTCAAGGATTTGCCTTTAATATTCTTAGTTTTGTTTCTAGCATCCTTAACGAATTTTTAAGCATTTTCAACTTTTTAACCATTTACGTTTAGAGCATCCTACCTCGCAAACTAATTTGAACACTAAATTCTATTTTGCAATTTTTGATCAAAACAATCTGGCGACCACTATGGGGTAAGTGGTGCTTTTCATTTTACAAATCTTTGAAATATTCATCATGAATCTTTTTGTTTCAAGAATTTCAAAAAATGTCTTTACAACCGAAATCCTCATCTGCTTCCATCCCTCCTACCACATCAGATTCGCTTAACTTTCCTCCTCCTCCTCCCATATTTTTAACATCTCAAAAAAGGAATGCGAGTCATGGGAAGAAAGTTTCTACTGGCCTTTGTCTATCTGGATCTGGACTAAATCCTGAAGCGCCAGTCTTGGTCTCCAATCATGAGATTTTAACCATGTTTACAAAGATGCAACACTATATGGAGCAACAACAGAAGGTTAACCAAACTATGATGGGGGAAATGGAGAAGCTTAATTCGGAGATGAGGAAGCCGACAAACACACCATTAACGCCTTTGCATCCTAAAGCCTTGGACTTCGGCACCCCTAGTGTAACATTTCTAATTTCCGATTATCCAATTCGATCCATTTCTGTAACCCAAACCCATGATTGATAATCGAATGAGGAATTACATTTAATCATAATGTTTTATACTTAATTTTATGAGATTGGATTAATTATTATGTTCATTAATCGATTTGATGTTCAATTTGCCTCTATTTCGGATTTTATCGCGTACGCGCTGATATTTACGTTTAATCGGGAATTCAAGAAATCTGAGCATTTTATGTGTAATAATAGTTATGCATACAAGTAAATAAAAGTGAATACGTGCAAGAATTCGAGGTTTAGAACACAAACAGTGAAAGTTCGGTAAATCCCACGCGATTTCTGTTTTGGCTAAAAATTACTTAAGCAAAATTAGTAAAACTTGAACCAAATAAGATTGTGAGGTTTGGTGCCTAAGATTAATATATGAAAACGTTTGCAGAAATCCTGGGACAATAGTTGAATTCCAGGGACAAAGGACAAAATCCTGGGTAAAAATGTGAATTAAATCAAGAAATCGTTTGATAAATTAGATAACACAAATGCAACCTGAAATGTAAGCAGGAACACCAAGAATTTTACTAGGGAAAAGCCCTTAGCCCTTAGATGTCTCTAAGGCGCCGCCGGCATAAAAACCCCGGGTAGCGATAAGACACGCTACCAATTTATTGATCACGTAAATGTTTGAGTACAGTGAGTAAGCAGAGAGATAAGCTCGAGAATACAATGAGTAAAGCTCGAATGAGCTGAAAAATAAGTCTAAAAGGTCCTATTTATACTCCTAGGTCTTCAACAACTTGTCCGATATTCCAGGGATCTTCTCCTCAACGTCTTTTTCAGTTAGTTGACCGAGTTTCCAGCTAACAACCTTTGACCACGTGCGAAATAAGTCTTCAGCTTCTCCTATTCGACCGTTGGTGGACTCCGTCAATCTGTTCTTGATCAAATATAGGCACAAAATGCGTTAATAACAATGTCCTAGCATGTAGGGTCATTTCCACATGCTGGGTCATTCGTAAAATAAGGGTGACCCTGGATTAGACTCATCCTGGGTCATAATATTGTATAACCAAAATAAATAAAGTAAATATGGACTTCCCTGGATTATAGTGACATCCTGGGACATTGCCTTACCGCTGATACATTCAGGGTCATTTGAACTTTACCTGTTAAATTCTGGGTCAATCCTGCCTTAAGCCTATACCTGTACCCTGGATTACTAGCCGAAAATTCAGGGTATAACAATTGCCCCCAAATTTTCGCAAGTTGTAGATAAGTTTTACAGCTGTGAAAATTTCAAATTCGAGGTCTAATCCACGTTCGTTTTAATCGTGTCCGTTAATCAAGGACCTAGCGCGCCACGTCGTGGGGTAACATCCCATCACCCCTGCAACTTCCCTTCTCCTTAAATACGAGCCTTAACCTCCTCCTTCTGCACCATTACCGTTTCCGAGAGCAAAGCTTATCGTTAGGATCTCCAGCTTCTTTCCTCTTCCAACCAAGTAACATTCTTCTTCTCGTCCTTCCCTTTCATTCCGATCATGACCCGAAAGAGAATCCGGTCGGAAACTCTGGCTAGAAAGACAGGGATCGAGGATTTCCTCGATCAAAGCTACCTGCAAAATCAAGGGTTAGAGACCTGTACCTTCACCGATGACGACATCGCGGCGCTGTTGTCGTCTGGCCTTTTTCCTGAATCCGCCGAAATCAGACCCTTCGACAGGAGGGTTCGATCGGATTTTTGCTCTGAGACTTGGGTTTGCTTCCCATTTACTCCTTTCTCCATGGGATTGTCTTTTCCTTTCAGTGGTCTTCTGGCCGAGTTCTTTGAAGCTACCGGCCTAGCTTATGCCCAAACTCTCCTTATCATATGGCGAATCCTGGGCACCCTTGACCGTCTCAACAGGGAGTTTGACTCTCTGGTTGGGTTATCTGAACTAGCCCTGGGTTATGAACTCAAATCCCATGGTAGCAACCGGTTTTTGTTCAAGGCTCTGAACAAGGAGGTTCAAATGGTTCCCCGAGCTTCATTTCACGAGGAGTGGAAGGGGAAGTTTTTCTTTTTCAAGAGATCAACCATCCCGGGAGGGATAGGTCTTCCGATTAGGTGGAGAGTAGATGGTAGGTTCTCACCTGCATTAGGGATTAGGGTTTTTATTTTTTATTATATGTTATTCAAATACTGACCTTGGATTTTTCTGTTTTGCAGTGCCCAGCTTGAGTTCCATTGGTCCCGCAAATCCAGGGGCATTTGAGAGATTTGAGACGTTTCTGACCATCACCGAAGAAGACCGAGAATTCAAGGCCGATCCCCACCAAGCTGCTTCCTACTCTTCTCACAACATGTCTAGTTGTAAGTTTCCTGGTACCCTGCCTTTTGGACCCTGAATTTCGTTGATTTTTCTTTCTTTTCTCCTTCAGTTGCCGCTACCCCCATCAATCTTGAGAACGTTGACCTTGATGCCTTCCTGCTGGATGGACCTGAACAGGACATCCAAGTCCTGACCTCTGTGAAGGCTGAACCCATGTCTGCCCCCAAGGCTCCTTCTTCGAGGGCCTCCGGCACCAAACGCAAAAACAGGGCCAATACTGCTGCTGCTCCTCCCCTGCAACCCCTGGAGAACATGGATGCCGCTGAGCTGCTCACACATGCTGAAGCCTCTTCTCGCCAAGTAAGATAATCCTGGGTACCCCTGAATTTTCTATACAGTTAAACAATTCAAGGTACAAATGTTTAATTAAATTACCCTTTCTTGCAGATTGCTGGGCGATTCTTTGAGCTGGTCCGGGCTGCTGATAAGCGTACCCATGATGCTGAGTCCTCTGCCAAAAGGGAGCTCGCCGCCCTGAACAAGGAGCTGAACCTGGCCAGGATGATGGCCAACAAGAACCTGGGGCTGGTGCATGAAAAACCGTATACGGATCGATTCTATGGATGAGACGGAAGTTTTGTCATTGATTCATGTCAAATGATTACATACACCGAAGGAGTATACAACAATTAAGCTCCGGGGGAGGTTGGACAGAACCTCCCCTCTCAACACACAGACACAAGACAGAAACTTACAAAGAAATACAAAGACGAAACTATTTATACTTCTTCATTCTGTCCGAACTGGGTAACCTCCGAACCTGCTCCGAACTTCCTCCGAACTTGGAGTTCGGACCACCTTCGGACAACTCCGAATCTGGAGTTCGGCTGAGGTTCGGACCTCAGTTCATGTTTCCGACAAATCAGTCTGTTTGACAATTCGAACAGTAACAGCCACACAAGGTTCATGCATCAACAAATTCCCCCTTGGACGTTACTATCGAATCCAGACAATGATCTTCTAGCAATCTTCAGTCAGCTTGTTGCAGACACCTCTATCTTTAGCAAACTCCCCTTGACCGAATCATCAGGTATGCAGGAAACAATTCGCATCTTGTACAATCTCCACAACCAATAAAGTTCCCCCTAGCTTCAAGCACAACCATCCAACTTGAACTGGCATGTATGATAATGGTTCACTTCATAAGTTGTATCCGGAAATTGTAAAGACACACGAACATCACTGCATCTTGATAATAATCTTCAATCTTCACCGAATTGTAACACATTCTAATCTTTATGAAAACAGACATGATCAGCATCTTCAATCACGGAAATTCCCCCTCAGCATCAAATCCATCCCAATATATTACTCCGGTAAACGTATATCTCGTTGCAGACTGGAATCTGACCAAGTCTTTCGACAACTCAAGAAAGTATCGGGCATATGACAGAGAGTTCCAAACCATAATTGAAAACTTTGACATATCGGTTCGCACGAACATCAGAATATACCACCTTTCCATGAAGATCAAAAACCACCATCACCCCTGAACTGATTGCTTTTGAATATTCACTTTTTCAATTATGAAACTTTGAAAGTTTTTAGGGTCGCCCATTTCCCCCTAAACAAGTGACATATTCAAATCTTCAATATTCTTCTGATTCCAACCTCGCATTCTTGTAGTGGAATGATAAACTCAAGTAGCCCACAACGGAATCTTTAATCTCATTCAATCTTCAGTTTGTGTAGAAAGATAATCTCCGACAAATGTTACCATGTAATCATAACCATGTCTCCGAATCTCTGTCCATCATCAGAAACACGTATTCTTGAATCTCTGTCCATCATCAAGAACAATGACTACCCACAAACCCATTTCTTGAAGTTCGATCACTAACTCATAACAAGTATCGGAATCTGGATTCTCTTCAAACATAACACCCCACAGCTACCAAATCAAGGGTAAACTCGATAACTGGTCGGCTTCTGTAAAAATTCCCACCTAACGGGGGTTCGAGGGCAGCGCCCCTGAGAAGCGGGGTCCAAGGGGCGGTAGCCCATGGCGGGGTCCAAGGGGCAGAGCCCCTGGCTGGGGCCGTGCTGCCAGGTCAGCGCGAAAAAAATGCATCCGAGCTCGTCCGAACCCTGTCTGATCTACCTCCGAACCCGATCCTCCGAACCCTCTCCGAAACTAACCTTCGGACCTTGTTCGAACCTGACCTTCGGAACCACCTCCGAACCTGACCTTCGGACGTCCGAACCTGGAGTTCGGAGCGATTATTTTTCAGATCTGTTCTTCGGCCGAACCTTGTCCGAACTCGAACCGGAAATTTTTGAAATCGAACCAGACTCAGAATTTGATCGAATTTTGATATACGAAGGCTTCTGTTAGGTAAAAACGTGACTCGGAAAGACTCGATTGATTAAAAACCAAACAGAAACACTTCCAATCACCCCTAACTGAAGGGTTTAACGTCTCAAAATGAAGAAAAACGATAGATTTCGACCATAGAAAGAGCCAACAGCTCTGATACCAACTGAAAAACCGTATACGGATCGATTCTATGGATGAGACGGAAGTTTTTTCATTGATTCGTGTCAAATGATTACATACACCGAAGGAGTATACAACAATTAAGCTCCGGGGGAGGTTGGACAGAACCTCCCCTCTCAAAACACAGACACAAGACAGAAACTTACAAAGAAATACAAAGACGAAACTATTTATACTTCTTCATTCTGTCCGAACTGGGTAACCTCCGAACCTGCTCCGAACTTCCTCCGAACTTGGAGTTCGGACCACCTTCGGACAACTCCGAATCTGGAGTTCGGCTGAGGTTCGGACCTCAGTTCATGTTTCCGACAAATCAGTCTGTTTGACAATTCGAACAGTAACGGCCACACAAGGTTCATGCATCAACAGGATGTGACCGGATGGGTAACCAAACTGCGCGAACTAGGCGCAACCATCCCCGCTGGATGTGACCCCGAAGCTGATCCTGGGACCAGCAAGGGTACTCCATCCAAGGGTTCTGCCGACCATGCCATGGACATCGACCAGCCTAAGGGAGGAAGTGTGCCAGTCCAGGAGCCCAAGGCAGCAGTGCCGGTGAAGGAAGCTAAGGAGACGATATGCTTGAAGGTTGGGGGTCATTCTCTTGTTTTTGTGGTTCTTTGTTGAAAACAATTTAAATTTCATGTTTGTGACGTAATACCGGTTGATGTTTCCCGGTTTTTATTTAAGACAATATGCCCCACCCCTGGATTATGAATCCAGGGTTTTTGACATGCCCCCATCCTGGGGTGGCCGGAGCTTTTCCGGACCCAGGATGGTCCTTTTAATATAACTATCTTTAGTTACATGCTCGTGTTTGAAATACATTTGCTGATGTAAGAAATCATTCTAGGGTTTACCTTAATAATCCTGGGTTGCCCCCAGGATTTTAGGAATCCTCGTAGCTTTGGTAGTCTTATGAATGTCTCCTGTTATATGAACACAAAGATTAGAATTAACTAGCCAAGTAGTTAATTTGCTTAGGTTTTAACCGTCATGCCCTGGAATAATAATCCTGGGCCACTAGGCAGTCTCTTGAGTTATTTCTGGGGTCATACCCGGTGTCGTACTGGCGAACTAGGGATTTCTTCTTAGTCGTACTGACTGGCTAGGGCATGTCCTCGGAGTCTTAAGTTGGTACGTTAGCACCAATCCATCTCGAAAACGCGTTAATCATTTTAAACCTTAGGAGATCCGAATTTGTCCCTGGATTGGGAGGTTGCCACCAATGCTGTTAACACGATGATCCCATAATCCCAGGGTTTCATACTTGGATCACGTGCGTCTCGGGCGAGGCAAAAATTGCCACGTGCGTCCCGGGCGAGGCGTGGTAGCCCATATTCAATTGGAGGATGCTCAATCCTCAAACCTTAAGAATGGGTTTAGGCCTTACCCATACGAAAGTGAGATGGCCAATCTCAAACTTAGGAGATATACGCTGAATTTTGTCGAGTTGGGGTATCTCGTGTAGGCTTTGTTCCATGTGTCTTCAATTTTTGAATATCCTGCATGTTGGGTACCCTGAATCCTGGGATACCGTGGATTCTGGACGAAACATAGATCTTAGCGAATTCGAGATGTTGAATAACAATTTCAAAATACAACGTAATACGTAACTGAAAATGCGTGAGCATCGGATCGTCTACTCGATCTAGCTAATCGGACATCGAAACGTAAATAACCGATTGTTTTATTGATCAAACGAGAACAATTACAACCAGTAAACCACAGAGAATTGACACAGAGAAACACACTCAGAAACACACACTTAAGATTCGCTTTTCTTCACAAATTTCAGCTTTCGAAGTTTCAGCATTCTTCTTATCTTGCTTCAATACTTCTAAAACTTCATTCAACATTTTGATTTCAGTAGTCAAATCCTCATTCTTCAAAACCAAACCTTTTGCACGTTCTTTAGAAATCTTCAATTCAGATTTAATCACCTCAAATTCTTCAGTCAATTGTTGAACTTTATTCATCAACAAAGCATTTTCCTTCATCAAACTCTCCAAGTTTTCAGCAGATGCATACGAACTTGGTATTGAACTAGTATCTGAACTAGTATCTGAACTTGTATCTGAACAATAATCTTCTTGTAAATCATGAGTAACTATTAAAGCTGATGAATCATATCCAAAATGTTTACCCCAATCAATAGCACCATCTTTTTGAACTGTCAATGTTGTTGTCTTGTTTGTGTTACTTGTGGATGGTTGAGTAAAACCAGGCTTGGATGATTGAGGAATATCAGATTTCTGTTGACATTCTTTGGCAAAATGTCCAAGTTGTTGACATTTAAAGCACTTTAGTTTTGACTTGTCAAATCCCAATTTGTCACCAGAATTACGTCTTCCATGTTTCTTGAAAAACCTCTTTGACCGTTGACATAACATAGCATATTGCCACGAAACATCCAATTCAGTTAATTGATCATCATCAAGTTCTTCAAGATCCTCACTAGTTAACTTTGCATCAGCAACATTTTTGAGAATCAGACCAAAAGATGATGAAATCAATGCAGAAATCATTTTGGCACAATCCTCCGTTGATTCAGCCGAGAAAGCACTTTGATTTGTAAAATTTGGAATTGTAAAATTGCAACCTCTTGAAGAATTATTATCAGAATTTCCTGAAGCTCCAGCTAGAAAAGCAACACTTGGTGCAGAACTTAAACTTGGTTTAGCTTTAGCATTCATGCTTGCTGAATTTTCACCATGATACAATTCCGGATTCTGTAAAGTAACACTTGACTTTTTGTTGTTTAACATTTCCATTTCCCGGGCATGAAGTTTTCCAGTAAGCTCGTGAAATGTTAAAGCAGGATAGTCCTTGTCATGAGTGAGTAGCAAAACATAATTTTCCCACTTTTCAGGTAAAGCTTCCATGATCTTTTCCTTTAAATCCGCATCAGATTTTTCAATTCCAACAACCTTCAATTCACTAATCAAATGTGAAAATCTTGAAACTAGAGGAGTAATGTTTTCATTATCATAATTCTGAAAATTATTGAATTCTTTGTTTAAAACTTTCTTCCGACTC